>CM017568.1:36562905-37762905 GCA_007844125.1 Sinonovacula constricta
ACCTGGATTTAGTGATGAGAAGAAAGAAACAAACGACAGCCGCTAAATCCGCTAAACAACACATGTGCACTGTAAAAAATGTCCTCGCTGCTTGATGACTTCCACCATTTGTCACATCAATGGGCTGTCGTCTGCCCCGGGTTTGTTTAGGAACACGTGCCAGGGACGATTGCGCATGCGCACACTAAAAAATAACGATTCTTTTTTACATTAGTAACTCCTTAACTTACACATACACTCACAACAATCAGCTTATAACTAACAGCACAACATATGCACAACTCGAACGTTTGTCATACTAACTAGTGGAGAACATGTTTGAAATGTAATTCTCTTAAATTATATTAATACTAACAAGCAGAAATCACATATGCGATACTTTTGGGTAATGCTATTTCCGCTAAATTTTACATAAGGTTTACGGCAGTTTATTTAAAAAACGCAAAAGGCAAATGTTAATAACTGGGGTATTATTTGGAATATGTATAAAATAAGATAGGAAAAGTGCGCCCAATATTAATTTTTTATTGCCTGACAATTTTGGTAAAAATATATATTGTTTAAAAATTAATTTGTAAGCAATGTTCCTTCATAAATACACTCTATGGTAAGTCTAAGACTGAGAATATGTTATTACAATTTTTCATTGAGTCATATTGAAATTAAACTTTCAGAGCAATAGTCACAACCACACCGTGTCATTGCTATTTGGCGCGTGCTGACTTTAAAATACCTCTCGGAATATTTACAAAACAACGCCTCTATAATGGCGTATGGTATCAGAAAACAATCATTTATGTAGTTGTAAAGCAAACACCACTTAGATGTGGAATGCTTATATTTGTAAATATATAAATGGTCGGAATTTCATCGTGATTGACTTATATAAATGATGGCTACATTTAACAATCTAGACTCACAGCAATGTACTAAGCCATGACTTTGTTGTACCTCACTCATACCTTGCTAAGCACAACTCGATCAGGTTTAGGCACAAAGTGTAGACTCAGAGCAGCAAACTCTCTGACGGGGCCAGTTTAATCAGGATCTACACATAATGTTGCCTTGTCTATGCCTTTTGGTGCTGGCATGAAGTTGTTTACAAATCACTTGGCATATCAGTTTCATATTGGACGTTTATGACATTAGAGTCCCCTGACCGCTTAGCCACTTACCGTGGGGGTTCGAGTCCCGTTCGATGCTAAGGACTAAATGTGACAATGTCTTTCAGCTGACCTGCTGTGCACTGTTGTTATACGACTATTATAATAGCGTTAGATTTATTAAGCACAGCAACAAAAATAACAAAACTCGAAAAACTCTTTGAATTAACATTGTAACATCCATATAGTTTTATAATCTTAATCTCAGTATAGAGGTTACATCTACCTTGCTGGTAACCTACAGATTCTGATCATACGGGGCACCTCACGGGGTTCGTCGGACGATTGAGGTATCTTGAGAGGAAATGCTACCACTTATCTCTCTCCTGTGCTCTAGATATTATCGCCCTACAGTGCCTCTATGGGACACAGGCCTGTCCATATATCTATAAAAATACCAAATAAACATATTTTTAAATTTCACATAAAACCTTCGTTTTGCATACTTCGTAAGGATCACAATCCTTATATGACCATTGAATACGGTGTTTTTGTGTCACGTAGCTACGTAAAACGTTGACCAAGTCGCTTTCGATTTTTTTGTCAGACGTTAAAAGTAAAGTACAAGGTTAATGACAAAATTCTTTTTAAAAAGAAAGACTTCATTGGTAATTTGGCCCTCTGATATGGCTAGCACCCACTCCCACCCACTCACACAATTTGCCAGACCTAAGATTTGAATCTGACAAACCGCAAGTAAATTCGATTTAGTAAACAATATGTATTGTGAGCGTAACTTGTTTAATTTCATAAAGTCACGTGTGTTGTTGTTGTTTTGTTCACGTGATGATTTTTTAATGAGCCATTTTTATCCTTGATCCAGTTTTAGGTCATAAGAACACAGATAAGACTTCACTTAAGTTGGTGGCGGTAAAGATCCTTTACCAAAATGTCCGGGACTGTTGCTCTTGTGGTGTTATGTCTTCTGATTCAGGTTACCGTGGCAATCAAGGTTGAGATTCTACAGCCAATTAAAAACGGAACCTTTGACGTGGGACTTATTATAACACCAGGAGCTGAAATAGCCGGGATTGCTTACAAACCACTAGGTAGGCTGACATACATTTTGATTATAGAACTCTTTAACAAAAATACTTTCGACAATTCCAACTATTTATTTACATCCAAAAACTGCCATCATAATTATCATTATCCGTGTGAAGGGTATTACTGATGTGTATTAGCACATGGCAAAAGTATGCCTCTTGTGAGGAAATGAAAAAATATGGAGCCATTTTACAGATAAGGAAAAATGGCAATGTCTTATGATCCTTACAACATACTCTGGGCAAGCCAAATGTAAAAGTAAGAACAATTGGGTTGTCTCTTTGTGTTTAATGACTTATCACACAACAGTTACCGCTGGCATGTCAATATGAACTAAAAATACATTTATATAACGACAATTTTATTTACACCGTATTGTCTAGTAAAATTGCTAATTTCGGCATGTTGATATATAAACTTACAATTGAAAAATACATGCCTTTGTTTAAACATCGAGTTATCTATCATTTGTAGAAACGCTAAATAACTACTAAGAGTCAGATTCATATGAAAATAAGTTTTTTTTATAGTAAATCAAAGCCAATGTTGAAATATTACAATTAAATAATAGTCAAGGGGAAGGCAGTTAAACGTTGCATGTTATCAATTTATGTATAATTTGAACAGTTTGTGCAGTAATTGGGTTTTGCATATTTTGACAAAATTAATTATCCGAAAAAAAAAAATGTTTTCGAGATCATTTTAAAGTTGTTTGCATATCCTTATTGACTTGGCAAAGGCGAGGCGGCACAGAAAGCGTTCCCAGGCCGGTTGTGGGTGGGGCTTCTTGACGGATTTATACTGAACACGCCCAACCCGATGGAGCTTGGCTCAGCCATTGACATGGCCTTCCACCAGTTCCACGCAGAGGGATTTCAGGGTGGTGATGTGTTCTTGTCAGGCCACAGTCTTGGTGGTAAGTCATTTAGGCTAAACATTAATGATTTCTCGCCGAAATTCGTCTTAATCTTACCGCATTAGATCTTTTTCCTAAAAATTCATTACTAATACATAAACGAATAAAGAAATAGACACTACTGTAATTGTTTGTTGTTTAGTCTTGTAAAAGTTTTATTTCAGTTTTATAAATAATTTTAATGCAAGACGTTAACAAAGCTTGATAATATATTTGGTTGTATAAGAGGAATTTTACCTTTTCCAATCTTAATGGTGTGTGCGTTTTTACAAGTAATATTTCGCACAGTTTTAAAAGAAGTTTCATTCAAATAATTTATTCATATGAAACAATAATTATAATGTTGCAACATGATACCGTCACAAAGGTATATTCGCTAGCTTTCGTTAAGGGTAAATGGTTTACAAGCAGTTCAATGAACCACGTTTTCCGTAAGTGTGTTTGTATAAGACCGAACGATCTCCGAGCTACCAATGGTTACCAGTTCAGTGTTGCTATGCTACACCAGTTCTTACATTAACAAGCATGCATATAAATTTTGTTTACTATCCTGTCAACCGTAACTCAAGTGATGTTTTTTTTCTAGTAAACTATAAAGATGAAATATGATATTAACTATGTCAAAATTGACTTGTCTTGAGTTATTGTCTCTGTCAAGATTTGTGTTGTTGTTGTTGTTGTTTTTATCTTGCCTACCTAGGTGTGTTTGTCCAGAGCTACGGCCAGTCTCATCCTGACCGGTTCAAGGGGGTAATTTTGCTGGCATCATATCTTACACGCGGCCACCATCTAAGAGATTATCCACTTCCGGTTCTAACCATTTCCGGAGACGTTGATGGACTGACGCGAATAACGAGAATTGTTGATACATTCGAGTAAGAATCTTAACTCGTCACTATTTACAATTGTGGATAAGGGATCCAAAGCGAAGTTTAGATAATAACATTTCGAGTTTGTTAAACGTGTGACTAACCACATTTTTTTATCAGCATCTTTTAATTTCATGTTAGTTCCTGCTTTAATTCCAGTGTTCACTTACCTAATGTTATCTAGTTTAACGTAAAACATTAAATTCTACTCAGTACCAGCGACACTGGTTTGGCTGAATAACAACACGCCCTATAACGTTTGCCTTTTATTTAGCCTTGGTTGTTTTCAGTACAGTTAAAAACTCCCTGATCCGGCCTCCATTCGGACCGAGCTAAATGTCCGGATTGTAGAGGAGTCCGGATTGAAGAAAACGGTTCTTTTTGGAATATTGTTTAATGATGATAAATATTGTGTACAGCAGGTTAATGTAAAAAGAAGACCCGACATGTTTTTTCCCAATGACTAAGGTAGTTCATTTTAATGCAAACATATAAATACATGCATTCAATACACATTTAGTGTAACATACCAATATTGAAAGCTCTTCATTAATTTTACAGAGAACTTGAAAACGAGACAGTGCACAACCCCAGCCCAGTCAGTTTGATATACAGCCGACCAGTCATTGTCATGCGAGGATTAAATCACGGTCATTTTGCATCTGGTTCAATGCCAAGCAATGTGAAAAAACATGATTTTGACGTCGACGATGGCATTACATACGATTCTGCGCACGTCACCATTGCTGAACATCTTTCAAGTTTCATAATTGTGACGTTAGGACAACCTGTTGAAGAAAAGTTGACGGCCTTTGCATCGCTGAAAGCAGCTTATTTTGAAACAAAGAGTACTATAGAGGTGATATTATTTGTTTCTTTGGCAAAAATAGTTGAAATTGTGAAAGTTGTGAAAATAAAACAGTACACCAACATATACCTTACTCTGGTCTTACTGAAATATTACATTGCCACTGCTATATCATGATTGAGTCTATTCATTTTCACTTTTGATATCATCAGTCATGTCCAAAGAGAGAGAAAAACAAGTGAATTTAAGTAATTTTATGCATATTAATTTGCATATTAAAGGATAATGTATGATGATAAAATAGGTCAGGATCGGGATATTGTTGGTGCAAAATTAACCTTCCTGTTCAGCGGTAATCAGTAACGATGTTAAGAAGGACTTTATGTTACAGTAGTTATACGACTTTGTCATACGTTCTTGTTATTGTTGAACGTCCAGTAGGTCTTTATTTATAGATTTATAGATTAAATTTTGCAACCTGCACGTTATTACAGACTGTTATTGTTATACACCGTACTGTTTAATTTTTCATTTTAACCTAGGGCATATATATACTTTATTTGTAAGGATTGTGTTTCTGTTGTTACTTTAGCCACTTTCACGGATAAAGGCGATAGACAAAAACCTGCAGAATAGATCCGGATCGACACTTTTTGCACAAAATATCATCGCCGGTGGGGACCTTCAGAAACATGTCAAGGTTGTCTATATATACTATATATGTTTTAGCGTCTCACGGAATTTAATGTGTAACATTGTATATTCTCATGTGAGAAACAGTCAAAAGGACTACTGAAATAATTTAGGCGCCACTTCACATTTTATTGTGTATACCTTACCTACACTGATACTAATTAAGGAGTTTCTTGTAGAATGAATGTGTAAGAACTGATGAAACAATTGTTTTTACATGCACTTGTAACATATCTTCTGGTGTAATTTTTCTTTGTGTGTCTATTTCATTATTTTCGACATGTTTTCCGATTTCTTTTCCCAGACCTCTAACACAGAAGTCGATGAAGAATCCATCTTGTTCTCTGTTCCTAAAGTGAATGTGACAGACGCCATTGCGAACGTGCAAACATTTGCCAGCGTCATAAGTCCATGGAACCCGGCTGACATTTCATTGAACCCACAAACACCGTCCGAACTTCAGATGAGCCTGGAGAGTAGGGAAGCATTGAAGGCCTTACTTCCGAGCGTCAATGATTCTGCCCCTTCAACATCATGTAAAGATATAAATGAGGTAAATGAAGCAAAAAGCAAAGTCCCCGTCTTACTTAGGAATAGTGCTGTATAATCATTACTATATTTTCCCCAAAAGTAATCATGCTTACATAGCATGTGTATGAATGCAAGTTTAAAGGCCGAGCATCGAATTCTATTTCCGTGGATACTTCAATACGTGAAAATACAGTGGACGCATGTATTCGTTGCTACTAAAATAACCTGACTACATTCACTGGCTAAAAGTATGTTTTTTCGATTGTATACAAGATACCTAAAGGATCTAGTGACATTCAAAGTAATTTTGTACTGACAATTGTGTAACGAACTAACGACCGTCACGTGACATTCCCAATACGCTTTAATAGTTTTTTAATAAGATGATCTGGATTCCGACAACAGTCTGTCGTTATTCTTAAGCACACATGTATGTTCATTGTTCATGAACTTGCAACTTTATCTGCGTTTGTATTTGGTTACTTTCAGTTTATGTACCGCCTAGTTGTGAACGCATCTTCTGACACTGTGCGTGAGCGAGCGAAATTACGCCAATCTCCTCCAATGACGTTTGTCGATGACGTCACGGTTGGTGTACCAGCTCAGTGGCTGGTATTCTCGTTAGAGCTTACGTACAGTAACAATGGTGGGCTTCAAGTGACGTCATACGTTAATCACGGAGGTTCGTCACTTGATAACATGACCTCACAACCAAACTATATTCTGAGATGCAAAGTGATCTCTCCGTACAGGGCAATGGAGTGGTTTTATTTGGATTCTCTTAGAAGGGAATAAACGGAGTCTGTAAAACCAAAAAAAAAAATTCTTTGCTTTTCTATCGAATACAGGATATCGATGTTTTGAAGTACATTTCTCTATTTAGTTTTACGTGAAAGTTCTTCACACCGCATTCTCCTCTCTCCATTCACATATATGTATATTGTCTCTTCTCGGTTTCTTTCTCTCTCTATTTCTAATTCCCATTTCTCTCTGTGTCTCTATGTCTATTTCTGTCTGTCTCTCTCTCACTCCCTCCCTACCACCCTCTCTCCCCACTCTCTTTCCCTCTCTACCCCGCTCTCTTTCTATCCGCACTTATATGTATTTAAGTTAGTGCGTCGCTATCGAGCCAATCATTGTATCGTCTGTGACCGACGTATGCACATGACGTATACTGCTGCTCAGAAATATACTAGGCTATTGAGCCAGCAGCTCACGTCTACAGTTGATTCTCTCAAACTGAAGACACGTTTCTCAAATACAGAATTTTCACATATTTTAGAGGAATCAGAGGTCATAATCTGCTTCATAATTCATTGTAGTTTTAATAGAAATATAAAAGAAAATTTGACCAACAGTGACGAAGTCGCTTTAACAAGACTGCATTATTTTAACGGAAAAGCGCAGCTGTTCTGTGAGACAGTTTTCAGAGAAAAGAACAGGGTATTCCGTTTTTTAACAGTGTAGCTTGCTACAATAAAGTGTAGCTTGAAATCATAAAAGGCAGCAGGCAATTATACTAATTCGCAGCTATTTGTGCGAGGACAAGAAACAAGTGTACCGATGTTAACAATGCCGCTTGCAACTGCAGATATAGCAGACACCATGGAAGAAAGTAAGGTAGCAGATAGTCTTGTTCCTATCAGAGTTACTGTTCGTTACTCTTAAACATTTATGTAATAAATGGACAGTGTTAGGTTGTTAATTTCCCAGAATAGGTATCTTCTTGTTTAAAGCGAATGCTGTCTGTGGCGCCATGGATGTCTATCATCCGTGCTCCTCCATGTATATTATATGTAATAAAAACACACACATTTTCCGTCATTATCTTGGGAATGTTTGTGTGGCTATTTTAAGATTAATTAGGAATTGTAAAGTTCTAAGTGGTTTACGCACTTAAATGTGCATAAGCTATTATAAAGACGTCGTAACTTTTATAAAATAAGTTTACTCGCTGTTAATATGCATTTATTTTTACAGATAATATTGAATTTTTGTAGTTATTGTTGTAAACGATCAATAATTCAGATAATATGATTAAGGATCTGAAATTCTAAACTAAGATTTGATTGGTAAATGTTTAAAAAAGAGTGTTGATTAATGTAATTCCTAAATCTTAGGAAGTCGTCAGAAAGCTGATCTCCGAAATATATAAGAAGGTTGCGTCCCTTGGAACAACTTCAGAAAATCAAAATTTGAAAAAGTAAACATTCACAATTCAAAACTTCAACATCTCAAGACTCGAACTTAAAAATACTCAGTTATTTTTAAAACATTTGGGGTATTGAGAAACATTAATCCAATCGTTTTATTCGCTTTCGGCAACAAAAATCGAATGGCGTTTTTTTTTTTCAGACGAAATTTATTGGCCCATTTTATTGAAGTTATATTAGATGATTTTCTAGGAGGGTTCAGTCAAAGTGCCACTGAGTAGTAGGCGTATTATTCTGAATAAAAGTAATTGTGGAAGTTAATTTGACAAATATAAGTAGTAGAAATAGTAGCAATAGCAGAAGTGGGTTATCTTTAATCTTTTGGTGTGTTGTTATTTTATTAAATCTCTGTTTTATCCAAGGGGGAAAACACGGTTGTCAAAAAATAATAAGTTTCATCTTCGTTACTTCCCTTGAATTTGCTGGCATCGTGTTCAAGTGCTGCTTGTCATATTAGTTATCTACAGATTATTTTGGATAGTTGGTAACATGTTTGGTTTGTTTACCACTATTCTATTACAAAATACATTGTATACTCAATATTTCAACACTTTTTTGTAAAGAGAATATGTCATAATAATAATTTTAAATTTCTGTTAATCTAAGAAGACTTTATTTATACATTTAGAACCAGGTGGCTAAGTTTGATTAAATTTTGTGACGTATTTGTATGTATGTTTGTATTTGTAAATATATTTGTGCAATTTCTGTAATACTGCTTAGGTATAACATTAGAAAAAATAAGCATTGCCCTCACTTTTATGATTTTATACACATAACTTTTCTGTAAGGAAAAAAATGTGTACAGCTAGCATGCTTTGATTTTTTGGGTCTATTCATTGCATGAAAAGGTTTTTCTTCCATTGAGACATATTTACAGATATTCATATTGCAGGTATGATGTAGGTAAAAAAGATTAAATGCTTTGTCTTGTTTATGAAAATATCCCATCAACCAGTTTTCCTCCTTGCAGCAATGTCCAGCTATTTTGGTGGAGGAAGACAGCAGACAAATATTTGGGTAGAACCATCAACGCACTGCAGATCAGCTGGCAGACCTACCCACAGTTAGTTCTTTGTCCCAAAATGGGACTCTCTGCTGTGGGAGGTTAGGCAGTCAGAAGAGTTACAAGTTAACGACTCCACCACTATCCATTTTATTTTAAGGCACACACTGGGGAATTATTGTAATGAGTAAAAAGAATTTAAACCAATAAGTATGTTGTACAATTGACTGGCCAAATCAATGGATATTATTAACCCCCTTTTTTGTAAAAAAATCAATAAAATAAAAATGACATCAGATAAGCACCAGTTGAAACCTGTCAAAATCATAACATAAGTTATGTTGACAGCTGTAAACACTACTATGATACAATGAAAAGTAAAACTGTATAAAACATGCATGTACCAAGACTGGCACAGTCAGGTGAATGTTGGACTGACATACAACTATCCTGGATTTTAATAGTTAAAACACTAAGAACAAAAGTTGTTTGTATTTCTGGTTGTTGATAATCAGCATATCATATAAAATTATTAATATGTTGTCAATTATCATTTTTCAAATTGTTATGTTAAAAGTAAAACAGTATATCTGCCATATAGTTATTACAGCAAGGAATTGTCCACGCTCAGTACATTCCTGTAAACAAGAGGACCAAGATGGCCCTTAATTGCTCACCTGATGACACAGACTTTTAGTTGGCTCAAATCTGGCATCAAGTAATTACCAGTTATTTATTTTAGAAATCTTTGGTGAAGATTGGACCATTAGTGTTGCCACTGAGCTGATAACATTTTCTAGAATTTTACCAAGTAACTTCTAAATCCACATGACTCACCTCAAAACATAAGAAGATTGGGCCATCAATGTGGCCTCTTAAGTGTTTTCGCAAGGTTTTTCTAAAATGTGACATAGTGACCTTCTTTTTGATCTCACGTAACCCAAAAATGAACTCATCCAAGATTTCATGCAGACAAACATTGTGACGAAGTTTGGTGAAGATTGGGCTATAAATGTGGTCTCAAGTGTGTTCACAAGCTTTTTTTCTAAGATTTGACCTACTGACTTACTTATTGACCCCAAATGACCTAGTTATGAACTCATTCAAGATTTTATGCAGGCAAACATTCTGATCAAGTTTGGTAAAGATTGGGCAATAAATGGGGCCTCTAGCGTGATCATAAGCATTTTTTCCTAAGATTTGACCTAGTGACCTACTTTTTGACCCCACGTGACCCAATAATAAAGTAATCCAAGATTTCATGCAGACAACATTCTGACCAAGCTCGATGAAGATTGGATAAAAACTGTGGCCTCTAGTGTGTTCACAACCTAAAATGTTGACGTTGGACACCGAAAGAAGTGGTATCACTTTGTGCTCAGATGAGCTAAAAAAAAAGTAAATACCAGTAAATGGATAAAACAAATAGAACACTAACACAAGTTTCTATGTATTGCCTTTATTTCACCATAATACTACAGACTACGGACAAATTTTATCATAAAACTAACATACAAAATCATCATACTACAGATGTACATTAAAAGCAGTCACAAAAAATAACATAGTGCAAAATGGCATAGACTAACCTACAACAGTGAAAAATAACACTTTGGAATACTTTCTATCATAAGCCCTGTAGAAGGGTTATGAATAAAGATATACTTCTTGGCATATCAATACTTTTTGAATTTGTAAAAGGCATAGTCTAGTGTTGTTTATACAATTTCATATAAACATGTTTCATTAAATAAACATGAAAATATAATTTTAACTAAAATATACAATTAAAAAGTACACTGCAAATGTATATATAAACTGAAATCAACTGAGGTAAAAGACTCTAACACAACCCAAAATGAAGCAACAACCAAATATATAGACATAAACAAGCTTGCAGGCTTTCAGAAGTGTATAAAAGCAAAAAATGCCATAATTATCTGTAATTATACACACCAAGTCTTCAAAGGTGTCCTATATCCATCATCGATTGCTTGTGATTTGTATCTAACAACAAAGCATTGTCAATTACTTGCAAAAAATAACAAATGTAAACAAAAATAGCACATAATATTAGAACACATAAAACTGAACACAATGTTAAAGAAAGCGCAAACAAATGGAAAAAAAAACAACAACTCAGTTTGAACACAATTGTTAGAGAGAAGAAAAATGAACACAAATATAAAAGAACTAGCTGCAAGTGAACACAATTGGATTAAAAGAGTAAAATAAAAACAAATGTTTTACAATAAAAACAAAAAAGTATATGAAACAAAAATGGCACTGGAAAAAGTGAGCTTCCAACAGGAAAATATAATCAAGATTAAAGTGCCTTGTCTTAGAATTTTCTAAGAAATTGCTCTGGCAGGAAAATGCTGGAATTCTAAGCAGAGCACAGTACAGCTATAGTTGTCTTGATATGAAAGTCAAACTGAGAATTATTGTTTTTCTGTTGTGCTTAGGAATCTGATTATTAAAGGGTAGAACACTGGATTGCTGTGCCCAAATCTGATTGTTGAATGGTAAAACATCAGATTGCAATGCCCAAATCTGATTGTTGAATGTAGAAAACTGGATTGCAATGCCCAAACCTGATTATTAAAGGGTAGAACACTGGATTGCTGTGCCCAAATCTGATTGTTGAATGGTAAAACATCAGACTGCAATGCACAAATCTGATTGTTGAAGGGTAGAACACTGGATTGCAATGCCCAAATCTGATTATTGAAGGGTAGAACAATGGAATGCAATGCCCAAATCTGATTGTTAAAAGGTAGAACAATGGATTGCAATGCCCAAATTTGATTGTTGAACAGTAAAACACCAGATTGCAATGCCCAAATCTGATTGTTGAAGGGAAGAACACTGGATTGCTGTGCCCAAATCTTATTGTTGAAGGGTAGAATAATGGATTGCAATGCCCAAATCTTATTGTTGAAGGGCAGAACATTGGATTGCAATGCCCAAATCTTATTGTTGAAGGGCAGAACACCAGATTGCAATGCCCAAATCTGATTGTTGAAGGGCAGAACATTAGATTGCAATGCCCAAATCTTATTGTTGAAGGGTAGAACACCAGATTGCAATGCCCAAATCTGATTGTTGAAGGGAAGTACATTGGATTGCTGTGCCCAAATCTTATTGTTGAAGGGTAGAATAATGGATTGCAATGCCCAAATCTGATTGTTGAAGGGAAGTACATTGGATTGCTGTGCCCAAATCTTATTGTTAAAGGGCAGAACATTGGATTGCAATGCCCAAATCTTCTTGTTGAAGGGTAGAACACAAGATTGCAATGTCCAAATCGGATTGTTGAAGGGCAGAACATTGGATTGCAGTGCTCGCTCTGCTCATAGTGCAACATGTAAGTACTTGACAAATGTGACAATATTTTCACTTATTTAAAATGTATGAACAAACGTGTACAGTAATCTTCAGTTGTACGGAGTCTTGTTAAAGTTTACAAAAAGGTCAAGTTCAAATATGAGCAGCTAGTGTCAATGAATGCTTGCATATTTGCATAGTACATCCTGGCCTGTAGCCCTAATAACGGTGGCATGCAATATCTGTATATATATGTGCTGCTAAACTGAATATGAAACATACATGGAATGTAATTTCTTTTTTTTTTCCACAATAATCTGTAAAATATATCCCTGTAGAGACGTCCCAAATGAATGATTACACTATAACCAGAGTGAGAACAAAGTAATCATCTATTGCAAAGACAAAGCAAGAATGTTCTAATGGTATTAAATGCCCAATTTATGATAGTAATAGTGTATGGAAACAACTTTAAAAGAAGATGAAAAAGTCTGTGTTCAATGTACACATAAAAGTAGTAAAATGTATTTGGTACAGGATGTCTTGGTTCCATTGAACAATAATGTCCAAGCAATTCCAAATGATGCATTTCGCAGAAGCTGAAGCTACTTTTAGGCCACTATGATAACAATACAATAGTTTAATAGTTGTAATGCAAAATTTTGGCAGTGATTTGTTTGAAAAAATAAAACAATATTAACACATATATGCATATTTGATAAGAAAAAATAATGAACCATGCATTATAACAGAGCTGTTTTGCAGGAAAATTATAATAGCAAACAGACATTGCAAAATAGGTATATATATAAAACGATGGCACAAAAATAACAAGACTTTAGTTTCTACTATACAACTATTAGGGATCTCTGTGTTAAGTACAGCCAATTAAAATCAATTTACATAAATTATTTGTTAAATAGCATTTTTATGTAATATTTATTTTTACGTCAACTGCAATAGGACTTTAAAATGTAAATTTGTCAAATAATGTCTATTAATGTTAAAAAAACAAACATTATAAAACAAAAACAAACCCCGAATGCACTAGAATTATTCTATGCATGTTTTTTTATTGAACTAAATTTTAATGAATTTTAAACAGGATTTGCCATTTTCATTTGTAAAAGTTTTCAGTTAGTGTTGATTTGGCTTCCATTTTCAAGTCTAAGCATTTAGGTAGTTTTAAAAGTCCTAACTCATTTAGTGAGATTCAATAAGCAAGTAGCATAGATCCAGATCAGCCAGCTCTTGATAAAAGCAATCACTTCTCGGTTCATTTGAATGCATCTCGACACCTTTGCATGTAGTTAAAAGCCAAGAACTAAGAAGTGGACTACAAGAGTAGGCCAAGTGTTGCCAGAGTGTACCTAACAAGCAGACAGTATAGTAGAAAAACAATTCTCACAACCTTGGTTTCATATATCATGGAGGACATCTCACAAACACAAACGCACGCACACACACACGCACATAAACAGACACCATAGAAGATCATATGTCAGAAATGTGTACACAAGGTACATTTTTTGTAGATAACATTATATGTACATCAACCTATAAGGAGAACATGCATTCTTTACTTTTTAAAAAAAACAACACATTTTTAGCTGAAAATCATAGTTGGTCAAAGTTTGATATCAATGATGTTATTTTAAATAGCTGATTTTGTCTAAAATAATTTCTGTTTTATCATTTTAAATTAAGAAAAATATGCCAAATCCATATGCCAAATGTGAAAGAAAGAAGATATTTTTTTGGCAAAAATTTAAGTCTTTATTTCTGGACCACACACTTCTACATTTTTACTTTACAACATACTTCTATAAACTACAGGGGAAAAAAATGTTCAAATGAATTACTGATCAATTGAAAGTGGAACTTCTTGCAGAACTGAACTAGCTAGTAATCTGGATAAAAAATGTATCCTAAACTTTTGTCTAAACATCACTCATAAAATTCATTCATTTTGGATTATAATGCTAAGGTGACAGTGGTAAAATGAAATGAACACACTACCAAATGAAACCATGATTTTTTGGTAAATTTGAAACATGGTACGAATTTAAATCAAAATGACATGCAAAAATCATTTAATAATTAACCTCCAATATTTTGATTATAACTTCATAAAACAATTTTGACAGGTAAATAAAAAAAATGCATTGTAATAATGTCCTGTAAAAAATTTGGTGGAACATACTCGTAAAAGAAATAGAAAAAAAGTTCTCTGAAAAAAATCATTGTATGTAAATATGCATATAAAATGTAAATAAATTATATATAAATGTGTAACAAAGAAGTTTGGTAATTGCAGAACATCTATATTAATGCCTGCATTGTATGATACAACTAATTAAAAAAAGGATTTTCAAAAGCATGTTTTCCACTGTAAACTCGACACCTATGAAAAATATGGCATGTCAGTAAAAATATGCCCTTTAACAAATTTTATAAACAATATTTTTACAGACCATCAGTTATTATCAGTAAAATAAATTCAAAACAATATTTGATATCAATTTTAATAATACTTTTTGTGAAGTAAAATGGATTGTGATGGTTTAAATCAGATCTAACTATAAATAGATTTAATTTACTTTATATGCATACATATTGTAAAACATCAAAAGTTCATGATGTCAAGTTTTCAGAAGGGAACAAAGAAAGGAATTCTGATACAAAATACACACTAAAATATCTGGTTCCAGAAAATGGGGAACAATGGGGATGGTGGGTTTGTAGAATAAATTGAAACACACATTATTAATCACTATCTACACATTGTACAGTCATAGAACAATATGCTAGACTTATATCTTTAATCTATAATAAACACAATATGAAACATTTGGTCCTAATAGTGTTTAGAACTTTTTATACATATGTACATTTTCTTTAAAAAAAAGGAAGAAAAAATGTTGCAAACTGTAAATTAACAGAAAAAAGTATGGAAAACCTCTACATAATTAAAAACCTACAACCTTGCTTATAGAATATTACTATTTGATTTCACTGATGGTAAATACTATTTGGTAACTGAAGCTGCCAATCAATTAAGGTTAAGCTTAATTTGCATAATTGGCACCTCCTAGAGAGACAGTCTCGTCCAAATCAAATGAGATCTTTTAATAATGGAATATGAAGATACTTAAGACATCATAATTTGCAAAAGAAACCCAAATATCTCAAAATTTACCTACCTACCTACAAAGTCATAGAAAATAAAACAGTTGTATGAAATTTTAAAATCCTAAATACAAATGTAAACACAAAATGAATGAAAGGTATGAAAGTAAGACAATACTAGTTCCTATTACAATTAAATGAAACATGGCTATAACATTCATTAACAATCAACTTACTTGATATGACTATTGAGACACAATAAAGATATGCAAGAAAAAAAACAAATAATTTGCACCAATTACGATCAAATATCCAACTATGTAGTTACATTGCTGCCCTCCTTACTTCAGGCACAGAGACGTGGACGACCAAATATAACACAAAATAATAATCATAGAAGTAAAAACCTACCACATTGCCTAAGAAAGGTTAAGTATTAACTATGCAATACTCTATGACTTTACTCACAATTTTACGTATAAGTTGTCTTGTTTTCAGTTAACACAATGATGCTCATTAAAGTTAGATAATCATACATTATAGATGTTATGGCATTTGGCAATAAGGTAAGTGCAAAGTAGAAATTAACTAAGGGCAAACAAAAAAGGTTTTGTTTTAAAATGCCTTATGGATTATAATTAATTTCCTTCTATGATTTTTATTTGTTTCTTGTTCACTGAAAACCGAATAATAACTTCTTTATTTGGTTTGTGAAGCAAATGTGAATGTATACTTTCAAAATGTATATTTCCATTCTATTTCTTCCCCCCACTCTTGTCAATTTGTAAAAAAGCACCAATTAATAACATCGAATGACACAGCTGCTTCCATATGACACAGGAATTAAACAGAGATGCTGCATGTAACAAACATGGAATCCAAAATAACGATCACAAACTGGATCCCCTTAAGGATTCCATAGTTGAGCAATGGCTCGTCTTACAAACAGAACGAAAGTGAGCTGGAATTGAAATGGCTACCTTAAATTATACCAATAAGCCAACTAGCATGTGCCCAAGCCACCTGTATTGTACTTCAAACTGTATAGGTTTTACACATCCTTGCATTGGCAACACAACAAACAGGATATCGCATTTTCAATTAGCTATTAACATGTTGACTAGTAAGTATGATGCATATACTACATCAAAATACTGAAATTACGTAAGATAATTTTTCAAACATAACCAGTGGTTTTATTGGCATCAAAATACACTGTGTGCTGTGCATTTTTATCAAGAAGGTTTGAAAAGAGCACATTCTATTTCTTAATAAAATAGATGTGGGTTAAGACAATGAATATTTTATTTTCAAAATTCAATAATTTTTTTTTAGTTCTAAAATCAAGCCAAGTATTTTGTACCTTCCATGTTTAAGTATTATCATTCAGTTATTAATGTTCTAAGCATTTGAATCTGCTTTATTACACTTAAGGCTTACTGAAATCTGACAAATACAGTCATAATCCGTAAAAACTAGATCTCAACATTTTTGCCCCTTACAATATTTTGCGACTATATTCTGCCCCTGTTGAGTTGATATTCAGTTGATATTACAGTTTACAATACACATTTGTGCAGAATAGAAATAGATGTTGAGCACCATGAGTTATTAAACGAGTTCTGCAACATTACAAAATATGCCCTCCTTGTACTTGATAATGCTCAGCAGTCGTGATTGACAGACAAATATTTGTTAAACGGTTATTTACAACATTGATGCAGAAAATGCCACCAAGAACCCACAATAGTTAACAGAAAACTCTTGAAAATCATGTAGCTTTGACCAATACTTGAGTCAAAGTTCTACAATTGGATGTGAAGGTTTTATTTTTACTAGGAAGGGTATTGTTTTTGCTTATTTCCAGTATTAAGTGACAGAAATGAGCATTTGCAGCAAAATAATTTGTCTGAACTTTTGAAAGATAATAAATTACTTTAAACATTTTTCATTAACAAACAATGAAGCATCAATCAATAATCATGAATTAATTAACATCAAATATAAGGATTGGTGAGACAGCTTTAACAACAGATAGGCATAAGGTTCATTAAAAGAAAAAAATAATTCAAGAATATGAATATTCTTAACAGGCATAAAAATATGCAAAAAATCATGATAAATATTTGGACTTATTTACAAAGCTGTAAGTATATTCAGCCATTTGATGTGCTGCAAGTTCCATGATCTGACAGCTCACAACCACCAAACTCTTCATCTGCTGAGGTTGTTGAAGCATGTCCTTCATTGGATGTGTTCTCAATACACAACCATCGGTAGGTTTTTGTTGCCCAACACTCCCAATTCTATCTTATCTATTTTGGCTATTTGACTTAGTCTTGCCATTCATTGTCAACATTTCTACTAGATGCAGAAGATGCGCAATAGCATTTGAATCTGGTGGAAAAGAATCACCAAAAAATGTATGAGACAATATTTAAAAAACACTAATTTGCACAACATCACAACAATTTCTTTGGTAATGTTCAACCAACAGTATTTGAACATGCTCAGCACCAGGTCTGGTTTTTTAAACGTTCAGCACAAATTACAGATTTTTCATCATTTAAAATAAACAAAATTGTACATAAAACAAAAATAAAAATATTTAAGCACATTAGCACATTTCTCCTTGATCAAGGCACCTTGTTGCTTGAAAAACAAAAATGATGCCTTTTCAGAATGTTTCTTGAAGCGTCCAAATGGAGATTTCAGCTAAGGAGTAAACATAACACATGTAGCACTTCTCTTGTCTCTCTTGGTACAATGGTGGTACCCCCTCAAGTTGGAATGATCCAAAAACACATGGAATGTTTCTCATGTAAGCCATGGAATGTTCAATGTTAGCACACAGGGGTGAACAGAAAATATGTGACAAAAAACACAGAATCCTTTGTTGCTGCCAGGGTTTGCTCGCTTTTGGTAAAAAAAATGGACAAAAATCTGTATTTTGGTCCAAATGTTATGACAAATGAAGGATGGAGGTCTGTGACCCAGGATTATGTGACGATCAAGACAAAAGTCGTTGCAGTCTAACTGCTAACAACATATAAAAATTAAAAAGGAAAAAATGGAGACAATTATAGTCTTATCTTATCCAAATCAGCATTAAGCCAATCTCTGTCCACTCAGACATTTCCAACTAAGGAGTGTAGTTTGACTAGGATTTTCATTATTTTCTCTCCAGAAGACTCATTGAACAACAACTCTTTAAGGATCAATCACAATCTGTAGTTAACAGTGGCAGGATTCATTTCTCATAATCAAGAACTCCCAGATAAAAAAATTAACAAAAGGGAAAACAACTTTGTCATAAAAATATACAAAACTATAGGCAGGAATTCAAATTTTCACTAGAATCTTCACCAATGATAATGGTCTTAAAATCATGAAATCTTTAAGAGTAAAGTGTGCTGATGTCATTCAAAACATGCAAATGATGTGATGTCCTACACATACAGTAGTGACAGCTTGCACAAGAAATGATGATGTCATAAAGTTGTGACACCTTGCACAGGAAATTATGATGTCATAAAGTCAACAAGAACATGAAAAGATTTTGATATGTCTGTGAAGTTTTCATCTCCACTATGATCAAATGAATGACACAAGAAATATTGCACCTTTCAACGTCTCTATCTACAGAAATGTGACAAAAACAAAACTTTCTCAAGTATTTTGAGAAACAAAAATGTCAATATAACTTTTGTGTGTGTAATACTTTGTATAATCATATCTGCTGTACTTTCAAAGTCACTATAGTTTACATAGCAAAAATGTGTGCTGCCAAAATTTTGCTGCGAAATATTTAACACAGAAAACAGAAATCTCGACACTATGCCAGATCGTGCTGCCCTTGTATGCTTTTGGTTTCTATGCATCCTTAATCATTGGATTCTTCATCATGTATATTGCTTTCAATTACATCTCTCAACAAGTCGTCAACCGAATCTCCCTCGGCATTGATGCCTTTCTCCTCGAAATTCAAGTTTGGGACCAGGATGCTTAGCATCCGTACAACATTCATTCTCAGCATCTTCAGTTTCAGAAGGTGAAGACAATTTGGACAGTTGGGGCCATTTTCTGAGCATTTGACACCTTTCTCTCCAGAGATAGCTAGATCCAGTGCCTCATCCTTACCTTTCTTCGATAGATCAATAGCACCATTTGCGTCTTGGATTTTGTTGTCATGGATTTCATGAAGTGGATTATGGGTCTTGTGAAACTGCTGAAGCTGCTGCTGCTGCTGTTGTTGCTGCTGTTGCTGCCCACCATTAGTAGGGGATGCCATATCAGGTTGCTGATGCTGCCGCATTTGAAGGTTGAGTCCATTATATTGAGGGGACATGGGGCTGTGGCCATTCATTGGAAATGGTGGACTTGGCTTGCAATGGAACGGCTTTCCATGATAAAATGGGAAGTTCATCAGACCAAGTTTGGCAAGCTCCAAAGACTTTTGTGTCATGTCATCATGGAACATTGGCCCCATGGCGTGAAAGGGTGGTCGATGATGCATCATCTGTGGGGACATCTGGGGCCCCTGGTGACCTCCGGGGGACACCTGTGGCTGCTGGGGACGAGGAACATTGGGAGACATCACGGGGGAGTGCTGCACGGACTGCAGCTGCTGCATGCTGCCTATGGCGTTCGAATGGGGTGAATGCTGCGAAAGGTTTTGCTGCTGTTGCTGCTGCTGGGATGGCGAGTTCTGCATACTCTGCAGATGAAGACCATTGGGCGTGCCTGGCATATGGGGCAGGCTGTGTGGCATCATGGGAGAGGGAGGAAGCTTGAAGACAGGTGTCTCGCCTGGCATGGCGTGGGTGGTCAGGTAGCCAAGGCCCCGGGGAGATCTGGTCCGCTTCTCTTTGATGTAGTAGGACATGATACCATCATGCTTGTTAATGATGTGAGATTTAAGACTATGGCTCTGACTATACTGGACACCACACGCACCACAGATGTAGGGGCGTTCACCTGCAATGTATACATTGTACAGTGTGTTAACTCTCAGTTTACTAGTAGTCTGAAATATTGTAAATTTTTTGTATAGTGTTATTCTTTTTGTATTTGGGTAGCTTGGGATAAGCAAACCAGTTTGATATTAGTTTTTTTATGGTGAATACTGTTTCACAATGATATATTAGTGGTTATTCAACATCAAAGCAAGCACATTTCATTGAATCTAGACAAACATTATTTACCTATTGTAGATATATTCACACTGAGTTTTTATTCATGAACATGTATAACTTAAAAACATACTGACTTTCCATGGCAGACCTGAAGTTTTAAATATGTACTATATATTTATAAAAAACATACCTTGCACAATAAATGTTAGAAGCTAGAATTTGTTTTTTGTTGCAATCCTAACAAAACATGAATCAAGTTTAATTCTGTAAATTATTCCAAAACCAATTTATTTTACAGTTACAAATTACTATTAAATGAGTTCTTTAAGATAAACTCAGTTTTTGTTTTTTGATTTAATAAACAACACATTTAATATAATTTACCTAATATATTGTATCTATGATATTTTCTTTTAAATTACAACTACAAAAGCCAAATTGCTTTTCCAATAAAAGATGAAGTCGCTTCAAAACCAATAATTATTTTATATTAACCACGTTGAGTAACCTTTTATATGTAAAATAAGATTATATCATTGTTATAGCACTTGTATGTTTTTAATTTAAATTTAATATCACTTTGAAAATAAGTTCGAAGTGATCCTGAAGGACCATGAAATAAACTGTTTAACTTGTTACGTTTACTTTGTTGTAAAATATTGTACTAATGAAGTTGCAAACTCACATTACCCATCACAATTCATTAAAACTGAAAATCTTAACTTAAATGATTATCCTGTCTTTATTGTTCTTGCAAAAAATTTATTAAAACAAATTAAATTTATGTTTAAAAAATGAAATGATCATAAGCTATGATCTTGTAATGCACATACCTGTATGTATTCTCAGGTGGACATATAAGTTGCTTTGATGTTTTGTGGTATATGGACAGTGTGTGCACTTAAAGTACATCTCGCCGGAATCTCCTGGCTTCTTGCGGACAGGGCTTTTGCCATGGTGTGTGTTTTCCACATGATTTTCCAGATTCTTCTGGCGTCGGAAGGTTCGCTCGCAGTACTGACACTTCAGATAGTCCTTCTCCATCTCTGGACTGCTGAACTTGTTGTCAAAGGGACTCATGAATTTGCCATATGGAAGATCTGGTGGACTGGCCTGGAAGGGAAACATTGGAAACCCATTGAAGGCTCCATGGATCCAGCCACTGTTCTCCATTTTGTGTGGGGTCATAGTTTTAGAATGGAAGGTGTGCTCTCCATTTGGGCTCAGCATCTCTGCCTTAGTGGATGCAGGGAGTGGGACTCCTTTCTCATCAACCTCTCCATTCTTTGTCTTGTTGCTATCACCATTGGCAATGTTTTCCTTGTCCAGCTCATCATCTTTTGACAGTTTGTCTATTACATTGTTATTCTCATTGATGGTATTTTCGGGGCCTTTGTTAGGATTGATGACATGGTCATCAATGCCAAAGTCATTCTCCTCATACTGTTTCTTCAGCACCTGGTTCAGCATTTGTCTAGGCATCATTGTCATTCTTGCATCCAAATCTCCATCAACCTCATCAAGCTCTGCTTCAGCCATCCTCTGTCTTTCAAGAAGAGCCTCCTCATCACATTCGCTGTCGTCTTCACTGTAGTAATCTGTGTCTACCTCTTTCATTCGCCGCACTATGTCCTCAAGGTTTGGTTTACGTCGGCGCCGCTCTCCACTGATACTTACACTTGGACTGCCAGTACTTGCACCATCTAGGTCAGTATCTGACATAGTTTTTGGACTTAGTGTTGGTGGACTTTTGTCAAGGCCTATTTTAAATGCCGCCTCTAGCAAAGAATCTGCATTTCTTGGACGCTTATTGCAGGAAAGCTGGGCATTCATGCCCTCTGAATCCATGTTGTCTGAACCATTGGTTTCTTTCATTTCAGGATGGGGAACAACACCGTTCATCTTCATACTACCATTTCTTTCCTCAATAGGACTGGTTGGATAAGTTGTATTAGGTGGCAAGCTTAGGAAATCCTTTGATGGCGAAAATTCTGAATTTGACAGTTGTAGCCGTGGCTTCTTAGACAATGGTTCATCACTAGGAGTCACAGCTCCCTCTGGTGGGAGGCTAACTTTCTGCTGCTGTTTATTATGATCTGTCTGAATTTCTGATGTGTCCATTTTGTTAACATTATCCGGATGAGGATCTGGCGTCATTGGCCCAAAGTTGAGAGTCTGTGATTCCACAACCATGTTGCCTGGTGATGGATAACTGCTGCCGTTACTTCGCGAAAAATTGACGTATTTGGAAGGAGAAATATCAGTCCTGTTATTGTTGTTGTTGCTTAGCGGTGAAACAAAAGTTGAAACGTTGTTGGGAGAGCTGCGAGGGATGGAGGTGGAGGGTCTAAAGTAGGAGGGAGATTGTATGTCCATCATCGTGGAAAGAGCATTGTGACCTCAGCAGGGGGAAGAAAACATCTACCAGAAACTGAAAATAGACAAACAAGATAGTGGTTAGTGTATTTTGTAATGTACCAGTTATAGAAAATAGCTGTCTAAAGACTTAAACACTTTACCTGCTGGATACACCAATACGGTGGTGTATGTTTTATGTTTAAAGGGTGAATCGTGTTACCAGCAAGTAAATGGTTAAGTGTAACAACAGCAGGTAATTATAATATACAAATTGAAGCATTAAGTAAAGAAAAAAAAATGGAAGTTTATATTTCATACCATATTGCACATTTTCTAATGAGGCAAACATATTTTTTTTTTAATATTTACATAATTCCTATTTTTGTTATTTAGCTAAATGCTCATGATTAAAGCTTTTAATAGTTTCTTCAATCCCTAAAATAAGACATTAGAGAAAATTCTCTGAATAGGGGCTTAAATCGACATGTTTAAGACTTTAACGAGTTTCCCCCCCAATTAGTGCCTCTTGCTATGGGTGTGCAGCAAGCAGCAGCAGCAAATTTTTTCCATTTTCTTCAAAATTTCTTGATTGGTAAAACTTCAACATCAGTGTGTATTGCAGATGGAAGTGATCAATAATTTCTGCAGAGATCAAGTTCCTATCAGAAATGAAAACACATCTGTCTATTTGCGAAATATGCTATTCTTGAAATGAGGAAATGTGCGCACAGTGTTTATCTCCGCCCACAAACCGCCTTCCACTGCATTTGTGAGATCACACCAGTATTTAAATGTGTGCACATATTGGTTTTACGAGAAGGAGGAATTTTTCTCTGTCCTTCTCAAATGACCAAACAGAACTGGTACAATTCAAACAAAATAAAGCAATTCACACTTTAAATAAATTAGATTTGGATAAGAATTGAAAATAATCTGAACACACAAGATTTAGCAGAAAATATGATTGTTTATCTACTCCAAAATATTAATCAGAAAAGGGGGAAACAGTGAAAGTCTCACAACAGAATTAAATTGGTGCAGATGCAATGCACCACTGACAACAGATTGATGTTTTTTGTTTAATCTCACAGAAATTCTGCACAATAATTAATGTGCACATTTTAGGTCCTCCTTCCTAAACATTAGTACAAGGCTGAGATAATAAATCCATGCATATTTATGTGCATGCAGTGTGTTTATTGTTTCTTAATTGGTATAGCAGGGACACACAAGTCCTAATCAGAAATAAATACCTAACATAAAATGTGTTCGCCAAAACAATTTACGTATTACCAAGATTTGATGGTGCATTAAGGATAAATAGCTCTGTAACATTTATATTTGTGAAAGGATCACAAAAATTACTGTGTCAATTGAGTAAGTTTAGAAAACTTTTGGAATTTTGGGTTTAAGTCTTCCAAAATATGACCTCAAAGGAATACATGGATTGTGACATCATTCTTATCCTTATTCCTTTGGCACCTCTTTGCTGTTTTTTGAAGCCAACAAAAACAGAGGCAGCATGTTTACCCTTCTGTGAACAGGCATGACTGGTTGACACATAAAAACTAGATTGTGATACGGCAGAAACCTTGTACATGTATAGCACACCTACTGTGGACACCTGCAGGAAGATACTTGTACATTTCTATGCTAACAGCAAAATGATATAAGCCAACTCCCCAGAGAAGCGAGAAGAATGCCAAACAGAGAATGCACTCTTCACACAAACCCATATCATGCAAAATTTATTTATCAATACAGACGCGAAGATATTTGTTAACATCTCTATTTAAAAGTAAGAAGACAAAGTGTTTGAGACTCAGCACCAAATAGTGAAGTTCCTGATCAGATTGGCAATTCAGGACCAACACTTTGCATCTAAACCTGGTTTGTTCAAGATCTGCACTTTGTATCTAAACCTGGTTTATTCAAGATCTACACTTTGTATCTAAACCTGGTCAATTCAAGAGCTACACTTTGTATCTAAACCTGGTTAATTCAAGATCTACACATTGCACCTAAACCTGGTTAATTCAAGATCTATACTTTGTGTCAAACCTGGTTAATTCAAGATTTGCACTTTGCTTCTAAACCTGGCTAATTCAAGACCTACACTTTGTATCTAAACCTGGTTAATTCAACATCTACACTTTGTGTTAAACCCTTGTTAATTCAAGACCTACACTTTGTAACTAAACCTAATTAAGTCAAGATCTACACTTTGTATCTGAACCAGGTTAATTTATGTTTTGCAGGCTAAGTGGTCCAAGAACCCATTACTGACAAGTGGACTGCTTACCACACTGTTATACCATTCCTTGTGGGACACATAGAAATAACTTTGCAGAATTTGTATCTTCAAAAAGTATTTATTTTTTTTAAAAGCAAGGTGACTGACAAAGGTTTACCACAAAATACGAGCTGAAATAAATGTTATTGTATATCTGAAAACACATGTAGTTCACTGTTTCAAAAATATTCCACTTTTTTCTTTCCAATAATGAGGAACAAATTCTTTTCTTAAAAGGTAAAGAAAAAAGTTTCATCTGGCTATATAATTTTCCCAGCATAACTGATTGTGTTAATTTAAATATTTCAAGTAAGTCATATCCATCCTGGTTCTTATGTTATCTATGGCCTCACAAAGCCGTCAACCTTATCAAAAAACATCCCCAAATCAATCTTAAAGACATTGCTTCAAGAAAGTTAGCATTATAGTCCATACATGTCACATACGTTCAGCATAAGTTTCTTAGTTAACAGTACAAATATGTACTAAAATCTAATAAGCTGAAGCAATCATTCCTCATTGTGTTATACAAGACAACAAAACTCAGGATTGTCACAGAAACTTTCAAAGTTTCATTCATGTTGTTAGTGTGACTGGTTTACCGTAATACTCATCAAGATAGTGAACTCATAACTTACAGCATGCGAAACTTTCTTGGTATATTTATCGGTTTTCCAATAGCTACATCAACAGAAGTACAGAATAGTGGTGTTTGTCCTCTATCGTAGAAAGGAACTACATGAGCAAGATGCGTACGCATGTTACGCGGTTATTTTGAATGTAGAGATAAGTTACTTTGTAAATGCTTATATAATTATGAACATTAATTTCAGTGAAACTGAATTAATAGGAGGATATTGTATTGACAGAATAAGAAAAGATCAGAAAAAGACAGGGATGAATTCAGAAATAAAGATTTGCCCCCAAAAAAGCTATAAACAATTATGTAAAAAGCAATCCAAATGGATGTGCTTATTATAGCTGACAGCAGGAAACGCACTAATTTTGACAATAGTATCCTAGCTGCAGATATAAGCAGAGAGAATAAAAAAAGATCCGAAAAAGACAGGGTTGAATTCAAAAATAAAGATTTGCCCCCAAAAAAGCTATAAACAAATAATAATTATTTTTTCATGCTAAAAATAATCCAACTATATAGATAAAGCAATCCAAATGGATGTGCTTATTATAGCTGACAGCAGGAAATGCACTAATTTTGACAATAGTATCCAAGCTGCAGATATTTTACCAACAGAAAATAAACAACAAGCAACTGCAAACCTAGCCTAGTATCACTTTGATACAGTAAACAATTACTTTTAAAGTATGTGGGTTGAGAAGATGGAAATGAGGAGGCAGAAAGGAGTGGCTGACTTCTAATGATGGGTGCACTTCCTTTCAAGGAACAAAGGCACCTTTATTTTCTTTGTTAATCCTATATTATCTTGTTACATTTATTACTAACCAATACAATATCCTAGATGTTTTCTAACAAGCTAACATGACAAGGTAAACAAGAAAAGAGACTGCAAACAATTGTGGAGATCTTGAGCCATGGGAGCTGTCTGATCTGGATCTAAACTATTTGACATGGTTTTATCAATTTCTGCTAAGCACTTAGACAGTACCATGTAAACTTAACTTTTAATTTTTTAATTCCAATATTTATTACACATTGCAGTTTTATCAATAACTCTATTGTGGTGCATTTGAAAAAGTCACATTATAAAAGGGTTTAGAAAGTTTTTTTGTTTTTTTTTAAGATTTAACTGAAAGAGAAATTAAATAAAATAAGTGCTAGAATGTGGATGAAATATCTGTAGAAAATGATTGTGCGAGCAAAGATTTACACTAACTTGTAAAAAAGGGATTGTTATTAAAAAATGAACAATAAGAAATCAATTCAGATCACTTACTTACTTCCCATACCAATACTTTACAATCATGAAACTATACAACAGTATTTTCTTCTTTTTTTTCCTATTACATGTATTTTCAATTTAAAGTTATAAATACTTATTGATTGGATTTTATTCATCAAAACAAATGCAAAATTATATTTTACAACAATGTAACTTGGCATTTTATTAAAAATACATGTACATAAATCCAACTGATACCAAAATAATTCTACATTAATCAAATAAAAAAATTAAACCACTGCGCCATAAAAAAATATTTCAAATGATTATGGTAAAATCTCAAAATATTCCAGTCAGTTTCAAAAGTTTTTTTTATTTTATCCCTGCTACTTGCATTTACATATTTATTTTGACAATGATTGTTTTGTGTATACGTCACTAAGACTGTGTCCAATAGGAAAATAACATCTGGATATAATTTAGGAGCTACATTTAAATTTATTTTTCACTTATGGAAGCTTAATTTCAGTACTTTTGAGATGACCTGAATATTTTGGTACATATGATCAGCCAAGGAGCCTTAAGTAAGATTTTTCTCTTAAAGACTTTTAACAGGTGGAGAATGAAGATAAAATTAAATGATCCTTATGTTTTTATACAACCCTTGAATATCAAGGTTATTCCTAAACCCATATATAACTTCAAAAAAATTTTTTTTTTATTAAAACAAGAAATAATGTGTTTTGTTGTTGTTGTTGTTTTTATATGGAAAGAGATGTATGACAATAAATTGATTATAGTTAACAGATGTATAGATTTTCTTACACATGTATATTTCACACAGAAATTATCATGATATTTCTCTTATTTTTTGGTTCCAATGTGTGTGACTCTGGTAAAATTGTATATATGTAAATACAAACAATTCTAATTAAAATGTTCATGCAATATAGAAGACTAATAAAGTGTTTTAGTATGCTGATCGCTCAAACATTTATTTGATGCCACATTCACAATGACAGACAATTAACTCTATTTAATAAGATTATTTTATATCACATTTTCTTTTTTAATCTTAGTAAGCTCTATGTAGTTTTAATATATATAAACAATTTAAACAATTGGTTGTGAGTGTGTTGTGTTATACAGTCATCTAATGACAATTATGATTTTTCTAAAAAGAAACATTTTGGCTAGTTAAATTTTTAATTCAATAAGATTATTTAACTTTTCCGTATAACTACTTGTTAAGGTTTACACTGTAGTATTCTTCATTTTTTAAAACTTACTATAAAAAAGTAGCAATCTGAGTTAAAAATACATTTATTAAAAAATATTAATAGAAAATAAATAAAAGGGAAGATATTTTTCTTAACTTTTTTATTTAATTTCTTTGCTGATACAAATATATTATAATGAATTTCACTTTTAAGCAACTTTAAAAATATGTACATGCTGAAAAAACAACAACATTAAAAAAAACCCTAGATGTTGGCAACTGTAAATACTAGAAGACCAAGCCATCGTACATTTTTATAAATCAAAAACATAGCTTAGAAGAAACTTAAATTATGTACCCATGACAGTTTTTGATAGCATTAAGGCATAACATTAAAAATTTGGCATCCACAAAAAACAGAAGCATTAAAATTCTAGGCAGGTTAAAATGTTAACGAGACAACAATATCTACAGTTAAAGTTGCTTGATTTACATTGAGCTGTGTGCAAACTGCACAAGTAAACAAGAATCTAAAGAAGGTGAAATCCAAGCTGACTCATTCTACAATCTGCACCAAACTACTGCCCAAAACATTGTCAACTGTCACACAATACAATGATTATGTAAAAAGACCTTATGACTGACCTGAAGAAACCCTTATCCTGCTGAATATAAGCCTGATGTGATGACCACAAGCGCGCGCGTGAGGTGCATTCCCAGGTTGTTCCGCGGAATCTGCCTTATGGCACCAGCGCGCACACAACATAAGACGTGCACCTTTTACTCTCACATTCGCATATCACCGCAGCTCTGCACACATCCCTGCAACTATTGTTCAACTACGCGCTGCCGTAAATTCACATCTATTTGTGGGCAAAAAAAACCCTCTCTTCTTCTTGTCATAGCTGCACATGCACTCCCAATATTGCGTAAATTACACAAAACCTTCCATCTCGGATCAATAGTGGGTAAGAAATGCTGGCTGCATTGCAGGCATGCAGGTTATAGAGAGAAAAGTTTTGGGGAAAAAATGGGTATAGAAAACAGAGCTCAATTCTATGCTATTGTTTGTTAATAATCTTTGTTAAAACCAATTCTTAGTCAAATCTATACACATATATTTTCATCTTGCCAAGATATACTGCTGGAAACTCATCAGCAAATAGTGTAGATCCTGATCCAACAGCTCTCTGCAGGAACTGGTTGATCTGATTCTACACAAATGACCTTCTAGTGATCATTGTTTGCTTGGCTAGCTAAAAGTTATGCTTAGCTTTGAAACATATTCCTAACAAAGGTTCACCTGTGAACAACTTTTAAACAGTCTCTGAACTACTCTCCACTACCATCATCATTACTACAACTTGCTGATTTCAGGACTATCCAAAGTACGTAGGTCATGGTTTGCTACCCAGCATGAAGAAAAAAGAAAAAAAGGAAATTTACAAGATCTGAACATGCTTGTGTTTCTTCTATAAAAGTTAAGAGTTTTAATTTTGCAGTACATCAATACTTTTGATGCACTTTCTTTTTCGGCATATAATTGAAAATCAAATAATAAAGAGAGAAAATACTTGGGTATTTGATTTTAGAAAGCAAATGGATATCAATTTAAAAATTATTGTGTTGCATACCAATAAAACAATAGACAACACAATTATTCTCCTATTATATGCCACATAAACATTATGTTGATAATAGTTTATAGTTACTTCGAGCAGCAGTGAATTGTTAGTTAGGGAATTTGTTCATACATTATAGTTGCAGAAATTCTTCATATTTATCATGCTATTAGACAATTGCAATTTATATTCCTAATTTGCTTTCCTGTATGCAGAGTCGCCTGAAGGAAAAAAGCTAAACTTTGAAATAATTGGTAAAAAATGCACATGATAAATGGTTTTAGGTATATTTTAAGTAGTTGCCTTGGTGCCTGGTTTCTGTTTAGAACATCTATTGACTATCTTTTGTTACTTTTTTATTATTATCATACATCCTTACACTTCATCACCAGCCCCATTTCTAATATCATAGATTTTGTGGCTTGAGACAGATACGTTGAAGAGTTCATAATAACTGGCAAATCCATTAGTAAAAATATATTAAAATGATAAACGTTTAATTTTACTCTAAGTTTATAACCTACAAGTAATGAACTTTTAATAGTGCATATTAATGATCCATGAAAGATTTTTATGATTTAAATCTAAATCTACTAATGCACATGTTTACATTTAAAACAAACAATGTATATGGTATACACATTTAAAAGAACACTGATGTTTGTCATGTAGCCTTAATTCCATGAACTTTATGAACTTCAATTCTAATCTCCGTTAAATATAAATTTACTATTTACTCATTTTTTTCTTTATTTCTTTAACTAGTCTAAGTCATGGTTGTTGTTTTGACAGCAGGATGGTTGTTGTTTTGACAGCAGGATGGTTGTTGTTTTGACAGCAGGATGGTTGTTGTTTTGACAGCAGGATGGTTGTTGTTTTGACAGCAGGATGGTTGTTGTTTTGACAGCAGGGTTTGCTGTCGAACAATTCTGCACTCAGAGGAAAGGAGCAAATGAATGTCAGATAAAAAATAGTGCTTGCTGGTCCATTGTAAGTTTTAATGGGTATCGGGGAAACCTCCCAAGAATAACGATGGAAAGATGTGCAGTTGTTTTATTGGCTAGAATTTTCCCTATAGTTACTAAAGATCTCTAAGCAATGGTAATGCAGGCAGCAGTTTTCTTAAAGGCGCATCACTGTTACAGTATCTTTCAAGTCATGACAAAAGTTATTTGCTTGCAATTTCCTCTGGGGCTTCTTGTCGCTTTTAAAATTTCCCTCTAAACTTTTTTTCATGCATTTTTTTTTTCTTTTCACCATGGATATGAAGAAGAAAATGCCATGGTGTGTTGTGAAATCTTTTACAAAGAGCTTTCAAAACAAAATTTTCCTCAAAGCTTTGGCCATAAAAAAGGATTCTCGATTAACAAAAGTTAATGGTTTGAAATAAGAAAGCATATCAACTCTGTTCTAATCACCCCTTTGTTAAAACTGTGGAACGTTATAAAAGTTTCTTTATAGTTTTCAAAACATGTTTATTTACAACAAAGAACTTGGTTTTAATAAAGATATACAATGTGTCCTAAAAAAATATTTTACCAACAATGATGTACTTATACAGAGAGTCAGAAGACAAGTACCGGTAACAAGCAATATTTCTCATCATATTTCCCTTAAGTTGTTTAAATGGGCATGTTTTTGTCATTATTTTCAGTCAACAGAGTAGTAGCTACAATTAAATGTACAAATCTGGTTGATCTTACAAGAAGGTTTTAATTACCCATAACCCAATTACAATTCAGTAAAGATAAGACTATAACTGAGCCATCTGACTCTCAAATAAATGACATTACATAAGGCTTCATTCGGATAAGCTTTTTTTTTTAAACAGAAACAAAAGAAGCAAACAATTTTAATGTCAGTAATTATTAAATTTCAACAATGCATCTAAAGTTTTTTTCAGTTTCATTTAATAAACAGTTTCATTTAAAGAGTTGCCAGAAGCAAGAAAAAATCCCATCTTTGGTTAATTTCAATGTCCAAAACAACTATACATTGAGGGACAGTGACTCTGCTATTGCTTACAGACTTCCAGACTACAGCCCCTCAGACCTTGACAGATACGTAACCATATGTGACACTTGTCATGCACCAGGAGCAGTAACTTGATCAACAACAACAGCAGCAGCAGCAAAGACAACTTCACTTAACCAATCCCCAATATTAACTCCTCCCCCTTTAAGCCTACTTCATTCATCTCACTACTTGCAGTACTACTTCTAACTTTCTCTCGTAGGATTTTTTTTACTACACAGGCTTTAATTTTTGTCCAATAAATTGGCATAGTTTCTCTCCTCGTTCACACTTTTGTTGGACGTAATCTTCTTTCTCTTCATCTGTAAGAAACTGTTACCAGCAACATGAGCTATTTTTATCCCACACCGTTACAACTTAACCTCTCATGACCTTTTCTTGGCTCAACCAGGAAATATTACGTCATAGCATGCCATTACATTGCATGTTAAAAAAACACTAGTTTTCTAGATTTAAAAAAAAAGGATGGGCATAGAGTCTAACCTTGTCATCCCAGGTATCAAGTTCATGTATTATGTAATAATGATACATAATTATGGAAGGTTACAGATTGAAGACGTTTGCAAATTATTGTAACTTTATAACCATATTCATAGCATTATTGTACATTTACTAACAGTGAAGGCAGCCTTGAATACTAACAGTGAAGGCAGCCTTGAATATTAGCAGTGAAGGCAGCCTGAATACTGACAGTGAAGGTAGCCTTGAATACTAACAGTGAAGGCAGCCTTGGATACTAGCAGTGAGGGTAGCCTTGAATACTAACAGTGAAGGTAGCCTTGAATACTAACAGTGAAGGTAGCCTTGAATACTAACAGTGAAGGTAGCCTTGAATACTAACAGTGAAGGCAGCCTTGAATACTAGCAGCGAAGGCAGCCTTGAATATAAGCAGTGAAGGCAGCTTTGAATACTAGCAGTGAAGGCAGCCTTAAATATTAGCATTGAAGGTAGCCTTGAATACTAGCAGTGAAGGTAGCCTTGAATACTAGCAGTGAAGGCAGCTTTGAATACTTACAGTGAAGGCAGCCTTGAATACTAGCAGTGAAGGTAGCCTTGAATACTAGCAGTGAAGGCAGCTTTGAATACTTACAGTGAAGGCAGCCTTGAATACTAGCAGTGAAGGTTGCCTTGAATATTAGCAGTGAAGGCAGCCTGAATACTGACAGTGAAGGTAGCCTTGAATACTAACAGTGAAGGCAGCCTTGAATACTAACAGTGAAGGCAGCTTTGAATACTAACAGTAAAGCAGCCTTGAATACTAACAGTGAAGGCAACCTTAAATACTTACAGTGAAGGCAGCTTTGAATACTAACAGTGAAGGCAGCCTTGAATACTATCGAACAGTTCAATAGTGTGAGATGTAAAAGTTGATAAGATCTTTACTTCTTTGGGATAATTGATAATAATCATCATAGTTATGCCATGTAATTTAAGACTCCAGGGCAATTACTGCAAATTGTGGGAGTACAGTATTAACAGGAGTACATGTATATATAAGGGAGGTGAAACTAACAGACAAAACAACATGTTAGACTAAAACAAGAACAACATATTTTACATGATGAGATATCATGTAAACAATTTTAGTAAGGTGGCTGTGGATTGGCTTCAAGCAATGTTTATGGTTGAAAGATCAATTACACAGAATGTGAACAATGACAAACTCGATTGTGACAACCATTCAGCATGATCATACACCCAGATCCATGGATCTTTGAGACATCCCACTTTGTTACAATGGTATAAAACAAAACTCAAATATCACTTATGAACCACTATGACACCCCCTTTTGTTAGAATGTCTACAAGCATGGAGAACTTAGTGAAGCCTAAATGACCGCACATCCCATCCCCCACCATCCTGTGTTCCAAAGGAGTGTTTCTCATATGACACACTTTAATCTTTCTGTTAACTGTAAAGAGCTGGTACGAATCTAATCACCCTCAATATTATAATTGTAATGAGAACCTTCAACCTCAGATTCGGTTGTGAATGATGAAAAATTACGTCAAATCAGATTATCTCCCCTTATATCAGAAGCTCCGCCCCCCCATTTCTACCAACATTACTACAACAATTTCTGATCTTCCAGACAAATGTTACTGTTATGGCTATGGTTATTGTAAATGATAATAAATTATCGATATGGTTATCTATGAAGGGTAGGCCAAGTGACAATGTTGGAGCCTTTGTGTTGTGCCTCTCTCTCCCCATGCCTCTTGAAGCCTAATACATGGACAGATGGCCCGGCAATTGACCCTGTGTGGTGAATGATCTTTACAACTTTATCTTGTATATTGTGGCTTCTGTATAATGGTCCCTAAAGACAATAATGTAGCCAACATGGCATCCCCTTGTAATACCTCCAACGCATTCTGATATTTGTAACAAGATGTCTATCAGACTACTGTCACAAGATTTGTGTCAAATTTTTTTTTTTAACTTTCCTTCCAACTTATGTAAATAATCTCATATCTTCCTTTGCCTGTTTTTACTGTCTTTCTTTTGTTAACTTTTTCTCTCCTGCATTTATTGTTTCATCCATATTATTATCAAACTGATGTCTATGTTTTTTAAATATGTTGTTAAAATAATTTCTTGTTAATCTGGTGTTGTTTTTCTTAATATTTAATGCAGATCTTGCTCTATGATTTTAGTTTAGATATACAATTACATTTTGTAAAAGATAATAAGCTTGTGACTTTAAACAAACAACAGATAAACACATAAGTAGCATATACATTGATTTAATCAATCATAGCTTTGTAATTTTTATGAAGTTTCCAAAATCTACCATAAACCATTAATCTGCCAGTGTTACACTAATGCTGCTATTGACTTAGTTACCTTGATTTAAGATAGGTTGTCATGTAAATATTGTCCAATCAGGTCACTGGGATTTGAACCTGTCTTCTTTGTCAGGAACCATTTCTAAACTAAACTCTCATTCTATCACTGCCATGTTACTAAAACTTGACCAACTGCCGAAAAACACACAAGACTGTTCTGATTAGGAAATTAAATTGTATTTGCTGTTTCAAAAGATGCATGAAAATCAAATTTCCTTCAGGCCTCCTTCGTATTCATGGGAAATTTCAATGGCTTCAAATGAGAAGGATAGGAAAGGGAGGGTGAAAAACATTCTGAGCATGCATTCTGTGAGAGGGAGAGCGCATGTGCATCCTCATGAAAATATTGATGTTAGCAGGAGACTTGCAGCTCTTGTTCCCGCGAGGCTGACATGTACATTGCATGAGATTCATGTTACGCTATCAAGATCTGGGCAAGCAGTGATGAAACTATGTCACATATACAGCTACATGAGGTAGGATCTCCATTCTGCTATAATGAGTCTTACGTGACATAACTTGGAAAAAGGGTGGGCAATGAAACTATGTCACACATACACATACATTTAAAGATATGGTCTTTACCCTTTTATCATTGAGCTTAAAGATATTTTCGAGAATCATGGGAAATATATTGTGGTTACAAATTCTTACAAATATCAATGTAATTGCCACAAGACTTGAACATGCTTTTAACAGAATAAAAACTTACACAATCAATAACAATAAATTTATAATTGTAAAAGACAGCACAAGCTTCCAGTATGTCTAACTCAAAATATGTAGGAGTAGAGGTACATAAATACTCAAAGTCTTTGAAATTCAGCACCAATACTTCTGGGAGCCCACAAAGCAATCCTACTTTTCTATACAAGTTGCATTTTAATTATCCAGAATCAATGTGAACATGTGCATTTTTGCCCCATTCCATTTGCTCAACCATCAATAATGGATGAAAAAGGAACATATAGTATAAATAGAAGTTTGGAGGCAGACCAAGCACAAAGAACAGTTACAGAGTTGAGTGAAAATCAATAGAGGCTTCCCCTCCACAGCCCCTTCCTGTTAGGGAACTCTGTTCATATCAGCCCCATTTTGTAGGCATCAGTCTGTTGGAGTTATTGCCCCTGGACCATACAATTGGTTTCAATGATGTCTGAGTTGAACAACATGCAAATTCAGTTCGATTAAGAGAAAGTGATTTTCAAAGCAATTTTTGAATAAATGAAAAGTAGAAAATGAAATAAAGATTACTTCATTTGTGTAGAATGTGATAATAAAAATTAAGAAAATAAAAATACAAATATTACATAATAAAACACTTTCTTCAATATATCCAATGATTGAAAATAACAGATAATAAGGTAATATATTTTTTTAACCATGTCTAACTTTCACATTTTTTATTGATAAAAATTAGAAGATAATAAGTGAAGAACTAAAAATAGAGAAAATAAACTTTAGATCATAAAATTATGGAGAAAAAAAAAAGCTTACAAACAATTTGTCAGGACTTATTGGAAAAATAACAAATAAAGTGTTACTGATCAAAGCTTATAATCATAGATAATGTTTTTTATATGATTAAAAATCATGATTTGTATTACCCAACTAATGAATTATAGAACCTAACTCATGCATAATTGACAACAGATCGCCAATTATTGATTACATATCCACAACTTCCTTAAATGTCTCCCATTCGGAATGCCAGTTAAACCATATCACCATAATTTGTTATCTCATATATATTATCAACAATAAATTGGCCTTTCCTAATTAATATTTACTACAACCTTCACAAAATGATATATATAACTACATTGCAAAGCAATTAATTTCTGCTGTGGTTTTACAACAATTCATTGTTTTCAGAACAAGTTATTTTTTGACATTAGCATTTAAATGACTTTTTTCTTAATAAACACTTATTCTTATTATCATAATTATATAACTTTACATCTGTAGTAAAACGTTATGAATAAACTTTGAACTAAGTGAGTAGGAAAAGCAAATATCTGCTTTGTATGATCAACATCAGACATAATATCTCTGGTCTAATTCTATTGGTTGGTCCACTAGCAAGCCATTTGTTGCAAGTCAGAATCCCACTCACCACCTTGAAATGTGTACATTGACAGTATTTAAATATAACCCTTCAGAAAAGAAATGTACATGCATTTACTAATTACACTTACAGTCACAGACATACAGTGGAAGTGTAAACATTTTTTCACGGATATTACCACACACACTTTCATATTGATGCATCCATAAATAAAAGGCTGATAAATTTCAGTTTTTTTTTTGTGTTTTTTTGTTTTTTTTACAAAAAACTTACCCATTTTTACTCTGAACCTGGAAATCGTGTATAAACAAGGCTTAAGCTGGTAGTGTCAATGCAGATCAGTCAGCATTCTGCTTGGCCCTGAATGATCAGAACCAACATTATTTGCTGCTTAGGTTTCTATCAACAGGAATATCCATCCACCTTAACATGTAGCCATGGCCTAACACCAATATTTTAGTATGGAATTTTAACTTACATAACATGGTCAGGTTTGAAGTCAACTCCCAATGGTCAATAAACCAGGTGATAAATTTGTAATGTTTTTGTTGAATGCCTCTTCGCCAAAGTTGTATGTTTTCATTTAGAAAGCTGCGTAATTTTATCTCTTGTATTTTCCTAGCATCATTTAATCTTCGATACTACTCTGTAATGATAAAAGCTAATTTCTGCCGCAATTGGGAGCTCCGAGTGATTTAAATTCTGCATGAAACAAAACAATTTATAACTCTTGTGCAAAGCAGTTACAGCCTCGACAGCAGCAAGAAAGCATCCTACTTTAAGTCTTTGAGATTCAAGCATTACATGGTTATTGCTCCATATATCTGCATCAAAGGGTTGCTCAGATTGTTATACACAATTTATAGTGTACATATCAATAGAAGTTATGAGTTACGATGAAAACATGATTGCTTTTTATCATGTTATGAAACTAAGAAAATGACCATCAGTCATATAGATTGGCTCCAAGGAAATACAATTTCGCATGAAGTTAACTCTAACTGCAGGGATATGTCTGATCAGGATCTACACTATTTGCTAATTGGACTATTAATGGACAAATTAATGTAAACAGGTAATACTTATAATATTTCGGCAAACAAACAAAAATAAGCATTAAGGGTTTAGGAAAAATTAAGCGTAAGTTCCAAAAGAAAAGTATCATGTTAGTGCAATGTCCATTTCATGTCATAGACTTCATGCTTTCAATATCTATGAAAGATTTTGATTTATCTTCCATATAAGGATAAATGGTACATGAGTGGTTACCTATTAATATACATGTAACCAACATGTAGAAACCGAGTTTAAGCAAATAAGGAATCAGTGACAGAAATAAAGGCTTCAGTGTTAAATCTGTCACAATCTTTCTTTTTTTTAACACAAAAGAAACAAGAAAACTTATACCTTTAAATGAGCTATCAGACAAATGTTACCTAAAAGTGTTATGTGGCTTTAACTATTACTGGTATATAAATTTTAAGAGTATTCTTGATGGCCTTATCAAATAATCCTAAGGGTATTGTTTGTTCAACTTGCGTATTGTCTATCATTAAATGGTTTACTTGATGGCCTAATATGTTACCAGTATGTTACTGTTAAGAGTATTATTGATGGTCTGACTTAATTTGTAACCTTTAAGTGTTCTTTTTTGACAGCCTTATATATTACTGATATGTAACCTTTACTGGTTTTCTTGATGGCCTAATATGTTACCGGTATGTAACCTGTAAAGTTATTCCTGATGGCCTTATATATTACTGATATGTAACCTTTCAAGGAATTCTTAATGGCCTTATCCATCACTGATATGTAACCTTTAAGGGTGTTCTTGATGGCTTTATATATAGTACTGATATGTAATCTTTAAAGGTATTCTTGTTGGCCTTATACATTACTGGCATGTAACCTTTAAAGGTATTCTTGATTGCCTTATATACTACTGATATGTTACCTATGAAAGTATTTTTAATGGCCTTATATAACTGCACTAAAAGAGCATAATTTCTTTCATTTGTGTGTTTCAATTTGATCCTACTTGTGAGATTAAGCTACTGAAGACACATTACAATTTTACAAAGCCTACAGATATATCAATTAACCAGATATTGTGTTCTTTTTAATATTTCAAAAGAGGATAACTTAACAACTAATTAATTGAAACATGGACTCAATATATTTACATAATACCTTTATTATAAGTCATCTTGATAATTATGTAAGCTCCAGAAAAATATGAACAACAGGGAGACCAAGTTACAACACATCACTAATTAAGTGGCCTCAAAATTATCATGTTTAGTGCATCTGAAATGAAAAGCAATTAAATGTTGAATTTTGCCACAATAAATGAATAATATGTGGCTGTTAATCTTTTTTCCCAAGAAAATACTTTGACAAGATGTTTCATTGTGGACAATAGTGTTATAGTTGTTTGCAAAAGCACAATTATTTCAACGTATCAATTGTCATTCTAGAAGATTTTTTTAATGAACAAAAGAAAGACATAAATATAAAATAAAAACAAGAAATAGTTAAATGATTTCTGATTGTGGTACATCCTACTAACACTTAATTCTTTTGAATACTTTATAATTATGTTATCCACTCCAGATATAATTCAAGTTTTTTTTTTTAAAGCTATGCTTTGAATAAACTTTCGAATATACTTCAAATACACATAAGAAATATGTAAGTAATAATTCTTGTATATCATACTTATCATAACTATTTCATTTAAACTTCCAACATATTTAGATATCCTTTAGGTTTATTTCAGATAAACTTCATATATATTATAGATATAATTCAGATATAATCCAGACATGTTTCAAACATATAGCAAGTTTATTTGAAACATAGTTCAGATTTGCCTTATATATATATTTATATATATGACTGTATCCAAGTCATTTCCAGTTGATGATATTCATGTTAATGGGCCTACGGTTTGAGCTTCTACACTTCTATTTTGAAAATAGAGCAAAATTTGGTGGCTGAGATAACTTTACTTCTAAACTTTTTTGCTTATTTTTCTGAACTAAATATCTTCCAGCAAACTATAAAACACCAATTCTTGTTTTAATTAATATTATTAAATAAAATATGACAGAAATATTTTTGTAAATGCCAAAAATCAGGATGATGTCAATGTAAGTAATGGGCGATGTAGCATGTAATGGGTAGAATACAATATCTTAGTTATATTGGCAAAATGAGTAGAATAATTCTGTCACATGTGCAAATCATGATGTCAACAAAACAATCATGGAAAAAGAAGAAGCACCAAAGTGTGAAATTCTTTTTTTCTAAAGTGGACATAACTCTTATAATAACTCTACCAACTGACATTAAAATTATTGTTTGAAAGGTGATAAACAAGTTATCACCTGCTTGTCATCTGTGCAACAAACATCTTGTCATCAAACAGAAAACACAATCTACCCATCTCCAAAATTAATAATAACAATACCAAGTATTTACAGTGACATCAAATGATAGACAGCATTGAAAACTGCCTTTTTCAAACAATAATACAAGCTTATTATTAAATTTTACATGTAATTTCTCTTTGTCAATCCAGTAAGTTTCATACCTGTACAACCAGAAATGTGGATTAGGTTAAGTCATTTAATGGATCTTTATAGACAGGAAGCAGATCTGCAAAATACCTGCCTTGTTTCAGTTTCTTCAATCAAGTAAATGTCAAATATTATTTGAATCTTCTTAAAAGGATAAGGAAAGAAAACGAGAGAAAAATACACTAAGTGTACATATCTGACAAAAATGGTCAATAAAAAGACAAATTAAATCTTCCTTATTTCCTTAGTATCAAAAATAAATGGAACTTAACTCCTTTTTTATACAAATTAACTTCCTAACAAAAAGTTGTTGGCTCATATGTTTCAGTTATCTGCAATTAATCATGCAGTTATTTTCCTTTTTTTTTGCTTTCACAGAATGCAATATCATACAATAGCTGATATATGTTTGCATTTCCATTGCATTTCTTCAGTGACAAATTTAACCTTCTACAACTATTACCACTTATATTGTTTCCACAACTACTAAACATGTCACATCAGTCATTAAATTTGGCTAAATTACAATTGTATCATAATCATGTTCTTATACTGTAAAGCGAAAACACAGTTATAATCAGTTTCATGTCTTGACAGAGATATATTTGTAAGTCCTTAATTACTAGAAAGAATATGTAGATAAAACTGCATTTTTATAATAAATTTCTAAAAAAAAAATCAATTTGATAGAAAATCAGTCTAAAAGATACCTGTTTTACAAATCTATAGAAGTCAGTTTAAATCCTTGCACATATCATTATTATAGAACCAGGTCCAACTTTGGATGCATAAAAACCTCAGTCAAGAATCTCACTGTCCTCTGGTTCTTTTAATAATCAAGCATGTACACTGGTCTGTAAGTGTTCCATAGATGATACACAGTATCTGACCCTACACCCATCCTCAGTACCTGGGGCCTGCCTCCCCTCCCCACCCCCATCAATAGATTTGAGCGGTCAGTCAGATTTAGCCAATCAATTAAAGTGACCGGAGAATCAGTCAGCCTGGACATGGGCTAACTTACCAATAAAACGTGTAAATACCCGCCCTAAACTCTACACCCATCATTTCCAGGGGTCACCCAGCAAAGCATGCCTCACTCCACTATCTGCAGTCAACAAATGGAAGAATAATTTATATAAAATTAAATAACTGAAAAAAAATATCTTCTCGACTCCTAGCCAGCTATGTATGTGTAGATAAGGCTTTGGCAAATAGTGTAGATCCTGTGGAGGCTGTTTGATCATATTTGCTTCTGACTCTTTTGTAATATAATTATCTAGGCATATATTGTCTATAAGGGCAATGTTTAAATATTACTGGGGATTGTTAGCAAAATGTAGTATACCGGTAATCAGGGATAACATAGCTATACAAAGGTAGTTCCAAGCCTAAAGATTCAAAAATAGCACAATCATACTGACTTTAAATAGAATTTTTCTTTCTCATTAAAATGACCTGGAATATAAATCAAATATAACAAATTTATCTAGGACTTGTATTCATCAACTAACCTTTGACCGTATAAGGATACATTTGGCCTTATCGATATCAAAGAGGAAGTATATAAACTTTTGGGTTTAACGGCACATCAGCAGGAAGTTTTCTATGCAGAATAAATGCAAACAAACAGAAAACATTATGATTCATTATTGTCTGATAAAAGTATCAAATAATTAAAAAAATTGTCCTTATCTCAGTTTAACTTTGTTAAAAATTTAAGATGTATTATACTCCCTATATTGGAGCTGCATTCACCATGAATAGACCAGGGTCATGCTGTTGAATCAGAAACCAATGTTTTGGATAACTTCACAACCAACTAACATTCAATAATACAATACTTAAGCTAACACTATTTTAGATTTAAGATAAATGCTATTTTATATCAAAGATCACAATTTTTAAGATTACACCATTTTAAATTTAAAATTACATCATTTTAGATTTAGGATTACAATATTTTATATCAAAAATACAATATTTAGGATTTATGATTACAATAGTTAAGATTTAAGATCACATTATTTTATATCAAAGAATACAGGATTTAAGATTACAATATTCAAGATTTATGTTTATGCTATTTTAGAAGTAAGATTACACTAATTTACGATTCCCACATGTTAAATTTAAGATTACAATATTTAAGATTTACATTTACACAATTTAAGAAGAAAGATTACTCTTATTTACTTTTAATATTTTACATTTCAGATTTTAGACTTTAGATTTAAGATTACAATATTTAAGATTTGCCAATCCAGTATGTCAAGATTTAAAAAGTGAAATTAAATAAAAACCCTTCAACAAGACAATTCCTGAGATAAAAATTGAAAACAAAAAGCTTTGAATAATTTGAATCATACTTCTTTAAAACAAAGAATTATAAGAAAGTGTTACCTGAAATGAAACAAATAAAATATTTTAAGTGATGTTATTTTATTTTCATGTAAAAACATAACAAAAATGGTAGTGTAACTACTCATTAACCAAGAACTGCACAGGAACATCTTTTGATGAGATCTGCTTAATTCACCTGGACTTGACATTGCTGTAATATTTACTATAATTTCTACTATAATATTTATCTTCAGTACCATCTTTATCTTCTTTACCCCTATGTTAGTCTTATTATAAACATCATCGCCAACATCATCACCTTTATCATAAGCAGTAGCAGCAGACATATGCAGACAGACCTAGATCCACTAAGCCCATTGCAGGTGTCATCAACTGAGGACTATCTAGGGGTCACAACAGGGGTTGACCCCTGTATGCATGTGATGTATCAAAGTTCAAAAGGTCTCGATCCATCAACAATCCTTCCTGACTTCTGTGTTTCACAGTGTAACTATTATCTACAAAACAATGGCATCAGACACCAAGTTTAGAAATCCCCAGTGTTCAAAGTGCCCTGTAATATCTTCTTCCCATTTTCCTCACTTCCCTGCAGCCATCCCAGACTAGTAGTACAGCTTTGGGATTAATTTACACTGCAATCACCCTAGACACTTGTACATTTTGTAGACCAGTCTACTGTGAATCAATGCTCTTCAGGGGCTTCATGTAGAAATTTTGGCGGGAAAACAGTGAGCTGCAGACGACATTTAATGATTGTCATCAAAAGGTTGGCAAGGTCCTGAATATTTATCGTATTTATTTATGTGGTCTAAATTACAGAGTAGATAGGAAGTTACACTTGGGCTTCCTGCATTTCAAAGCAATGGTATATAATTACAAGCTTGTTTATGGTAGGTACGATACTAATTTCATTCTATTGAATTCAATGTCCAGATGCTGCCATTAGTCAATATGAGTAAAACTACTTCACTTGGGCCGATTTGAATAGGCTTTTTTATTCCTACATTTACCAATAGGTTAGTTTCATCATTCTGAAGAGTAATATTTATTTGTTAGTATGAGACATCTGTCAGTTTCTTACTCTATCGAGATCTATGAATGCAATGGGGGTGGGAGGGCTGAATATAACATCCACTAGAAAAACATGTTAATACTTGAAGACAAAATGAAAATTATACATCACTCAAGGTAAATCTCTTTGAAAAAATACAAATTTCAAAATAATTCTTAAACTATGTGCAGCACAAGATAAAACAAATCTGTCATTGCAAGTACTTGTAACAATCTAAACACTTTGTCAGACAAGCTTGCAGAACCTTTAATAAATATAGGTAAAATATCTAGGTGTATATATATACATAGGATATGATTTATATTTAGCCAAAGAGCAAAGCTGGCTACTAGTCTTTTCACTTTGTCATTGCGTCTTTAAGAGATATTTCTTTGTAAATTTCAATTCTGTGCAAAATTTAATATGAAACACTTTTAACATATGTTGCCATTTAAAAGCATAAAAAAAATGGAAAGAGCCCTTCATTTCCTTGTTTATTTTCAATGATACACAATGCTGTTGGTTTTTATTGGCTAATTAAGGTGAAAGTGCAATTTAAAAAAATCTGGGTCAAAGATTTATGACTTCAACAGTTTAAACAAGCCAGGGTTGATGGACGTGAAGGTGATACGGTTGTTAGAAACAATTTAAATGATGTAAATGCTTGGACGGAATTGTCTTTCATATATTTGTTGATAGAAAATTAGTTTTAATTATTCTCTATACAGATTGGTTGGCCTAGAAATATGTCTTGACCAATCAGTAAACTAGGAAATAACACTACTACTAGAAGAGCTAAAAAAAAGCTTCGAAACACGTGCCCAGTCTTTAAGTGAATTATAAAAATGGATCTACTTAAAACTATTATTCTTTATAAACTCAAACTCTCCTTATCATGAATTGATCAGGTCATTTCTACAGGTGTTGATTTTGATTGGCCAACTTCTGGTCGAGGCTGTCTAAACAAATTCTGTACTATTTGCTACTTTAGCATTGTAAGTTATACATACACTGTTGCCTAAGGATTTAGTTCAAAGACTAAATAATGGAAATAGCAAAATGTTACAGGATTAAAATTTAAAAGAGAATCATTATTGGAGACAAAAAAGTCTAAAAAAAATCAATAAATAAAATGCCAAGATGTGAAATTGAGTGCCTGGACACTGCCGGGCAGTTCCTCCATATGTTGACTGGTTTGTGTTTCATTAGCAATGTAACTCATTCATTAGAACCAGTAGAAATTTTCTGAATCCTGACAATGCTATGTTTGTTAATAACCTAAACTAACTTATCATGACTTCCTTATATCTACCTGCAAAGGTCGCTAAGGCATACTGCTAGAGACTCAGTACAATAAAGTGCAGATCCTGATGAGACGATTCCCAGCAAGAGCTGGATGATCTGTTTCTACACTATTTGTTTAGGGAATCAATTCAAGCTAGGCAGACAAAGAGATAATGTGAATACATTTTGCGGGCAGATAATTCTAGTGGCTAAATGAGACATTCACTCCGCAATCATCTGCAAATCCTGACAAATAAATGACAAATTATTTGCAGTTGCAATAAAGATGCAGAATTAAAAGTATGAGTTATTTCCAAACATTAAAAGCTTTTCTTCTTTTTTTTTTCTCCTATGCATTACTGCCACTTTAGAGTGAAGCTAAACACTCCCCTAATTATGAAGAAGAGAGCATTTGGTTACTTGGGTAACCTTCTACAAGATCTATAATAAAATTATCCATGAAAGGAAAGTATCTTAGTTGGCATAAAGGCTCTATGTCAACAATGGAATCTGCATAATAAAAATAAAACATTGTTCATCTAACAATCAGACAATTTTCCGTGCTAAATTATTTTAACCACTGCATTTAGTAGGTTGAAAATATTTGAAATTTATTGTGTATTGTCTTGTAAAGAAGCTGAATACAGTTCAAAGTGTATTTTATGAATTTCTGTCTTAGTTGCTGCCAAATGTACTGAATATTAAAGTACAAATATATATATATATATATATTGATTTTAAAAGTGAAATAAATTTTAAAAATCAACATCAGTTTGCTAGTAGTTGAGTGATTGCTGCTGAATGCAAATGCCCATATATCCACCCACTTTGTGCCCATAAACATCTCATCCTATAAAACCTGCCTTATCCATTTTACTCTAATTACCCATACATCTCTCTCTATGCTTCCATGCAATGATTTGTTCTCTCTGTAAAATTTATTAACTTTGCATAACATTTACTGACTTTTTATGGATGTTAAATTTAATGTGAAACATCTCCCTACCAGCCTAAGGACATTTACATTATTTGTTATCATCATCATTGTTATCAACATCAGTAGCAGCATCAGCAGTGTTTATCATACACAGTGTACAACACCATTTCGTATAGCATTTTTATTCAAGAAACTGACCCCATTAATTAAAAAATATCATGAATTTTTAAACCAAAGAAAATTCACCTAAAATTTCAGCATGTTTTTTAGGTGTTTTAAAGCAGATACGAGAAGGAAGAAGTGATAAAAGATTCCGTGAAAGATTCATGCTTGCTTCATGATAATTAATTTCAGCAACTATATTCAAGACTTCCCTGGGGGGAACTATGTGAACTCCTTAGCAACCTCTAGTTGCATAACATACAAGGTAGCCTCCATAAAACCAGAGGTGAATCAAATGTTGATACAGGCAGGGAAATAAATCTGTAAACACTTCATATCCAGAAAATAACACAGATGTGGGTTGTTGTAAATAAATGTATTTTTATAAGTAACACAATAAATGAAAATGGTATTTTCATGCAATACAGAGAAAATGGAAATATATCAAATATTTATTATAGATGTAATTTTTATTATAAGTGGATGTTTAATATTTCTCATGAAAACAAAAAACTTTTAAAGGTCAATGAAAGAGCCATTTATTAACTTATAATTAAAAATATTGATAATTTACTTTTTTAATTCAGCAGGTTCAACTCCCATTTAAAATCACCTTTGTATCATCACTAAAATAAACTATGAATAAAATAAACAAAATATTGAATAAAAATCCCACCAATCTAAGATCCTACATCAAAGCTATTAAAACCAGTAAACCTCTAATCCAATTACAACACCATTTTCATTGGCCAGTGAAACCAATTAATGCAAATTAAGCATGAAGACTTAAATAACCTTCAAACTTATTGTGCAAGAATAGCATCAGAAGGAACTGGGTATAAACTGTCCCTCCTGTCAGTGGTATGTCTGGGTCAGTGAACAGGACACAACAGGTCAGCTCTGGGTGACCGCAACTTGACCACCAACAACATAACCACACTAGTTGATGTAACCATGACAACAACCAGCAACCAATCCAACCCAGTATCCAAACTGCAAGGTAGAGAAAAGACAAATGGATGACCAATGGGGTTGATTACAATCTGATCTTTTTTATTTTTTCAAAAATAAAATGTGTTATTAAGCATGAAAACAGCACTTTTTGGAATATGCAATTACCAAATTTCAAAGTTACCTATTATCATTCTGACCAAATGATGACAGAAGATATGTATTGAGCAAAATAGTTACCATCATGTTCACCCACATTAAAAACAACAACACAGTTTCCTTAATGTGTATGTTAATACATTGTACATACCAGGATTCATGAATGCCTTATATAAAACCATATCATGCTTAATTTTAATAAGCAGTATCACATTTTCAGTTGTCTGCTAAAAGCTTTATGCAAGATCAGGAGATTCAAAACTAAGCAGCAAATAATGTAGATCCTGATTACACAGAGGAGCAGGCCAATCTGGATCTGCACTACAGGACCAAACTTGATCAATTCCAGCTAATGAGAATACAAGTTAAGGAGGCAGGAGAATTTATTATCTACACGAGCCCCCTGAACTCTAGCCAGACAACCACTACATTGAGTGTGATGTAATTTACCCATCAATGTCTACCCTGGTGACCCACCCCCCATGACCTGGACAATAGAAGATACTGGAAAAGCTGGTCAGCAGTGACCTAACTATGGGTCAGTGGGGAGATGCAACCACCACTAATACTGTGGGTAGTGTTGGGGTTCACGCCAAAGTTAATTGATTCTTTTTATAAGCAGCCTGGTTACTTTTCTCTGACCTTTAACACAAGAGTGCACAGTAACCTAGCTCTGCCTTTTAATCCCTTCTGATTAGTTATCTTGACCTTTGTAAACAGTCTGCCAGAGGGACAAAGAGTCCAAGATGACGTAAAAGTTTTTAGATGCTATAACTTATTAGACAAATTAATTGATCATCAGTTATTAAGAACAAGCAAAAATCTCAGGCTGGAGAAGCACCAGCAACAAGAGCAGATCCTGATTGGAAAGATGCCATCCTGACAAATCTGATCTGGCTCTACATGTCTTGCCTAGGGCAGACATATTCACCCTTTGTGTCCTCAGAAACAAAAAAAATGTCACCATCTGTTCTTGCTTTCATATTTTTTTCTTTTCTTTTAAAAACTTTTGCACAAGTGACTATACTATAGTTCATTTATGCATTTTACAATATTTCATCTTTACTTTAAGATATGAAAAATGCAGAACATATATTCACAAGCAGGCTTGTTGTTTATAATTGAATTTTTTACTTTCTTAAGCAAGCAAATTATTGCTTACCCAGGGAGCTGTCTAATCCAGAACTGCACAATTTGCTTCAGAATTACTAGCAATAGACTTATTTTCTTTACCATGTAGTTGTTAGTAGAAAAAAAACAAATGTTTTATTTGTGTTAATAAAAAAAATTAGGGTAAGGTAATTAAATTGTTATTTTCTTGTTCACTTTATCTTGACCTATGTCATGATTTTCAATAGGCTACAAACCTATTCATTCTTATATCATAAACATCATATTAGATGTACAAATAATATTTGTAAACAAAAAGAAACATTTTCAAGGTAACAGGTGGTCACATGACCATATATTAGCCAATCAAATGCCAGTATTATCTCCACAGGAGACAGGTGTGGCAGTGCACATAGAGTAATAATTATCTCTAATCAGGTGTTCCAAGGTTTCAGAGTTACCAGTTATAGATACAGGGGGCCTGTGGGGAGGTGGGCCACCACTTCTATCCTAGTCATCATCATCATCATCATCATCATCATCATCATCATCATCATCATCATCACCATCATCACAATGCTTTGGCTATCACACAAATATACATGTTTATTGATTTTGCTAATTACATATAGGAGCGTTCATCATTATTGTTTACAATCATAACTGCTGAATAGTATTGATATTGAAATAAAACAATTACAAATGTTACCATATCCAGCAAATCTTTTAAAGAGATATCATATTCGTACTGAAAATAATAATAATTAGTCAGGAACATTTGGTTTTAGCACAATCAAAGGACTTTTGCTTGACCACATGTCCAGAGTCGTTCCTGCTGCGGTCTTTGTAACCATGGTAACCAAGGATGCAGCTGACCAGTAACTGACAAGTGGGTGTGGTTGGTCAACAAACGACCCACTTATTATCAAAAGGAAACATGTAACAAAGGTTTCAGAGGTCCTGGCATGTAGGCAGGCCCCCTCATGTATTGTCACCCCAAAAACCAGCAGCCTCCAAGGCCTTCCTATTTAAGAAACTGTCCATCTTTATTTCTTTTATTCATCTCCACTTCCTTTAATGACCACAGTGTCCATCTAGTCTACCCACCCTCCCTCCCATACCCCTATCATCCTACTACACAATCAATTCTAAGTCTAAATGACTAGTGGTACAAACCCGTTCCTTGATCTCTCCCCGCTTTAACAACAGTTTCTACTCTTCTCATTTTGTACAAAACTAGCAATAAATTCAGAAACATTTTACAAGCAGCGGGAAAGAAATAAACTACAATGGATGAATTTTCAATCTGTATACATAAAATAGACATTAGACATGTAAGGATTGGTCAAGATTAGCACTAAAGTATTGACACATGTATAATTTTCTGCTGTCTAATTAATAGCAATCGTATCCTTCTATCGCCTGGTACCTTCTGAACAAGCTTTTGTTTGACATCCAGGCTGTCAATACCCTGTGCCCACAACACAATAACAACAAACAGAGAGATTTAAATATTTTTACAATTTTTTACATTTTAAATGCATTTTCACTTTTTGAAGCACTCAGTAAAGAAGTAACATCGTACATCCCCTGCTGACCATATAATTGAATCAAGTCACAAATGTTCAACGGTGATTGAAGACCTAATCAGGCATTAAACATCGTAAAAGTGTTATCACTACCTCTATCATATGCTTAGATTTCACGCAAATCAACGCATGACCCTTCGTCACCTTTTGTCATACATGGAGCCAAAAGGTTATAAAAATTCCTTACACAGAAATGAAAGAATCACAGGTTTAAAAACTTGTCTTTTATGAATCCTAATTATCTTGCTACTTTTTGTCAACATGCAAATAATGAAGTTAACATTGTAAAAGTTTGAAAAATTGAAAGGAATAATCTACTGGGAGAATTTCAAAGAATTGTATGACTTTATGGAGCCAAAACAGTGGGCTTGCTTCCTTTCATCTTTTTTATTTGTTCTCTGGCATCACAAACATTAAAAGAAAAACTAGTAGTTTATAATACATGACAGAATTTTAAAAAACTCCCTGCTGTGGTAGCATAGCACCAGACAAAATTCAGATTCCAGTAATGATTCAAGTAAAACAAAACAATCACAGTTATTGTTTTTTGTAATAAAAGAAGAATTATTGAAGGTATAATATATATATAATAAATATATACACTATATAATATATATATATATATATATATATATACAGTAAATCTTATTAGCAAATATGTCAACCACTTTAAATATATAAACAGCTATATAGTCGGGAAGACAAACATGGCAGGGTATAGTAGAGAAGACAAATATGGCAGGGTATAGTAGGGAAGACAAATATGGCAGGGTATAGTAGGGAAGACAAACATGGCAGGGTATAGTAGGGAAGACAAACATGGCAGGGTATAGTGGGGAAGATGAACATGAGCATGGTATAGTAGAGAAGACAAACAGGGCAGGGTAGAGCTACTATCTGGAGACATCACTATGCAAACACAGGACATCTGCCCTTATTCACCATCTAAGACCCAGAATCAATAACATTTGAGGACAATGAAACATCGCAACCCAATCTGATGACAACCTTAGCTTTAAGTTTATTGTCTAAGAAATGACTGATCCACTATCTCTGGTGACATTTGACTATTATAATGTTTATTTATTTATAGCCATTAAAAACAAATGGTTTGTTATTTTCAAAGACTGATAAGCACAAATGGCTTATTATAAATAATAATTATTTAATACCAACATTTGTACAAGTGAGTTTCTTATATATTTATACAACTACCGACACCGAATATTTCAGAATAATTATTTGCATAAGAAATCTCTACCAATAAGACAGTAATTGAACGGTTGGTTTAAACCAATTAAAACTCGGATCTTCAAAAAAAAAAAAATCAAAGGATTTCAAACAGCATCCATGAATTCCATGCCCCACAAAATATTAATGATAAGTGGCCCAGGCATTTACCTGGAGTTGGAAGTATGTAATTAATAAGCAAATGGAGTCGTTAATGGGAGCGTACCAATCAATAGCGGACCAATCAGAATGTTTGTAGAGCAATTACTTCAGCAATTGTCCCCCACGAAACATACATCAATCTTGGACAAATATTAATAAGATTCTTATCTGCTCAAGAACTCAGGGAGACAAGAGTTCAACAAGCATCTATCAATAGAAACACAATCATGGTCTGTACTGCTGGTATATCAATCAGCAAAAAACTATACAATCCTAGACAATCCTGTAAACAATATAAGGAACCTGTGCATAGTTTGGAGAATATATAACATGTTTGTTTAATGCATATTTGATAATACAATTTTAAGTTTACAAATGTACAAAATTTTAGTACATGTGACAGTTATAAGTTGCAGAGGGACAACACTGTCACAATGTTCATGTAGAACCACAGACGACAGATCCAGCTGCAAGTACAGTTCAAACAATTGAAGCTGTCCTGTTCAATTTCATAAAACCATGTAAGTTTGTGTAGCCCATTAAGCTATACCAATATTATTCTTGTAGCAATACTTTTCTGATTCCCAATTAACTAATGTTTGTACGCTGATAGAAACTTCTCGTTAAATGGTTGTAGATAAAACCAGATCTTGTAGCGACATTACCTGCAAAACCTGTGTAAACAAAATTAAGGGATTCTGGGACTTAAGTGGTCCGGGTCTTTTTACGATGTCCAATCAATACAGAGTATATTTGTAATGGTGCCTTTGTTATCCATGGTGAATCAATGCCTATTAAATGTTATTGCGATATGTCTATTTCTCACTCTTTATCGCAGTTCATTATTTTTATGTCATCAAAATGGAATTAACGTGTTAAAACAGGGCACAAAATCAATGTTGAATATACTACTCTGCCTGGTCATATAATGGGAGCAAGACTCGGGGTATATCCATATGAGATATATCAATAATTGAGGACAGTGTTAATAAATCATTAAATGAAAGATAGCAGGATGACAGGTTTATAATACTTGCTTGTTTTTCCGGGATGAAAACCTGTTGTCACCGTAGTAATGAAATATATTGCTCGTGCTTTCAGACCTAAAAGATACATATTAAAGGAGGATAATGTTCTTAAAAAAAACTGACACTAATGTATTTGTATAGAGTCCATTAACTTATTGAGTATTGAAATTTAATCATTACACTAATGCATTCATTAAGCTTAATTTACTGATTGCTTCAATGTTGTTGCTGATGTTTTTGCTGTTGTTGCTGCTGATAATACTGCTCGTTGTTTCTATTATTAGTACAAATTGTTTTTACATTTTCATCAGCAAAAGTATTTTACATTATGTGTCTACATATAATGTAGGGAACATGTACCTTTGAGGCTAGTTTAAAATTTGTCTAAGGCAACTAATGTTCACATACACATGGTTAATTAATGCTGTTACTTATCTAACTTAGGTATAACTGTCTAAAATTAATTATGTGAATGGTTATTTTTTATACTAATCCTTGATTGTCTTTAAAATGTGTACCAGTCAAACTTGTCGACAGTGTGTATAGCTGTGTGATTTTTTTTTATATAAAGCAGTTTGGTTTATGATACATTTTTCATCTAAAGCAATTTTTGAGTGGAGAATTTGTCTACATTTCCATTTTTTCTTTAAAAGCTTCTTCAGGTCAACACATCCTCATATATTTGTATAAAATCCTGTTTCTTCCATGTATCTTTTTTCTTGAAATGTGTTTTCTCTTAAACTTCTTTACAGATTGTCTACAATGCCTGTTTTGTATAAATGTAGGCTATGATCAAGAGATTCTGCACACCTGACCACAAAGTAAAAAACATGTGTAATAGAAGCTATCCCAGGCTGATGGTTTAATCTATTAGACGGACGATTAATGAGCTCATATCTGCGACTATTTATTGCTGATCAGATTTTATATGATTGCCAACCGCTCCATTTAGATTCCAGCCATAGGTAGAAACAATGTCATTTACATATCAATTAATCACCACGATTGTATCTCAACATACTGAATATTGTATATATAGTTACTACAGTGTTGCATTAAGCTTAGAGGGTGGTTTTTCATCATCATGGGAATCAAAAATGTTTAGCCACCTGCCATAAAAAACACACTTTTGATGGTCTATATGTACAATTTAGAATTTTGATGGTTATTACAATTATAAATGTATCATTTTCCTTTCAATTATTCATCATCACAAAAAAATAGTTCATTTACCTAATGCACTTCAATGCATTTAATGGCATATACGGTAATAAAACATGTACCACAGTAATTTCACCTTCTTGCAAAATTAGTCCTTTGTTTCCAACCATTTTTCTGCAAATGCTGATTTAACAGCATGATATCAACAGCATCTAAACTGCAGATTGATTGTAAGCAAAATTACAATGTTCTACAGACCAAGACATACTTTCTCCATGCAATAAAGGTGTGCTTTTACAGTTATTTAAAACAATATTAGAACAACACAATAAATCAACATTCTGCAATTAAAGACTACAAGTAATTTCATTTAATATTCAAAATACAATTATTCAAATTGAGCAACAGGTGAGAAGGTGGCAGGTGGCGGTTAACAAAAAATGTAAACAAGTGTACACCAATAAGTTACAGGATGAAAATCCACAAATGAACTCTCATACAAAAAGATTTAACATACAAAAAGAATAAAATAACCAACTTCAATCCAAAGTTATAACAAAAGTCAAAATAAATCATTTGATGTCGGACTGACAATGACTTCAAGCCTATTAGCCGATCAGCTATTAGCTATTGGTCATGTAGCGGAAGTAAGGAACCTATGAGTGACAATGACCTACGCTGGTCATTCGATATATAATTAGCTCAACTGTCAACCCAGCCACTTATCTGTCTATTTCCTGCCCTCTTTCCAACACCCTTCTAACCCCTCTTTTTCACATCTTCATCTTTCAAGCTGACCAACCGTAAATAATACAGCAAATGGTGGGAAAATAGCATTCAACTCAAGTCAGACATGCTTGTTAACTTGTACACAACATTTAGCAAATACGATTAGTCCGTCAACGAGCAGTGCTTCCGCAGCATCCTATTGAAATTGATACTTCTGCTTAAGCATGTCTTTCGTACATATATCCCTTCTTAAGGTAGCGGGGAATATAACACGGCCCTTCTTATTCAAAATAGGCTGTTTCCTCATTACCATTCAAAGCCCCCCTCCCTTAAAGGCATCTCGAAAGGAATGTGGTATCCCACTGAGCCAGGCCCCCACATGCTATGACCAGACCTGCTAATTGCTGGTCATCACTGCAGGGAGTCTTTAGCCAACATAGTACTAATCTGTCACAGTAATACCTCTGATGGGTTAATGCAAAACTAAATTACCTGCTAGTATGGATGTGAGACAGTAGGCTAGTTTTGCACAAAGCCACAAACATTATTGTTAGTGATAATGTGGGTTGTTTACTATATGATCCCTTACAAATTCTTTATTGCATTAATTACTAGGTGTCAATTTTGTAACTGCAAGATTATGTATTTGTTTCATAGCTAAATATTTAATTTTGAAAATACATGAGAGATACAAGTTTTAGTATTCAAAATGACTTAAAATGAGTCTGAAGGACATTATTCTGACAATGAATGACTTTTTAAATTGCTTTTGTTAGAAACGTTTCGTTACATTTTACAAATCCAAATAAAATATAACTTAAAATATATATGAGAACTAAAAGAATGAAAGAAATTACAAAATGTATAAGAAATAACAAAATCAACCAACAAAGTAAGAAAGAAAACAAATAAAGATTTTTATATATATATATATATATATATATATATATATATATATATATATATATATATATATATATATTAATAAATCTTTATATATATATATATATATATATATATATATATATATATAAATCTTTATTTGTTTTCTTTCTTACTTTGTTGGTTGATTTTGTTATTTCTTATACATTTTGTAATTTCTTTCATTCTTTTAGTTCATATATATATATATATATATATATATATATATATATATATATATATATATATATACATATATATATATATATATATATAGGATTGCGTAATTGGTATATTCACATCTGTTTCCTTTACAAACTGTGAATGACTATGTTCAACCCCCAGATATAGCATACATACACTTGGATCTTGAACAATACCTGTGTGACAGACACATCGTTACAGACTGTGGCAGCCTGGCTTATCAGAAAACAGATGCCCTCACATGCTGGGTGGGGCAATAAATGGGGGGGGTCACTTATATAAGGCTCTTGAGATCCCTTTAAGCTAAGAAAGACCTAGGGTTGTGGCACATAGCTCTCCTGGTTCCTTTGTTATTGTACACTGGCATTGTTGATGACTTTAACACCAGTCACAAAACCTACACTCCACTCAATCAAGGGGCCGCCCTGCTGCCAAGACAAAATGGCTCCTTGGTTTATCCCCTGTTGAGGGGACAAATTCTTCCGAATTTAAATTCAAGAATTAAAGCCCTCCCTAGCCCCCACTCCCTCTGCACTCATTGTTCCTTTGTTGCTGATGCTATACATCAAGTAGATCTACAAACATACAGAATTTACGCATTAATTTTACGATTAATTCACTGACAGAATGAAGTGTCAGACATCCGATTGTCGTCAATTTCCATCAAGTCCTAATAACTTCTGACGTCCGCCGCGATTTGTTCCCCCATGGTATTTGATAATCCTATGAAATCTTTCCATACACTCATTTGGGACATGGAAAAAAATGTGACACATATACTTTTGTTAGTTTGTTTCATTATTTCTGCTGACAATGTAATGCCTTCAGTTGTTGTGGTAATAAGTAAATAGAGATATCAGTAATTTGATTTACCAGAACTAACATACTTATTTATAGGAAATTCAATTACAGATCAAGATCTAGAATCTGATGATATTTAATGTTTCATTTAATCATATAATATGGCTTAATATGCTATGTAATTCAATACCAGCCAGAAAGAAGTTCACTAAAATGATAAATATTTAATCTCTGTAATTAATTGCATATTATTTTCATAAATATTATTTTAAATAATTTTGAGAACTTCAGTTGAAATTTTTTTTTACTTTGTATAGGATAAAAATGCTGTTGTTTTTCTTTCCTTTTTTTACATATCTTGGGTAATTGCATTATTTTTCATACTTAGTATAACATTTTAACATCCAATATAAAGCCTTGATATATACTCACAGCTACAACCACCTTGTCCTTTGATAACTTTTTCCATATAAAGAAGCTTGTTAGATGCATAAAATCATTTTTAGCCATTATTATATTTATTAATAAGCTAGACATAATCAGAGTACTTTCATAACTACATGCAAATGTAAAAGACATTTTCTTTTTCAAGACTGATCAGTAAATTGAGTCTAACAAGACAGCTGCTGCTGGTAACTTCCTGGTCAGGATCTACACTATTGACCTGATCTATAGTTATGGGTGTGATAATAGGAAATTGTCTTGTTCTAACTGCTGGGTCAAGATTAATGGCAGTGTGGAAACAATATCATGTGATTGTTTTCAGGCCAGAATATCAAATTACTATAAAAAATTGTCAAGAATTTTCCTAACCAATCTCCAATGACAAAAATGAAGACAAATCACACTAAATTTGAATTAATAGTAACACTTGGCTTAGTTACTACATTATTTAAGTGTTTTTTTTTATTCTAACAGTTCTTCAAACCACAGAATGACAATGTACATGCAAACTAAGAGACCTGATTCATGAACTCTTTGGTAAAAAAATAAATGGTGTCCAAATGTGTGTAATTATATATCTGGTTTGAAATTATATTTTTGTTTCATATTGTAATGCAGTTGTTGGTGGCTACTCTTCCACAACTATTGTTCTTCATTAACTATTATAAATAAAATTCACCATTGATGTGACTGAGGTGTCAATTAGGAATCTACGTGGTTAATACTGCATATCACTCAATAAAGATTTGTCAACATATGCACATATTTATATTTGGTGATATATTATTACTTTTTGCCAAAGAATTGTTTTTATTTTTCCCCATCAATCTATCTCTTCTTCAGAATTGCTTGCTCTCCCTCACAGCTCCAAATATTCACCTTTACTTTTGGTCTTACTCTTCCTTTTTCCTGCTCCTCTTTTCATATGATCTTTCTCTTCTTTCCTCTCAACTATATTTCATCTTTCTCTCTTTCCATACCATATCCTCTCCCCCCACTATTATAGGGTAAACAGATGGTAGGTCGGAACTTCTCGTCAACTTGAACCATCAGATAAGTGTCCCCAATCCTAGAGACCGATCTGTCAAATCTTGGACAAGACAAAGAAACATTTGAGGGCATCTAAGGCCTGAATGCTGGAAGTGTTTTATTAGTAAATAAAGAGTTCCTTTTAAAGACCACTGTGCCAATTTGTTCACCCACCATGGGGCGTGACATAGAACATGGTCCGAAAGCCAGTAGCAGTGACAGTCTGTCATGTATGTCCGTCAAACTGTTGCGGTCATGTGGGGGATTTAGCTCTCAATGAACATGGGACTTTTTTTCTACAATTTATCTGCATTTAAGTTTTGTAGACAGTTGGTTTCATTGGTGGAAGTTACGACAAAATTGATGAAAAGGGTAATATTATATAATAGCTGCAGGAAACAGTGATAGTAGAAGTAGAGGTAGTAGTAAAAGTAGATGTGGGAAGGAAAGAACAATGGGAAGGAGAAACAAACAAAAATAGTTTTAGTTACATTGACTAAAATCAAAATTACTTTTTCATTGACGTGCTAATTTGTATACTCTCTTTGTAAACCAAAGAAAAAAGACCAAGAAACCTTAAAGAAACTCAAGACAGTTTAGGGTCCATCTTATGAATAGTGTATAAGGCAGTTATGTGGTAAATAATGTGATACAATCTTTGTGACACGTCTATCAAAGCATGGTATCTGCCAGTGAACAATGTTATCTCTAACTGCTACACTTCTACTAGGGTGCCTTATGGTACAAACACCTTGCAAATGATTTCCTTTGAAGTGTCAAAAACTGAACTGTTAATTATAAACAGGTATCTGGTCGACTTACCTTGCTTGTTGTTTTGTTTGTTTTTGTTTTGTTTGTTTTGTTTTTGTTTTTGATCCAGTGACCAGTTATAAATCATTATAGTGACATCCAGATGTTTTGGTGGAGGAAGACCCCAGACAAATGCCTGGGTAGAACCAGTGGCACACCACAAGTGAGCTGGTTTGTTTGTGATGTTTTCTTTGTATATTGGTTCTCCTTCAAAATGAAACAGGGTGGAAGTTATAACTATATTTTTATTTGTGTAACATTTCATTATCATATTTTCATTTGTGTAACATTTCGTTAATTTAAAGAAAGTCATAATTGCCATTGCAGAAACAATTTGGTAGAAGTAGCAAATGTTGCAGCAGCTGCAACACCATTTTGATTAGTACTAGTTGTAGTAATAATGGTAGTAACAGCATTAGTACAAAAGTACAGGAGTATTAGTAAATGACAAAGAAACAGTATCAAAGAAGCAACACACATTTTTTAAGGATTAATTTTTTCTTATGATCCTTAAACTTCTTTAAAAAAACCTGCTGAATTTTATGTCTGGAATGAAGTTTGACCACCTTTATAGGTTTATAACCAATCAAAACCCTGACAAAACCAGCTTCACATTTGTGAACATGTTGTTGGGGACCCTGATTCAATTAAATATTCAAATTTAATTTCAAGTAATAACCACTGCCAATTATTGTGGAAAAAACACTTAACACAAATTGTATCCATCTATTTGAAATAATAATGAAAGGTGTTGTAGTCACTGCAGTGCAATTGTAAATGATGTGCAAGTTTTTTCCATGGAAACTAATTTGACATTGCATGGGTAACTATAATTATCTAGCCTTGTTTAATTCTTCGCATGCTAGGAAGGTATTGATCTGGTTTAGGCAAGCGGTGTAAATCCAGATTATCTGTCTGATTAGGATCTACACCTTTCGGCTGCTGAGTCTCCATAAATGACTTGTTTACTGATGTATGAGGTTGTTAATGAACTGTTTAGATTAGTATTGGTTAATAACAGATATGGCCTGATAAGGGTTCATTTATCTTACAGTACTTTCAAAGACATGTGCAAGGCAATTAAAAATCAATGGACCTTGTTCATGCAATGTGCATTAAACAAGAAAGCAATCACATTATTTACAAGTGTCTTTTTGGTGATTTGGCAATAACACAGTGGATACAAAATTTTAGAATACTTAGCTTTAGAATTAAAATGATATATAATTTTCATGCAAGAGAAATTCAAATTATTGTTTATATTTATATATATAAATATTTTATATTATTTTGATTTTTCCATTATCAAAATATCACCAGAGTATTTTATCAAGGACAACCCTTTATTGTGTTTTACTTTAAAAACTAATTTTAGCTCAAGTTTATTGTTATATAATTTCTACAGAGGTTATATGTCAATAAATTAATTGGAGCATTTTCATCAATAAAGAATATGACATGAATGCTGTTCATACTTGTCTGTTTCAACTTTAAGTAAGATCTGACACTGCTTCAAAAAACATATATGACAATTCATTTGATTATATTACCAAAATCAATTTTTACAGAGATGAGATAAGATGAAACTCAGTATTTTTCCTAATACAAAATTGACTCAGGATTGGCTTTAATTATAACAATTACTTACTTGTTAATTACGTTTCTTGTTTAATATTCATTGTTAATTTTATTTAAGTACCTATACATATAATGTCAGTATAACCTTTAATTTGTATAGTTTGCACAAGGACATTTTTATTTTATATATATATGATATTAGCTTCTATCTACACTTACAAACTGTTCATTAGTATTCAATTATAACTCAATTACTATTACAGAGGATGTATGTGGAGTCACTATTATCACCACATGTGCTGTAATCAATGAGTTTCTTAATATTAGATAAACTAATCTAACAAAATGTTAAGTTTTGGTAACAATCCAGCCTCAGTAATACTGTTATTACATACAGAACTGTTACCTAAACCATAACAGACTAAATAAACAAATCTATAACTTTTGATAGCTGACCAAGTTACATTATATCAACAAACATTTCCCATCCAGAAAACACTAAAAAAAGCACACACAAAGATATCCCTTTCATTTCAAGGAGTCAATTAACCCAATAACAAAAACTATTGGTAAATATACAGCACACAGCAGCTATGATGGCAGATTGAACATTACACCTTTAGAATTATATTTTGAAATACATGTATAAAAGTTAATTATTATTAAAATGTCACTAATTAAGCATGAATAATCTGGTTAAGGCAAATAGTGAAGCTCCACTGGGAGCAATCTGATCAGACTCTGCAGTATTCACTCTCTTACACTCTTAATCTCTCAGTCGACCAACATGACTATACTCCGTGTATTGAATAAGTAAAAACTAAGAACTAATAATGGTTATTGACAAACACAGCATGATAAGGCTAATCAACCTAAATCTAGCTGTCAGGCCATACATGGATACCCTTTTACCATAAAATATCACATAGCAATCAATAGCAATGGTCAGTAAACTGATTCTATGACTTCTATAACTAAGAAATTCGAGTTGTTTCAAGATTGTTTCAGAATTGTTTGACATCAAAGAGCTCTATACGCACTTCAGTAGCCACATATAGAACCAAAGCTACTTGCATTGAGGAACCCCTATACAATCAAGAGGGAGGCAGGAGTTTATCTGGGTATGTATGGTCAAAGGACTCCGACAGCCACAAAAGCTGTGATCAATAGAACTTTGATATATACAATCAATCAAAAAACCTTATTTTTCATAAGCTCGGAAATCAATTACAGCAAAATAAAAGAAAAAAGAATCATGGTTCTATGTATAATCAATGCAGTTGAGGATAAGTCAGTTGTTTATTCAGAATCACCCTGATGATTGTACCTGCATGAAGCTGATGAAAGATTTTTGTACCGTCTGTTTTAAACATAGACAAGAAGTCCTAATTGACTGCCAATCAAAAAGGAAAAATACAATTAAAGATCCAGGGATGATGGCATCATAATTATTCAGTCCAAGGCACTGGTTGGTCAAACATTTTTTGGTATAAATAGCAGATCATTTTAGTATTTTTAGCCATAATCAAGAACTATTGATAAATTGTGAATCTTATGTCATCAATATTAAAAATTCCATTACGATTTTAATCCAAATTTTGAAAAATGGTAAACAAAACCCATCAGATAAAAGCTCTCATTTACATATACCCAAAGAAAATAAATATTATCACTTTGTTTATCATTTCATTTATAATAATAATGTAAAGTAAAACCAATTTTGCAAAGATATGATTGAAATGAAAAAAAACAATGGCAACATTTTGTAAGTTTTAAAAAATTAGACAAAAAATTTAAACATGAATTGAAACATCACTCAAAATGTAAAAATGAAAAAAAAAACATACATACATTCTTCATCTTTAATGTGCTGAGTACACTGTGTGAATGGTGTTGTAAATGTTGTCATCCAATGTTGTCCTGTATCTGTACAATCCAAGTGTTGTCAACTAAATCCTTATAAATCAGTTCTTGGAGTGCTCATGTATGGGTAGGTAGCAGTATATGACCATTAGCCTGATCAGTAACACCCAGAACAATTCCTGGACTTGTATGTGGCCAGACCTCTCCCTACTGCTGCCAGGCTCAGATAGGCCTATCTCTGTAGATGATGGTGATCAAGCGCACAGATCTAATACTATTGCACCTTGCAATAAATGAAAAGCAAATTCTCTTCCAGGACAAATGCAATAATTTTTGTCAAATTAATCACACCAACAATCCAATTCTACTAGATTTCCTTCCCAACACAAACAAGATGCTGATAAAAGTAAATAAAATATTGTTAGAAATGCTTTCAAGTTCAAATAATTATTTTTTTTCTCATTTCAATAGATAACTTAATCTCAGATTGGTTGTCACTGTTTATAGATGGTGAAAGTGTGAAGACAACATTTTATTGTTTGATTACAAACTCCATCAACTTAATCCAAAACATGAGGCATCTTTCAGAATCTGTCAAAGTGGATTTAACATATCCCAAACTTCGAAATGTATTTAAAAAAAAACTCCTTCCACTTCATATGAACACCTCTTCAGTAGTGATGACAGTGACACAAAGACTTGCTACTGTTTATGAATTAGCCCGTACCCATATGTCACTACAATTTTTTTTCTTCATGGGACAATAACCTGAATAAAAAATCACGAAGACTGATGTTAAATAGGCAGGAGCATGGTGAATGCAGTTTGAGATATTATTTACATACATATGGCCTGGTCCCATGAACAATGAGCCTCAAAATGAGCAGGTGGCCCTGTGTTTGCTCATAAAACAACTCAGAGAGCCCAGACTAGGCAGCGAATCAGCTTCACTCTTGCCCACAGATAAGTGAGCATGTGACAATTTTCTTTTATCTGACAACTTCATAGGTATTGATTTATTTTAGCCTCAGTATAGATGATTAACTCATTGTTCACCAGTGCGTGACTAACAGTCTCGTTTCAAAAATATATACCGTGAGCAGACGACATCACACAATGGGGCACGCGCCCCTCGCTACATCTACACCTTGTACAGACCACAGAGCCAGTGTATACCTACAGTTATGATGCGAAAGGTGATAAAGTTTTATAACCCCATGCATCACAAAAGATAAAAGGAAAACCATTTTTAATAAAAAAAAAATTGTATGAAAGGCTGTTGATATAAGCTACAGCCGGAGTATAGCTGGCAGAGTAGAATAGGGAAGCTTACATCTGTATAGCAACAATCTGATTATCCATGACTGGTGGGGGACAATGGAGCCAAGCTAGAGCAGGGCTGGGGTAGGGCGATAAAAGGTTTATAAATATTGATTTACCCACAAGTCACCTGCACCTGCCCTTGCTTAAGTCGGCTTGCGTTCACACCCAGCCCCAACTTCGCCCCTTTTCTTCCATGATTTTAGCTCTTATTTTAATTCATCCAATCAAAGGGCTAAAGCTCAAGTTTGCTTATGCCCTGCAGGTAGAGAAGCAGGCCAAGTATGTTTTATGATTTAATAAATTCTTGACCCTTGAACCTTCTGAGGCAGTAAAAGATAAAAAAAAAATTAAAGTTTTCATTGATTAACAATTGACATAAATTAGGTACCTACAACAAAGACTTCACAAGGAACAGATGCTAAAAAAATATAAAAAAAATGAAAAGAAGAAAGAGGATATAAAATATGAATATATTATTTCCATGACAAAAACTTCAGAGAGACAAACTTGTTCAAAATGTTAAAAAAATGTCATTTTGAATAATTTTTAAAAGATAACAACAAAGTGCCATTGGAATAAGATTGTACTTGTTGGGGTGGTTTAAGAGGTGAAAACTCACATAGGCAGATTGGAAAGATTGAAATCTGAAAAGATCCCCTTGGGTCCCAGTTACTAGAGAGGTTGAGTAGCTAGATAAATCATAAATTAATCTAGTTTGCTGCTACTGCCACTGTAAATAGCTGACATATATGTACAAGGAACACAATCTTCTTGACAAGAAACAGATCACAACAGCATCAACCTGCTTCTCATCTCAATCTCGATCATGATTCAATTTTCTAGATGCATCTTGTTCTCTTTTGTTGCATGATGCAAATGATAAAGAAAGAAAGACAGTCATCTATGAACAGTTTGCAGTTTTTTTAAAATGAATAGTATTTGGCTCCTCAATTTTCTATTTATAAGGAAGTATCTGGAAAGCAGAAATGTTAATAAAAAGATCTGTAACTGCCATTTTTAAATATACAAGTATAAGAATTTTAACTTAATAACCCTGGGCGATAATTTCATTTAATAAACTGACTGTTTCTGGTGAGTGGGTAACTCATACAGATTTTTAAAATTTTAATTGAAAACAAAATTGAGAAAAATAAAATTAGCAAACATTAGTAAAATCAGGAAACATTATTAAAACATTAGTCTAATTGCTTAAATTAATGTAGATACCCATCATCTAAATCACCAAGTCATATAGATCAAGTGAAATTTTTAGAAAAGTTAAAAGATAATTGGGCAATTATTGTTATCGGTACTTATCATAAAAATAAAAACATATAATTTCCTTGTTCAATCTTTTTTAGAAGAGTAATTTTAAAGGACATAAAATTTAAAGGAAAAAAAGACTGCTTAGCATCAAGTGTGTAGTAACTATACAAATGAATAAACAATAAAATCATTTTTAGCTTGCAAACAAACAAAGTGGTTAAGGGTAAATGTTCTTGAACATAAATAAAATGATAAAATATTTATAAAAAAACTAATGATGTTTAAAAGGGTGAATATTATATTATCGCTTTTAAAAGAGGAATCCGCTGATGAATGTCACACTTCAGGCTCTCATTTCAAGTCTGTCTTTTTAGTACATCCCTTTTATGATTGCATTTTATGAATCATCTTTTATTTTCTATGTTTATTTTATCATTCTATTTATTTTGTCATTATTTAGTGTTTAGTTTCCTGTTTTTCCATATCTTGATTACTGTTGAAATGTCATATCGTTATCTATAGTATCCCGTTCTTGGGGTAAAACGCTTTAAATTCTTCTTTATTTAGTATTTTTGTGTATCTAATGGTCTCATGGCCTAATAAAGGAACCTTTTGCTTGACAAAGCATAAAAATATACTTGCAGACAATATATGTTAGACAATTGATTCTATAAAAATTGTCAAGAATTAAAATAACAAATTTGTTAAATGTGGTTTAAGTTTGAATCTTACTCATGCATAAAATTGTGACTTTCAGCATTTAGTTATAAATCAGTAGCTGTTTGTTAGATTTAGCAAACCTATCTTAGATACAATTGTATTTTTTGTATATATTTATAGGATTTTTCTGTAAGATGGTATCTAAAGTGCATTAATTATTGCTTCTTATATACATGTTTATGTCAGGCAACTGATCCCTTTATACATTGGTAAAAAATACAAGTAACTTGAAGGTTGTATGTTTAAGTATCATTTACTTGACAATAATAAAAACAAATTAATTTAGTAGTAAATAGTTTATTGTCAATATCTGCATCAGTACTTGAAACTTCAGTTACTGGACAAAGAAATTGCCTGGGCACCAAATTCCAACAACTTAGTATGGCTCTCACTTTTATGGACATTTAAGAAGGCAAGACTTAAGTTTCTATTTGTTCACAGTTTGCTCTTCAATAAGTTCTCAGTACCCATAACCCATCAGTCACCCTTTCCGCCTGATGCAAACGCACAAACCACCCACCCCACCAACTTCACCCACTCAACATTCAAACCACAGGTTATCAAATTCAAAAATCAATGAAGTTTCACCATTTTTTTCCCTTCATCTGCCCTCTCCTCAAACCAATGTTTCTCGGATCTTCTCATGCATTTTATACTTTTCTGGAAGATAACTCCCATGATGCCATCTCTACCCCAACCCCTGCATGTAGTTTGCATATACATGCAGACGACACTGTGTATTACATCTCCTACATTGGCTCCAATAATTACCCATGAGTCACCAGTGCTTTAAATGTCACAGACAAAACAAAGGCATACAAATCTAACAAAAATCCTATTACTTGCCCCCTCCCCCTACCCATCAACTCCAACAACAAACCCAGTTCTATCCAGAAACTCAGTACTACTACCCAAGTATGTGCAGTTTGTAATTTGCAGGAATCTACGTTAGGGAACTACTTTTCCCATCGTTGGGCCCCCCTCGTGCATAACAAACTGCGCTGGGGTATTATGGGATAGACATTTTCCATATATGGAAGTTGCTACTCCAAGTGCCATGAGTTGCCAGACCTATCAAAGAAACTGCAGCTTTAGACTGTTAAGGGGTGTAATCAATGACTATTTAAACAGCAACAAATCAGAATCTGCTTCGGTCCATGAAGAGATGTAGAGGGACTCTCCTGGAGTCGACGCGACCATGGCGTATCTTGCCTGATGTGCAACTAACAGATAATTGGTTATTGTAACAAATGTTGTGATTTTAATACTATTGAACACATAGAGCAGTGATGTGTACATCATTGGGAACAATGCATTAGATACTGCGTTAGTGATACATTAGCATTTCAATCAGTTTTGGGGCAGATTTCTCAAGAAGGCTGATCACTGATTATATCTCATTAATATTTACACTCGATGAAAACTTGCTGAGGCTTAACAAAGGGACTCTGCTTGCCTGTTTATATGGTTGTTAAAGGATGCAAAAGGTAGATAGATTTTTTATTTGTTGCCAGAACAATCTTTTTAAAGTAAGAGCCTGAAATTTCAAATTCAGATTGCACAAGGTTAAGCCCATGCCATCAAAAAGACCAATTAAATAAAATAACCATCTTCTCGAAGTGAAAAGCCTCACTAAATAGACTACTTCTAACAGACATTTATTATCTTTTTTCCAGTTTTAATAAAATAATATATAAGAAAATAACACCATCTAAAGATTCATGGATTAATAATCATTGCCAAAAAATAAATATTTTTAAAATTGTACTACTTGCATAATTATAATAACATCTGTATTTGTCCATCATTTTAGATTAAAGAGTCTTTCAAAAGCAAGGACCACAAGGCCCCTTCCAGTAGGTCATGTTGAAACATTCTTAGTGTAGAACCAATGGTATTTGCTAGGTTACAAGAAAACTGGCAAGCAAGGAATATCACCTCCAGAATGAAACTTAAGGGTTGGGGGGGGATGGATACAGCATCCAATGGCCCATAATAGAAGTGTACAACAAATATAAGATTTGATTATGTTTTTATTGTCCATAAGGAAATCATCGTGCATTTCAATATAAATTACATAATCATTCTCTCAATTTTATAGTGACACATTTATGACTGCATCCATTTTTATGAAGATAGTATTTTGAACAAGTATAGGATGAATGTCCCAATAAATACTAATAATTAAGTTAGTTCTACAAATTGTTATTAAAGTAGGAAAAAATCCATATTAAGCATAACCTTATTGCATGAATATCATATTTCTAGTCGTAGGGTTCAACTTATAGCCAAGGCTTTTGTTTAATCAATAAAATCAGATCAAAAAGGAAAAAAAAACACAATAAAAACAAAGAAAGTATACAATAACAGAAAGAAGTAAGGCATTAGCTTCTAGGACCAGAGGTTCTGGGTTTCACTTCAATTTGTTAACCCTTTTAGTCATAGCAGTCATGTATATTATCATGAAACAAAAACTAATTTCTATTGATTTTCTTGGAAACATATTTTGACCACATGAATTTTCAGCTTATAATTATAAATGCTAAGCTAAACCAGTGAACAAATGACTTTAAAGTTGGGCAGATTCCACCAAAGACAAGAATGATAATTTCCTTTGCTTAGCAAAAGGTGTAAAATGGCCAATGCTTGATTGGAAGGGTTAAATTAAATAACAAACACAACACAATAACTGTTTTACAACCACCTTGAATACCTAGTGGTGGTCAATTTTGGTCCTGGAGTCTGATGTGATCCCAGCTTTTACCACCCAATATGCATATAGTGTTCTGGGATCCACCTGGGATATTTAAAATAACAACAATTACATGATATTTGGCCAGTTAAATTTAACATTTAAACAAAAGCTTTCAATTTTGTTTCTGCATGCAAGATTTTAGGTGTTTTTAATGGAATTGGGTACTTTCAGTAAATACAGGCACCACACCCACTGATCCATATACTATTTTATCACTGTGCAAGCTACGTGACATAACAAATTCTTTAATGGGCCCCAATGATCCATCATTATCTCAGATTGCAGGGATTTGAACCCACACGGGCTATATACTCCCTCAGGAACCACCCTATACCAGTTTCATCAAATATCATAACATTTAATTGATGAACTAGCAACACCAAATGCACATTCATTGTTAAAACTAGAAGCACATTAATAACACCTTGACGTAGATGTATTGCCTATTAGGTTGTTTTTGTCATCTCCAATGAAAAAGTAACACGGGGGCTTATAGAGTTGGTCCCGCACGCATTGGTTTCATTAAGGCGCTTTATTTGTTCCTGACAAAAATAATCTATGATTCAAATGATGTGCAATTTGTGCTAATTTATTATCAGCCCCTTCTATCATACGATATACCTAATGTTTTGTGTATCAAAAACACAAGCCACAACAAATGATGATACAGCCAACAATGTTGTTAAATTAGACAGTGTAAAAAATATGGTGAAAATGATTTGAAATTTGATGAATTGGAGATGGTCTGGGATTGAATCAATTAATTGGAATCCATTCATCACCAAACAGATTGTACCTATCATACTTGTTATGCCAGAACATAACACCAATTGCCCCACAGGACTGTACTGTTGCCTTCAACTTGTGACATGCCACTGTTGTTCACTAAGGGAAACTCATAATCCTTTATTGGATAACACACTAGCATTTTGAGTTAGCCAGTTTTGGCTAGGGACTGCAGCCAATGATGTGAATGCTGATCAGACAGAACTCAGCAGAACCTTGCTATACTTGAGCTACACTGTTTGCCTAGGCAAGATAACTTTACTCTTTCCATGATAAGAGCCTGTGGTCCCAGGGGCAGGATGCTCAAACATGATGTAAGAGAGCAGCATCCAGAGACAGATTCCAGTTTTAAATGTTATTCCCATCAATTATGATGGTAACCTTTAGTTGATACTAGCACTGGAGCAGTGAAAATGAAAGTTACATGTCACGTTTTAATGGAAAAAGCAGTCTTGATGGTTTTATTATTCAATCATACACATGTTCTAAAGACACAATCACAGTGCCATGGTGACTAACAGGTCTTGATTATTTAGCAATATAGCAGCCATTATTTTGACATCATTCACCTGTGAAGTTTGTAGCACAATGTCAGAATACACATATAGTGTGAGAAATTCTCACCATCATCAGTTGTCAGAAGCCATGTCTAAAGCTAGACATTTTGGGACAAGAATATCTTGTCTACATTAAAGACAAACACCTATCAAGACTGTCTGACATGATTGTGCCAGATCTACTACCAGACAGGCTCACTTCTCTTTCCCTGCTAAGCACAAATTAATCAGGGGAAGGCATATAGAGCAGATTCAGCACCTCCTGCAGCAAGCTGTCTGATCAGGATCTGCACAAGCACTTTATCTAGTCACCTTTTAATGTACATGTACCTAACAAACTGAAACACTTTACAGGTAAAGCCTTGTGTGTCAGAAAGATTTTAGATCTTCACTGTCACCTTCTTCAAAAACAGGAGTTATCACACATATAAAGTATAGGTTACAGTGAAGCAGTAGATGCGGGAGGTCTTTTGTATAATCCCCAGGCCAAAGAACCATTTAAAAAACAAATAATATGCTCAGGTATTAACTGTCTATCCAGGATTTGGTGTTTACCATATGTGAATATTTATAAAAATGTTTATGTGTATATATTTATGTGTGATTTTGTTCATGTCCCAGTATCAGCATGAACTATCACTTAGGAAGGTCTTCTAGCTGACCTGCAGGGTCTTCCATAACCAATAATTAGCTGGACATCACCAATATGATCATAGTTATGTCAGTATAACTTATAACAAAAAACCACACTGTTGCTTAATGCGACGTTTATATTTGTACACATCATGCTTATAAGTTGCAAAGTTTGTTTGCAGGTCTATATGTCAACAATACTGCTTCTTTTGTATCATATTTTTATCATAAATGCATAAAAAAGATAAAAGGTATGAATATATCTTAAACAATCAAGGTTTATTTTTGCCAATGACCTTTAAAAATAACCATGGTATACTTATGACATGACACGGTCAACATTTGATCAATTAGAGACGCATAAAACCTGGCAAATATGGTTTTCATTTCCTCACAGACTTTGATAATCTCATGATACCGCAACAAACATCCCAGGCACTAGGCACAAGGCAAGGTCTTCGGGAAGATGGAGAAAAAATAGAACATGATCGAAATCAATTTCTTAGCCAAGATTGAAATTGAGTTTAAGTCAAAGATACTCGTGCATGAGTTTTCTGATTTAAATGCAAAACACAATTACGGTTGACTCAATTATTGCAAGCCAAGACATGTTGCAGAAATCTTGGATCTTTCTTCTTGTCACTTTGGGCGAGTAGAACAAGATGGGGAAAAAATAAACGTAAAAAACTGGATCCAGTTGTTCATTACCACTTTTCATCCTGCCTTTCTTTGGAATTAAATTTGAAAATTTAATTAAGCATGTTCACTACAGTTCTGCTGCATGTTCATGCAGGTTTTCTGAAATAGGTGCACATCATGCAGAAAATTGTGCCTCATTTTATAAAGTTTGCCCCCCAGGCCTCCTTTACTAAAATTGACAATTTCATTGTCAAGCCTGTGTCTATACTTTAGACTACCAATAATATGTGTGTATAATAAAAAAAATATATATATAAGGAAGTCAACTGACAGTAACACTATGAACATGTTTACAAGCTTTTTAGATTTTGTTTGCACCTTTATGTCAGAATCAGTTCAGGTAAAAAGATCATTAAATCTATAATAGGACACATCATCAAATCTTAACCTAGCCTAAATGGTCTAATTATTTGCCATTCCTGTAGATGGCAGAAGATTTGGATCTTAAAACATTATGAGGTTTTTTTCACAAACAAGTACACACATTTAAAATTATCAATAAAAAAAACATCTGGGCACAATCAACAACAAAAACAATCTCTTATCAGATGGCAGAGAAGCCACCATCTTGCCTTGCATCTATTTACTCTTTCTCCCAACTGACAATAATGAAGCGCCAAAAATTGAAAAGGAAAGTTAAAAATAAGCACATTATTTATTAATTGAAAAAATCCATGCCTTGGTACAATTTTGCACGATAACAAATGAAATTTGATTGGTTAACATGCACATGAAAAAGATAATAGTCCTTCTAATGAATTTTACATGATTCACAAATTACACAAATGAAACAAATGAATAAATGACACTATTGCTATCGCCTAGAACATTTTCTAATTTGCAAATATTAATTAAGACTTATTGTCATGAAATGACCACAAAAATAAACAAAACTGGAATAAAAGAGACATGAGTTTTAATGATTTAGTTGTGAAAATTAAAATAAAAGCATTAATAAAATTCCATGTTCTATTATCATCAACATTAATTTATTAATTATCATTCTTACATTGTTATAATATTAAATTCATTATTATAGTCACAGATATGAAGTATAAGATAGCTTCACTGGACACTATAAGCAGTTGATCCATCCATCAAAAGACAAGTTTTGTCCAAGAGATTAACAGGCTACCATTGATCTTATTTTAATTGAACTTCAAAATATTTGTAAGTACCAAGCCTAGTTGCACATGTTGTCAGCTAGAATTCTTAAATGAGTTATGGCCTTTGTTGTGCTTAGTTAAAATATTATCTCTGAGCCTTTTCTTTTCTACCATTTGTTATTTTATTATTCTTTCTCATGTCCTTTTATTTTCACAATGGTTAACTGTAAATATGGAAAGTGTAATAGTAGTAGAAAGAAAAACAAAAACAAAAAAACAAACCTTTAGTATTAACAGTAAAAATCATTCAAAAATATGTTTACTAATTTATTTATATATGAGCATGTTGCACTTTTAAGTTGTATGTGGATTGAAATTCTTTTATCAAGATACAAAAATGCAAGGACGATGGTATTCATTGTTTCTGAATGGTCACATTTTGTGATAAACTGACATCATTTTTTATTTATGTGTCAGATAAACTATCCTTTCTCAAACTACACAATATCTCTAGTAATTAAGTTGACATAATCAGAGTGTTAAGTGTTGAGGACCAAGACTGGCTGACCCACTTTAACTGGGCAAGGTGGTCACTATCCCCTAATACTTGTTACAGCATCAAGTTTCATTGATTTGTATATAAATTCAAAGTTCATTAAGTGTTTCATTTTAAATTCACACTTGCATCTTGTTTATACAAGCAGGACATACTCCTCTAAAAACATTGCATCGTTTTGTACTGCTTTATGACTTAAATTGAGTGACTGTCTTTTGTTTCACATGGAAATGTGCAGACCTATTTTTTTGTCACGTAAGATATAGGAATAGCCTTAAATTGCCTTGGGCAGTAACACTGTACTCACTGCTAATGCAGTGAATAGAAAAACTGTAAATAAAGTTCTAATTATATTCCATGGCATTTATTATGGATATTTATCAATAGATATCTTAGCCGTATTCTTAAAAATTCTATGAATTTTTTTTACAAATTTTCATAAATATTTTATTTACAATTGTCAATTATTCCAGTTCAATCCCAAAGTATTCAGATCAGTTATGACCAATGCCTTCATAATATCCAGTGACCAAAACTATACCCAAGGTTTTTCTCGAACTGTTCAATCCATTAATAACCTGATATAAAACATCAGAACCTACTGGGAAATAAAGTTTTTTCATTTGTCACTAAAAGCAAGAGGTTTTAAATTCATGTTGTTGTTTTTTTATGCTAACACTGAAACAGATCTTTTAATGTGATATACCAAGCAAGCTTATTTAATAGTAAGAATTTTTTCTTGTTGTTTTTCTGCCTTTGGTGAAAAATGAAACGTGTAAGTGATCCTTATAGTCCTTTTTAAATTTGTACTCTTAGTTATTCTTAAGGTTGATGTAAACATTGGAATGTGTGATATAATTCCTAAGCCCATATATAACCTAAGGCATGCTAAGGTGGCATTTGGAAACTTAAACTGATTGAAAATATATCTTTACAGTGCAGCAAACCTTCAAAATGGATGCATTGATTTGACATGACTTTTCAAAAGTCGAGTGATATACATTTATACAATAATTTGCATATTTCTTGAATTTCACAAGGCCTTTTTGATTGACTCCATTTTATAATGAGATGGAGTAAGTTCTAAGAATTCTCTTTAGGCACCAAATTGAATTTAACTACTTAAAACATGTCCTACAGATATTTTGCAGAAAGATATTAGCATTTATAAAAGTTGCATGTATAATCAAGTGTTGTATGGCACTGGCATGAACAGAGATAGAAGTGGGTGGGGATGAAGGCTTCATTGTCATGTTCTGAAAGCATTGGTGAGTCAAAGGAAACAGTTGTGTGACAAAATTGAAAGCAAGCTTTTTGTGTGTTAAGCCATGAAATGTTGATATTGAGATGTATGTACACAGTGATATACAAGGGAACTGGCATCATCATAATTTTGGGGGAAATAAATGGTTTTATTTCCAACAATTCTATCTGCTAAATGATATAATAATTTACTAGGTACTCAGAAAATCATAACATTTTAAAGAGATAGTCAGCCAGTAAAGAACAATACAAACTAAAAATGTCTTCATCAATTAGTTAGGATAAAACACTTGATAAATATTAAATACTTTCAGTTCGCTCTCATGAATCTTTATTAAGAAGTATACTTTATAGCTACACACAGAAATGCCTACAGACACAATCTTACCATTTTTGCAATCCTTGACCAATTTAATTACTGTGACATCTGTCAAAATCAATAATATTGGTGAAAAATATCCAGATTTCATGTCAATATATCACATGTCAGCAAGAAACAAAGTTCCAAATCACAAAGCATTCCAGAAAAACACTCATGGTGCTATGTATGTATTGGTTTTCCCAGCCTTTGTCCATGTTATAGCATAAAACTGACCACAAAATGACCCGTGTCCAACTGTCCAAGACTTGTCTAGTGAATAATTGTTGGCTGGGAAGAGGATGTCTGGACACGAAGAAGCGATGACAATTTATTGGCGCAAATGAATCCCAGGAATGACTGTAGATTCTCCCAAGAGGAGTCATGAATCATTTCTGATGGGATGTATCCTAGACTCCTCATTACACCTCATCAACAACAGTAGATCTGCTTGTCACTTCCAGTTTATGTACGGCCATTGCAGTGAAAGGTCCTGGTCAAAGTTTTCAAGTGTCCATTAGTGCACCTAATAGTTTGACAAGAACCAGTACATACAGTATATATGTGTCTGTTTTTTTTTCTTCTGTTTTTGCATGACTGATTTAGTCATGCTATGAATAGTCAAAGTATTATTATTTCAAAAGGTGAAAGAGTATCTATGGATGTGGGTAGAACCAGTATTCCAAGGAAATAATACCAAAAGTGCATGGTTATTGTCACATTCCTCTCTTACTATGCTGCAATAACTCTAATTTTGCACACATAAATAACAACAGAGCAAATATGATGAAAAAACATTTGATTAGTCACTTTTATCTCTGATATCTGTTGTCAAACTACAAAGATAACATTTTTTCTTATAAAAGTACAATGACTAACACATTATTCTAACAACCTATAATGACTCAGACTCAAACTCAATTCTACAGTAGATGTACACTTGCTAGATATTATTGTCTAGGTCTCCCAGAATCTAATTGTTACCATGCCTACATTGTTATATTAACTTCATTAAAGGACAAGCAAGTCAAACTCCCAAATATTTATAAAGTTTATACAAACAATTCAGAATTACTTATTCCATTTATATAAACAACTATATGCATAACTTGTAAGACCACAAGTTTCTGTACAAGGTGATGAGCTGTACATTTCTCAACTTACCTAGGTGACTATGTTGGTAATGACACATGGAGTGTGCCTGACTCAGAAGAGACCAGGCTGCTGGAATGATACATACCAGGACTGTCTGTCTATTCTGGGACAGTTCTGTACATCATTAACAAGCATACGTTTCTAAATAACCAATACTAAATAATTAGTTGCCTAACGCTTCGTGCACAGGTAAAACACCTACTTCACAGGTAAAAATTGCTTTATGCACAGGTAAAACTGCTCTATGCACATAGGTAAAAACTGCTTTATGAACAGATAAAACTGCTACATGCACTGGTAAAACTGCTCCATACATAGGTAAAACTGCTCCATGCATAGGTAAAACTGCTCCATGCAAAGGTAAAAACTGCTCCATGCATAGGTAAAACTGCTCCATGCATAGGTAAAACTGCTCCATGCAAAGCTCAATGCACAGGTAGAACAATTCTTCTTGACACTTGGATATAGTGTAGATCTTGATTAGACAACTTCTTCTTGTAATTGACTTTTCTGGTTCTACACTGTGACTAAGCCATAATTCTTTGCTTATTAGGTTGAGTTATTGCCATTTCAGAACTAATACAAGAAGTACTCTCTGCATAATATTTTGTTGAGATATTTTTTTTCTCATCAGACAAACTTCCCTATTGGTAAACAGTGTTTGAGTCATCACAATTCATATTCTGTACAGTTCCTGTAAGCATCACAGACATATTAAAAAGATATCTGGCAAGATTTGGAAAATATATTGTTATTCATTCATCACATTATTTATTTTTATAAGATGTGTCATTCCTGATAATGAATGAGACAACATGAGACATGAAAATATTCTATTGTTCCAATGGAGAAAGATGGAAATGAGAAGTGCTTCAAAATTCTACCAATATCAAACTTTTTAACTTTAAACAAGACACCAGAAGTACACATATTAAATTTATTATTAAATTTATTTTCACACACAAAGATGTCATGTTGCAAGGGTTGTTTTTATTAAATCTAATTAATGATTACATGTAATATAATAAAAGGATGGTGGTGATGATATGTGATATTGCTGATGCTGTTAAATTCAGATGGTTGAGATGATAAGGTTGATGATGATTGACATGTTGATAAAGTTGATAATGATGGTGATAAGTATGAAGATGATGACAAAACTGATAATGATGGTGATAAGTATGAAGATGATGACCAAACTGATATTGATTGTGATAAGTATGAAGATGATGACAAAACTGATAATGATGGTGATAAGTATGAAGATGATGATAAAGTTGATAATGATGGTGATAAGTATGAAGATGATGACAAAACTGATAATGATGGTGATAAGTATGAAGAGGATAAAGCTGATAATGATGGTGGTGATGAGTATGAAGATGACAAAGTTGATAATGATGGTGATGAGTATGATGATGATGACAAAGTTGATAATAATGGTGATGAGTATGAAGATGATGATAAAGCTGATAATGATGGTGACGAGTATGAAGATGATGATAAAGCTGATAATGATGGTGATAAGTATGAAGATGATGACAAAACTGATAATGATGGTGATAAGTATGAAGATGATGATAAAGTTGATAATGATGGTGATAAGTATGAAGATGATGACAAAACTGATAATGATGGTGATAAGTATGAAGATGATGATAAAGTTGATAATGATGGTGATAAGTATGAAGATGATGATAAAGCTGATAATGATGGTGATAAGTATGAAGATGATGATAAAGTTGTTAATGATGGTGATGAGTATGAAGATGATGATAAAGTTGATAATGATGGTGGTGATGAATATGAAGATGATGACAAAGTTGATAATGATGGTGATGAGTATGAAGATGATGATAAAGTTGATAATGATGGTGATGAGTATGAAGATGATGACAAAGTTGATAATGATGGTGATGAGTATGATGATGATGACAAAGTTGATAATAATGGTGATGAGTATGAAGATGATGACAAAACTCATAATGATGGTGATAAGTATGAAGATGATGATAAAGCTGATAATGATGGTGATAAGTATGAAGATGATGATAAAGTTGATAATGATGGTGATAAGTATGAAGATGATGATAAAGTTGATAATGATGGTGATAAGTATGAAGATGATGACAAAACTGATAATGATGGTGATAAGTATGAAGATGATGATAAAGTTGATAATGATGGTGATAAGTATGAAGATGATGATAAAGTTGATAATGATGGTGATAAGTATGAAGATGATGACAAAACTGATAATGATGGTGATAAGTATGAAGATGATGATAAAGTTGATAATGATGGTGATAAGTATGAAGATGATGATAAAGTTGATAATGATGGTGATAAGTATGAAGATGATGACAAAACTGATAATGATGGTGATAAGTATGAAGATGATGATAAAGTTGATAATGATGGTGATAAGTATGAAGATGATGACAAAACTGATAATGATGGTGATAAGTATGAAGATGATGATAAAGTTGATAATGATGGTGATAAGTATGAAGATGATGATAAAGTTGATAATGATGGTGATAAGTATGAAGATGATGACAAAACTGATAATGATGGTGATAAGTATGAAGATGATGATAAAGTTGATAATGATGGTGATAAGTATGAAGATGATGATAAAGTTGATAATGATGGTGATGAGTATGATGATGATGATAAAGCTGATAATGATGGTGATAAGTATGAAGATGATGATAAAGCTGATAATGATGGTGATAAGTATGAAGATGATGATAAAGTTGTTAATGATGGTGATGAGTATGAAGATGATGATAAAGTTGATAATGATGGTGGTGATGAATATGAAGATGATGACAAAGTTGATAATGATGGTGATGAGTATGATGATGATGACAAAGTTGATAATAATGGTGATGAGTATGAAGATGATGACAAAACTCATAATGATGGTGATAAGTATGAAGATGATGATAAAGTTGATGATGGCGATAAGTATGAAAATGATGATAAAGTTGATAATGATCGTGATGATGAGTATGAGGTAATTATATTTTTGTTTTTAGAAATACATTGCAGTGCCTCAATTATGTTCAGTAAAGCCATGTCCAGTTTTTTTGGTTGAGGATGATCCCAGACAAATGTCAGGGTAGAATCACCAGTGCACCGCAGATCAGCTGGAAGACATTCTTACATTAAGTCCTTTGTCCCGAACAGTACTGGATAAAAAAGATCTTTATCAATTTACCTAAAATAAAAAAAATATGTGTGTTTTATTTCACTGAACCTTTGTATGACTTTTTCCACTAAAAATATTGGCTAATTTTTTAAAATATTTGCAACAGTTTCAAAACATGGTTTATAAGTAATTATTTATAAATGAGCTTCTGATAGGAAAAAAGGTCCAATTTCACAGTTGTATGTTATGAAATACAGCAAATATGAAATGATTTGATATCCTCACTAAATAAATGATGACTTGTACAAGGATCAGATAACTGTACCTATAACAGATCAACAATTGTGAAATATAGCAGTAATGGTTTATGCTCGTGTAATCTTAGATAATCACATCATAAGCATGTCAAATGCCTTGTTGTATTGTTGAATCATAAAAACAACATCATTTTCAATAACTGGTGCATTAATAATTTAAAGTGTCTGTCAGTAGATATGATCAATGTGATATTTACTGTGTGATTTTGAAAAAAGAGAGTCAAAGCACATAATAAACCACAGAAGTGAAGCCTATCATTATGGTGATGGTAGCAAGGTAGCAGTATCTTCAAAAAAAATGTTGCTACTGAAATAGGATCACATGATATTTATTGTAAATATTTATGAAAATAATGTTATGAGTGTGTGTGTGGGAGTGGGGTGGGAAGGGCATGACTTGAGTGTTTTCAATCGCCAGGTGACACTGGTTAGATCCTCAAAGAGTGGGTATACCTGAACAAATGGGTTTATCTGATCCTCAGAGAGTGGGTATACCTAAACAATTGGGTTCATCTGATCCTCAGAGATTGGGTATACCCGAACAAATGGGTTCATTTGATCCTCAGAGAGTGGGTATACCCGAACAAATGGGTTCATCTGATCCTCAGAGAGTGGGTATACCCGAACAAATGGGTTCATCTGATCCTCAGAGAGTGGGTATACCCGAACAAATGGGTTCATCTGATCCTCAGAGAGTGGGTATACCCGAACAAATGAGTTCATCTGATCCTCAGAGAGTGGGTATACCCGAACAAATGGGTTCATCTGATCCTCAGAGAGTGGGTATACCTGAACAAATGGGTTCATCTGATCCTCAGAGAGTGGGTATACCTGAAGAAATGGGGTCATCTGATCCTCAGAGAGTGGGTATACCCGAACAAATGGGTTCATCTGATCCTCAGAGAGTGGGTATACCCGAACAAATGGGTTCATCTGATCCTCAGAGAGTGGGTATACCTGAACAAATGGGTTCATCTGATCCTCAGAGAGTGGGTATACCCGAATTAATGGGTTCATCTGAACAAGTAATTGACCTGATGCTCAGGTATGTGCAATAACACAACAAAGAAAGAGTAAGGGTTTGCGGTATGGGAGTTACAGGTTCAATCCTGGGCAGCAGCATACTTTAATCATTAAAAATAGTAGAAAGATAGCTATCTTTCAAATATACAGATAATTCCATGGATTGTTAGTCTGTTTTCAGGATAATGTGACAGTGTATGGTATCATGCCATGTGCTCATTGAATGCTATACACAGTGAATGCAGCACATTATCTTCTTCCATTGCAGACCATCTCCAGATAACTAAGTATTGTTGGTGGGGTGATTAAGCCAACAACAAATAAAATAAGAGTATAGTATGAATTACACAGGGATCAATGCCTGAACTGTTCTATAAATAATTGCCTCATTTAACATAAGTAATAACCGCTGTGTGTATTGCCCATAACAAAAACTTTTATAATTAGTGATGACTGACTTCTCTGATAACCAACACCTCCTATTAATTAAAATTAAACCTATTTTTTCTGTAGAAACTTTCTTCTCTAAATACAAACATAAGATATCTTTATCAATTAGCTTGTGGCATATGTTAAAAAGGACCACAACAACAGAACATTATTTTAAATGTTTAATTCTAAACTTCTGCATTGTTGTCTAGTTACTTAATAAAAAGATACAAAGAAGGAAAAACAACAGGTGCTAGAGGCTACAATATCAATGTCCTATTACTGTCTCTCCTTCTCAGCACCCGGACCCCCACCCAATCCAAAAGAAAAAAAAAAAGCAAAAAAAAAAAAAAAGCAACAAGCAGAGATCAGTGATAAAACAAACTATTGGGAAGCAGACATGGAGCATCAAATATATGACAAGTATTACAACTGTACATCTGTTCATGGTTGGAACCTCATCATTTACGATTACATCATTAAACACAAGTGAACAGATGGGGATGACTGAGACTTATCAATGACAGAAATGTGTTGTATTGATTTCTGCAACTGTTCAGTAAACTTCATCTCAAAACATAACCAAACCATCATTCATCCTGCGCACCCCCCCCCCCCCCCCCCATACGCCTCACAGAACTTCTTGCTCCTCCTCACTCCCCCCTCCCCCCCAACTTCTTGCCCAACACCCCACCCTCCTCCCTCCATCATTCTCATTGCCTATACTTAATATTGCTCAGATCAGTTGCCTAGGAAATAAATCTAGACAACTCAGCTTTTTAGTATGTGTCATGTATTTATCTGCTCCTTGCCTATTTACTGACTGGCATGTCATATTGTTTAATAATGGTCTGCTTACATTAGTGTCTGTCAATATAATACATTGCAGTCTGTCAAATGTTTGTCTAATAATATATATGTGCAATTGTCCATTATGTTGCCTTTTTATCCAATCTGTAACTACCTATCATAATTATAATTATTGTTGTTACTTTTACTGAAAATAAAACAAAAACAACATCAGAATTTTTTATGTTCACTGATAGCATTTTTTTTTAATTAAAGAAGGGTTCTTTTCATATCAATAGTCTTGAAAACTAAACACAAGTAGGACATTTGATCTCGTAGCAACAAAAGATTACTTTTGACAATTACTTCTTTGCATCAGTACGCAACCACCATGTCAACTCCTACAGTTAATGTATTGGACCAACATTTCCTGAGAAAATTTAAGAAAAGTTCATGTATCAAGAAAAAGAGCTGTTTAGATTTGTTTTTTATAGGGTAACTCATGACACACACATATCATTAACGTAACAATTAGGTGTCCTTGGAACAACAACCAATGCACAATTTATGGTTAACCAGGATCAAAAAACACTCCCAGAGTAGGAAGTGCCGGAATAATCATGCTGAGAAACGGTGTTTTCTATTTCCATCAGAACAGGGATGTGATTATGTAACAATATGCTAAACTTACCTCACAGCAAGCTCTAAAAGTAAAGGCAGTTTCTGTCCTTTTGGTTTAACAAGACAATAAACTTACACTATATTTTTTTTACAACTTCTTTCTTAAAAGAATGTTTGTTTGTTTGTTTGTTTATTGGGTTTATCGTCCCACCAACAGTATTTCAGTTATCTGGAGACGGTGTCCACTTGAAGCAGATATAGTGCTGCCTTCACTGTGTATAGCATGCCGTGAACACCTGGCATGATACCACACCCAGTCACATTATCCTGACACCGGGCCAACCAGTCGTGTAACTACCCTTATATTTGCTTGAGCGTTAGCAAGGGAGCTATACCACTACCATTTTTAACGACTTTGGTATGTTGCGGCCAAGGATTGAACCCGGGGCTCCAGTAAAAGAATGTCTTTCAATTTTTTTTTTGTACATAACATAATGAAACAGGCAAACTTCAGAAATTTCAGGACGGTGGAGATGTCTTTGCTACCCTTCAGGTGAGAGTTGTTCTGATACTGGTTAATCTCTGCATGCAATGACGGAGTTCAAACAAATGTTCAGGATATGCTATAACAGTAAAGGCAGCAGTATACACAAACTTTGTATGACCAAATGAATCTGTGGAAACAATTAAACCTAAAACAAACACCAGGTAATCAATGTCTTATATATATAAACCAGCAGGTGCCCCTAATGGCCCCTTTAACGTTGCATGCATCATCATCAGAAACGTTCTGCAAGTTCATGATAGAATGCATCTTTCTTGCTGATTTTTTTTTTCATTTCCCTTTCTCTCCTGAGGGAGACAGAAAGAGTCCAAATCATGAATTTTTGAAACAGTCTCTACTGTCCCTCTCGTAATTACATCATCGTTACAATCATGAAGTAACCTTGAAACTTCAGCTCATGGCTCGTGAAATATTTACAAGCTGAATTCTACAACTCAGCCCCCTGTCTTCCTTCAGATCATCTGGCTAGGTCCTTACATAGTTGAGATATGGAAATGTTTTATGTCACGAAACTAACTTTGTAGAAAGAGATTAAACATTTACTGTTGACTCAGTCCTTGCCTTGGCTAATGTTATGTGTATGTGTTAACAAAAATTATCATTTAAAATAAGATGATGAATACCACCAACCACTGCCCTGCCACTATTACTTTAACTATAAATGAAACAAAGGGCCATAACTAAAGTAAAATTGTGATGTCACAATGTGCTTAAAATATGCAGTTACTGTTCCTATATATGAAACAATGGGCCATAACTCAAGTAAAATCTCGATGTCATAATGTGCTTACAATATGCATAGTTACTGTAACTATAAATGAAACAAAGGGCCATAACTCAAGTAAAATCAAGATGTCATAATTTGCTTACAATGTGCATAGTTACTGTAACTATAAATGAAACTAAGGGCCATAGCTCAAGTAAAATCAAGATGTCATAATTTGCTTACAATATGCACAGCTTTGTTTGGTACTTAACATGTCTTATAAAGTTTCATAAAAATCCATGCAAGAAAAGCCAAGAAACTGCATAAGCATATCTTGTCTATGGACTGATCACCAGACATGGCTCTAACATATCTCCCATTTACTTTGTAGCTATGGGGCATAATGACTGTGATCAGAGGAAAATGGTTTTGTTACTTTCAGAATGTTTTCAACAAAATATTTCAGATTCCTTTACTACTTTTACTTATCAATAACATTCATAATCAAAATCATTTCATCTACAAAAGCAGCATTGTCATTCTTTAATTTAACAATAACAGACATTACTGTTATCAGTAGCAATGTCATAATTGTCATCAACATTGCTATCATCACAACAGAATTCTCATCAAATACAGCAGCCGAAAATCCACCTTATCATCTTTGTCAACTGGAATTGTTACGCAATTCTATGAAATGTTTCTTATTTCTTTTAGCCGCTATAGAATCCCCTCATTTCATTTGGCAATTTAAAGACAACGAAGGTTGCTGATAAATCTTGTTCCACTGCAGATGCAGCATGCCAGTTCTGCAGAGTTACCTGACCATGACCGATATTCAGTTTCTCTCAGCATAAAGTCATTGACAGGGAAAATCATGGAAAATAAACATCATGAGCTGAGCTCTAATCTTTAAAAGGGGAGGATTTTCTCATGCTTTATCTGTTATTTTTCCTAAAAAACAAAACTTTGCTTTTACTTATGTAAACTGTTGTAATTTGACAGTTTTACCATTTGGCCTGCGAAGCACAAATTGCTTGGGCTTAGGTAGCATGTAGTGTAAATCCTTGATGATGTCTATTCATCATTGATACTATTTAGTTATAAGTCTAAATACAAGCTTTTTTTTCTTTTGCATAAAGTAAAGGGAAACATAACAATAGAAAATAATAGAGAATAAAATAAAGATATTGTTTATATATGAATATGGATTTTTCTTGCCCATTTTATGATCAGATGAATAATATATTTAAATTATATTTCTAATTATAAAATTTTAAATTATATATATTTTTACTATATATTAAATTAATTTTATGGTTTTAATCTGAAAAACCTTATACTACAAGAAAAGCCAGCTTTCTACAAAAATATTCACAACTCAATGCCAAAATACAATATACAAAATGTGTGCAAAGCCATAAACGAAAACTTTAATTTAGCAACTTTATGTACAAAATCTAAAGAAGCATGCAGAGTTCATGAAAAGGATTGCAAACATTAAATGATTCATCTCAAAGCCTTGGTAATGTGCGAACATGAAACTTTTTGTAAAGTTTGTTTTCATAAACTGACAAATTAAGCATGCATGTATCCTTTCGATCAATTAGGATTGTGCAAGAATGCAGCATGTTATTGGTTTTGGTCAAATAAATCACCATTATGCAACTCTTTGAAAAGCAGGCGTAAAATATTCATCAGGCTCACATGCAAATTTATTGAAAGCTACATAGTCCTTCTCACAGCAGGCGAAAAGTTTCAGGGATTTTATTTATTTTTATGAGAAAACAATTCTCACCCCAAAAGTTCTAAGCAAATGAACACATTTAGTCAAGAATTGTGCTCTAACTACATGTTGCGATATTCTGCAATACTCTTAGAATAAATGTTAAAACACATTATGTAATTTACACATTTTGCCAACAAAACTACTCTATAAAACCTGCTTACTGTTTTATCTTACATAAAAATACAAGCATAGGGAAAGAAGCATACCATTTTTTTCTTATCATTTTATTTCAATCATAATGTCTTAAATCATCCATTTTCTTAAAAAAAATCTATTTGGTATTGTTTCCCTGATATCTCGAGTATCATGATAATGCCCTTGTAAACATGCAATTCCACTAAAGCAGAGCCTGGAATTCAAATCCATATAATCTGAAGAATAGTTTCCAGCACATGCCCACAAATCTAATTTTCTGATCACACCTTGTGACAGCTCCCTTATCAATTCTCCATTATTGCTAGATTCTGGATTATCTACTTGACCCCTGATTGCTCCCTTCAATCCCCTTGTGACCCCAACACCCTATGTAAATAACCTGCTGGTTATTTATTTGCCTGTGTTATGTCATTATACTGCCCTGTGAAACTGCTTCATTAGGGCCTGTGTGTTGAAAGTCTGGTCAGACTGTCAAGTGACCCTGATCAGATCAACCTAAATCAGTATCAAGCAGATGCTTGATGACCTTTTATCACTTGAAATCTAATTTTTAGGAATTAACAAAACGCTCTTCCCACTCTCTCCCTTTCAAATGCAGATCATGCCTGAGGTTAGAACTATGAGATTCGAAGCTTTTCAAAATCTTATTGGGAGTCAAATTTTTCTTTAGAGCCATTTGATTGACATCTTACTGATGATGCTAAAATATGAGGCTTACAGTTTAACCTCTTCATAATGCAAGGAAAAATTTGCACAACTCATTTCAATTGTCATGCTTATTAGGGCCCTGTAGTGTGTCTACGACAGCGATGTCACAAATCTTCTTTGCAATCATGTCACAAAAATCGTAATTTGCATCGTGACATTGGTAATCGTGCCCCAAGTGATATTAACAGTGAAAGGCCTGGTCACATGACCTAGTCATTGAGGGTTCAAGACAGCATAAGCAAGCTAAGCCTATTGGATAACGTAAAGCAAGGATGCTACTTTCTAAGGCACGCATGAAAAAAAAAGCGTCAGGTCATATGATTGACACAAGTTCACAGCAGGCACTGTAGGCATTGTCTACTATTTAATCACAGGCGACATGTTCGGACAATTTTCTCCATTCAGATGACCCATCATGGAGATAAAGAAGTTAAATTTACCCTGATTTAAGTCCTGACAAATGCACGTCCTTAATTCAATCACTACAGTCACAAGAATGATGGCTACCTAGGCAGCTGTCTCTGGAAAGGTCAACGATACGTGTCAAAGTTCAGGGTATTATATAATGCGGCCTTTCGTTAAATTCGAAGCGACGTGACAATAGCTAAGGATGCACTATCCTTTAACAAAACATGATATCCCTGAATGAGCTTAGAGGCCTTACATTGGTTTAAATCACAATCCCTTGTGACAGGTGGGGTTAAAAGATGCTAGATGCAGGGGCAAGGATTCAGGCCAAGAGGGCAAGAATCACCAAGGTGTCTTGACAACAATAGATGACCATGCCATTACAACAAAAGTCAGGAATAATAGAGGGTAATATTGGTAGGACAGTGGAAAAGTCACACTGATCTATTTAATACCCACACTGAAAAGATGAGGGCTTGAGGTTACAGAAGATGACTTTAAGATGTTAGGGACAGGATGACCTGAGGTATGTTACCTCGGCTGAGGTGAAAATTGATCCAACAGTGGGTCTTATTGTAGCAGCCATTGTGGTGGTTAGCAGAACCAGTGGGTGTTTGTATTTATAAAGTTGGTGATGATTGTTGTTGCTGTGGTTGTGTTGGTCGAATTAAATATGTCAATAGATGGTGCTGTTGTTGTAATTATTGTGGTGAACGAGGCAGTTAATGGGGTTTTATTAACAGTTGTGGTTGCAGTTCTTGATGTAGGGTGATCCATTAAAATCTGTTTTACTGTTAAGGCATTGTAGTTAAGTGCATAAAAGTTTGGTCTTTTATTTCCTTGTTGTAAATTGACATTGCTCTGCTGAAACAAATCATATTAATAAAAGAAGGCCTATTGGTACCAAACTTCTTAGTACTGACTATCACACAAACATCCATGATTATAGCATGACACTGGGGAACAATAAATATTTAACTTTGTTATCAAATTGATTGATTAAGACAAAGTTGTTAGTTACGTGCTAATGTTGTAATGAAATTACTACTACAACTGGTACTACCAATATTTACTACAACTTTATCAGGAGAAAGCGTTAATGGTCACAGCCGTGAGAAAGCTTGCTAAGAAGAGATTTACAATTTAACTATATTACAATCATTAATGTTAATTATTTATAAATCTGTGCTGCATTTACAACATGCATCTTACCCTATTTGTTACAAAATGAGAATTAATTATTCACTCTCACCCATACATGTTGTCTGCTGTAGATATTTCCCGCTATTTTTTGGTCTTCAGTTAGGTGTATGAGTATGTGTGTACAGGAAGGAATGCCCTTTTAAAGTTGTTAAAAGTGAAAACATTTATCTATGGAGCCTAAGGATGCAGCATGCTAAGAATTTAATTATCATGAGGAATTTTGCACGGCGCATTTCGGTACCCTCCCCATGCCCAATGAAATCAATAGCTGCCTGCATGTGTATGCACCTTGGAGAAGCTGAACCAGCATTGCATCCATTTATAACACCCTGTTATCTCACTTTTGCATTGACAAATGTGACTTAAGAATTATTAGTCCATGGTTTTAAGCCCCATATGAAGAGAAATTACTTTTATAGATTGCTTAACAGGGAGAAATAAATATCTCTGCGAGAGGATTGTAGAACAAATCATGTTTCCTTTCCATGTTTTTTTTGTTTACTTTTTCTTGCTTGTTCTACTTTCCCTTAGACAATGTGCATAGATTGTGCCATGTAATGATCATTTAGTCATGAAAAGCTTCATAATTAAAGATGATTTAAAGATGCTATGAGGACAGGCAGAGAATGAAATGCGGATGCAAATGACTGATCTCTAATTTGCCCCAGCAGTATTGTTTCTATCATATGAAGTCTAGTCATAAATACTTAAGACTTAATACTGAAATGGAATTGGAAGAATGATTAATTTTTTAGTTTTCTTTAATTTGAGGGTATGTTAGAGTGTATGTTTTTGTCAACACATTATTACAGTTCTATTAATCAAGTATAACTATGATATGTAGTAAAACGACAATTTGAAACGTGACTCAAGACATATTAAATATGTATAAAAAGTCGAGAACTTGAAATTATGGTTTTAATTCTCGATATGTCTAAAGATTGTGGTGTAATTTCATGAAACCATGTCATGACAATGCTTTTTGTTTGTATGTTTTTGTTAACAGTTTCTACTTTGATTTCTCATGACTTTGCCAATTTAAACTTATTTAAGAATTAAAGAACCTAGCTAGGCTATCTGATGTATGATCTGTGTCTTGGATTCCTTTGGTTTTTATCCTTACCACAATCATGTGCCATGATTATCATTATATCAGACACTGTCATATCTAATAATGGATTATTTTCCCTTGGAGAGATCATTTTGGGGTCCTTGTCAATTTTTGTGCATAAAATCTGCAGTGTGCTTCATATCAAGTCGTCAAGTAATTATGATAAACACATTTTGTCGCAGGCAAAGTCGCAAATCGTTTGAAACTGTTCTGTCATAAATTTAAATTTCAAATTATGCCGAAACCTCTGAATTTACGAGGCATTTGCAGTTCCTAAAATTCATTACTTCCCATTGCTGATATTGATCGAAGGACGAGAATCTTGAAATTGTCGCGCAGCGTGATGCACGCATCATAAAACAGGCTGCAGCATGGGCCGTTACATAAACAGAGAGATAACACAAGGTGCTAGAAAGTTTCCAGAAACATTTCATAATTTGAGGGATGTTTAAACTATTCTGAAGTTAGAAATAAGCTTTATAAACTAGTGTGATGGACAATTATGATTTGAGAGAGTATTTATTGAGATTATTTGAATGATATGGTAGTATTCACTTCCAGAAAACAACTTAAAAAAATGGTCCCCAATCACATACTTAATTATTTCTCCCTTTCATTACCTGTGAATTAGAAAAGAAGCATTGCTGAATCTCAAGGCTATATTAAAGCAATTTGATTAAATCTTCTTGTATCTTATTGTTATTTTTGGGACATTCTAAAGATAAAGAAAGCTGTTAAAATTGTTTTAAATTCAACTGTATGGAGATACGACACTCATGCCTGTCATATAATTTATCTTTCAGGACAAAGTTTTAATCCTTATCCTGCTACATTCAGACCAGAATCATTATTTGATAATTAAAAAAAAAAAAAAAAGAACATGGAAGATTTTAGATTTGTCTAAGACTTTTCATTCTGATCTGAGCTTAGAAAGGCTGATCTGGATCTTGCCAAAATTTGTTAACTGTGTACTTGGCAGGTTACACGTTCTCATGGCAACAACCTACAAAAAAAGTTTTCCTTATTATCAAAGAATTAATTGTATACAGATATTTGTTGAGAGAGTGGTGAACAATGCTCTTCTAATGTCTAGATTAAATCAGTCCTGAGGGGAAAATGAAACTGTCAAGGTCTTGGGATATTAAAGCAAACATGTTTTACATAAAATATAAACAAGACGTCTTAATAGGCAGTGACATTTTGTCATCATCAAGAAAATCATGGAACTCAGTTTTAGATTATGGGGCTAATCAAGATTTAAAACCAACATTCTCAAGTGTTGGTTTTCTAAAATATATAAGTGTGCCATGTGTCACTTTTCAAATTTATTTTTCAACAATTTACAGTTAAAGATTTTTGTTTATTGTAAGTGTACTTTCATAACTATATTTAATCCAAGTGATTTAAATTTGTAATAACTTTACAATCTTTTCAAGACTGCGTCATTAATTGTTTTGCAAAATAATTATATTACTGTCTTTAAAATAGATAATATATATGTCTCAATGATACATATAGAATTCTGTACCTTCCAACTTCTATGCATACATATACATGTAGAAAATATAACATATTTTATCTAATTTTTAACATATATTTCTATGGAAATCATTTGGCTAAGAACCATATCATTGGGTCCAACTTCTGTAGCCAATGCCCCACAATGGTCCTCTCGCATTATACCTGAGGCGGAAACTATTTCTTTTATGTAATTAAATGTGCACATCAACTGTGTATTCTATTGAAATAATTGTTAATTATTGTATCAGCATGGTTCAAAATGTGATTATGTTTTTCATGCTAATGATAAATTAATTTTGTTATGATAAACATTTATGCTACTAATGAGACATGTACAAACCATGTGACTGTCAAACAGATGTCAAACAAGGATAGCAAATTAAATTTAAGTTAGTTCAAATTAATGTAATAATATTTCTCTTTATTGGTTTATTTTAAATATCCATATTTATGACAAAATGAAAATGTTTAATTGAAGAGTTGGCATAGATAGAAATTTTAAATTTCCTTAGTGTATACTGGTAATTAAAAAAAATGGAAGTGTTATAATAACAGTGATTAAAGTATATGACATACATGCATACTATTTTTATTTAAGCCGTCATTAATTTTGTTTTGCTAAATGAAACACATCAGAATGACCAACTATGATCATTATAGCAATGTCCAGCTATTTGGCAGAAGAAGACCCCAGACAAATGTCTTGGTAGAACCACTGGCACAATGCAGATCAGCTGGAAAATCTTCCCACATTAAATCCCTTGCCCCAAATGGGAATTGAACACATGTAATGGGAGGTTAAACAGTCAGAAGAGTTACAAGTCCGTGACTCTAATTCAAGGCCACGGGCACTCCTTGATGCCATTAATATAAAAAAAAAGTATTAAGATTTTTAATGTGACAGATAAGATTTTGTTTATTTAAATCAAGTCAGAGTTCAACTTAAAGTTGACAAAATACATTACAGGTTTTTTTTATGTTAGATATATTTGTGTTTCAATCCTGCAACTTTCTCTACTTAAAAAATTGTCAACACATCAATTGAAAGTCAAATTATATGTGTCTCTTTTTTTAAGAAAACTTTTCAAAATGATAAATGTGAACAATATCAATGACAGAACAGTGGGGTTCTTCTTAAATGAATAATTCCAAGGTCTTAATTTAGACTGGTTTCTGTGTTTTAGAGTTCAAGGTACAATTGTAGACAATGAATCAGTCTAATTGTCCATTAAATCACGAAGTGTCGCCATTTGTCAAACTGTAGCGTGTTTGACATACTGGTAGAGGTTGATATGACACCAGGATGGCAACATTTGTTTCTGTGGCCTAGACAACAGGGAAACAGGGAAACAATACTAACAAAACATCTATTATGTAACATTAAATAATAGTTGAAAGTATTATTGAATAATCAATATATAATAATGCTTACGCATTATAAGAATGCATACATTTGTTTAAATCATTAACAACATAATTTTACAATATTGGTATATATATATATATATATATATATATATATATATATATATATATATATATATATATATATATATATATCAATCTGTGTGTGTCTCTCTCTCTATATATATGTATACATATTTATGATTTATATTTTAACAAACATCAGTGTTTTATTTGTAACTAATAACCGATTGAAAACATTAATTAAAATTGTGTCAAACCAGGCTATTTTTTGGTGTCAGTTGTTTTTAAAATACAAAATATAACAACCTAGTGTTTTTATTACTAATGACAACTATTTAAACATTCAAACTTTTATGATCAGTTCAAATCCTTTTGCAAAATTACAATTTAATATGCTATTAGTTTTTGTCATAAGATTAATATTTCTGAAATACAAAAACGCTGTAGAATATTATCTGGCCATATGTAAAGCAGAATGCAGAAATACACAACAGTAAAAATGACCTGTATACATGTATACTAAATGATGGAAAAATGACAGTAACATAACTCTTTTTAGCAAACAGGAATACAGAATAGAAAGCAGTAAAAATGTTGAACAGAAAAAGATGTGATTAACATAAAAAAGACAGAAGTGTGGAGAATAAAGAAAGTAAAATTGGCATATTTGACATAAACATTGCCAAACTGTGGTTTTAAATTTGTGTATCCCCCTCCTTACTAGTATAATTATGTGTTTAAACAATGGTATTTAGCAAGCAGTGATTATATTAGTGTAGGTTGTCTTGTTCGCAGTTCTAAGGCAGGGAGAGAAACTACACTAAATACATTGCTAGTGACAGAATGTGAAAAATTAGTTTGAAAAATTACCAACCAGGCAGTATGATCTCAGAGGAATCCCACGATATGTTCAAGTGTTGTTAGGCAATGGGTTTAACTAGTCATTAAGATTACTTATTAGGAGCAGTCAGTTCTCTGGAGTAATTCTCAGAATCTATCTTTGTCAAACTAAGAAATGGTGTGTATAATTTGCTAATTCGTTTAAACATGTACTCCGAACAGTAAATAGTGGCCTGTGTTTTCTAAAAAGAGCGGATTTTTTTTATTTTTAATCCTGTTTAAACAGGAAATATTTAAACAAACAAATTTTAACAATAATATGAAAATTACAAATTGATACATAAACATGTTTCTTAATAAAAATATTGAAACTTTTCTTTTATAAGATCTCATAACATAAGAAATTAATTTTTACACAAAATGTTGCTGATATGAAGGAATTAAATTTGAATATGATTTTATTTGTCCATCAATGATACATTTTGTGCAAAAACACACACACTATATTCCCTGCTGGTTGTACTAAATAAACATCTGTTTGAAAGAGTTTTCATGTCTTTAAACTGTCATATCATACATACGCTTAATTCTATTATTTTTAAATAAAAATCTGCATAAAACAAACTTGATGCAAAGTGAAAATGAAAGAATTATCATTAAATGGAAGAAAATAAATATGCCAATTTTTTAAAGGCATGAGGCACTGCACAACGAGAAGCGCTTTATCACCTAGAGAAAACAGTCACGTAAAGTTCCCAATACAAGACATGTTTGACATACCTAAACAACTGTTTCACGGGTGTCTTTCACTCGAAACTAACTCCACTATCTAGTACATCTTTCTTCTACTGGTCTGAAAATAGAATCAAAAACAACAATAAAGTGAGTCCATGGTGTTGTTGATATGATCAAATAGCCATTTATGTTACTTTAAACACTGAAAGAAAAATATCATTTTTATTATTTAAATGAGGTCAGCTGACTATAAAAAAATTCTAGCTAAAATGATAAAAATATGACTGAAACCATAAAAATTTTACGTAAAAAGAAGCTCAAATAAATAAAAAAAGGTAATATTACATAATTTGTTAGTATTTAATCTAACATACAATAATAACAGTAAATAAATGATTTATTTGTAGAAAAAAATCATACATTTACCCAATTCATTGAAACTTCTAACTCCATTCAATTGGCAAATTTTGTAATATTTTAGGACAAAGACTATTTTGAATTGTACAGCTTTCTAGAAGGGCATATGACAGAACGTGTTTTTTTAATGCTTTACCTATTCTATAAATGATAGAATATCTAATAATGTTGGAGATAAGATGCTCTCCTTTAATATATGATTACATGGAACTATTAAACAAAACTAAAAATGATGAAATGCCATTAATAAAAACATATATGAATAAAACAACTCATTAGGAAATATAAGAAAAAATTCATTAAAATCATAAATATATTTTTAATGATAACAACACTTAAGAAATAATACCTTTTTAGAGGAGCAATGATACAGGACTCTAATTACTATCATAAGAAGAACTATTGTAAAGGACCCAAGATACTATCATAGGAGGAACTATGGTAAAGGGCCCAAGTTACATTCATAGGAAGAACTATGAAAAAGGGCCCAAGTTACTTTCATAGGAAGAACTATGGTAAATGGACCAAGTTACACTATTAAATAAATCTCATGGTAAAGGACCCAATACACAATTATGTTTACCCCATGGTAAAGGACCCAATACACATTATGTTAACCTCATGATAAAGGACCCAATACACTATTATGTTTACCCCATGGTAAAGGACCCAATACACATTATGTTAACCTCATGATAAAGGACCCAATACACTATTATGTTTACCCCATGGTAAAAGACCCAATACACTATTATTTTTACCCCATGGTAAAGGACCCAATACACAATTATGTTTACCCCATGATAAAGGACCCAATACACTATTATGTTTACCCCATGGTAAAGGACCCAATACACTATTATGTTAACCCCATGGTAAAGGACCCAATACACTATTATGTTTACCTCAAGGTAAAGGACCCAATACACTATTATATTAAGCCCATGATAAAGGACCCAAGACACTATTATATTTACCCCATGATAAAGGACCCAAGACACTATTATATTTACCTCATGATAAAGGACCCAAGACACTATTATATTTACCTCATGATAAAGAACCCAAGACACTATTATGTTTAGCCAATGATAAAGGACCCAATACACTAATGTATTTACCTCATGATAAAGGACCCAAGACACTATTATATTCACCCCATGATAAAGGACCCAATACACTATTATATTTACCTCATGATAAAGGAACCAAGACACTATTATATTTACCCCATGATAAAGGACCCAATACACTATTATATTTACCCCATGATAAAGGACCCAATACACTATTATGTTTAGCCAATGATAAAGGACCCAAGACACTATTATATTTACCCCATGATAAAGGACCCAATACACTATTATGTTTAGCCAGTGATAAAGGACCCAATACACTATTATGTTTACCTCATGGTAAAGGACCCAAGACACTATTATATATACCTCATGATAAAGGACCCAAGACACTATTATATTTACCTCATGATAAAGGACCCAAGACACTATTATATTTACCCCATGGTAAAGGACCCAAGACACTATTATATTTACCTCATGATAAAGGACCCAAGACACTATTATATTTACCTCATGATAAAGGACCCAAGACACTATTATATTTACCCCATGATAAAGGACCCAATACACTAATATATTTACCTCATGATAAAGGACCCAAGACACTATTATATTTACCTCATGATAAAGGACCCAAGACACTATTATATTTACCCCATGGTAAAGGACCCAAGACACTATTATATTTACCCCATGATAAAGGACCCAAGACACTATTATATATACCTCATGATAAAGGACCCAAGACACTATTATATTTACCCCATGATAAAGGACCCAAGACACTATTAAATTTTATCTCATGATAAAGGACCCAAGACACTATTATATTTACCCCATGGTAAAGGACCCAAGACACTATTATATTTACCCCATGGTAAAGGACCCAAGACACTATTATATTTACCTCCTGATAAAGGACCCAAGACAATATATAATATTTACCTCATTATAAAGGACCCAAGACACTTTTATGTTTACCTCATGATAAAGGACCCAAGACACTATTATATTTACCTCATGATAAAGAACCCAAGACACTATCATTTTAACCCCAAGGCTGTGAGTGAGAAGTGTAAACACTGTCAGGCTGCAATAGTGCAGCTCCAATAGGCCCTATTGAAGTAATGACATCTAGAAGCATGCTTTTGACATTTTGCCTGGTATTGGAAACTCATGGCACATTCTATGAGATGCAAAGGAGGTGGAGCAAGGAAGTGGGTTTAACTGTCACGAAGACTTTTCTGGCCAAAAACGGCAGCTGTAGTACTATTAAACTATTAAAAATACGAGAGGCAATTTTTATTGTAACATGTGGGAGGGAGAACAAGAAGTGTAGGGTTTCTCTTGTCATTTAGAGTGACAGGAAAAGTATATGTTTGCAAGCATAACTGTGTCATTGTTTCATTCATTAAGGGTGGTGGGACAATGGCTAAATTTGGTATTGTTTTAAAATAATTTTATCACTTATTTGAAACTTTTTACTCATCAGCGATATATCTTAATTGTTATCCATACAACCACCAACCTAATATCACCATCATCATAATAATCATCATCATCATAAATAACAAAACATGTCATGAGAAAAATTACCAAATCCATTTCATGTATCACTTTGGCTATTTAATCAACCTAAATCCTTGTTATATTGTAAAGTTATTAAATCATATATACAGATCACAATGTAAAAGCTCTTATTTTAGCAACTCACATGCATCTTTTACACGTAATCATCTTTTACATGTAATTGCATCTTCTCTATCATTTGCAGGTTTGTACGTAATGTGTTGGGCAAATTGATCAGGATTAACAGAAAATAGTGTTCTATTAGTTAAAGAACCTAGCATACATGTGCTTTGCCATTAGGCACTGTTTAAATGGAAGAATGATGCTAATCTTTCTTATTGTTCCCTAATGTCAATATCCACAAGTCAACAGAACTAACTAACTTTACAACAAATTTATCAAGCCGTATCACAAATAACACTAAGATAATGCACTTTTAATCAGTTTTACAAAAATCAACCAGGGTTATTGTCCTTGGTTTGATATATAATTTGCCTGATTCCCAACAGGTGAGTGGGGTATGTGATGGTAAGATCTAGTGTGTGTTTTGTTATCTTAGCAACAAGCAGAATAATGGTTCAATGTAATTTCTTGGGAGATTTTTGATCATCTTATTTTGTTCTAATACCTGTTTGACAGGCAAGTGTTAGAAATTGTTTAGATATGTCCAAACTGATAAAGAATGAGGCGGACAAGTAACTTATCTAACTATCCACAGATTGACTGATTAATGCTTTTGTAATGATAGACCAATAAAATTATAAAATTATGTACAACCATGCCTTTTTCTGTATGAAATTAGGAAAATAATGAATAAAATGGCCCTGATAGAAGCCATTAGGCACGGCCTTTCCAAAACATCTACAATCAGCTTTCTACCTCACTGATGGTTAACTTCAGACATCTGTAGTTGCAATATGTACAGATAAAAACACAAATAACAGTCATCTGTGGTTGCAATATGTACAGATATAAACACAAATGACAGCCATCTGTAGTTGCAATATGTACAGATATAAACACAAATGACAGCCATCTGTAGTTGCAATATGTACAGATATAAACACAAATGACACGCTGCTTCTATGCAATATGTACAGATTTAAACGCAAATGACAATCATCTGTAGTTGCAATATGTACAGATATACACACAAATGACAGGCTGCTTCTATGCAATATGTACAGATATAAACACAAATGACAATCATCTGTAGTTGCAATATGTACAGATATAAACACAAATGACAGGCTGCTTCTATGCAATATGTACAGATATAAACACAAATGACACGCTGCTTCTATGCAATATATACAGATTTAAACGCAAATGACAGTTATCCGTAGTTGCAATATGTACAGATATAAACACAAATGACAGTCATCTATTGTTGCAATATGTACAGATTTAAACACAAATGACAGTTATCCGTAGTTGCAATATGTACAGATATAAACACAAATGACAGTCATCTGTAGTTGCAATACGTACAGATTTAAACACAAATGACAGTTATCCGTAGTTGCAATATGTACAGATATAAACACAAATGACAGTCATCTGTAGTTGCAATATGTACAGATATAAACACAAATGACAGGCTGCTTCTATGCAATATATACAGATTTAAACGCAAATGACAGTTATCCGTAGTTGCAATATGTACAGATATAAACACAAATGACAGTCATCTGTAGTTGCAATATGTACAGATATAAACACAAATGACACGCTGCTTCTATGCAATATGTACAGATTTAAATGCAAATGACAATCATCTGTAGTTGCAATATGTACAGATATAAACACAAATGACACGCTGCTTCTATGCAATATGTACAGATATAAACACAAATGACACGCTGCTTCTATGCAATATGTACAGATATAAACACAAATGACATGCTGCTTCTATGCAATATGTACAGATATAAATGCAAATGACAGTCATCTGTAGTTGCAATATGTACAGATATAAATGCAAATGACAATCATCTGTAGTTGCAATATGTACAGATATAAACACAAATGACACGCTGCTTCTATGCAATATGTACAGATATAAACACAAATGACATGCTGCTTCTATGCAATATGTACAGATTTAAATGCAAATGACAATCATCTGTAGTTGCAATATGTACAGATATAAACACAAATGACAGCCATCTGTGGTTTCAATATGTACAGATATAAACACAAATGACAGTTATCCGTAGTTGCAATATGTACAGATATAAACACAAATGACAGTCATCTGTAGTTGCAATATGTACAGATATAAACATAAATGACAGTTATCCGTAATTGCAATATGTACAGATATAAACACAAATGACAGTCATCTGTAGTTGCAATATGTACAGATATAAACACAAATGACATGCTGCTTCTATGCAATATATACAGATTGAAACGCAAATGACAATCATCTGTAGTTGCAATATGTACAGATATAAACACAAATGACAGCCATCTGTAGTTGCAATATGTACAGATATAAACACAAATGACATGCTGCTTCTATGCAATATGTACAGATTTAAACGCAAATGACAGTCATCTGTAATTGCAATATGTACAGATATAAACACAAATGACAGCCATCTGTAGTTGCAATATGTACAGATATAAACACAAATGACAGCCATCTGTAGTTGCAATATGTACAGATATAAACACAAATGAAAGCCATCTGTAGTTGCAATATGTACAGATATAAACACAAATGACAGCCATCTGTAGTTGCAATATGTACAGATATAAACACAAATGACAGTCATCTGTAGTTGCAATATGTACAGATATAAACACAAATGACAGTTATCCGTAGTTGCAATATGTACAGATATAAACACAAATGACAGTTATCCGTAGTTGCAATATGTACAGATATAAACACAAATGAAAGCCATCTGTAGTTGCAATATGTACAGATATAAACACAAATGAAAGCCATCTGTAGTTGCAATATGTACAGATATAAACACAAATGACAGCCATCTGTAGTTGCAATATGTACAGATATAAACACAAATGACAGCCATCTGTAGTTGCAATATGTACAGATATAAACACAAATGACAGTCATCTGTAGTTGCAATATGTACAGATATAAACACAAATGAAAGCCATCTGTAGTTGCAATATGTACAGATATAAACACAAATGACAGCCATCTGTAGTTGCAATATGTACAGATATAAACACAAATGACAGTCATCTATTGTTGCAATATGTACAGATTTAAACACAAATGACAGTTATCCGTAGTTGCAATATGTACAGATATAAACACAAATGACAGCCATCTGTAGTTGCAATATGTACAGATATAAACACAAATGACAGCCATCTGTAGTTGCAATATGTACAGATATAAACACAAATGACAGCCATCTGTAGTTGCAATATGTACAGATATAAATGCAAATGACTGTCATCTGTAGTTGCAATATGTACAGATTTAAACGCAAATGACACGCTGCTTCTACCATTCATTGTAATATTTCATTATTTACATGACATTTTATTCATGCAAACTAAGTTAGAGACTAACATGTTTATTTAATCTTATGCAAAGACATCACTTACAGGTTTGAGGCAAGTTGTTTGAATTGTGGGCCAGAGGCCTTAAATCATGAATAAACATATTGTATTGTAATAAACTAGATAAATGAATTAAAACAGGGCTTCTATTGTGCATGAAAACCAATGTATAATTCTTATTATGTATGGTGCTGTATTATGCTGAATCTTCATTGTATTGATTTTCAAACATCTCAATTTTCATTTGCTGTGTTTATGTTGAAAACAAAATCATAAATTATGTGTTTGCAATTTTCAAGTTACAACCATTCCTTGTCTAAATATTTCCTTCTACATTTTAAAGCAACATTTACATCACACATTTTAAGTTTACATCAACTGCTCAACCATAATATTTCTACCATATTATTTTAAACCACATTTTAATAATATATATTTCAACTTATATACTACAAACCATATATTTTATATTTTTACATTTTTCAAAAACTATTTCTTTGAAAGACAGTATTTAAACATAAAAAGTTCTTACAACCACTGCAGAAAGCAAGAAACATAAGGCTATGAAAGTAGTGAAAAAACAATTACTTGCAGCAAACTTGGTTAAAAATCTGGAGAAACCCTAAACCCTGCAAACTAATATCACAATCGGAATGACAACCTCCTCGATTTACTTGTGATTGTTTTCTCAGGACCATGGCATGATGTTCTCTTATTTCCTCCTCCTCCAATCCATCTACAGCTTGCATCTTCAGCCAGGGAGGAAATTATTAAGTGCAGCTATTTAATGAGATAAGATTGGCTTTGAAAATTGGTGCACTACAACTTCCAGGAGTTTTCATGTTGGGAGAAATGTTCCGACTTTATGGCCTAATGCGTTTTACGTTTAGTGCATTCTGCGTTCCTAGGCAACGCAAAATTGAAATTTAAGATGGAAAACTGATGGTTTTAATGTATCCATGGCAATGATTTGAAGTCAGCATTGTTCTAGTTGGTCTAGATTGAGGGGTTGAGGCTGACAATGAAGATAACTGTTGTAGGAGGGTCGATGAATGCTGCAGTATATACATTGTATCTGTATCTTCATGGGCTAGACAGTATAGGTCTGGACAGACCATCTACAGTGTATTGATGTATCTTTACAGAACAACAAACAGTATAGCTCCTGATAGGAAAATCTTAAAATACATATATCCAGGTTGGCACAGAACCCATCATTGATGATAGAATGACATTACCTTAGATGGATTTGTAAAATTATCAACTCTTCATTGTCTCGGCTCTTTTTTACCAGGTTTAGACCAATAGAAGAGATCCAGAACAGCCAGATTTTGTTGTCATAAAGCCCCTTAACATTTTTATGTTTTTGATTTTCATACAAAAAAAACACATTTGTGTCTAAAATATAAATTTTTTCCAGTACTGTTGTCTTGTGCAATCAATTAACAACTTTTGCAATTGCACTTTGCTCTGGTGAAAATCAGTCGAAGACTCGCTTGCAGAATCATTTTTCAATGGTGATTTTGCCCAAGCTCAAATTTTGACTCCCAGAATACATCTTACAGGGACTTAATGATATAGTCCTAGGTAAACTAAAAACATAATTAATCTGGCTAGGTCCAGGTATTGTTATATTACTATAAGGTGTTAAAGATACTATACGTTCATATATACCAGGCAGACAAAATTTGTGCTCGAGCCAAATCTCAGCTAATAAATGCCTCTGCAAGTGAGCTATGATTCTGAATACACAAATTATGTAAATATGTAATTTTAATTTATACTTTCAAGGCAAACTTAGCAAAGATCTAAAGCTTGCTCTTTTGGGAATTCTCTGGTCATGATCTGTACTATGTGCTGCAAAGTCATTAGCCACAAAACTGGCTCAAAGTGCAGGTACTTATCAACAAATAAATTAACATTACCAGGTTATTGTGCCTCATTGAAACACCTTCCACAACAAGAATGTTTGATAAAACAGAGTAGATCCAAATCAGATAGCCGACTGGTTAGGATATTGTCAAGTCTGGAAGAGCAGCTGCATTAACAAATTTCTATATCTCAAGTGTCTGCATGTAAGGATTCATCGTTTTCTGAATCGATCAAAATACAGTCCAACACTATTAACTGGTGTCATAATTTTGAAAATAAATATTAATGAGGTGGTTGGTTTGTATTTGAGTTTAAGAAATGGTTGTCTATCCATAACAAATAATTAAAGGGAAAATAAAAATAGCAATGAAGTTGTTGCCTTATTGGCACTGGAACTTGATCCCTAAATGCATTTTTAATTGATTTTCACAAGCCTAAGTTTTTGACTAAGCAATTTAGTATTTCTGAAAACCAATAATCTTGTTTGAGATGCTGCAATGTTTTTATACAGCTGCCTGTGCATACTTGATTGTCTTATTGCTTTGAATTTCCCATAAATGAAAATAGGGTGAAAGCTTTCATTTCTAGTCAATACCAATAACCAAAGACACAAAATAAGCAGACTACTTGCAAATAAGATGTGGAGTTACTATGAAGATAATCCGCTGTTTTTATAATACAGTGTTTTTCATTTCAAAGAGTTATACATACTTTTATGAAATAGAACATATTTTGTGCCACAAAAAAAGCACTTAAATCGAACTGATTTTAAAAATTCCCAAATAGTTAATTAATCCTATTATCAAAGTAAATCTTAAACAATATCCAGAAAGAGAAAGCCATATAATTCTGCTGATTAATTGAAATATATCAACTCTTGGTTGTAATTTATCAAATCTCACATAACTGTTTAAGGATGTAAGATGTAAATCTCACACATCCATGTTCTGGAAACCTCCAGACGTCTATTTACCGATATAGATATGCAGCAGACACATTGTTACCTACAGTGGCGCCAGGACTTCTTGCAGAAAGCAGTCGAGAAAATGTATCCGATATATTTGAAGCTGTTACTTACGCTGCAACAATTTTAAACACTGGACGTCTATTCTGGAAGCTATGAAACTAGTGTTGATAGATACAAGGAAAATATGATGGTGCTACTGATACAGAGTGCTGTTTTTAAATAATATTTCCTCCCAGTGTTTTTGCTGCTTCACATATGTGTGACTGAAAACATTGGATATTTGTTAATTGTTCCTTTTGAGAATGAAAATTGGAATATATTGCAGCTGTTGAGATATAGAAGAACAATTTGGATTAACATTTTCTGTTATAAAGTAAATATTTACTTGAATTGTGTGACTAACAATGGACTAACATTGGATGACTACACGAAATAATCATTATTTGTCATTTTTACAACAAAATGATTTTGTTTAGCAGCATTCATACAGACAGAGAACCATTGGTTTATAGAGGATTTGTTTGATGTCCATCTATTGTAGAAGCATCTGCTTCTATCTAAGGGGATTGTGGTTACTTGTTGGTTGTGTTAAGAATCCCACTAATTATGTTTTATTCATTTGGAGATGATTATTTACTTGAATCATATATAATGCTGCCTTATCACTGTAAATAGCATGCCTTGAAAATCTGGCATGACACAAATGTTATCCTAACATCTCACAGACCAGTTGTGAAATTATCCATGTATTTGCTCAAACAAGGGAGCTGTACCACTACATATTTTTTCGACTGTGGTATATCGTTGGACTGAGATTGAAGCCTGGAACTCTTGTACCACATCCTGACACTACTAACTGCTCTTGAAGGTTTTGTATGCGTTCACTTTAAGGAGATGTGTCAATGCTTCAATTGGCGACATGATGGAGAGTGACAACTATGTATGCAATGCTCACTGAAATTTGCTTATGCGGAAAGTCTGTATAGCGGACTTTCTAACGCTGATGAAATACAGGTTCTACTTCGGTAAACAACGTTCCATTTTATAGAGCGGGGCCTCTTATGGAATGCATGGAAATTGTAGCTGTTCTGAGAGACCTTTTTCAGAGAAAAGAAATGAGTATTCGGTTATTTAACACTGCAACAGTAATGTGTAGTTTTCAATTACAAAAATGTAGCTGCCATTTATTGGACTTTGCAGCTGTTTTGCAAAGTATTATTTAACTAAAGAAACTGAGTACATCAATGTTAGCAATGCAGCTTGTAAATACAGATGTAGCAGAGAACAAGGAAAACAAACGAAGTAGCAAACATGCTCCACTTCATATCAGAGTTATGGTTTGTTACTGTTAATGTTTATTTAATTAACTGACAGTGTGAGAGAGTGTTTAGTTTCCAGGACAGCCAACTTCTTGTTGAAAGGGCATGCTCTCTACGGCACCTTGTATTATACTTTAATACTTCTGGGTGTACTTATATTACTTCAAATGAATATGAATGTAAGAAATGCATCAATATAGATAGTTTTATTAACATTTTGTGAAGAAAAAAACTATTTTTCAGTCTGTTATAGAAAAAGATGTTTTGGCGTAGCATTAAAAATGAATGGATTTGTTTGACATGTATGTTATTTGATTTCTTGAAAAGTTTGAATTGCCAACTTGAAACTCTTCAGCCTTTCATTGCATGAGTTCAAGTCCCTGTCAGACTTCCACTGCTGCAGGTACGGGAGGCCCCGGGTTCGATCCCAGGCCAAGACATACCAAAGTTGTTAAAAAAGGTAGTGGTATAGCTCCCTTGCTAATGCTCAAGCAAATATAAGGGTAATTTGACAGCTAGTTGGCCTGGTGTCAGGACAATGTGACTGGGTGTGGTATCATGCCAGGTGTTCATGGCATGCTATATACAGTGAAGGCAGCAGTATATCAAGTGGACACCGTCTGCAGATCACTGCAATACTGTTGGTGGGATGATAAACCCAATAAACAAACAAACAAATCAGACTTCCATTTGAGGAGGTCTTTCAGCTGACTCTGTGCCAGTGATTCTACCCAGACATATATCTAGGGTCTTCCTCCACCAATAATTAGATGGATGTCACCAACAGGACCATAATTGTTTCAGTACAATGTAAAAACAACAAATCTTAAATGTTAACAATGTTTATGTAAACTTCAATGTACCATTAAGCAGTTTGCAGGGATATAAGAATATTTACAAATTTATAGCTTAATTATTTTTTTACGATGAAGTAATAAAATTACTCTACAATTTTATATGCAAGAGAAGTTTTGAAAAGATGATTGAAATAACTCATTACTGTATGGTTTGCTCCTGGTATTATGGTGTGTATTTTTGACCAAATAAAGTTACTATTTTAAATCCCCATTATGCATTATTTATATTACTCTAGAGCAACCTAGTGGTATGAAAAATTGCAATGCTCTGAATCTTGGATAAATAAAACTATTTAATTACACTCATATCTTGTTTTATATTGATTATGCATAATTTTTAACTTTCCCATTCTACTTATTTGAAATTTAATATAAATTTTGCATTTTTTTTTTTTTTAAATTTAAATTGCTAAAAAAAAGGGTTAGCCAATATTTCATGTGCATGTTATATAAGAGACCTGTGAACAGTTAATAGCTAATACTGACATTGTACTGTGTCCTGGGAATGGGGTTATAAAAAAACGTCTTGAGACTTTAACTCAGCATCTGATTGGTCAGATGTGTGAATATCATTTAGATCTGACCAATCAAATGGTTAGGATTAGTCTCTAACCCAAGTTCAATGTTTTGTTACAGAGAGCCTACACTGCCTGAGAGTGTGACTTGGTCATAGCAGTCAAATTTACATTTTTTAATTGTTTGTTAATTATAAATAGTAAATTTGGATAATGGATTCAAATACACCTGTGATTACTGGATATTTTCTGAATATGCTTTAATAGATTGTATTGTCTTTAGGTTAAAATAATCAAAAGTTGAGTAATATTTTATTTTTTTAGATGTTTAAGTTTATCTTAGCATACATTTAAACTGTGCATGTTGTATTATATTTAAAGCATTGCTAACAGTACACAGATTGGCTCCTTATTGGTGCAATTATAAAATACATATGAAGTGCAGATTGTGTTGTTCTATGTGCTAGAATAGAGCTACAATTTTTGTTCAATGCAAATAGTTAAAATGTAAATAAATTTGTTGAAATACAAATAATCTACAAAACATAAGAGAATATTTTATACAGTCAGAAACCCAGAGGCAAGTAATTATAGATAGAAATATCCTCATTCTGTACACAAGTAAAGAACATCGTAGGAGTTTAGATTCTGTATATATAATGGTAATATATGCTTATAAAGTGCAAATTCTCTAGAACTTAATTTACCTGAGGCATGGCGTTGCTCTGTAGAGATGTTGCTCTTAAGATGTTATAATCCTGAAATGTTTTTGTCTGAAGTTAGTGCTGCTATAGATAGTTTCCATGTGATTTTAATCGACACTGATAAGACAGTTTAAGGCAGCCATCTTTGTGGGAAGAAGCTAATGCAGGCCGAAATCGGGAAATATGTGCTCTATTCAACTTACCACTGTTTTTATTTTTCAGTCTATTTTACTGAATTTTATATCAAATTTAACAGCTTTTATAAAGTAATTTAAATATCAAAACTATATTTTGATAGTTTAAAAGGTAAAAGAAATACAACCGAAAATGAGACACTGTTCATTTTGTTTTAAGTATGAGCCAGTAGTTTTATTTATTTCTGTGTATTAATTCTATGTGCATTTATCAATTGTAAAAATATTGTATTATAAAAATATGAATTTCAAGAGCTTTCCAATGGTGTATAGCTTTTAATTTTCAGACCACAGATGAAGAAATTATAAGAAAATAAAATTTACCCATCTATACAATTTTTATGAAAATCCTTTCAAGTTACCATCAAAGATGGCTGCCAAGATAAGGGATTTTCACTGATGTGGAAACTATCTATATATATTCTTTATGAGAGATGTTCTATAGTAAGGTTTTCATCTGGAGCTAGTGTTGCTCGAGAGGTATTGTTCTGTATTGTTCTACAGACGTGTTATCTGAAAAAGTTTTGATCTAGAGATAGTGTTGCTGTAGAGAGGTACTGCTATGCAGAGATGTTATCTGAAAAGGGTTTGATCTAGAGTTAGTGTTGCTCTAGAGAGGTGTTGTTCTGGGAAGTATTTTCTTAAGAGGTGATATCTGCAGAGGTTTTGGCCTAGAGTTGGTTTGTCATAACAACACACAGTAATGCTTCAAGTCTAAAACCTAAGGGGTTTTGTCATACATTTCAATTCTAATTACAAGAAATAAGTGTTTTCAACATAGAAGATAGCCTCTCACTTTTATTAATATATGTAAATTTCTCAAAAAAGACCTCTTGGAGTTAAGACCATCGTTCTAATTAAACAACCCCTATTTAAGAACCACTATGCTATGAGGACAACTCTAAATTTAGACCACTTTTTTATCAAATATGTAACTAAGAAAAGGTCCTGTCAAAATAACCTCATATATTTAAATCTTAACTACCTCTAGACCAAGGCAAACAGGGTAAATGTAAATGTGACAAAAACATAGTGACCAGACATAACATACAAAAGAAAGTCCTTTTTCTAATATCTATTTACCATTTTATACTTATTATGCTTATATCTACCAAACAGGTTACAATTGTTAAGACAGCTCTCCTACTAAGTAAGGTTTTCCTTCTGATACACTTTGGTCTTTAAATCTAATAAAATTTATGTATATACAATAGTTTAAAAGAATGATAAAAGGATGAATACACTATAGATAATATATATCGTATATATTATACAGACCCAAATATGTTACTTATAGACTTTTGTAAGAAGGGCCTACTAATATAATACAGTTAAGTAAAAGATATACACAGTAAACTTGATATTTCTCACTTTTATGTATATGCACCACAGTTGTTTATAGCAAAATGCATAAAATATTTGCATACATAATTATCATAGGGCATGTCTTTTTATAAATCATGTATCAAGCAAATTAAATAAAATAATTAATAATAATTTATTATCCTAATTAAGCACAGTGAAGATCATTTAAAATAAAGCATACAAGCTTAAGCTGATATTCATACCAAGGTAGAAACCGTATCATCTTCAGGTCATGTATATGTTTGGGTGGACAGGAACATTTTGTAAACTGCTTTAATTTAGAACTGACATTAACAAAAGAATGCATTGTTACACAAAATTAAAATCACAGAGTTGTGTAAGGATGATAACTTAATTTACAACAGGTTAAGTGTTAAAAATAGGATATTTAAACAAATCATGTTTTTGTTAAAATAAAAAATAAACAAATTTTACATAACACATAAATACAAATCTTGGCAGTCAATACATTATAATTAAGTTAACATAGTTTGAAAAAAAAAATTAATCAATCAATCAATTAGCAATCAATTACATCAAACCTCCAGGGTACATAACCAGGGGTAAACATAGGCCATGTGACTCAATTCATGAGACACACAAAGAAACGACAAGTTCGACCCACAAAAACTACCTTATACAAAAGTGTCATCTTAAATCAGAGTAATCAATAAGTAATAATCATACACACCTTGCTGTTTAACCTTCTTTTGGAAGATTCTTTCAATCCTAAATTATCCTAAACTTCAAAATATAACTCACACTAAAAACTGAACATTTTTCCCCGCCAAACAAAGAAAGCACATGGCCCAAGGAGTCAAGGTATGTAAACAAGTGCAGGCTTTGAGGTTAGAGCAGTGACACTTTTGAACATTTTACCTATAGAAGGTATACCGTGTATGTAGAATGAGGAGCCCAGATAACACAAGGCTGGAGTTACCCCTGTGAGTTAATGCCCCTTATTTCTACAGGTGACTCAACTAGCAATCACATCTCACCTGAGTTCAGGAGTTACTGGGTTGTTCAGTGTTTATGCTTAGATTATACAACAGCTTAATCTGCAGGCCGAGTGAAAAATTATGTTGTACTTCATACATATTTAAATGTACTTGCTAACAATTGGATGAAACAGCTGTGAATTGTGTGGTATACAAAGCTACATGAAGTTTTAGGGTGGAGCAATTAATCTACCTGTCCAAAATTTAGGGGACAAAAAGAGTTTACCTTTTACCTTCGTGTTCAGGTCACTTCCTTTTTACTACTGGAGGTACATACAAAAACAGCTTCTAATTTCAACTGTAGATTAACATATAAGGTAAAAAATGCAAATCATTGTATTTAAATCTACTTGGAGCCAGGACAATGGAATAAACAACAAAAGTTACAATGGTCAGAAAAGCATGTCTAACCTTAATACATGTGCACCTGAAAGATAAAGGAATAAATCTCAATAGAATCTGAATTCATGGAGCATCGTTTTTGCAACACTTGAGTTTCTGAGAAATGAACCAGCTGGAAACTTGTTCTGGTAGAATGTTTTCCCAATATATGAAAGGTTGATAACTCATCTGATCTTTGTCCTCTTACTGCTTTGGTTTAAGTCCTGGTAAAGGCAAAGGACTTAATTTGAGAAGAACTTCCAGTGGACCTGCGCTAAGCTGGTTGTTCTACTCAGACACATCTGGCTGTGGACTTCCACTACCTTTAATAGTCTCACATCACTATAATGACCATATCTGTACTAAAGTGATGCTTTTATAAACACAAAACCATGACAAAGGTTGCAAGTTCAAGCCCAGGCAGAGACAAGTAATAAAGCCTTGGATTTTTTTTTGTTAAATAAGGAAGCTTATGGCAATTTATCTGTGTAGATCCTTATGAAAAGCTATAGAGAATAAAAAATGGATCAAGGTGAATGAGAAAAAAATATTAAAGTATTGTGTCAAAATAACGAAAGTGATTTTAACTTTTCGGAACAAACCAACTAAATAAGAAAACAAAGCAAACACGTGCTTGAAGGTCTGAAGGCATGTATATCTCTGAAGGCCATATTAACTCTCCCTGTTGTAATGAAATTACGAAGAAAAAACATTACAATTTACATACTGATATATTTAAAGGGGCTCCATAATGGTAAATTGGGTAGTGGCACCAGATTTAAACTCTGTATGTGTGTGTGTGCGTAGCAGGGGTGGAGTTGGGTGGGGGTATTTATATTTAGTATTTAGTGACATTTAGTGCACCAATGGTTATACCAACACAATATTATCGGGTCTTCTGCTACCAATAATCACTTGACATAATGATTATAAATGTGTGCGTGGGACGTATGGAGAAAGGCAAAAATGAAATAAATAATAAATTACCAGAAAAACGGCAGAACAATAGAATGCATCAAATATTCTAAAAAATTACACATAAACAAAAGAGCCTCTTGCAGTAGGGATTAGAGAAGTTCAAAGGGACTATTTATGCCTTAAATATTCTGTTTTAAGGCAGTCTATGCAAACTGATGCATTCAAGGTAACTTTCTCAAACCACAAAAGCTGCATCTATTGATGGCCATGAATCACCAGTACCATCCATCGTATTGATCTACATGGAGGTGCATTCACACATTTGTCTTTATTCAATCTACACCCAAAGCAGTGTGAGTTTTATTCTATTTTGTTTTATTTTGTTTGTCTATGACACTGATAGCCTGTCATTGCGCCAGGTACTGATAGAAAGCCATCTGCACTCTGTTCAACCCTGGTTACCATTGGGTACACAAAGCATCGTAAATAACGCCTGATCAGTTGTCAATTTTAAACAAAGACTGTATCAGGGAATGACAAATCACACATAAACACACAAGTGGATGATTAACTACAAACCCAGGCCCACCCTCCAACATAACACCATTATCGATGGTGGCCATCCTGTAATATTTATTTTGAGGTATCGTTTTACAAGTTTATATGTGTGTATTCTTTCAATCCCCACCCCCTCTGCACCCCAAATGATATTATGGTTGTTAGGTAAAAGAATAATCAATTCAAGAACTAGATTGAACTTTGCTTAATTATATGCTTATAAACAATCATTTTCACTAACATTAATTAATGTAGCTTGAAAACAATTGGAATTTTTTCCTTATTTAATCTTTTGTTTTAATAAATTAATAAATGTGCCAAATTTAAAACTCTGCATGCAAACACATATTAATTAATAAACACAAACTAATTGGGGTTAGTCAAATAGTGTACCTCCATATAAGCCTGTTCTGTTCTGTTCTGTCTTATTATTATCTTGCATATGCAGGTTGTTATAGCAAACAACCAAGATATTGCATTGCCAAAAATGAATGTATTGTCCTACAGAATTAACCTGAGACATTTGTTTGGTTTATCATTAGCAGATATATTTAAAGAATGTCAATGAATTGGTCTATTCATGTTGGACTATTTTACAGAAATATATTGCATCTTTACACAACTCCTTGGTAGAGTGGTGTCAGTGCTCTCTCCTAAACAAAAGGTCATGGGTTTGAATATATTTCAAGGTTTTTATCTTTTTATGAAAACTAAATCATTCAAGTAGAACTAGGCAGGAATATTCTAGTTATGGGCATGACTTTCACATTATCCACTACGTAATGACACATATTAAACAAACACGACTATTCATTTACACAACAACATAAGACAAAAATTATGTCTGTACATGAATTTGATACATAATAAATACAAAAAAAACAACATAAAAATATATACAATGAGAAAAGAACAAACAATTATAGTAAAACATAATAATTATAAAATAAAAAAGTTTGTAATTGCCAACAAAATTGCCTAAGACTTCTTTTTACTATCTCTAATAATATGCAATTGTAAATCTGTCTTTGTTTTATGACTAAGTCAAAGAACACTTGTTAAGAAAGAATTTTGTATTTTTGCTTCTCACTGTCACTTAGTTTGAAACAAAAATGAGAACAAAATGTATGACATGTAATTTAAGCAAACTATAGCCTATCAATTTTTAAAACAGAATTAAAACAATTTGGTTGCTAGAAGTCACTATTGTGGACATGTGCCCCTTATTTGCAATATTGCAGCTGACAGTCAAAAAAAGGGGCTATAAAAATTGTGAGGTGAGACCAGCTTTTATGATGCAAAGTGCAGACTAAGGACACATCAGAAATATCGGGGTGAGACTTTTTCCCATTTAGACACGGTCATAAAGTAGTAGTGGCACAAATTACGACACAAAGTTATTGACCTAACTGTATTAAAACAGTGCATGCTAAGCGTATAATTTATGCATAAAGTGCCGTTAATTTTCATGCGCCCTAAATCGAGGCTGTGCAGGCACATGCATTTTGCAGATGTGTGAATCCAGGAAACTCAGGCTGGTTTATGAGAAACAAGGCAATAACTTGACCCTGAGCATGCCACATTTAATAATTTCCCAAACCTATTACATTGTTTAGTTAGATACTTAATTATCAAGCACTTTCAATTGTATGTTATGGAAACTGAACATATTGCTAAGGACTTAAGCAGTAAATGGTGGATCTCCTGATGTGACAGATCCTACTGATACAGTGATCAAATTCTACAACTTCGCTGGATTATTTATCTAGCAGGTTAAGATTTATTAAACAAGAGAATTTAGCATAAAATTAGAAAGTAAAAGGTCAAGGGTTGTAGCTGAAGAATGTTCACAGTGCCAGATGCAAACTAAAAAACAAATGAAAAGTATCAAGATATATGGCACTAAATATGGAAACAAATGATACAATTTTAAAACATATATCGACTAAGATACATTAAAAACACAATAATACGTAAACACTTTGAATGATGTGTTTAGAACAGGGGCAACCATCCCTGACTGGGCAGAACCTGTCCTGTGGTAATACATAAACACTTTGAATGATGTGTTTAGAACAGGGGCAACCATCCCTGACTGAGCAGAACCTGTCCCTTGGTAGAACATAAACGGTTTGAATGATGTGTTTAGAACAGAACAACCATCCATGACTGGGCAGAACCTGTCCTGTGGTAATACATAAACACTTTGAATGATGTGTTAAGAACAGAACAACCATCCCTGACTGGGCAGAACCTGTCCCAAGGTAATACATAAACGCTTTGAATGATGTGTTTAGAACAGGGGCAACCATCCCTGACTGAGCAGAACCTGTCCCTTGGTAGAACATAAACGGTTTGAATGATGTGTTTAGAACAGAACAACCATCCATGACTGGGCAGAACCTGTCCTGTGGTAATACATAAACACTTTGAATGATGTGTTAAGAACAGAACAACCATCCCTGACTGGGCAGAACCTGTCCCAAGGTAATACATAAACACTTTGAATGATGTGTTTAGAACAGGACAACAAGCCCTAACTGGGCAGAACCTGTCCCAAGGTAATACATAAACACTTTGAATGATGTGTTTAGAACAGGACAACCATCCCTGACTGGGCAGAACCTGTCCTGTGGTAATACATAAACACTTTGAATAATGTGTTTAGAACAGGACAACCATCCCTGACTGAGCAGAACCTGTCCTGTGGTAATACATAAACACTTTGAATAATGTGTTTAGAACAGGGGCAACCATCCCTGACTGGGCAGAACCTGTCCTGTGGTAATACATAAACACTTTGAATAATGTGTTTAGAACAGGGGCAACCATCCCTGACTGGGCAGAACCTGTCCTGTGGTAATACATAAACACTTTGAATGATGTGTTTAGAACAGGACAACCATTCCTGACTGGGCAAAACCTGTCCTGTGGTAATACATAAACACTTTGAATGATGTGTTTAGAACAGGACAACCATCCCTGACTGGGCAGAACCTGTCCTGTGGTAATACATAAACACTTTGAATAATGTGTTTAGAACAGGGGCAACCATCCCTGACTGGGCAGAACCTGTCCTGTGGTAATACATAAACACTTTGAATAATGTGTTTAGAACAGGGGCAACCATCCCTGACTGGGCAGAACCTGTCCTGTGGTAATACATAAACACTTTGAATGATGTGTTTAGAACAGGACAACCATCCCTGACTGGGCAGAACCTGTCCTGTGGTAATACATAAACACTTTGAATAATGTGTTAAGAACAGGGGCAACCATCCCTGACTGAGCAGAACCTGTCCCAAGGTAATACATAAACACTTTGAATGATGTGTTTAGAACAGGACAACAAGCCCTTACTGGGCAGAACCTGTCCCTTGGTAGAACATAAACACTTTGAATGATATACTTAGCACAGGACAACAAGCACCTGCCTTGGCAGAATGAGGGCCAACCATACACTACATGGAGCCAGAGAGTTTTCTTCCTTGACCCTGTTATAAGTATTAAACTCATAGACTTTATCAGTTTAGACCTATTGATTTATAGGCGATTGGGAAACAAGTTCTTTTCAACTTATATTATTCCCTCTCGACTGCCTACTTCCTGGGTAGAACTAGTACTCAGGTACAGAGCACCTGGGGCAATGTGCAGTAAATAGTCTTGATCAAGGACTAACATCACACAGTCAGTTTTGGGGGTACAAATCCAGGACCAGCCAATCCAGAGTCCAATGTCTTAACCACTAGACCGCAGACGCCCACCACTTTGGCAGTAAAACAACGATGGTTGAAAGGCAATGGTCATAACAACTTAAAATGCAAAAAGAAAAGAGAACACTAACAAGTCAATCATTACTGTTCATACAAAGATGAACTCAGAAAAAAAGAGAAAAAATGTCATTGAAATCAACATAGGACCCTGATGATGCAATGACCTTAATATGACCTTCACCTTGATCATTGCATTTGGTAATGGTATGAGCCACACACTTTTAAGTGTATTTAAGATTATTAACTTTGAATGAATACCTGTGGAAATTTCAAAGTTATGTTCAAGACACTAATATATATCACAAGAAGCCATTTAAAGGGAATGAAACTAAATATGACCTTAACCTTAAATGTTGCACTAGAAAAATGTTTTGTGATGAACACTTGCAAGTGTATGTCTGTCACGGCCAGTGTAAAACATAATCATCTGACCTCAGGAGATTCATTGCCACATTTAGGTAATAAAGTGTACACATGTAACAGCCATTTTTGAGAAATTAAGTAAATGTATAGAGATACAAATAACAGGACATGTGTAAAGTAACTTTTTCATGTAGAAAAGGGGATCTTATATGAGTGTTTATTAGATTCTGAAAATATTTAAGGAGTTGGATGAAATGATATGAAACGAGGCTCTGCCAAGTTTCGTATCATTTTAGACAAGGAATTTAATACTTTCAGTATCTAATGAACAGGAAAATTAGATTCTATTTATTACATAACCAAAACATCAGCTATTTTACAATGCATTATCTCTTTAAAGTATGAACAGTCGGCCTTGACATGTGTTATTCGGTTTGGGAGAATCTGCACAAAAAATAGTTCCACTCTTTACTTGACCATTTGCCATAAAAAGGATTCTTTTATAACATGACTAAAATGTTATTTTGTTATTAATTCAAATGAAATTGTCCAAGAAAATGCACAAAATAGCGACAACAAAGTTATCATGAAATGGCATATACACTACACATATTTAATGATGTCACACTTCGACAACTAGTGTGTTACCAAAAATAATGCATGAGTGTTACATCACGCTATATATTTAAAAACTTAAGAAAATAACACAAATGGGAAAAAATAAAACAAACATTTTCTTAAAGTATATGTATATATGCATATATATAGATATATATTTAAGGAAATGAATGATTTACGATAAAGCTGTTGTTGTGACTTAACAAATAGTCTATAATATACACCCCTTTTATCTTCCTTATATCTAGGACAAGTACTTCATGACTGTACATTACCACACCCTAATATTTCAAAAGTAAACACTTTACCCTAAATTAACTCTTAACAATATGTGATACATTCTCTCATCAGAGGGCGTGCTACACAAGTTTCGCTTACACCTCTGTCAACGCCGGGAAAAGTAGTTCTTATACATGTGATATTCTATTGTCACATGTCGCAAAATAGTTCCCCGAAAATTTGGGTTAAAATATATCTTAAACATTGTTCTAAAAAAAATAAAAATACCGATTTTCATTTTAAGTAAAATATACAGAGATAAAAATAATCTCACGAGCATTTTATTCATTATTTATATTTTGTACAAGAATCTTGTACACCGGGCGTTGACAGAGGTGTAAGCGAAACTTGTGTAGCACGCCCTCTGGTGAGAGAATGTATGTGATATACAAACTGACTGGACCAGGGCAAGAAATACAAAGCCAGTGAAGATTTACCTTTCTGATCAGGATCTGGACATTTTGATTGCTTTATACCAAGTGTTATACAAAATCTGATGTCAGCAGTTAGCTTTGCATGAAGATGTTAGCAAATAACTTGAGTATGGGCTTTTAATGCTGTCAAATATAGCAGGTGGATTTAATAATAGTCAGTGACCAAAAATATTGTGTGATCACAATCTGGATCATTTCAGACAGTATCAGCAGTTTTGACATAATTGTGTATATTTATCATATTTATAATCATTTGATAAATAAATACTGCTCTTTAGATGTACTTAGCTAGATAAGAAGGAAGTTTTAATTTCCCTGTTTAATTTGTTTAGGATAATGTTGAGGAAGCAAAATGCATTTCTTCAAACAAAAAATGATAGATCTACAGCCAATTGAATAGCAAATTTATATTTTGCACTTAAATTCTTTCACGTTAAAAAATGTATAGTATAAATAATATAAGAAACAAGGAAATAATGTTATCAGTAAGGGCAAATAAATTATTCAACAGACAAGGAAATTTTTACATACTGTTCTTTGTGGTGCCTTTATTGATATTCAAATTAAATTTAACCAGCACTATAAGGTTAAATCAATAAAAAATCCTTAATTGTATTTTTAAACTACTACTAAATAACTAAGCTTTGTAAAGACTATAAGTTTAGACAATACAAAGTCCACATCATAAGCTGGTAAAGAAATTATTATAATTTACAACAAATTAATTATTTTTTTAAGCAATAAAAATGGGAGATAATTGCCCCAAACTACTGACAGTATGTTTTAATGTTACTTATACAAGAAATTGTACTCTAGATGGAAGTATTATAATGTTGCCATTCTAATATATGATTATCATTACAAGACTTCTGGTTAAATATGCCCTTGTGTATGGTCTTCCATAAAACAACTGAATAAAAGTGATTTACAGTTAAACATAAACAGATTACACAATAATGCTACAATGATAATAATAATAATATCATTGATAATTATCATTATTATTATTATCATCATCATTATTATTATCATTTTCATCATTATTATCATCATCATCATCATCATTATTATCATTTTCATCATCATTATTATCATCATCATTTTTATATTATTATTACTATTATTATTATTATTATCATTACGATAACTACATCTTCAACTACTAAGGCTTTACAGTTAGATAAAGCCTATTATCCCTGTGCAGCCGAATGTACCATACATTTAACTTCATCATTCATTTTTTGATAATTGTCAGAAAATAAAAATCCCTATCATGCTATATTAACTTTTTGTTAATTACCAACCTTTTTTTTTAATTATTTGCTAACAATTTTATGCATAGGTAATAAGATACATTAATATAAAGACATAAAAATGTAGTAGCTAAAAATATCTCCCTGTAGACTAAGAGACTAACACAATGAAAAAATTTTGGAATTAGATTTATGATAACAGATTTTGCTTTTGTTGATCAAAACTAGTAAAGTATAAAACATACCTGAGTTTAGTAAGCACTATATACTCTTTTTTTTCCAAACTTAAAAAAGCCTCTCTCCAGTTATCAGCCAATCAGAATAAGTGCAGCAAAAAGTACAAAACTTCCTCCAGAATCAAGAGTTTAAAAACTTCCACTTGGAGATCAGAAGTGAATCCCACACAACCAATATCGACACTACTACTTTGTCACCAAAAGTATAAAATAAAAACCCACAGATGATACAAGCATTTACATACAAATACTAAAAAGACTCTATGACAATTTAACAAGTTCTCATAATATGACTATAACAATAAACATAGAAAAATATAAGAAAGTAAAGTTTTACCCTGTGACGTATCTGCATGTCCCAATCAAAGTGTTCACTGTACAGTATGACCTGGTCCTTTAGCAGGAAGAATAACAGAAGATCAGAAGCTGTCAGAGGATCCACTTGTTACCAAACAAACCAGCCACATGCATGCCTTCATTACCTTGCTAAAATTCATACCTCATTCGTGGAGCCCTATTGATTTTGCAATTACTACTGCACAGGGCCAAATAAAAAATCATAACAGCAATAGTATCGAAGCATCAACATTGGTATTGATAATGTCCAATGTAAGGTATGTATCAGTAACTATTGGTTGCTTGTTTTCTTCTAGAATCAATTGACTATCTGGTAAGAACAAAATCAGTTACTTTATTCCGGGCCCCATTTAAAACTATCTATGCTCAGAAATTATTGGAAAAAGCCAGAAGAGTTGTATGAGTGTGAACAGTTTATTACGCATCTATATGGACATTACTCCGACATATTTTTGGACGCCCCATGAATGAGTTCCGATAGCTTGATACTACTAGCAGCGAGCTGCGGCAGGAATAATCCTTCACAGCATCAAGTAGGTAAACATACTCTGCAATGCGAATAAATGAGATTTTATCAGCCTTCATTTTGCAATAAACTATAGAATGTCAAGTAACAGGGAATGGTCCGGCGGATAAATAGCCTAGATTATTGATTGTACGACCATTACTCTGTATATCGTCCACTTGAAATCTGCTGCCACTGAGAATGAAGGCCCAATTATTATTTATATCTATATTTGCATTTGATTGTATATCATTTCTGGAGTGGTCATCAGTATAGAAGGGAGGACCAACAAAGTTTTCCAGGAAAATCCATACATTGATCAGGGTAATATTTTCTACCTATATCAATAAACTGGGCAGAGTATACAAGGGATCTAGTGATCTGATAACACTATTGTTCTAGAAGCAAGTACTGGGGCAGAGCAATTAAACCTTGGTATGGACCAAACATATCATCTGAGGTTATGTCATGTTGGGATTAAGGATGGGACAATTTTATACCATCTAAGTTACACAATGTTTGGATCGGTGATGGGACAACCATCTGAGGTTATACAATATTGGGATAAAAGATGAGACAATTATATATCACCTCAGATTATACAATATGGGTTTAAAAGATGGGACAATTCTACTATCTGAGGTTAAACAATATTTCCATTGAGTATAAAACATTCTTTACCATATAAAAAGATGTTGGACTTGATGATAGGAAAATTCTATATTATCTGAGGTTATACAATTTCTGGCATGAAAATAGGAAAATTCTTTACTATCTGAGGTTATACAATATTTGGCTTGAAAATAGGACAATTCTACACCAGCTAATGTTGTACAATCTGGAGGTTGAGTACTGAGGACAATGCTGTAGTTACTAGATGGCTAGGTTTTGAAGCAAGCTAAGTCTGACAAATCAAATGCTTGTGAATGATTCAAAACTTTAACAAATCCTTCAGCCCGGAAATCTACAGGACAATGGTTTTAGCTTCATCTATAAATGTCTAGTTTTAATTCTGAAGTAATAAAACAAAGTGTTTGAGTAGAAGATTGTTTTGCAGATAAAAATATAAATTTATTTATAATCAAACATCTGATTGGATAGCATTGTGCAGAATAAGGAAATATGACAAGGTTATATATTATACAATAATTTTACGTCATAATTGATTAAACATGCAACATGGTATGTTGTGACGATGTGTTATGTTATTAAGATGGACAGTATCATTGATTGGAAACATGCTGAAGTGCGATGCCGACGGAATGCTCACTGAAATTTGCACATGGGGAAAGTCTGTTTTGCAGACTTTCATAACCCTGATAAAATATGGGTAATAATTCAGTACATGGAGTTTTATTTTTTATTTTATTATTTATTTACATGTATTTGAACAAAGAAAGCTGCCTGATACCATCTTCAATTGAGTTTTAAAATGTATGTCACAATTTCTTTTAAATTTGTTTTAATTGTCTTATGATAGTAAGCCACTTGGAAGTGGACTGATGTGAGCTACACTCATTGCTGCTCTCTCTTCTACTTCATGTCTCCAGGTTTAATAGTACCTAAGTGTTAACAATAAGAATATAAAAAAGGTTCCAATAAGAATAACCATCTTTAAATATTATCTAATCTTTAAACAGAGTAAATGTAAAAGTGACAAAAACACAGAGACGAGACATAACACACAAAAAGAAAAAACTAGAGTTACTGCCTTGGAACCATCAGTCGGCAAAAGGACCAACTGGTGTGCTCAAACCTGGTTAATGGAGAGCTCCAAACTCACACTTCCTGAAGGTTTTCCTCTCAAACAAACAGTGTAAATAAAATTATCCCATCAAAATGAGACAACAGATAGCAAACACCTGCATTGGGAGTTAAAACTAATAAAAGGAACTTATATACACACCAGATAACTCTGATTACAATCAACTATCAAACATATGTACAATAAGTTGAGTAGATGGAAAGGCTTGTTTTACCAATGTAGCAAGCTGGCTAAGGGTGTAGAAATGGTGCGAAAGTTGTATTCATGGCTTAACAATCTGTCTTGTATGCCAACACATAGTTCTCAATAGAAAAATCATCACGAAGGACAGCTGGCAGTCTACAATATATCTATTACAAATCCAAATGCAAATATTACTAGCTATATTTTGCACTCCATTCTTTGTAAGGAAGGAAGGACATGTTTATTTTGCCTGCGTGGTAAACATATCAAAAACAAAAGGGTTTTCATCAAGCATATTACCGCATGGGGTGACATGCAGGGGTACAACCCGCTTGTCTATATACCCAGCCTACTTGATACATAGGAAATATTTACTCTCTCAATGCAAAATTTAAGTCTGCAAACTCACTTACCAAATAGAATTATTGGGATTATATTTATATAAGCTCATATGTGTGTTTATTTATCTGTCATTCATATCTGACAATGAATGATATTGACATCAGTGCGTAGATACAAGTGGCTCAGAATAATTTGTACAAGTGGTTGAAAATATACAATCCTTAAAGGTCATGTGCTACAAGTAAGAACAAAAAATATTTAAGCGGTAATTGTTAACGCAGCATAAAAAAGCCAAATTTTTGTTATTCAAAAAGTGGTTATTAAAGTTCATGAAATATAGTTGTTCTTCTTACGATCTTCCCTTTATTTCATCATAAGCTTCATGTATTTAAAGGTATATATGATTTGGAACTTCATCATCAAATATGATGCAAATAACATTTCAGATACATTATATGACATATATAATGGCTGTTTGTCCATAGATGTTTACATTGTTTCAAATGAGTCAATAAAAATAATTCGTTAAATTTAAAAAATCTTTTAGCACTAGGGAGTAAGAAAAAAAGATTTTAAAATTACTCCAGTCAAATCCCAAAATGTTCCAATCAGTTACGTAAGCATTCGTATTATCCTGTTACCCGCTTTACTTTTGTTCGTGACCTTGACTTCGTAAATAACAATGGCGGATGAAGGAAGCTCGACTTGGAAGAAGGCTAGCTTTGTTCTTATTCAGAAAGAAAAAGAAAATCATTGACTCATAGGATGAAACAGCATGAATCTAGAATTCACCGAAGGTTGGAAACAAATCGGACACCCTTTACTTTCAGCTTGTTTAACAGAAATGCCCAAAGAAATTATTTGCTATGGCTATGATCGACTATGTCAACGAAAGCGAAAGTAAGGTTTTAGAAATATGTATTTTTTGATTAGTAAGCAGAATAAAGGTTATATTTTAGTTGTTTTAAGCATTTAAACAATCGCAATACAAGATCATATAGACTAACACACAGTATTTGGCGACAGAAAAAGGTCCATTCCAAAGCCATGTATATGATTTTAAAGTTTACGGTTAGTCCACTACAGTTCATCCAACATGCTCTAGACAAGCAGGATAAAAAGGGAGATAATTCAAAATTGGATAGACAAGAGTTATGTGTTTTGTGCTTTGAAGTTGTTCCTGTCATATGACCTGATGCATGGTAAATGTCATTACTGATGTAACTTCATTTGATGTAAATGTATTCATGTTTAGAGATCAAAACATACACAGAGTATTAAGTACATTGTATAAGAAATGAACTGTATAACTTGATTACATTATCTTTTGTAAGATATATTTAGTGTTTGGTACACCAAGACATATTCAACTCATCTGTGTTTAACTGTGACATTTGTATGAGCTAGGATACAATTTTTCAAAGATGAATCCTGAAATCTTTTCTTTCCACAATATTTCTTCTTATATCACCCTTGGATATTACCAATAAAAGTTATACCACATGAAAATTTCTCAGAAAAAGATCCCTGTACACAATTAAGGACATTTTTGACTTATTATGAAACAATTATAAAAATTATTCATCTGTACACAATCTAGACAAGCAGGATAAAAAGGGAGATAATTCAAAATTGGATAGACAAGAGTTATGTGTTTTGTGCTTTGAAGTTGTTCCTGTCATATGACCTGATGCATAGTAAATGTCATTACTGATGTAACTTCATTTGATGTAAATGTATTCATGTTTAGAGATCAAAACATACACAGAGTATTAAGTACATTGTATAAGAAATGAACTGTATAACTTGATTACATTATCTTTTGTAAGATATATTTAATGTTTGGTACACCAAGACATATTCAACTCATCTGTGTTTAACTGTGACATTTGTATGAGCTAGGATACAATTTTTCAAAGATGAATCCTGAAATCTTTTCTTTCCACAATATTTCTTCTTATATCACCCTTGGATATTACCAATAAAAGTTATACCACATGAAAATTTCTCAGAAAAAGATTCCTGTACACAATTAAGGACATTTTTGACTTATTATGAAACAATTATAAAAATTATTCATCTGTCAAGATATCTGAGAAATAAGTACTCTCAGCTTCAATAAAACCAAGACAAACAGTGAAGATCCAGATCGACCTGCGTGCCAATTAGAAGCTGTCTCATTATGATCTTCATTGGTGTGACCAAGTCTTCTGTCAGATGTCTAATTATTATTTCTTGTGCTTCTTAACGATACAGTTACTATGTACAATGTATATTATCTTGTATATATCTTTTTAAGAATCAGACATCCTGCAACTTAATGCAGTCTTATTGATGACAAACTAACAGAGAAGAAAAACTAAGTTATCAGAACATCCCATTCATCGTTCAGTGGAATATCATTTACATTTACATAAATATACACATTACAAATACTTACAAGTTTAGTGTGTTCCATTAGTAAACACAGTATACACACATTGTATAAATAATAGCAATAATGAATTTATAAATAAAAATAAATTATATGTGCAGAGTTAAAACTTATCTAAACAGTAAAACAGGTGTGCATTCAGTACAATTTAGATACATTTACAATTTATAGATATAATATGTGTAAACTTTAACAAGTTAAACTATTAAAACTTAAATAACTTAACACAAATAACTTAATTGCCTTCTTATGAACTGAAAAAGCTAACACACAAAATAGTTTTTGTGTCTCTAAGCAAGACAGTTCTGGATGAATCAATGAAGTTAAAACTAAACAAAAAATTTGATAAGTTAAAATAAGTAGAAGCTCAAATAAAAGTTAAAGTCCACCTAAATGCTAGTGACAAACATGAATAACTAGAGTAAGTGTAAACTGGGTGACTTAATAAGTGTTTGTCAATTCTGATCAATTAAAAGTGATCCATTCTGAATAATTATAGATGTAGTATATACTTATCCATTCTGAATAATTATAGATGTAGTATATACTTATCCATTCTGAATAATTATAGATGTAGTATATACTTCTTATTCATGAACAACAGTGAAACTGGATCACCTTGGGGACTAAGAATGATTGCAAATAATTTGAAAATAAAAAACATACTATACCTTAGAAGGTGGTGTGATGCACAGGTACTTTACTGGTGCTCCCCTCTTGTCAATAAATCAATTAGTCAATCAGTATATCAGTCATTAATTCAATTTGTCATTCACTGATATAACCACAAGTTCAACAATCACCACGTCTTATAGACACTGTACTCACGGAACTAAAAGAACACTATCTTTGTTTCTTATTTCTATAAATTTATCATTGGAACAACGTCAGATACCCCAGAAAAAGAAGTTTCTTATCATTTCAAACAATCAAACTGGATCAAATATCAAAGTAAAAACTTCCTTTACTGATCTAGCCAAACACACAACTGCCACTAGTCTGCTATATTTGCCTTATGAACAAAGAAAAGCCTCTTTCTTATGAACATACAAAATGTGCAGAACTTCACTTTCCGATATATTTAAAGAGATCAAGTTTCAATCTGTTCTCTTCTTTGTCCCCTTTTTTCTCCCATTTACAACCCCTTTATTCAGCTTTAAACAGCCTGAAGGTTGTTTAAAGAATGGGACACTAAGTTTAGTTACTTGAAGGAGCCAATCTTTTGAGTCTATACCTTAAACCCCAGTCCGCCTTTTATCTCTCTATATCAACTTTTTCAAAAGCAGCCCATATTATAAGTAGTGCGTCAACAATGGTCCACAGGAAATCAGTCAACGATTGAGTAAATATAAATATAGATATTAACAATCGCCTTGGCAACCGTTAGTAAGTGCCCATGATAAACACCGAACAGCTCCAAATGTAAGCACAGGTAAAACATTTGATCCCTTGAAAGGCTTAACTTAAACCCTTACCCCAGCAAAATTCTATTTTCAACAAATATTTCAATATTAAATAATTTTCCATATTTTAAACTTTTTACATCTTTAATCTTTATTTTCAGACAAATACTAAGAAGTAGACTGGAATAAGTTTACGCAGCACTAATAACCTTGCAAATTTTTGCAGGTGCTAGAAATATGCCTTTAATGGGCCCCCCTTGTGTCCAGCAGGTGAGGGCAGATAGGGGCTTTATTCAGGTAAGTGGCAGGTGAGAAATAGGGAGGGGGTGATGTAACAGCTTATGTCTTCAGATATTGGATAAAAAGCTCCTACCATAGGACCAACAACACCTGGAGAATAGGGAGCTTCTACTTTAATTATTAACTCACTGTTTACTGTTAAACCTGTTTTCTCAATAAGCACAGTCAATTATAACAAGTTTAATGAGCACAATCAATTATAACAGATTTATAAGCACAGTCAATTATAACAGATTCATGGACACAGTCAAATTTAACAGATTCATGAGCACAGTCAATTACAACAGATTCATGGACACAGTCAATTTTAACAGATTCATGAGCACAGTCAATTACAACAGATTCATGGACACAGTCAATTATAACAGATTCATGAGCACAATCAATTATAACAGATTTATAAGCACAGTCAATTACAACAGATTCATAAGCACAGTCAATTATAACAGATTCATAAGCACAGTCAATTATAACAGATTCATAAGCACAGTCAATTATAAAAGATTCATAAAATTTATTTGCCTTAAAATATTGGATAACAACTTCCTGTAAAGGTCTAGATTAACTAAAAAAAGAACTGTTCCTTTGTCTATGTCATAAATTTAACAATTTCTTTTCCTCTTATAAAAATAAATAGTTCAATTACACACAAATGCTATTACAAATAAAACATTTGGCTGGAGATTTTACTCCTATTCTGTCAATGTCAGCAGAAAATTTATATATTCTCTTTTAAAGCAACTTGGTCACAAGTGATTAAATTTGCATCTTCTCTTTTAATGTTTGCTGAACCACAATGGATAATAGAATAAACTATTACCTCTGATCGCTAGATTATAGTATAATATAATAAGACCAAGCTGACATGCACGAGGTTGGGAGAATCAAAAGTGCTGTAATGCTTTTAACTATTTCTAGCCACTTGTAGCTCAGCAGCCTAGTATATCTGTGAGCTCAGCAGCCTAGTATATCTGTGAGCTCAGCAGCCTAGTATATCTGTGAGTTCAGCAACCTAGCATGTCTGTAAGCTTAGCAGCCTAGTATATCTGTGAGCTCAGCAGCCTCGTATATCTGTGAGCTCAGCAGCCTAGTATATCTGTGAGCTCAGCAGCTTAGTATATCTGTGAGCTCAGCAGCCATATATCTGTGAGCTCAGCAGCCTAGTATATCTGTGAGTTCAGCAACCTAGTATGTCTGTGAGCTTAGCAGCCTAGTATATCTGTGAGCTCAGCAGCCTAGTATGTCTGTGAGCTCAGCAACCTAGTATATCTGTGAGCTCAGCAGCCAAGTATATCTGTGAGCTCAGCAGCCTAGTATATCTGTGAGTTCAGCAACCTAGTATGTCTGTGAGCTTAGCAGCCTAGTATATCTGTGAGCTCAGCAACCAAGTATATCTGTGAGCTCAGAAACCTAGTATATCTGTGAGCTCAGCAACCTAGTATATCTGTGAGCTCAGCAGCTTAGTATGTCTGTGAGCTCAGCAACCTAGTATATCTGTGAGCTCAGCAGCCAAGTATATCTGTGAGCTCAGCAGCCTAGTATATCTGTGAGCTCAGCAACCTAGTATATCTGTGAGCTCAGCAACCTAGTATATCTGTGAGCTCTGAAACCTAGTATATCTGTGAGCTCAGCAGCCTAGTATATCTGTGAGCTCAGAAACCTAGTATATCTGTGAGCTCAGCAACCTAGTATATCTGTGAGCTCAGCAGCCTAGTATGTCTGTGAGCTCAGCAGCCTAGTATATCTGTGAGCTCAGCAGCATAGTATATCTGTGAGCTCAGAAACCTAGTATATCTGTGAGCTCAGAAACCTAGTATATCTGTGAGCTCAGCAGCCTAGTATATCTGTGAGCTCAGAAACCTAGTATATCTGTGAGCTCAGAAACCTAGTATATCTGTGAGCTCAGCAGCCTAGTATATCTGTGAGCTCAGAAACCTAGTATATCTATGAGCTCAGCAACCTAGTATATCTATGAAATGAACATGTGGATATATACTTCATGTCATTACGTTAATTATAAACAAAAACACCAACCAGCTCAATGATGATACAAAATTTTAAATACATATAAAATGTGGATCACGTAGTTGTATATGCCAAGTAACATATGACAAAATCACTTCAAGATTATTTTTTTATAAATCTTAATATTCCTATTTTTCACATCTACAAACCATTAATTTATAAGCTTTTCTTAAAACACATAATGAAAAATGACTTTGTAACATCTTAAATAAGAAGTCATTAAAAAAAGAATGTACTCATACACTGTCCTGATTGGTAGGTGATTATGTAGAACCACAGACAAAGCCGCTTGTCAAGTGGAAATGCTTGGTCTTACAAGGGAAAGATTTACAAAATATTTTTACACTGTGCATTTGAAGTAAGAAGTAGAAAGGTTAAATAAAAGACAATTTTAAGATACACAATTCTTATGAATTTTAGCTCTCTATAAAAATGAGATATTAAGAAGTCATTGGTTCTGTTTAATATTGCAAAAAAAATAATGAATGCTTGAAGAATACTTCTGAAAGAATGCCTAAAGTTGAAAACTTCAGAAATAATGCCTGGAGAATACCTCTGCAGTAATGCCTGAAGTTGAATACTTCTGAAATAATGCCTGAAGTTTAATAAATCTTAAATAATGCCTGAAGTTGAATACTTCTGACATAATGAAGAATACTTCTGAAATAATGCCTGAAGTTGAATAGTTCTGAAATAATGCCTGAAGTTGAATACTTCTGAAATAATGCCTGAAGTTTAATAAATCTGAAATAATGCCTGAAGTTGAATACTTCTGAAATAATGCATGGATAAATACCTCTGAAATAATGCCTTGAGATGTAACATTTCTGAAATAATGCCTGAAGTTGAATACTTCTGAAATAATGCGTGAAGTTGAATACTTCTGAAAAAAATGCTTGAAATTGAATACTTCAGAAAAAAATGCCTGAAGAATACTTCTGAAAAAAAAGCCTGAATTTGAATAAATCTGAAATAATGCCTGAAGTTGAATACTTCTGAAATAATGCCTGAAGTTGAATACTTCTGAAATAATGCCTGAAGTTGAATACATCAGAAAAAATGCCTGAAGAATACTTCTGAAAAAATGCCTGAAGTTGAATAAATATGAAATAATGCCTGAAGTTGAATACTTCTGCAAAATGCCTGAAGTTGAATGCTTCTGAAAAAATGCCTGAAGAATACTTCTGAAAAAATGCCTGAAGTTGAATACTTCTGAAATAATGCTTGAAGAATACTTCTAAAATAATGCCTGAAGAATACTTCTGAAATAATGTGTGGAGAATACCACTGAATTAATGCCTTAAGATGCAATATTTCTGAAATAATGCCTGAAGTTGAATACTTCTGAAAAATGCCTGAAATTGAATACTTCAGAAAAAATGCCTGAAGAATACTTCTGAAAAAAAAATGCCTGAAGTTGAATACTTCTGAAATAATGCCTGAAGAATACTTCTGAAATAATGCCTGAAGAATAATTCTGAAATAATGCCTGAAGTTGAATACTTCTGAAATAATGCCTGAAGTTGAATACTTCTGAAAAAATGCCTGAAATTGAATACTTCAGAAAAAAATGCCTGAAGAGTACTTCTGAAAAAATGCCTGAAGTTGAATAAATCTGAAATAATGCCTGAAGTTGAATACTTCTGAAATAATGCCTGAAGTTTAATGCTTCTGACATAATGAAGAAAACTTCTGAAATAATGCCTGAAATTCAATAGATCTGAAATTATGCCTGAAGTTTAACACTTCTGAAATAATGCCTGAAAAATACTTCTGAAATAATGCCTGAAGAATACTTCCAAAATAATGCGTGGAGAATACCTCTGAAATAATGCCTTAAGATATATTTCTGAAATAATGCCTGAGGTTGAATACTTCTAAAATACTGAAGACAGAACACATTTCCACAATTTATACATTTCTACTATTTACTAAGTTTAAATACAGATTAATGATATTATATTGTTTATGTATGTATGTATACTGTACAATGTATACATGCCAGTGGACATATTATCATGTGAAAAATGAGGAAAAACTCAGTAGAAAGAAAGGAAAGGAAAAAGGTTGTCTACATAGTGACATATTAAATAATAGATAGAAAGATAGTTAGATGAATATATAGATTCAAGAAATTCATTATATCAGGGAACTTGTATTCCTTCTGTCTTACCAGAAACTTTTTCAATATGTGCATAGCTGGTATTGCAATAATGTCAATGCTTTCTGATTGTAGAAAATCAATGAATTTTAACATATGTGTTTTGTCCAGTTCAGAAACATGGTTTGATTAACTGCTTTCTTAAAGCATTGTACATGGGACATATAAGCAAAAAATGCTACTGATCTCGTACCTGTCAAACTTAACATTTCTTATATTTAATGTCATAAAGACAGGTTTATTTAGTGGCTGAAATTTCAAGAAAACTTTTCTAATTATTTTATTGCTGGATTAGATGGAAGCCCACAAACCAGTGACTGCACAGAATTGAAGACCCTGTGAGGAAAAAAAAAATGTCATTGGAAAAACAATACAGCACAAAATGCAAGATTCAAGCCTAAATATTCAGCCTGCAATTAAAACAGATGCAAGCATGAGGGGTTTTAAAATTTTGTTCCCAAGCAGTTTATTTCGATGAAAACAGAAGTCCTCTAAATATTGAAAGTGAAGCCCCCAACAGCAGCATCTTTCGTGCATCGCCATGGCAACGTATCACAAAATGCAAAATGCAATAAAATGAAAGAAATTGGCATTATGTTTTAATCATTGCATGAATCTTTTTTCCCCAAACAAGTTTTCACTGAGCTTCTCATGTTGTTTTTTTAAATTAAACAGAATAAATGCTTAACAATAATGAGGTATCAGAAAAGCAGGTACATGTATTACAATAATCTCAGATTCTTGTTTCTGCTGTTGTCAAAACAACAAACAGAGTGTGAAAGTTTATTTGTAGATGTTAGATATCATCTGATTTATGAAATAACAACAACTGTGTATGAATGACAGTCCCAAGTTTCTGAAATCTTGAAATTGTTTATTAAACAAATATTTTATTCATATGTTAAAATGGTTGCCTTCTTTGCTGTTTTGAACACCCAAAATTTCTTTCGATCATAAATAGTATGATAGTATGACAGAGTATGTTAACTTATAATGTAACAGTAAAGTTATCTATAGGATTCTGTTGTATGCCGATTAAGTATTAGGTGTTCATCGAACTGCCCACAGTTTACCAAGAACTTAGCCATGGTTGTAAGAGTACAATTGTTTTTCATTTCAACATCGTGGGAGAAAAACAAAGAAAACACACAAATAAGCAAGCAAATTATCACGATTAACACACTAACTAACAGATAATATTAAATTAAATCTCATCTTAAATCTCATTTTTACATTATATGAAAACTTTAAATAGTAAAGTTAGTATGCTTAAACAATGAGTTAGGTAAAACTATGACACCCATGCTTTATTAAAAATCAACAGTTATACGCTGTAAATGTATATAAGTACTTATTGTATATGAAACTTTGGATGGTACAAATAGTACGTATAGTTAATAGTATATGAATACTATAACGATTTTTTTAAATATGACACCCTTTATAGAGATGTACACTGTAAATGTATACTGTCTATATTGTATATGTATGTATGTTCCATAACAACAAATAAATATTAAAAAAAAAAAAATAAATAAAAAAAAATAAAATAAAAAAGAGTATGATAAGTTCATGCATATTACTACAGTGCTCATTGCTACCTCTACTATTATAGCATGCCTGAAATACTTAAACAGGTTACCACATATGTCCCTGAGTTTATACAACTTTTGAGTTTGAGTCAGACATTTTTTTCAAGCATCTGATTAGTCAAATTTTAAACTGAGCCAAATTTACTCTAATCCTTCAAAGCACACACTGACCAAGATTGGCACAGAAATAAGCAGAAAACATTTGCAATAGATATTTACAATCATTTATAATTTTGTCCTTTATATATATATATATATATATATATATATATATATATATATATATATATATATATATATATATATGTATGTATGTATATATTAGAGAAGGAAAAATGTATCCATGGCAAGAACCAAGTGATTGGTCCTTCTTCCATGGGAAAATCCAGATAATATCAGGATGTAAACAATTCAAATAAATGATTTTTAGAGAACGACATATATTTAACTTTATACAGTTTCAGCAATTAGCATGTTTTATTCTCTTTATTTTTAACATTCATGAGAAAATCAGCGATGGGGACAATAACTTTGTAACTATTAAATTCCTAATTGGACAACACTGGTAATAAAACACTATTAAGAAAGAAGGACAAGCTCAACTAAGAATGGGGTATTCAATAAATGTGCATTTTGTTGTTTCAATAAAATTTTGTTTACAATTTTGTCAAACCATAACTACACAAGGAGTGTTCATGAATCCTGCTCTTGTACAGTTTTATATAAAACTTTTCGATTGTGTTTTTATGTTAAAATTAAAAAGCACAGCAAGCAAGGTGATATACATTGCTTAGAAAAAGTAGTCAAATTTTCAGACAGTGAGCAACGGTTAGAGACAAGATCTGATGCAGTACACAACTTTTTTATTAGATCAACAGTCCCTCTTAAATTTCACTAAAGCGGACATATTAAGCAGAAGGTTCAGGGTTGAGAACTTAGACTATTTGACCAATTTTACAGCTTTAGAACAGGTCACTATTGTCCCATGCTGATTACATTCCACAGGGTCTGGACGCTGTACTCTTGCATCTTCTGGAGGGAAGGTACAATAAAATTTGTAGTTTATTAAATGTTGCATTATATAATTTTATTTGTACATCTTAAATACAAGCCGACATATAAATATAAACATATGATCATTTTTTAAATTTGATTAAACTGTGTGACTGCCTTTCATTGTACATTAAATCATAGAAAAACAATGAATTCCCTTTGTTGCACTGGAGACAGGAAATGTCTTCAATCATTAGGCCATTAGCTGTCTGTGTAATAGAGTAACTCTCTATTCACTGATAAAGCAATTACTTAAAAGACTGTTGTCAAACTGTAACTTACATGTTTTAATTGAAGTTGTTGATCAAATTAAATTGATAAAATATGAATAAAATATTCTCTTGATTGTTTTGTTAACTAGATGATTTTTCATGTCAAGCTAATTAAGATTTGTCCTCAGGGCAACAATATGCCCCAAACATGAGACAAGATACCTCATTTAATTTGTTGGATACTGGACAAGGCTGTCCAGAGTTCACCTTGTCAACTCAGCATTAATAAGGGAAGCTGTATGAGTTCCATGAAACCTTTGGCAATGTTCAGGAATTAAACACATGCTCTCTGGTCAGATCTACACATATTTTCTCTGGTTAGACTTAAACACATGCTCTCTGGTCAGATCTACACACATTCTCTCTGGTTAGACTTAAACACATGCACTCTGGTCAGATCTACACACATTCTCTCTGGTTAGACTTAAACACATGCACTCTGGTCAGATCTACACACATTCTCTCTGGTTAGACTTAAACACATGCACTCTGGTCAGATCTACACACATTCTCTCTGGTTAGACTTAAACACATGCTCTCTGGTCAGATCTACACACATTCTCTCTGGTTAGACTTAAACACATGCACTCTGGTCAGATCTACACACATTCTCTCTGGTTAGACTTAAACACATGCACTCTGGTCAGATCTACACACATTCTCTCTGGTTAGACTTAAACACATGCTCTCTGGTCAGATCTACACACATTCTCTCTGGTTAGACTTAAACACATGCTCTCTGGTCAGATCTACACACATTCTCTCTGGTTAGACTTAAACACATGCACTCTGGTCAGATCTACACACATTCTCTCTGGTTAGACTTAAACACATGCACTCTGGTCAGATCTACACATATTTTCTCTGGTTAGACTTAAACACATGCGCTCTGGTCAGATCTACACACATTCTCTCTGGTTAGACTTAAACACATGCACTCTGGTCAGATCTACACACATTCTCTCTGGTTAGACTTAAACACATGCTCTCTGGTCAGATCTACACACATTCTCTCTGGTTAGACTTAAACACATGCACTCTGGTCAGATCTACACACATTCTCTCTGGTTAGACTTAAACACATGCACTCTGGTCAGATCTACACACATTCTCTCTGGTTAGACTTAAACACATGCTCTCTGGTCAGATCTACACACATTCTCTCTGGTTAGACTTAAACACATGCTCTCTGGTCAGATCTACACACATTCTCTCTGGTTAGACTTAAACACATGCACTCTGGTCAGATCTACACACATTCTCTCTGGTTAGACTTAAACACATGCACTCTGGTCAGATCTACACACATTCTCTCTGGTTAGACTTAAACACATGCTCTCTGGTCAGATCTACACACATTCTCTCTGGTTAGACTTAAACACATGCTCTCTGGTCAGATCTACACACGTTCTCTCTGGTTAGATATAAACACACAGTCATGCTCTCTGGTCAGACCTACAGGCATGCTCTCTGGTCAGACCCACAGGCATGCTCTCTGGTCAGACATATACACATGCTCTCTGGTTAGACCTAAAGGCATGCTCTTTGGTCAGACATAAACACACATGCTCTCTGGTCAGACCTAAAGGCATGCTCTTTGCTCAGACTTAAACACACATGCTCTCTGGTCAGACTTAAACACATATGCTCTCTGGTCAGACCTACAGGCATGCTCTCTGGTCAGACCTACAGGCATGCTCTCTGACCAGACCTACAGGCATGCTCTCTGTCAGACCCACAGGCATGCTTTCTGGTCAGACCTACATGCATGCTCTCTGGTCAGACCTACAAGCATGCTCTCTGGTCAGACCTACACACATTAAAATATAAAAAATTTCACTTTCACTACAATATGGCTTACAACAGACAACCAGTGTAGAATGAGATCAAACAGTTTGTGCAAACAGTCTGTTGAATAGGATCCCAGGATCAGCTCTATTTGCTGCGGAGTCTCATTTTATATGTAACAATAGTTACCTTTGCATATTGTCATAAGAAAATACAAAAACTTAAAGTGTAAAGTGTAGGGCACTAAATTGTTATAATTAACAACTTTTTATCAGACTATGGGGTTAATTAAAATATGCACCTGATCATACCAAGATATAGAAGAAATATTTGAAAAGTTAGCTTTTAATAGACATGAATGTGTCTCCCAAGACATACATGTATTTGCCAGAATTCAAGGGAGATAACCTTCTGTCTGTTCTCAATCTCAGTTCAACGACCTATTCCACTTATGAGAGTTCATCATACTAACCAGTTGCTTTTACAAAATGAAACCCTTCCATAGCTAGCAAGGTAAGAAAGGGCTAAAAAGGACTGTCAAAAGTTTCCTCATGCAACAGATTTTTCACTATTTTCATTACTATTTTATGTCAATTAGAGAGCAAATTTCACTGAAAGGCATTCATCTAACAGGATCAACTCCATCTTAACAAATCCAAGTATTACTGGCAACTCACTGTTTCTTAGGGCTGCGAGAAAGCTGCAAGTTTCTTGTTTGCAACCAACAAAATGATGATAAACGCTTTTGTTTTAAGACCTTATGCAAAGTAATTGCATAGTTTCTAGAGCTTCCAGAGAAATTCTGTGCAAAATGAGGAGTTTAGCTGGGCTCCCCCAACATGTAGAGAAACATGTTTGGTAGTGCGTCAATCCCTCCTTGAGCATTTCTTTCAGGCTTAAGATTTAATGATGGAACAAGAGAAATGTTTGTTTGTTGCACACTGCTCCATTTGTGTTAAAGCTAAAAAATCATTCATTCTGCAAAAAACTGTTCACTTGTTCTCACGGTAACTAAAATAGTATTTTGCTCAACAACTTGAGTTAAAATTAAAAATAGCACAACCATCATTGACACATAACTAAAATGATGATTCCTCCCTACATTGCATGAATTTAGAGAAACTTGCTTGCTAATTAAAAACAGATAATCAAAATTATCTGATCATCTTTTAGTATAAAATATAAAGTACAAATATAAACTTAATATTTTCAAGGCAAATCTAGCACAACAATTGGCTTTTCTTGACTGACTAAGGATTTAATCTAATTTTGAAATCTTAACAAGATAGTTGTTTTGTTTTTAAGAGTTTTAATGAACCTTTCTAGATTATTTATTTCAAAATTAAGAAAATATGATATATGATTATAAGTTACTCTCAGCTTGAAAATAATATGAAATATTAGGAATACTTCCTGGATATTATTAGTTTGACATTAGAATATAATAACAGATAAAACTACGCCTAAGGGTGCATTGCTAGCATGTTAATATTTCAAGTACAGGGCATATTGCTGTAGTGTTATTTTAATATAGACATACAAATTAACACATTACTTGGTTTTTATTATGAAAAATAATAGGTGTAGTGATTAAGCAATAACTTGTTGATGATTTCTTCATTATTTCTTCTTCTAATGAGAAACAATTGCAACACGATGCAATTAATATATGCAAAATGCTTGCATGTGCATTCAAGATTCAAAATTGCAATTTTGGTTTAGCTCCAATTGGTTAGACAGAATTAGTAATAAGAGAGGGGTGGTTATAAGTTTCATGTTTCCGCATCCACAATAAGGCTAGGATCCCTCGGCCTTTTGGGAAATGATTCTAATTCAAAATTGTGACTCTTTAACACAGAGTCAGAAAAACCAGTAACTTTTTAATAAGGAGGGAAAATGAGGCATAAAGGCTAATACCATACTCAACGGATTTACAAGGCATTATGTAACAATCGCATGAAATCTGCTGAAATAGATTGAAATGTTTTGATGAAAATTCCAGCCATTATAAATGATAGATTGATCGCCATAGTGGTAAATGTCTTCGTCTTTCTCTGTTTGGCATTGAGACTGCATACATCTGTCAAATTGTGTAAGATGTTTCAAAAGTTGTGGGTCAATATGTTCAATGGTGAGTCAGACCTCTGACTAATTGACTCATTGCAGATGCTATTGCTGTATAAATATAAGTGGTTGTAAGATAATGCAGTTCATGATAAATAGACCTTTGTACAGCCCATGCAGTAAATTTTACAGAATTAAGAAAAGAATGCAGAGCCAAAAGTGGGTCATATTTTGCAGTTTCAGCATAAGTTTGCATGATTGTGTATTATAGATAAAAACAAATTTCAGCAAAATTATTCATATGTGCTATAGATGTAAATATTGAAGTTTCAACATCATTATACAACTGTACTATAGATAACAAGAGGGCCATGATGGCCCTTAATCGCTCACCTCATGACACAGGCTTTTAGTAGGCTCAAATTTGGCATCAAGTAATGAGGATTTATTTACTTAAGAAATCTTTGGTGAAGATTGGACCATAAGTGTGGCCACTGGGTTGATAACATTTTCTAGCATTTTACTAAGTAACCTACTGAATCCACATGACCAACTTCAAAACATATGTAAGATTTCATACTGGCAAACATTCTGGCCAAGATTGGTGAAGATTGGGCCATCAATGTGGCCTCTAAGTGTTTTCACAGGGTTTTTCTAAAATGTGACCTAATGACCTACTTTTTGACCCCACATGACCCAGTCATATACTTATCCAAGATTTTATCCAGACAAACAATCTGATCAAGTTTGGTGAAGATTGGGCTATGAATGTGGCCTCTAGTGTGTTCACATGCTTTTTCTAAGTTTTGACCAATTGACCTCTTTTTTGACCCCACATGACCTAATAACAAACTTGTCCAAGATTTTATGCAGACACATTCTGACCATGTTTGGTGAAAATTGGGCTATAAATGTGGTCTCAAGTGTGTTCAAAAGTTTTTCCTAAAAATTGACCTAGTGACCTACTTATTAACGCCTCATGACCCAGTTATAAACTCATCCAAGATTTCATGAAGGCAAACATTCTGATCAAGTTTGGTGCAGATTGGGTCATAAATGGGACCCCTAGTGTGTTCACAAGCTTTTCTAAGATTTGACTTAGTGACCTACATTTTGACCCCATGTGACCCAAAAATGAACTCATCCAAGATTTCATGCAGACAAACATTCTGACCAAGTCTGGTGAAGATTGGGCTATAAATGTGGTCTCTAGTGTGTTCACAAGCTTTTTCTAAAATTGACCTACTGTCCTACTTTTTGACCCACATGACCAAGTTACAAACTCATCCAAGATTTCTTGCAGAAAAACATTCTGACCAAGTTTGGTGAAGATTGGGCTATAAATGTGGTCTCTAGTGAGTTCATAATTTTTTACTAAAAATTGACCTAGTGACTTACTTTTTTACCCCTGTTGACCCAATAATGAACTCATCCAAGATTTCTTTCTGACCAAGTTTAATGAAGATTGGATAAAAACTGTGGCCTGTAGTGTGTTCACAAGCTAAAATGTTGACGATGGACGCCAAATGCCGGATGAAGGGGTATCACAAAAGGTGAGCTAAAAATATTGAAGTTTTAGCATAATTATACAAATGTACTATAAACAAAGAAATTGATGTTTTAAGTAAACTTGTGTATGTGAACAACCACATTTACCTGCCATTTGGCAAAAATGCAAACATTGAATAAACATTAATAAATACATATGACATAAAAAGTGTATATTTCTGATAGGAACATTTTGGATTTTTGAAAGGTACGATTCTCACATCGTCTCTTGACTGAAACCTCAAATAAACATGAAAAACCAAAAACAGTGGAAAAATACCAAATATATTTACTTAAAATTTAGCTTTCTTTTAGCAGATAATTGTGCCAAGGTTTAATTCAAATACTTGCTTATTGTATAAAATAAGTATGGAAATCAAATATGGTAATTATAAAGCACTATGTTTTTTTTAATTAGTATCATCTTAATGTATGTAATTGAGTATTTACTTTACTATTTTGGAATGTGTTTTGTTAAAAAATAAAATAATTATTAAAAGAGAATAAAATGACATAATTTGTGTTTATTTTTTTGATCCTCTTTTAGCTCTTTTTGGAGTGTTCTTGCACACAGAGGCTCTGATAACATACTTATAGGCCAATTATGCAGGAAACTGGAAGAACAAAACTATATTGACTCCTTATCATGCCTCTCTCATGAATCTTAAACCACATCCCAAGTAGCATATATATCACCTGTCATATTCATTCTTAACAATGCAGGATTTTATTCCTCTCTCCTTCTTTAAAAAAAGAGGGAAAAAAGTATCAGATCTTTTGGCTTTCTTCCATTCAAATGTGAACTAGATAAATATACAAGGGGGCATCTCTTGACTGAATACCCTGTAATTTGTGCAACAATGAACAGTGTGTCAGACTATGACTCCGCCATTGAAATGTGCCTGAAACATTCTTCAATCCAAGACAACACACAAACCCTCCATTTATCCTAGGTAGCCATTCATAAGTTAACATTTCAGTGCAAACAATACAAAAGGGGTAGCCAACAATTCAGCAGATTTGTTTATATAGTATACAAAAGTGAAATGTTTTTCTTGTGCTTAATATTAAGCATCATTACTACCTGAAATAGGGAACTGACCACCCAGCTTGTGCATGATAAACCTGAAGTAACTATTTAACCTGGTGAGCACGAATTAATAAGGAAGGCTAAGGCAAATGGTGTAGATCTAAATTAGTCAGGGATTCTGTTTGATCAGGATCTACAATGTATTCTACAGAGCCTTTAGCAACATGTCTTGTCAACCTTTCATGTTGTCTGTTAGCAAATATCCAAGATTTTGTATAAATGAGTGAAAGCTGAAACATGATAAGGGTTTAGAGGATTTGACAGCTCCTTTTAAGGATCATTATACCACCATTGTAAACAAGTGAGCTTTCATTGAAACATTTTTTTTCCAGATTACTTTGTCAACATTTCTAATAAAAATGTTGTTATTTTCTGCTGAAAATGTTGTTTAATTCACCATAAACAGGAAAGAAAATTTGAAATATCTGTAGGTCTAGAGAATTTACTTGAAACATCTTAATACTAATACCTATTCACAAATAGACATAAAAGGTTGGGAGCCAACAGTTTGCCTACATCTTATACATGTAACAATATCAGTAAATAAGAATAATTGGGATTCCTGCTAAAATTAGACATTGATGTCACAGCGGATGATGTGAATGAACTAAAACATTAGTGGTCAAAGGGTTTTCTTCGTTTAAAAATAGCTAACTGTGCAGCATGGCTCAGATAGAAAATACATGATTGTAATGACGATTTTGCCGTAATAGTTCACTTTTCCAACAGGTGTAGGACACCAATAAATAGCATTTTATGAGATCTGTTCATATAACAATGGTTTACTTAGAAGTATAATGAAAATATTATATATATTTATATTATAATATTATATATAATATAAATATTAATAACTGTCGAATACCATCTTTAAGATAGAACAAGCCTTTTAGAAAACCAACAGTTATGTTTCTGACAGTCATTGGAATTCAAGACAAATAGCCATTGCAATAGTTGAAGAACCCATTTTTCTCTGTTATGTGTGCCATAAGACTTTCCTGGGTTCTTCTGAGGAACGGTTCTTTGGATAAACAGTTCTTTGGGGAAAAGTTTCTCTGGAGAAAAGATTCTTTAAATAAAAGTGTTTTTTTTGGAGAAGAGGTTTTTTGGATAAAGGATTCTTTGGAGAAGAGGTTCTTTGTATAAAGTTTTTTTTTGGAGAAGAGGTTCTTTGGATAAAGTTTTTTTTATGAAGAGGTTCTTTGGATAAAGTTTTTATTTTAGGAGAAGAGGTTCTTTGAATTAAGGATTATTTGGAGAATAGGTTCTTTGGATAAAGTTTGTTATTTTTTAGACTAGGTTCTTTGGATAATGGATTCTTTGGAGGAGAGGTTCTTTGTATAAAGGATTCTTTGGAGAAAAGATTCTTTGGTTAAAGTTTTTTTTTTGAGAATAGGATCTTTTGATAAAAAACTTTTTTAGGAGAAGAGGTTCTTTGGATAAAGTTTTTATTTTAGGAGAAGAGGTTCTTTGAATTAAGGATTCTTTGGAGAATAGGTTCTTTGGATAAAGTTTGTTATTTTTGAGACTAGGTTCTTTGGATAATGGATTCTTTGGAGGAGAGGTTCTTTGTATAAAGGATTCTTTGGACAAAAGGTTCTTTGGTTAAAAGATTCTTTATATAAGAGGTTCTTTGTATAAAAGATTCTTTGGATTAAAGGTTGTTTTTTAAGTATAAAAAAGAAAATTCATCTGCAAGTTTATAAAAAAAAATTCACTTCCATGTTTATAGAAAAGAAAATTCACCTCCATGTTAAACATTCTTTTTGCATAAATTTCGTTCATGGTTTTATTAAATTTAATTAATGCAGAGAAATATTTTACACATTTTCCATCTTCTTTGCAGAATAATTTAATTAAATGATTCTACCGGTGACATTCTAAATAATTTAAATTTGTTCAGCTCCCATTTATTTAAAATATGTAAGACATATTCACAATAAATAGACACTTCAATATGTTTTCAACTGCAGACTTGCTTTATGTGACATGTTTTGTGCTTATCACCTAATAAACAATGGATACATGACAGTGTTACCTTCACTAGCTGCAAGCTGTTGTCAATTTTAATACTTTAATACAATTGTGTTTTTGTGATGATAACATATGTTTTCAATAATTCCAAGGCTGTTCCAATTTCCAGCTGTCACTCTTGTTGGAATAAGGTATTTGTATTGTAGGTGAATCTGTAAGGATTTAATATAACACAATAAGTTTCCTGTCAATGAAAGGTGCATGTCAGGTGCGTAGCTTTGTTGATAACAATCTGCTTACTGAAGGACTGTGTGTGGGGGGTTGGGGCCCCTCATGGACATATGTGAAGGCACTAGCATACTGTGGGATGGGATTTGCCGGCATTTTGCCGATACTGTGCAATGACATTTCTATTATTATAGCACAAGGGCACTTGTGAGGTGCCCAGGGACTGAACCCGGCTAGTCCATTATACTGACACCGACGAGTCAGGTGTAATGCTGTCTCCTTAGCCCCGAGCATTAGGAGGGAAGCACTACTACCAACTTTAAAGTGTTTGGTTATACCCGGCCATGAATTGAACCTGTGACCTCCTGATCCCCAAGCCGATGCTCTACCACTTGAGCTATTGCGGCTGGTTCTAGCCTACTGTGTATTATAGAAGCTCTATACCATTGAATGTCCATTTACAGCTGATACAGATGAAGCATTGTCTTTACTTTGATAGCATGCCATGAGAACATGACATTTTCTAACACAGCATTTCTATTTTACCTGAATGGTACATGAAAGTTAAATTATTCCAACACTTCTAAAGTAACCTAAGCAATTGGCAGAGGGGGCTGAACTGTCTGATAGTCTATCATTTAGCCACAACTGAATAAATATAAACTTCAAAATTGGATAATTGTACTTTAACATGTATCAATGTAACATGTATTAATAAGAAATTATATATCTGATGAATTTCTTTACAACTACATGACATTTCAAAAAGACATATGGCCAAAGACCTGGTAGCAATATTGCTAGAGACCTGGTAGAAAAGGGTGCAGATAACAAGACGTATTGCTAGAGACCTGGTAGAAAAGGGTGCAGATAACAAGACGTATTGCTAGAGACCTGGTAGAAAAGGGTGCAGATAACAAGACGTATTGCTAGAGACCTGGTAGGAAATGGTGCAGATAACAAGACACATTGCTAGAGACCTTGTTGCAAATGGTGCAGATAACAAGACAAATTGCTAGAGACCTAGTTGCAAATGGTGCAGATAACAAGACATATTGCTAGAGACCTTGTTGCAAATGGTGCAGATAACAAGACATATTGCTAGAGACCTGGTAGCAAATGGTGCAGATAACAAGATATATTGCTAGAGACCTGGTAGCAAATGGTGCAGATAACAAGACATATTGCTAGAGACCTTGTTGCAAATGGTGTAGATAACAAGACAAATTGCTAGAGACCTAGTTGCAAATGGTGCAGATAACAAGACATATTGCTAGAGACCTTGTTGCAAATGGTGCAGATAACAAGACATATTGCTAGAGACCTTGTTGCAAATGGTGCAGATAACAAGACATATTGCTAGAGACCTGGTAGCAAATGGTGCAGATAACAAGATATATTGCTAGAGACCTTGTTGCAAATGGTGCAGATAACAAGACAAATTGCTAGAGACCTAGTTGCAAATGGTGCAGATAACAAGACATATTGCTAGAGACCTTGTTGCAAATGATGCAGATAACAAGACATATTGCTAGAGACCTGGTAGCAAATGGTGCAGACAACAAGACATATTGCTAGAGACCTGGTAGCAAATGGTGCAGATTCTTATCAGAAAGCTCCTAGCTGAGCTGAAAAATACTTGCTGGCAAGCAAAGATTAATGAGATTACTTTGCTAAATAAAAATACTAAATACTTATATAAAAATGTAACATTTGAATAATAAGCCTAAAATAATATTTTTAAGGCATTTAAAATGTAAAAGCAAAGATTGTGTCTGCTTTATTATCAACATATATTAATTCAATATATTTAAATGCTGCATCAAATGCTTTCAGAATATATTAAAATAGTCCACAGACTATTTTATAAAAACAGATATTCATTTTCTGTCCATAAAAAATTAACAACAAAATCATAATAATAGATATGAACTTAAAAATATAACAAAATGCTGTGGCTTCCTGCTCACCTGTCTTTACTGTTGTTTTTTTTAATAAATCTATAAACCAAATCTAGTCTATTATCGAGTTACAATTGTCAAATTTCAGGTATTCATACAGAAAAAAAGCAAGGTAAATGTAGACTAGTAGAACCTTGATCTAAGGTTAACTTTTAACTGACTCACCTATAATTGATCAGGTATAAGCAAATAGTGTAGACCATAATAAGCTTCCTGTCTAATCAAGATCAGATTTATTTGCTGCTAATATGTGTCTGGAAATATGCATTGTAACATTTGCATGTACATGTAGTTGTTAGTTGAACAAGTAACTAAGCCAAAAAATAAATAATTTACAATTGTTAAAAATACAAGAACAAAAGTGTAGTCAATTAAAAAGTCAGTTACATGTATGCTGATACAGGAAAGAGCCAGATGATTGGGGACAAGGGTAAGCTCAGTGTCACTGAATGACAGGAAGTGAGGTTATTCAACGGGCCAAGGACCAATGAATGATCACTGGCCCTAATCTTTCATCTGTGTACCTGGATACATAGGTCTGAAATTCTAAATAAAAACCTACACCTGTATATAGCAGAGGTATGTACTGACATGATTATAACGAGCCACAGGTAGGGATCCGTTATCTTAATCATAAGCCGCAATTTCCGGCCTAAACATACAGAAATCTACCTATTGAAGTGCCACAAACAGGGGCCCCATGAATGGATTTGGTATTAGCTCATTGAGACAGTTAAATGTGTACCTTATATAGTATCTAGATGTACGTATTCAAGGTATCATGCTGAGCAGGTTTCATAATTGGTGCAAACCTAAAGCAAAAGTGATGCCTTCAGTTAATGAATGATGCGTATCTATTTTGCTCAATTAAACACAGGTAGACACAAGTTGTATAACTAACATAACATATATCCTACCCTGTCCATTGCCCCTGACACAAGTGTTGATAAGTCAAATAAAATCAATCTGACATCCATACATGGGAAAAACTTGTTATTGGAAAAGTATATTTTCATGTTTCCTGTTGGAGACTGATATTTATTTGGAACGATAACCTAATTACAAGGCACTGGGTTTAATCAACAAAACAACATTTATTCAGAGAAAACATACATTATTTGCTAAAAGCAGATACAGTGCTGCCTTCACTGTGTTAGTATGCACAAAATGACATGGATATAATTAGACACATAATTAATATTAATATAAATAATATATAATTAGACCCATCTAATTATGATGATACATTTCCAGTGTCATAATCTGTTTAAGTCCTCCTTTTGACTTTCTCAAATTTTGTGGCTATCATCATGAAGCTTTGCAAAATATATTTATATTATTTAACAAATTTAAAAAAAAGGTAACAGTTATAGTAAAATACTGGCAAGTATATATAACACAATAGATAACATCATGCAATGAATATGGATTATTGCTTTTTATCATTTTTGTTTTTTCTTAAAACAGTAATTAATGAACCTGTCTGGCCCTTTCAAACAAATCTACAAGAATGTTACTGACCACACTCTGTACAGTCTCTGATACTGTTTGTGTGTATAGAGGCAAAGTTGAGCCATGCTCTTCAAAGTGTTGGAGAAACATTTGGATGGAAACGAAAGAAAAAACAAGTGCTATGACATGCATGTTGTGATGAAAGGTCGTTTTTATTTTCACAATGAGGTCACACCCTGATATACCATGGTGTCAATCACACTGTTAAAAGTAGATGATATAAGTGGAAGGGACGGGGACATCACTTCATCTATTGATATTTATAGTAAAGCAGTCAAACTAAGGGGCAAAATGGGGCACTCATGGCTTTGTGGTCACCAGCTTGTAACTCCTCTGACTGCTTAGCCTCTAACTACATAGATCTGAGAACATTTGGCATGACTGAGGTAATGTGGGAGGGTCTTCCATCCAACCTGAGACTTAATGTGGGAGGGTTTTCCAGCTGACCTGAGACTTAATGCTGGAGGGTCTTCCAGCTGACCTGAGACTTATTGTGGGAGGGTCTTCAAGCTGACCTGAGACTTAATGTTGGAGGGTCTTCTAGCTGACCTAGCACTTAATGTGGGAGGGTCTTCAAGCTGACCTGAGACTTAATGTGGGAGGGTCTTCTAGCTGACCTGAGACTTAATATGGGAGGGTCTTCAAGCTGACCTGAGACTTAATGTGGGAGGGACATCAAACTGACCTGAGACTTAATATGGGAGGGTCTTCTAGCTGACCTGATACTTAATATTGGAGGGTCTTCAAGCTGAACCGGGACTTAATGTGGGAGGGTCTTCTAGCTGACCTAGCACTTAATGTGGGAGGGTCTTCAAGCTGACCTGAGACTTAATGTGGGAGGGTCTTCTAGCTGACCTGAGACTTAATATGGGAGGGTCTTCAAGCTGACCTGAGACTTAATAGGGGAGGGACATCAAGCTGACCTGAGACTTAATATGGGAGGGTCTTCTAGCTGACCTGATACTTAATATGGGAGGGTCTTCAAGCTGACCTGAGACTTAATGTGGGAGGGTCTTCTAGCTGACCTGAGACTTAATATGGGAGGGTCTTCAAGCTGACCTGAGACTTAATAGGGGAGGGACATCAAGCTGACCTGATACTTAATATGGGAGGGTCTTCAAAGTGAACCGGGACTTAATGTGGGAGGGTCTTCTAGCTGACCTGAGACTTAATGTGGGAGGGTCTTCCAGCTGATCTGATACTTAATATGGGAGGGTCTTCAAGCTGACCCGGGACTTAATGTGGGAGGGTCTTCTAGCTGACCTGAGACTTAATGTGGGAGGGTCTTCTAGCTGACCTAAGACTTAATATGGGAGAGACATCAAGCTGACCTAAGACTTAATGTGGGAGGGTCTTCCAGCTGACCTAAGGCTTAATGTGGGAGGGTCTTATAGCTGTCCTGAGACTAAGTGTGGGAGGGTCTTCCAGCTGACCTGAGACTTAATGTGTGTGTGTGTATGGGGGGGGGGTGTCTTCCAGCTGACCTGAGACTTAATGTGGGATGGTTTTCCAGCTGACCTGAGATGCAGAGTTGATTTAAACTTGACATTTGTCTGGGGTCTTCCTCCGCTTAAACAGCTAGATGAAAGACAATATCCAACAGATTCTGTATATTAGTATCACAATTGATTAACTGGTTAGAGAACACATGACTGGTTGAACTATATGTGATGAGTTGAATCTGCTTCTCATTGCCATCATTAGTTCAACATGTACCATAATTTCTGTTTTCAGACTTTATCATATTCATTCACATATATGTTTTTGTCACATTCCTTACTTTGGGGTGACAACAGATATCCCCATTGTATGCAGGCAGCAGGAAGTTTTACAATTCTGACCTATCCCCAAGAGACTTGTGATAAGAGTGTCACACTTGTAACCATGGCAAGTTTATGATAACCATTGTTTGATTTACTTCACCTGAAGTTCTTAGGTCATGTCCTTATAAGATTCATATGCATGTGTGCCATTGCATAAGTTGATTTTTCAACATTAAAAAAGCATTTTTTAAATAAGTACTTTCTTCCTGTCATAATTTCTTTATTCATATTTATAAGTCTATAGTAGCTAGTGTATACAATCATTTTTGTACAATTTTCATAACTTAGAAAATTTATCCAAATTTTTTATGAATGACATTGTAATGAAGTTTATGGAATAATCATATAGATAGTTTCCATGTGATTCATAGGTACTGATACGACAGTTTAGGGCGGCCATCTTTAAAGGCAGAAACTAATGCAGGCTGAAATCTGGAAATATGTGCTGTATTAAACTCACCTGTGTTTTTATTTTTCAGTCTTTTTTACTGAATCAAATTAACCAACTATATTTTGATATTTTAAAATGTAAAAAAATACAACCAAAAAGGATACACTGTTCATGTTGTTTAAGGATGAGCCAATAATTTTTTTATTTATGTGTATTAATTCTTTGCATTTATAGTTTTAAAAACATTGTATTCTAAAAATATGAATTTCATAAGCTTTCCAATTGTGTATTTTATCTTTGACCACAAGTGAAGAAATTACAAGAAAATAAAATTAACGCTTCTATACAAGTCATCTGAAAATCCCCTGAAGTTGCAATCAAAGATGGCTGCCATGATAAGAGATCTTCACTGATGTGGAAACTATCTATAAATAGCAGCATTGTAATATTTGCTAGGTTTGAACACTGTCTTCAGCTGATTTAAGAAGATTCTGGATGGTTTTTGAAACCCCTGAAAAAAGAGAGAAAAAACAATGACATTGTCAATATTTGTGGATCAATGCAGCTACATATATTTAAAGAAACCTCATGTTCCTAGCAACAAGTGCTGATAAGTCACATCCCCATAAATAAGCATCATATGTCTTCCCTATATGATCAATTATTTTAAGCTCCCTGAGAAGCTAACAAAAGTCCATGGTATTGATGTACTCTGCAATCGTTGGATTATGAGGCTTTGTTTCTTCCCTGTCATAATGAGAGAAACTTTAATCGTTGGAAAATTCTTTGATCTTGTTCCGAGCCTTGATATTCATTTAATCTGTTACTTACACTTGAATATCCCTCTCTGGGTCCTTTTGTGAGAGCTTCTACCATCCAGTCATTGACAAATGATGAACAATATCAATACCCTCACAACAACCATCAAATGGTATGTTTTTGTTTATGTCAATTTCATGCTGTTATGTCTGTACATTCTGTGAGATTGTTAGATAGATGCAGATGATGTTTTCATTTGTTTGTAGTTTTGACCAGAACTTCACCATTATGATCAGGTTCTTTGGGCTACATTTGCAATAGATCTCAACTTTCAGGTTGAACATCACTATTGATTGTCCATCGAACGGTACATGCACTGCTCTCTGTTTATTTATTATAACATACTTCCCTACATAAAGGCATGTCATTTTCATCAAGGATGGATCTGATATCAAAGGAAAGTGACATTTTCAAGAGCAATAAATTTCTAATCTGAATGCTTTTATTTTTTCCCATCCCCTTTCATGTTTCGATTAAGTCTGTTAGGTTATATTGAAGGATGAGCCAGAACTGGCAGCCTACAGAATCAAAGATACCCAAAGCATCTGTTGTAATCAGTTGTTTATTTATTAATTAAAGGTTTGCAGGCAGAATCATCGCAAACTGCAATTTTAAAATTGCAGGTTTTGAAGGTAGAGATTATATCATGAGAGAAAATAGACATGCTGTAGGTAACAATGTGATTGGTGATTATTATTATAGAAATAGCCTTGGCAAATTGAAATAAAATAATTAAGTACAGATGATATTTTCAAATGTTTTGATTAATAATTGTAATATCATTTGAATAAGCTGAGTGTCTATTAATTATTTGTCAGGTATATGTTTAGAATCCATTATTGTACAGCAGCAGGGCGTGCTGTCTCTCCCAGTAATGATAGGCTTGTTGGGCAGCACTCAAACACCCATCAAAATGATCCTCATCACAAAGTCAATACAAGAGTCAACACCAATACCTGAAAACAGTACATGCTTTATTGAAGAGATATAAGAGAGAGGTGTCACAGGCTGGAGGGCCAAGGTGGCATGGAACAATGGTCACAAATACACTTAACCAAGGTCTTCCATCTGAAACAATGAAGGGAGGCATCTAGGCTAAAATTATCAGATATATAATCCAATAAAACTTGGGCTATTTCTGCATTGGCTTGGTCAATGACCAAAAAGCAAAGTGGTTTGTGAGATTCTATTTCAGCTTTAGAAAACTTAGCTCCTCCTTGAATGAGTTAAACACTGATCAGAAATTCTATCAAAGTCATTCTTCCATCTGAAATAATACCAAAGGCATATGCTCAAATGATCAAATACAGAATTTTAGGAAATTCAAGATTCTTCCTGCATCATTTGAAAGAATAACCAGAAAGTACCATTAAAGAAGGTTTTCGCCCTACAGTTATATAAAGTTGCACCATTGCTCTAATGGCCAACAAAAGATAAAGATGGCCAAAGACAATTAAAGATGGCCAATGACAGTTAAAGATGGCAAAAGACAATTAAAGATGGCCAGCAACAATTAAAGATGACCAAAGACATTAAAGATGGCCAAAGACAAATAAAGATGGCCAAAGACAGTAAAAGGTGGCGAAAGACAAACAAAAATGGCCACAGACAAATAACCACGCCCAACTACAGTTAAAGATGGCCAAAGACAGTAAAAGGTGGCAAAAGACAAACAAAGATGGCCACAGTTAATTAACCATGCCCAACTACAGTTAAAGATGGCCAAAGACAAATAAAGATGGCCAAAGACAGTTAAAGGTGGCGTGAGACAAACAAAGATGGCCACAGATAATTAACCATGCCAAACTACAGTTAAAGGTGGCGAAAGACAAACAAAGATGGCCACAGACAATTAACCATGCCAAACTACAGTTAAAGGTGGCCAAAGACAAACAAAGATGGTCACAGACAATTAACCATGCCAAACTACAGTTAAAGGTGGCCAAAGACAAACAAAGATGGCCACAGACAATTAACCATGCCAAACTACAGTTAAAGGTGGCCAAAGACAAACAAAGATGGCCAAAGACAGTAAAAGATGCCCAACTACCAGTAAAGATGCCCAAGACAAATAAAGATGGCCAAAGACAGATAAAGATGGCCAAAGACAGTTTAAGATGCCCAAATACAATTAAAGGTGGCCAACAATAATTAAAGATGGCCAAAGACAGTTAAAGATGCCCAACTACAATTAAAGATGGCCAAAGACAGTTAAAGATGCCCAACTACAATTAAAGGTGGCAAAAGACAATTAAAGATGGCAAAAGACAATTAAAGATGGCAAATGACAATTAAAGATGGCCAAAGGCAAATAAAGATGGCCAAAGACAGTTAAAGATGGCCAAAGACAGTTGAAGATGCCCAGCTACAGTTGAAGGTGGCCAACTACAGTTAAAGATGACCAACAACAGTTAAAGATGGTCAAAGACAGTTAAAGATGGCCAAAGACAGTTAAAGATGGCCAATGACAGTTAAAGATGGCCAACAACAGTTAAAGATGGTACTACAGTTAAAAATGGCCAATGACATTTAAAGATGGCCTACGACAGTTTAAGATGGCCAAAAGACGGTTTAAGATGGTCAAAGACAAATTAAGATGGCCAAAGACAATTAAAGTTGTCCAAAGACAATTGAAGATGGCCAACAACAGGTAAATATGGGCCAGAAAAAAATAACCCAATTGTGCAATTGAAAAAGGTTTCTAACCTGCAATAAAATAAAGAGGGACCATTTCTCTTATGACCAAATAAATTGAGATAGGCCAGGAAACCTGGAAGGATTAGAAATATAACCAGAAGGTACAACTGAAGAAGGTCATCTCTACAATATTATAAAGTGGCAATCTTGATCTAATTGCCAAAGACAGTTTAATAGGGACCAGGAAAGCTGCTTGGGATGGAAATATAATCAGAAAGAGGAATATCATGTGAAATATTGTTAATCTGAAATAGATTTATAGAGAGAAACTAAAAATGAATCAGTGCCATATATGGTATCATAATTTTAAATTTAAACTGCTAGATAAATGCCCTGTAAAAATGTTGATCCAGTGAAGAAACTGTCATGATCAACAATTTGTCTGTGGTTGAACTTACCTGCGAAATCAAAAGTGGCCACTAGTTTCTTTGTGTTAGCTTTTGGACAGTGATTTGCTGATTTGGCCATATGTTACGAAAATCAACAACAACAATGGATAAGTAACCATATATCTTCCTCAGAGTATTTCTAATTTAACACAAAATTAACTTACAGGAATGCATGACAGAGTCTGGCTGTAGTTGATATAAGGGCAAATAAACTGTCTCTCGGAAGATGGATAGGGATGATTATAGATGGGAATGAGGTGGCCTATCATATATAGACCTGAAAGTGGGCTAGATGGCATCACATGGTAGATGGGAGATATGGGATAACTGAGATGAGGTCATCAGAAGACTGACTGCATGGGGGGAGGGGTCATAAAGCATGGTTCAATGTAAGTTGACAGATAGAAGGAAGGGGTGGCAGTGATAGCAGTAAAGGAGTTGGTGATAGAATGAAGTGGGGTGGGGGGTAGTAGGAAAGGTGTGAGTGATATTAGGAAACTGGTTTGGTATGAAAGAAAAGATTAAGGATAGTAGGAAAGAGGGTGTGTGACAGCAGGCAAATGATGGGGAAAAAAGCAAAAGGGGTGGGGATAGTAGAAAAAGGGTGGGTGATAGAAGGAAAGGAGGTGAGGATAGTAAGAAAGGGGTGGGGAATAGTTGGAAAGGGTGGGAGATAGAAGGAAAAGGGTGGGTGATAGAAGGAAAGGGTTGAGTTATTATTTAAAAGATAGTAAGCAGGAGTGGCAAGTATATGGGTTGTATGCTAAGATGACAGATAGAAAAAGGGGATTAGACTTAATCTCTGTCTTTTTATCCTATGAAAAATTCATTTCTATAATAACCGTGACCATGACAAATTTGATGATCATCATCACCATTGTCACTATCATCCTTACTATAATCATCTTCATCATCATCATTATCATCATCATCATCATCATCCCTATTATCATCAACATTATTACTACCATTATCACTATCATCATTATTATAATCAACAATGTCATCACCATCATGATGATCATCATCATAACACATCATGATAAGCATGTTTATTATCTTGATTATTATCAGTATATCAACTTCAGCAACTGAAGCAGCAACAGGAGTAAACTATACCAGTTATAACTTAAAGATAATAAAACATCACATTTATTATAAACTATTTACTTCGCTAATCAAGGACCATAAAACAATCACCAAAAAAAACCCCAGCATGACAATAACTTCATGACTCCCCATCTTTGTCATTGGAAGCATCCTTCTCAATGAATTCATAATCACATCCCTGGGAAATCCTCAGCTTGAAATTGATAGGCATGTTATTAATATAAGCATGTAGGATCTGTTTACATTTTATCAGCTCTCAGAATCAATGCCATGCAAATGGAGGTTGGAGATAGGAACAAACATTTGACAGGAAACCTACACGACCACACAGTCCAGGCTACATCATTGATGTATACATACAACATTTATAGACGATCTCACATTGTTGACCGAATGGTAAAAAAATATCATTTCTTATTTTGATTTTATCTTTTACTAAGTAAAGTTTATCTTTGTTTCAGGTTATAATGGCTGTTTTACAATTTAAAGGTTTTTATTTAGTAAGTAAAATGAATAAATCTAATCATTAAAAGTTTGCATACAAATGGTTTTAAAAATTAAAACAAAATCTGTTATTTGAGTTGTATCAGTCATGTGCCCAAAAACAGACAACTTGTAACATTTATCAAAACTCTGGCTTAAATAAAGGTATCAATATGTTTTATAGAGGCAACAATGGGATTACAAAGTAAATAGGCTTGTTTGTTCAACCTTTTTGTATAAGGTCTTAAATATTCTATATGAACTGGCAAATAAATTCAAACATGAAATGACATTTTTTTCATTTTCGAGTTAATGTATTTACATAATAAGTTAATGTATAAAAGATCACAGAATTAGAAAATCAATTGTTTTGTCCTGTTTCCATTAAGTTTAAACATATGTTTCTCATTCTGCATATAACACAATGAATATGATACAATAAATTTTCATGCAAAATGAGTGAGGATTTTATTATGATTTTTGTCTTCTTAAAGCCATGATAATAACAGACATCTAAACCCACGTAAAAATAATTTCCACTCGTCCCATAAAAAACACTTCAAAAAGCTTTAATGTATGTGAGATCTATCATTGAAAGGCTTCAGTTTTTGAATTTAAGAAAACAGAAAACTTGCTTCATTAGTTTTCTAGTCATGTTGATTTCTACTGGTTTCTCTGTCACAGTATTTCTTCAATGTCATTAAGACTGGCATCACTCTTTGATGGTTTAACATTTCTTTGTTGTTTTAATCATGTTCTTCTTCTGTTTAGTTGAAGCTTTGATCCACCATTTATCATAAACTATAAGGTTTCTCTCTCGCTATTCATAAATAGCAGTTGTACTAATTCTGCTGCATAAACTATATGTCAGGAGGTAATGCGGTTAAACCATGTTAAAATATGATGCAACAAACAAACGCTGGAGGATATAACGAATGGAAACATGTCAATATACTCATGATTTTAACATACTGGGAGTAATCTAAAAAGACACTTGTATACCTGAAGCACAAGAGAGCTTTGACTCCATCCACAAATGGAATATACTTGGTTTAATTATATGCCATACACATCTATATCCTAATAAATGGCATACATATTCCATCTTAGATTGGTAAAGATTCTCTCCAAAGTAAAAACTAACAAATAATTTCTCCAGATCAAACATTGTCACCAAATTCAACAACAGCAGAAGCAGATAATATGACATATGGTAAGTGATAATACGATTATTAGGGATATCAGTGGGTATTTTTTATCATTACATGTGTTCAGTGCTACAGATAAGAACAGTAAGCATGTATTTATACCTAAAATGTATTAAAGGTCTGTAAAGCATCTGAAATGCTGGAAATGAAACTATTTGGCTTCTAGATGTCAAAACTCCTCCTCTGGGATCATGTTCACTAACTTGCATCTATGATTTTTGGATAATCTGACCTTCATCCAATGAAAAAATATTATTATAGATTAACTTTGTCGCCAAAAACACAAACAGTTTGGACTCATAGAAAAGGTTTCAGCAGCTTCTCAAAATGCAGTTTAGTGGCTCTATTTGGCTGCTACATTTTAAAAGTTTAACCAGCACGCCTAGCTCCAGCACCAGAATAGCACCTCTGGTGCTTGCTCAATTTGGACCACCCTTTGAAAAAAAATCCTTGATTCCTCCTGCAGCTTATACTTGTAGTAACAAGAAGAGGCGGAGGTTGACATCTATGACAAGTCCAGTGAGGACTGATCAGCCCTGGATGCAGAAAGTGTTCGAGAGGGGGACCAGGTTATGATAAGGGAATCTACCCTCTTTCAACTCAGCCACATGTAAAAAAACACAAACATCATAAAAACTATTGTCGTGTTTTTTGTACATGCAAAAGAAATGATAGAGTTATCTGGGCATGTAACAATCAGTTCAGATGAGCATTGGGTTTATGAGTGTTTGTAAACATGAAAAGCAACATCATATAAGTTGGAGGGGAAGAAAAAACAGGAAAAAAAAATTCTAAGCAATTTGGTTTTTTTAAAATCATAGGTACAACACTCATGAATAATGTTCTGTTTTAAGGCATGGGTTATAATAGTACAATTAAATTCTGCTAAACAGAATTAGCTTCAGGATCAAGCTAGGTCAATATTTTAGTAAGATAACCAATCTGTATGTATACTTTATGGGGCTGCAGAGGGTATCTGCATACATCGAGATCATCAAAACATATAGCCAAGCACAAATATTGCCCGATGAAAAAGATCACTTAGACATGATCTTCAGTCAGAATGCTTGTTTGAAGCATTTGTTTTCAAATATAAATGAAAAATGATATGTTAAATATTTGAATAGTATTTGCACATTACTTAACCAGAAATCGACCAGTAATACAAGAGGTCCAGAGCTTTTAACTGACTTTAAAAGATGAGACCTTTTCTTTTTGTTTTCTTTAATTTTAACCATTTAGAGACATTAACAAACGTCTTACTCAATTAACTGAAGTCTAGCTACCAGTAGCACACATTGCTATGATATAATAACACTAAAAAACTGTTGATTCCATGATACTTGACTAATAATATGTTAATTTGTTTATATTGTTGTGTTTATCTGTTCAACTCTCTGCCATTGTTTTTTTTTAAATTGTTATATATTTAATGTTTATATATGTAAATGGTGGACTTGTCAATCTAACAAAGAATGGCTGTAAATTGCAGCTTTCCCCTCATATACTAAGCATCACATTAGTAAAAGAGCACAGTTATTATTTCATTACTGCCTTTGACATTCATGGTCTTCTGTTTTATACATATAACCAGATTCTTCTCGTCCTATCTTTACAAATATCTACATGAATGAGCCACATACTAATATAAGTTCTTGACGTTCATTTTACAGAGAGCATTATGGGATTTTTAATTTGAAAACAACAAGATTCTTCACTTAAAGAATAAAACTAAAAATGAGCTTATTAAAACATTGCCTATGGGTTTACTGTGTTAGTTGATTTAAAACAGACAAGGAAATAATTTGGTCTTCAGTCAAAAATGCTTTAGCTTGATTCTATCAAGATAGTATCAATATATTGAAAGTTTACTTTAAAAAAAAAAAAATTTGGTAGGCATCACATTCAAATGGCAAGAGATTGGCTAAGTTATTCTTAGTATTGAACTGGAGTTAGAAATTTAACCTTAGTTTGCTTTTTAATGTTTAATAAAGCAGTGTTTTTTTGAATGACGTACATTTTCAAAACATGTAAAGTATGTGTTTATGAGTCATTAACTGTATTAAACAATTCAAAATTGACTTTTGACCTTTAAATTGGACAATGTTCAAAGGAATTGAACAAAGAACAGAAGACAAGACATTCATTTTCAAGAAATCAATTGAAAAAATTGTTCTTCATTATTTAATTGTTTATTTTAAATCCCTGTTTCAATTTGCAAGAGGAAGCGTGCTGCTGTGAATTACAAAAATGCATGAATCAATAAATTCCATTTTCATAGTTTGGATGCAACCTTGGCTGCCAGCTCAAAGCATCCACACATTTCATTTAACATTGCTCTAATAAGAAGTGCATACTTGACATCCTCCACGAGGAGTATTTCCTTTCCATCAGAAATGCTAACTCATACAAATCTTTAAATATTAACAGAAATACCCATTACAGCATGAAGATTCATTTGAACTGCCTCAAAAGGGACTGTTTCTTAATTGACATAACAGGTGATTAGTACATTGCTAATTGTTTTCAAAGCACAATAATGATCAAGGATCATAACATGATACCACTCATCACACAGGTAAGTGAGCATGGGAAAATAGAAGTTAATTGAATGGTCCTAATGTCATGAGAAAACAAAGGAATCAACAAAATAAGGTGTGTTCTGTGTTGTTGGTTTTTTTCAGTTCACATCTGAAGTCTTAGTTTGCTAAGCATATATTAATTATAGCGTAGATCCAGAACAGGATTTGCGATTTTTGTTGCTCTGTCTCTTGCAATAAGTCTTCCCTCAAGTTTCTTGTTTGTACCTAGAGACTTTGTTCAATGTTTGCATATCTGCAGAACTATCAGAAAATTATTTTTAAATTACCTGTTTAACAGTTTATGGAACATATATATATATATATGTGTATATATATAATGCATTAAGCTGAATTGCCCGAGGATTCTTAGCTCGCACAAAAAAAAATGCATGTGTCCACAAGTTAAACCATGATATTGGTTACAAATGTATACACTTAATGAAACAAAGATGCAATGGCTAGATTGTAACCTTTTCCAAGATAGAATATAAGAAAATACCACCAAAATAGTATTCTGTGACAAGAAAAACAACAACATGTAGGTATGATGGACTAACTGATAAAACATATGACATTGCTTAAGTCAGATAGAAGACCATTACAGATGATAACATAACTGCTAATGTTAGAAATGAGATACTTAATATTTCAGATTGCAATATAAATATTTTATTCTGTATACAGATTGTATGTTAAATTACAAACAAAATTAAATTGACATGTTTCTTAACTTATAGAAGAATGCCCATCACCTAAAAATTACTTGAAAACTGGGGCCCAGTGCATACCCCCCCCCCCCCCCCCCACCCCTTCTAATATCTGGAATAAATAAATCCCCACTAATGTAATCCTGGATCTGCCTTGGATGGCATAGGGATGGCTTGTCTTATCTAAATTATACTTTTTGGTGTTACCATACATGACAACCATTCAATTAAGCTCTGTTATTGTGTGTTTGCATCTTGAATTGGAAATATATAACTGTTTAATTTATATAAATGTTTTCTAACAAAACAAAAAGTAAATTGAATGGATGTACAAAAGAAAATATAATATTTCAAAAAAAGTATTAGCATTCATATGTAATAGCAACAGAAAGGATTTTTGTTAAAAATATCACAGTTTTAAATATACTTGTGTTTATATGTATTTGCTATTTAAATTTGTGTTGTTATATTTTAATAAATAAATAAAAAACAAGATATTTATATTACTTTGGCTTTAAAAAACATACCATTATAACATAATAATTGCATGAGTGTTGAATTAATCCCAACTAAAAACATAAATGTCATAATTTAATCATTAGAAAAAAACAATTCATTGTAGCAATGGTCAGCCACTACAGGTTTAGGAAGATCCCAGACAAATATCAGGGTAGAACCACTGGCACACACAAGTCATCTGAAAGACCTTCCCACATGAAAGTTTTTGCAAGTCTGGGATTCAAACCCATCTAGTGTTGGGCCATGGACTCAGTGGAGTCACACTGCTTCATACTGAGGAAAGTAACATAGCACAAGAACTTAATTAATGCTTTTGCCCACATCTGAATGAAACTCATATTTAGATTATAATTTATAAATCAGAAAATTATAGCATGTCTCCTTTCTTTCCAATCTACATTAATTTGTTACGACAATCATTTTAGTCTTTAGTTGCCAAGGGTGTTGTTTATTAAATTTCTCATTAACTTTTCCTTCTTCTGAAATAATGAACATAGGGTTAAATATACTCAAGTCTCATATAAAATGCCTCCTTTTAGCTATTAAGCAACATTTTCCTAAAACACAAACTAGGCCTAAGGGTCTTCAAGCTTAACCCACAGTTTGATTCAAATGGTAATTTCATCTGCTGAGGCGATGCTGTAAAATTGTGATTAATTGGACAAAATATGACGACAAAACCTTAAATATAGAGCCAGATGTGCTCGATAAATAGTCCACATGGTGGAAAAAATTTGGTGGAAGAAGAGAAGGTTAGGGGGAAAATTGAGGAGAAGAGTTGAAGAAAGGTTTGTAATACCTAATGTATTAGCATACATAGTTGGAGGTTGAACAAAAGCTTCCTGAAGCCATCTGCGAATCTTGACATTGGCCAATGTCAGGGTAATTGTATAGGACTAAGCATCAAATTTATCGTGAATTGTTGATGCTGGGACTTACTCACTGGCTGTATCGCTGTAAATTGTCCTCCTGCAAGACTCCAGCTGAGAAAATAAGTGATGCTAGGGCACGACGAGTCAGACTCTGGATGCTTGTGCGGCAGTTTTTGTTGCTGACACAAAAATGGCCTAGTCTAATTGGTCAGCAACTTCTGTAATGATATTTACGCTAATATAATCGAGGGTCATCTACTGACCAGGTCAAATGTGCTTTTCTGCGGACGATTGACATTTTATTGAAGATGCTTGACCCTGCATGGACATTTGTTAAATGGGCATTTCCATCCTGCATGCAAGGGGGGTTCAGAGGGTGAATGTAAATAGTCATTTTGGTATTTATTTTAGTACCGAATAAAGTTTTATTGGTGTCATCGATATTTTGTCATTATCTGTCAAGTTGGGCTACTGTCATTCCAAGTGTTGTGTGTGGTAATGGGAGTTGTTGTAGCTACACTATTGGCTGGCTGGGGGAGGAGGGAGGGGGGGTGGCTGTTGTACTGCTGTGACAGGTGACAAGGGGTTTACAGTCCCAACTGTAATGTCTTGTTGGAGAGATCAGTAAGAAACATCACCATGGCAACAGTGGACAGGTGAACTAATACAGACTTAATACTGCTTGCAGCAAGCTCTGGAACAGGCTGGGGTAATCCTGTTTTATTGCTTCAATGTGAGGTGTAAGGGTGGTGATAGAAAAAGTGGAGTAATATTAGAATCTACAATGATCTAACTTATAAGTAATCATGTAAAAGATGTAAAAGATACTTGCACTTGCAAGTGATTATGCTTATGAAAACAAGCAGCAGTAAAAAGTGATACAAAAAGTGACAAAACATACATCTGTTATAACTAGACAGATAAATGAAAAAAATAACAATTCAATTTTGAAAGAATTATAGTCATGAAAGAAATACCAAATATGAGGAAAGAAAAACAGTTAAATTATTAACAGAGTAGCAGTGTATAAGTAAAAGCAATGGCACTGTTAAGTGTTGTTTGAGTCCCACCTACAAAGAATGATCAACATGTTAAGTTTGTAAAGGGGAAGATAACCCTGAAAAACATCTAGAACCTCTGAAATAACTCGGGTCTATTAGAGGACTTCACAAATTACAAGTTTATCTGCTACACTTTAAAACTTCCCATCACTTAGTTTTATCTGCAAATAACTTCATACAATAATAATAAGACAAAGCTACTGCAGCATTAAGTACATTATCAGATAAGAAAGACTGGCTGATCTGGATATGCTTTTGCTTAACCTAACCAAACTAGAAGTTAAAAGTTTTCTAACAGATTAAGACTGTGAATTTGTGTGGAGAGAGGTGAAAGGTAGTAAGCAGACATCTTTAAGCATACTAGAAGATGATAGTAGCTAATAGCAGTAAAAGATGAGAGATGATAGTAGTAAAATATAGGAGTTGCTAGTAGTAGAAGATGGGAGGGAGTTGATAGCAGTAAACTATGGGAGTTGATAGTAGTAAACTATGAGAGTTAATAGCAGTAAAAGATAGAAGTTGATAGTAGTTGAAGATGGAAGTTGATAGAAATGAAAGATGGGAGTAGTTAGTAGCAAGCTATGGGAGTTGTTAGAAGTATAAAATAGGAGTAGATAGCAGTGGATAAGCTGATAGCAGTAAAATATGGGAGTAAATAGAAAATATGAAAGTTAATAGCAGTAAAAATGGAAGTTGATAGTAGTAAATTATGGGAATTGATAGCAGTAAAATATGGGTGTGGATAGTAGTAAAAGATTGGAGTTGATAGAGTAAAAGATTGGAGTTGATAGCAGTAAAAAAATTGGTAGCAGTAAAATATTGGAGTTGATAGCAGTAAAATATTGGAGTTTAAAATATTGGAGTTGATAGCAGCAAAATATTGGAGTTGAGAGTAGTAAAATATTGGAGTTGAGAGTAGTAAAATATTGGAGCTGATAGCAGTAAAATATTGGAGTTGAGAGTAGTAAAATATTGGAGTTGAGAGTAGTAAAATATTGGAGTTGATAGCAGTAAAAGATTGGTAGCAGTAAAATATTGGAGTTGATAGCAGTAAAATATTGGAGTTTAAAATATTGGAGTTGATAGCAGTAAAATATTGGAGTTGAGAGTAGTAAAATATTGGAGTTGATAGCAGTAAAAAATTGGTAGCAGTAAAATATTGGAGTTGATAGCAGTAAAATATTGGAGTTTAAAATATTGGAGTTGATAGCAGCAAAATATTGGAGTTGAGAGTAGTAAAATATTGGAGTTGAGAGTAGTAAAATATTGGAGTTGAGAGTAGTAAAATATTGGAGTTGATAGCAGCAAAATATTGGAGTTGAGAGTAGTAAAATATTGAAGTTGATAGCAGTAAAAGATTGGAGTTGATAGCAGTTAAATATTGGAGTTGATAGCAGTAAAATTTTGGAGTTGATAGCAGTAAAGTATTGGAGCTGATAGCAGTAGATGACAGGGGCTGAGAGTAGTCAAAATGGTGGCTATGGTACAAAGTGATGTCAAACTAGTCAACTACAAGTGAGAGAGTAGTGAAGGTTTGAGATCTTACATGGGGACGTAATTTAGCTCTCATGCCATGTGCCAGTTGTTCTACCTCAATATTTGTCTATGGTCTTCCTTCTCCCAAACCGGCTGGACATTCCAGGGATAATCATAATTGTGTAAATGCAAAGAATTTCAAAACCATAGAGGAAACGAACATTGTAATAGTGAAAGAATGAATTCTTACCTGGTTGTCCACTATGGGAGATCAGATAAGAGTCCCTGGCCTCTGTGTTTGGATACAAATACTGATGCTGAAAACAAAGAAAAACAACATCTTTATAAGCAAAAAAAAGAAGATTGAGTCCAAAATAATACTAACAATACTTTTTCACTATAAAGACTACATTGCATAAGCAAAGATGATTCTATAATTGAAATTCCGTTAGTTGTTGCATTTTACAACTAAGATGTGTTCTGTCCATTAACCTGAGACTATGTTCACTAGGGGAAGATCTAGTGCTGCTTTACTGTAATAACCTGTCAAGAACACCTGTCATGACACCACCCAACAACATGAGTGTGAGCCTAGAGGAATTTTCTTTAAAAACAACCTTTGTTTCTAACCATCATGTGCCATTAAAGTCTGAAGATAGAAATGTATCATACAATAAAAACAATAAGGCTGTATTTTTAGTAACTGACACAACATAATGGTTATAACCTGCTTTTAAAGATTTAAAAAAAAGGATATCAAATTACATATTTACTGGCTGTTTTATTAAAATAATAATAAAATAAGAAGTAAATGACTGAATAAGAAGGACCAACATTAAACATAATGATAGGGTATTAAATCAGATTTAATGTTTGAAGGTCAGAATGATTCAATTGTGAATTCATCTTTCAACTTCATGAGAATCATTTCCTTTTTTTAAGAAATTCACTTTTTTTTTAAATTGTTCTTTTAAATTAGGTAGACAAACATTTAGTACCACAGCAATTTTGAGATGTTTATTGCCTTGAAGATTGATTATTGAAGTTGTTTGAATCTCAGACACAGTCAAACTAAGGTAGGTAAGTATATTCAATGATATTCATCATTCCAGAACCTGAATTTAAAAAAAAGATAAGGACTTTTGGACCAGACATTTGGGCCATGAAGGTTTAAGCACTGGCCTTTTGGACCAGACTTTTATGGCCATGAAGGTTTAAGCAATGGCCTTTTGGACCAGACTTTTATGGCCATGAAGGTTTAAGCAATGGCCTTTTGGACCATACTTTTTTATCACTGAGGTTTAAGCAATGGCCTTTTGGACCAGACTTTATTATCACTGAGGTTTAAGCAATGGACTTTTGGACCAGACGTTTTTATCACTGAGGTTTAAGCAATGGACTTTTGGACCAGACTTTTGGGCCATGGAGGTTTAAGCACCGGCCTTTTGAACCAGACATTTAGGCCATGAAGGTTTAAGAAATGGCCTTTTGGACCAGACTTTTTTTGTCACTGAGGTTTAAGAAATGCCCTTTTGGACCAGACTTTTTTTGTCACTGAGGTTTAAGAAATGCCCTTTTAGACCAGACTTTTTTTGTCACTGAGGTTTAAGCACTGGCCTTTAGGACCAGATGTTTTTTTGTCACTGAGGTTTAAACACTGGCATTTTGGACCATACTTTTTGGGCCATGAAGGTTTAAGCAATTGACTATTGGACCAGCCTTTTTTGTCACTGAGGTTTAAGCAATGAACTTTTGGATCAGACTTTTTGGCCATGAAGGCTTAAGCAATGGACTTTTGGGCCACACTTTTGGGCCATGGAGGTTTAAGCAATAAATTTTTGGGCCATAAAGGTTTATGCAAAGGACTTTTGGGCCAGACTTTTCAGCAATGAAGATTTAAGCAATGGACTTTTGGGCCAGACTTTTGGGCCATGGAGGTTTAAGCAATGGACTTTTGGACCAGACTTTTGGGCCATGAAGATTTAAGCAATGGACTTTTGGGCCAGACTTTTGGGCCATGAAGATTTAAGCAATGGACTTTTGGGTCAGACTTTTGGGTCATGGAGGTTTAAGCACTGGACTTTTGGGCCATGGAGGTTTAAGCACTGGACTTTTGGACGATGGAGGTTTAAGCACTTGACTCTTGGACCAGACTTGGGCAATGGTGGTTTAAGCTCCGAACTTTTGGGCCATGAAGGTTTAAGTAATGGACTCTTGGACCAGGACCAGACTTGGGTCATGGAGGTATAAACAATGCACTTTTGGACCAGACTTTTGGGCCATGGATGTTTAAGCCATGGACTTAGGGCCATGGAGTTTAGGTCATGTAGTGGACACAGAAGCATAAGGCATGGCCTAGCACTCATTTTTGTGATGTAATATCCATTTCATATTGCTTCAATAGCCTTAAGCATCCTATGGCTGCTCAAGAATTTAATACCTTCAGTTAAAAGAACATAAAACAAAATACATTTCTAATATTAAATTTGTGCCAATAAAGTTTCACGCCAAGTGAATGTTATATTCCATTGTCTGCTACATGTAACATGGTAGATTACTGGTAGACCATTCAACAAGAGCCAACCAGTCCAAGACTCACGACACCACCCTGGGTAAATACAGCATGCCCAGATAGTTGCCATGACAACTATATGTAAATTACTCATAGACAGATGGTGTTGCTATCTATGGACTGAGAATTAATTCTGCATCTATTTATCTGTGGGTACATTCTATAACCAGAGACTCATTGATTTTTTCTCTGCTTCTGCCTACAGATAAAAGGGGCCAGGCAGAGTTGGATGCTGGGGGATGCATTAAAAGGGGGCTGAAAAAGGGGATTTGATAAGGGTCTATATTGATAACAGAAGATGGATATACTAGGTAGGAGCAGCATAAATGGTTGGCAAGGCTACAGGCCCTAGATTGGGGATTGGGAACCAGAGCAATGGAGTGACTCAGTATAAGATACGGGTGTGTCTGAGGGACTATGGTGTTTTTTATGCTGACAAAAGATTACCATACTAGGATAATTATCTTAAGTTTTATATGCTTCTACTGAACTCAATGACAGTAAATAATTATGGGGGATGTGTTTATACAACACACTAATGGTGTTTTAATGTTTGGTTGCATTAGTTTTATAAGTATGATAAATAATAGAGAAAGTAATAATTGGGCTTAAATGGGCTGACAATTAAAAGTGTGGTAAAAGAAAAGAATTAGACAATCATTTTATGGCACCAATTTATTAAAAAAACACTGTATTTTATGTTCCAAAATATTAAAAATAAGTATTGCATCTTTGTTTGTTTTTATAAAAAATACAGGCATACATGGAAATGAATAGTGCAATTTTTAATTAGAATTTTGATTTTCTTCAATAAGTGATTAGTTTAATCATATTTAATTGCCAAATTAGTTTTTTCTTTACAATCCATGTGCAGTTACAATTTAATAATGCAGTTTGAAATCAAAACAAAACTCCACTCTGTTTAATGATGTTTCCATTTATGGCAAATCTTTCTCAGGTTTATTAAATCATGTTGATGCAATTTATGAAAAATAGGCAAACAGGGGGAGTAACTAGGTCTTGAACTAAGATAAACTCTCAGTATTTGTACATATATACGATAATGCCAAATTGACAACCTTTTAAATTGTTCAGTATATATTTCATAACATATTCAACTTGCTTCATTAATTTGTAAACTTTATAATCAATAATAATATGTGACATATATATATGTTTTCTTTATATCATAAAAAAACATACATGAAAACATATTATTGTTTAGACAGAAATGCCATATACTGTCCTCGTTGTATGGAGAAATTAAATTAGGGGAAAGAGATGGAAAACAAGTGCTCAATGCTATGTAAGACAAAAAGAACAGATACATCAGTGATACATATAGGCCTGTAGTGATGACACAGTCACTGTAATTCTTTTAAAAAACATCCCATTTGTTTATTTAATCACAGGCTGTCGGGTGGCTGTTGTTGTCTGATTTGGCAGTGGCCATGGACTGCCAGTCATAATTGGGCCTAGTCACATGTTCCATGTTTATACAGGAAATGAGGCCCTGATACGATACGATTTCAAAGAATGACTGATCACCATGTAATTTAATTGTATCAGTATAAATATCACTTGTAACAAAGGAGAAAAACCAAGAGATTGGAAAATCTGGAGTGAACAAAAATGACCCTGATTCTGTAACTATTGGTTTCAGCTACAAATAGTAGAAGCATGGCATTTAAAGTAAGTGGGTTAAATTTTTATTTCGAAACTATTCATGAAAGTTTGAGGGAGTATTTCTTAATTTGCATAAGTATTTACGAGTTTTCTTTCTGCTCAAATGCAATTAATGTTTATGATGAATATGATGGGTTAATGATGGTGATGATGATGAATAGTGGTTATGATAAATTATGGTGATATGATGATGACAGTGTTGCTAAAGCTGGTAAAGATAAAAGTGATGATGATAGTGATGATGATGGTGGTGATGATGAAGGTGTTGAAGATGGTAGTGATAATGAGGGTGGGGATGATGGCTTTAATGATGATGATGATTAAAATTATTAATGTAGTGATCATAATGATGATGATCATAAGTTGATATTGATGACGATGATGATGATGATGATGATGATGCCACTGATGATGATAGTGATGATTATAATAATGTTGATTATAATTATGATGATGATGATGATGATGATAATGATGATGACAATGATGATCGTGATAGTGGCAATAACAGTGATGAGGATGACAATGATGATGAAATGATGATAAGGATAATGCTGATGATGATAAAGATGGTTGTTGTTGTATTCGTGATGATGGCGGTGATGGTGGTGATAGTGACAGTGAAAAATAGTGTTGATGACATGATAATGATGATTGATAAAGATGATGATAGATAACAATGCGATTTTATTCCAGAAATGATGCAAGTTGAACAATGTAACATAATTCAACAACACTTACACATACAATGTAATCCCCCATGTGTATATAAGGCTCATTTTATCATCTGTCTTTTTTTTTACCTCCATGGTGAAAAAAGAGGTCTCATTTTTCCCAACCTTCAATTACCTAGGCCCCCTCATGTATAATTAATTTACCAGGTAAATCATTGTCATCGTCATCTGCCAAGTCAGCCATTGTTTATTATGAATAAAGAATTAAGCTTATGAGCTGTAACATTTTATGGCTTCAGTCATCAGTTAGGGGTAGGGGATGTAATATACCCTCTCAATAATATGCAAATCTGGTCTATTCATCACAGAAAGACCCTTTTTTCCATCATCCCTTCCATATTAACTGATGTAGCAAAGCTTTATTTTCCATTGACTCAATTATGGTAATCAATCTATGGAAATCAAAACTTTCCTCATCAGCCTGCTCTGCTCCAAACAAAGGACAACCATATACTAGCCCGACAAACATTGCAGGTCAACGTAGGGGCTCCAATCTTCATGGGACTTGACATCCCATCAACAACAGGGCTCTGGAACTATTTAATCAATAACCCAACTTTTCTTACTGATGCTTCTCCAGCCCCTAATGCTCAACCTAGTCGGGCTCTTTGTTTGCAGCTTCATAACCCAACTTATTGGTGGGTCGAGTACACAATGGCACGGCACGCGACAAAGCAATCTGAAATCATCGGTGTATATCATAGTAATTAGACGGTATATTTTACATGGTGAACAAACTGGGTACCAGCTATAACCTGTTATTAGGCGTTATCATAGGTTTCAATGCATCATCAAGGGGAACCATCCCAAGTCACCTGGACCTGAGGACAGCTGGCAGAAAAAAAAGGTATTTGGGGCACGCGACACTCTCCTTGTACACTCGAGCAACAAAACCAATATCTCACATCATAAATGCGACCAGGTAGGACCATTAATGACAAGCCACTTACAATCTTAAAATTGTCCCCACCTAACCAACTTACCCCTTCCCCTTTCTCCTTACTCGTATCTTCTTTTTTGCACCTGACAAACATTTGTGGACAAGTGCATTGGGGTTTTTATTTTTATTTTAACATCTCTTTTAATGTCCCAATATTTGTAGTTAAATGAAAGTCAGTTAAAGATTTTGTTTATTTAAATGTTTTATTTGCCTCTCTTATATTCTTGCATGTATAGTTCTATTTTTGTATATAAGCATACATGTGAACTTTATCTGAGGCCAAAGAGGGAGATTTTCACTTGCAAAGTAGGTGATTTGTTATTTTCATATAAACAAAGAAGGAAGTTATCTGTTTACAAGTAGGGAGATTTCTGAAAATGTGTGAAGCACCCCCCATTTTCAAAAAAAAATTGAACCTTAAAAGAGAGAGTCTCCCTCCAAAGAGTTGAGAGTTCACATGTATGTAAAAAATAAAAATAAAATTGTCATTATTTTTGTACCATAATATATTTTGTGATTTTCACAATTAAAATTTGAGTTTTATTTATCCCTCTCTAATCTTTAATACACCTGACTAACTTTTTTTCTTTTCTTTAATTCTTATTATATAACATGGTGTGTAAATAATATATAAATAAATTACATTTTTACTCATAACCTACATACCTGATTTCACTGGATATTAGGAACCTGGGCATCAAATTGTTTTTATTTTCTTGTTTAATACTGACTTACAGGTTTGATAGTTCTTTTGATATGATATTAAAATTTACCTTTCAGCTACCTATATACAGCCTGTATAATATGTATTAGTTGTAGATTTATTTCCCTTTTCTTTTTTCATTTATTTTTGTTATCAAATACATAAGTACACAATTTATGATTGCTTTCTTTAGACATATTACACAGGCATTATTGGTAAACTTTTGCTGAATATTAAACATGGTTTCTGACAGTTTGGACTCGAATGATTTCCTCAAATAATGTTATCAATTATTGTTACCTGAAAAGATACTGTTGTTTTTGATGCCCTACATCTATGTGAAAAATAAAGGCACAACACCCCATTCATCATTACAATATATTTCCTATTTGGGACAATGCTGCACAATTAGTTATTTTTAAACTAAGATAACCATATGGTCACTTACTTTTGACAACACATTATATCATCATCCAGGTAATCTGCTTTGACATTGATATCTATTTTTAACAGATATCTATATTATGCTTTATTACAGATTCAGTAAGATTGAACATTAAAGTAATTTTTTCACAATTCATACTAAATAATAATTTAGGTTCTGTTCAAAATCATGTTCATTTTTTATGTTGAAATGAGTTTTTTCACAGAAATTATGACTAAATTCCCTAAAACAGGGATTAAAAAATTTCATGGTTGTTCAAACTGTTGTATACCACTTTTATGATATTTTTTATTCCTTTTTTTTGTCAATAGATTTGTGTTTGCCTGAAATTACAACCTATTTAAGAATTAAAGCTTTTACTGGTATATTAGTTTCCCTGATTCAGACGGTCGTTTGTTTATGGTCTAAAACTTCAAAGACAGTATAAAGTTAACAAATATTTACTTGAATGTTTGTACTAACAATAAGCATTGTATAATGCACAAGAACACTATATTTGTAAAACACTACAAACTCCTATCAGTTTCTAATGAAATTTTCACCAGCATTTCATATTTATCAAAGATGTTTCCCTTTGTCCCAGAGGATAAATTTCCAAAGCAAAACAAAAATTTATGTTACTGAACATAAATGTCCAACCCGCTTTTACAGAAATATTACAATTGTCACAATCAACTGGATGACATAAAATCATAGCAAAACAAAGGAGGTGGCAAACTTAAGTATTTCTTAAACTGCTCCAAAGAGAGGAAACCAAACTTAACCCATATGACTTAATCAGGCAAATAGTGTAAACCCAGATGATTAGCTCCCAGTGTCAGATCAGGATCTACACTGTTTTTGCTTATACATATCTATCAACACATAATGATACATTTGCTTAAAATTTTACACAGATAAATAAAATTTCGAAGGGGCTACTATCAAAGTCAACAAGATAACGGTTAAATTGCAACACAATGACATACATAAAAAAATAACAAAGAACAAAAAAAAAGCTAATGCCCTTATCTATGATTGTAGCATTCTGTAGAAACAATAGACCATCAGTAGCTGGAGGGATGATCAGAGAGTTATCAACATATTCAAATTACCCTGACATATGGTCTCGATCGCTCTCTGTGACTCAATAGGTATTGGTTGGCATGGTTACGCTGTCATCTCTTATCAACCAATCAAAACACTTTACTTAGAGGTGGCTGTTTAAACATAAATATTTGATATGCAATCACAGAATTCATACGTGCTAATCCCTAGTCAAATATCACCTGCTACTGTAATACCTAGATAGGGAGTCAGACATATAAGGTAGGGTTTCAGGTAGGAAAATAACATCATTGATAGCCTGACAATAACTAATTCTAACCAGAAACATGTATTTAATCTCTCTGAATGCTCAGTTTTTCATGAAAACCTGAAAATGTTACACTCTACAAAAAACATATATTTAATCTCTCTGCAATGCTCAGTTCTTCATTAAACAATGACAATGTTACATTCTATGTGGAAAATACATTTAATCTCTCTGCATGCTTAGTTCTTTATTAAAACCTGAAAATGTTACATTCTACAAAAAACATATATTTAATCTCTCTGCATGCTAGGTTCTTCATTAAAAAATGACAATGTTACATTCTATGCGGTAAATACATTTAATCTCTCTGCATGCTCAGTTCTTCATTAAAAAATGACCATGTTACATTCTACGCGGAAAATACATTTTTTCCCTCTGCATGCTCAGTTCTTCATTAAAAAATGACAATGTAACATTCTACGTGGAAAATACATTTAATCCCTCTGCATGTTCAGTTCTTCAATAAAAAATAACAATGTTACATTCTACCTGGAAAATACATTTAATGGGTTATATCTTTAGGAATCTATTAAAATATGGCCATATTTGTATGAAATAATAATTAATTTTAATATTTTTTTATATTTTTTTTTAGCTTTTGCAGTCTACTTCATTCAAGGATTCAGTGAATTTCTATCATTGTTGGAATTACTGTTGCACAAACGAATGCACTTCAAGACAGGTTAATGTGACATTAATGTTAAATTAATGATGGACCTGAAGGTTAAATATCAGTAGATCAAAGTGATGAGAAAGTCAAAGGTAATTATAAATATATTTATCAATTTACCTGCATGATGATTACGTACATAATACCAAAATATGACTATGATTATACTAACATATATAAGAAGCAACTAGAAATATATTGTAGTAAAAAAAATGTTACAGTGACAAAAATGCTGAGACTAGACATTGGATAGAATAAGCCCAACAGACACTGCCCTGAAACAGTCAGCTGGCAAAAGGACTGAATTGGGAGCTTGTACTGATTTACTCTCTAACCTCACAATTCCTGAGTGTTTTTCTTCAGGTTTACACACTCTCTGGAAGACACAAGCATATACCTAAGGTTTCTGTTATCTTTCTCATTAATTAATTGGCTATTTATACTATATTATATACTTCTGATATAGGACAGGACATCTTAAGCTTACCCTACATCAATAGGTCGACAGAAGACTGTCCTAACGTAAATTATAGGCAAAACTGTTCTATCTCAACAAGTATTGAAATACTGATACATCTTTTAACACAGATTAAATACCTCTGTATAGCACATGCAAATTTTTTTTTATTATAATACAATTTCAAAAAAGAATTTCTATTGCACTACAGAATAAAAAACTGATATTTTACCTTCTCCTGTAAAAAAATGAAAGACCAATTTAGAATAATCTTCTGCTGTCCAACTGACATACAATGTATACAAAATTAAACAAATAATAGGACTTCAATGACAAGGGACCCCCTCTTCAAAATAAAACTTCACAAACTCAATAAAATGTAACAAATCAAGAACATTTGGCATAACCAAATAAAATTATGTAGGAAAAACATGTATATTTAAAATATCATTAACTCCTCCCAACAGAGGTTTTACGGTAAACTAGGGAAAATATAAATAAAATATATACTAGGTAATATATTTAATTATACTCATATTACCAGTAATTGATGATTAAAACAATTTAACTAAGATGTGCATGGTTTTTATATAATCCCCGCTAATGATTTATAGAGACTATACTAATCTTCCTAACCAGGTTAAGTTAAGAAAGTTGGAGACAAGAAGCACTCTGTTGGGAGTAATATATGTAAATAGAGTAGAGCCTTAACTAAATTTCAGAAAATAGTAAAAGCACTAGAACCATACAGTTAAAACTTCAAATGGTCTCCTGAGGTATAAATCTGTCAGAATGAGTCTCTTTCTGTTGTTTTTCCTATTACATCACTACATGCAATTAGAGTATTGCACAATTCTTAATTGTGGTTTTTGTTGTTGTTGTTTAAATTGTTGTTCTTTGTTCTTTTGTGTTTATCTTTGATGGATTTGTTTTTCTTTTGGTATTTTTAATTGGTTGCATAATTGTTTCTTCTTTTGATTTATTCTGTGGATTTCCTAAGATTATGAGAAATTGCTCCATGCTAATTTGGAAGAAACAACAGTATTTTTCTAGTGTACAAATTGTCATTTAAATCTATAGTTATACAGCCTGAAAGACTCTGGAGTAATTGGTATATTATAGGTTTATTGTAAATTCATGGTGGACAGCACAGATTAATTGATCTAAGACAGGCAAATAGTAACATTTAGTCTTTTAAGACAGATAGCAAATATTATTTGATCTAAGACAAGCGATCAGCACATATTTAATGATCTAAGACAGGCTGACAGCACGTATTAATTAATATAGGACAGGCGGTCAGCACATATTTACTGAATCGAGACAGGCAGACAGCACACATTAACTGATCTAAGACAAGCGAACAGCACATATTAACTGATCTAAGAAAGGCAGACAATACAAATTAATTTATCTATGAGAAGTGGACAGCAAATATTAACTGATCTAGGACTTGCGAATAGCACATATTAATTGATTAAAAGCAGCTGGACAGCACATATTAATTGATATAGGACAGGCAGACAGCACATAATAATTGATCTAAGACAGGCAGACAATACATATAAACTGATATAGGACAGGCAGACAGCACATATTAACTGATCTAAGACAGGCAGACAATACATATAAACTGATATAGGACAGGCAGACAGCACATAATAATAATTGATCTAAGACAGGCAAACAATACATATAAACTGATATAGGACAGACAGACAGGACATATTAACTGATCTAAGACAGGCAGACAATACAAATTAATTTATCTATGAAAGCGGACAGCACATATAAACAGATCTAGGACTGGCGAATTGCATATTTAATATTCAATTTATTTAATATTATAAATTGATCTGAGGCAGGTGGACAGCAAATATTAATTGACCTAAGACAGACGGGCAGCACATATTTAATGATTTTAAATCTGTGGACAGCACATAATCATTGATGTAAGACCAGTTGACAGCACATATTAATTGATGTATGACCAGTGCACAGCAAATATAAATTGATCTTAGACCGATGGATAGCACATAATAATTAATGTTAGACCAATGGACACCAAATATTAATTGATCTAAGACCAGGAGACAGCACGTATATATTGGCATAAGACTGTAGGACAGCAGATATTAAAGGTGGTATACGACAGTTTGATCCACAAATTTTTTCTCAAATAACCAAGTAGGTCATTGGTACATAAAATGCTGTTCATTGATGCCAAGATCTTTGTGAACAGTTAAGGATAAATCCGCACTTGTCTCTGCAAAAAGGAGTTTCCCATCCGAGCCACGCAGCAGAGATAGCTATTTTTAAACTTAGAAAATGGATACCACCTTTAACTGATTTAAGACAGGCGAGCAGCACATAATAATTGATCTAAGACTGATGGATAGCACATAAAAATTGATCTAAGACTGATGGATAGCACATAATAATTGATCTAAAACTGATGGATAGCACATAATAATTGATCTAACACTGATGGATAGCACATAATAATTGATATAAGACTGGTGGATAGTACATATTAATTGATATAAGACAAGCGGACAGCACACAATTATTGATCTAAGACAGGCAGGCAGCACATAATAATTAATCTAAGACTGATGAATAGCACATATTAATTTATCTAAGACTGTAGGAAAGCACATAATAATTGATCTAAGACTGATGAATAGCACATATTTATTGATCTATGACAGTAGGACAGCACATATTAATTGATATAAGAATGGTGGATAGTACATTTCAATTAATATAAGACAGGCGGACAGCACACAACAATTGATCTAAGACAGGCAGGCAGCACATATTAACTGATCTAAGACAAACATTTATTTTGCACACTGTGTTTTTCAGAATTAGTATTTCCTGCATATTTTGTGTTTCCTTCACAGCATTGTTATGATGTTATGACAAACAATCTACTTTCATTCTATTTTAAAAAAATAAATAAAAAATGAAAAATTTGTGTGTTTTTTTGTTTTTTTTTGTGAAAATAAATTAATGCCATATCGTGTTATGAAATTCATACAGAATAATATTAGCAAAAAACACTTGCTTAAAATGGTGTCATTGTTAGATAAAATTGACGAGGGTCATTTTGTTTGTTTGTAACATAAGGGGGCCTCTTTCAAAACTGTTTGCTATTTTCAAATTTCAGTTATTTTAGTTCTCCAAAGTAAAATTATGTTAAAGAAAATAATTAACCAGTGTTTATGCTATAAATTTGCTGTAAAAAGGCTATTTATCACTAGATTTATGTCTTAGTTACCTTGCACCAATTAAATATGGTTAAGTTTAATCTGAAACAACAAATTTTCAAAATAAATTACAACTCCCATGTTTTAAAGATAGGAGCAATTCTAGAGAGTCATTACAAGTTAGTATTGGAGGAATCACAAAATGTTGTCATAATATAATTGTAGTGCATCGAGGTTGCATAACGTTACAGAATTTGGTGCTAATCATTGATTACTGGCAAAGTGTGTTTTTTAATTATTATTCTGTAAATTGTACACTAAATCTCGTGTTATAAGTGGCTCAGATTACTTTGTTGAATGTGATCTTGGACAGTAGACTATTAAAGTGACGACACACAACAACAACAACAGCACCAAACCACTCATTTTTCAAACTAAATATGGCATAGCAAAGAAAATATGAATACAAATGTTGCACATTGAATGAATCTAAAAACACATTATTTTGTAACCTATAACTTAAAAAGCTCTTTAACAATTCATGCTTCTCTTTTCTCTCCTACACTGTACTAGATTGATTTTGTCCCATGCCATTTCAGAACTTTGAATAATTTTGAAATTGCTTCTGTGGCTTGATCAACAACAACAATAAAATATGGAGCGTAGTCTCAAAGTATAACATGCATGTCAAGCTGCTATCATTGTCAGAGGTATCATTTTTGTCCTACAAACATGTACGAGATGGGCCTCGTAATTTTTAATGGAAACGCTTCACTCAGGCAGAAGTATGTGAGTATGTATTCTATGGTAGTAGTCATTGTTTGTCTCAGATATTGTTGTTTGATCGCATCAAATGGATAAATAAAGTAAATGATGCAGAAGAGAAGGGCTCAGCTTCAAAGAAAACAACAGAAGGCAGATGACAAACTGATACATGTATGGAGATACATGAAGTCAGTTATCATAACTTAGCTTGTTAGTAAATCAATGTTACTGAAAAAGAATAAAGAAGCTGAAAACTTTTAGATACTCTATCGTTTAATGATTGCATGCCATGGATGTGTTAGAACCATGGTTGTGTGCACCGAGTGGGAAGAAATCCAATGATTTATGATCATTTAGAATAGGGAACCATGAAAAAAAAACATCCTTTTATGCAACCTTGAAGAATAAAACACCATGTCAACATGAAAAATAAAGATCTATGTCATATGACCTTGAATTTTGAAAAGATAACCATTCTGTCCATTACTAATATATCATGACACAATGTTCATCTTGAATAATGCCGAAAATCATAAAAAATAAAAATAACACCTTTGTTATAATATATACTCAGACAATAAACAGTATCATTTATCTTTATAAATAATTGTTGCTTTATTATCACCCAAAAATGTTATCTTATAAGCATGAGCTCTCCACATTTTTGTCTACTAACTATAAACAAGTTTATTATATTGCTGAACACTTTTCTGTCCGTAATATGATAAAAAAAAATCTTGATGATTATATAACCTAAAAATGAACATGGTCTCACGGGCCAATGCTTCTGAAAATACCAGTCAATATTGTGCACTATTCACCAGTTTTTCAATATTAAATAATCTATAAATAAACATTGGAAAATTTCATTCGATTTTAATTGGGCCAACACACTGGTATTGCCCCTCTTCCTATACAGTTATTGTGTTTGTTTAAGGAAATATTTGGTAACAAGCTAAGATTAAGTGAGTTTATATTAAGTGTACTAAGCATCCAAACTTCAAGGCAACCATGCTCTCATATTGCGGCATATTAAGAAAAGAAATGTTTAATGAATAGTTTTTATATCAGTAAGTTGCATATTACATGTTAATCCATTGCGACTGGTACATACAAAGGGGGTTAATATATAATTTGGAATATTAATTATGTGTTAAAGATATAGAATACAATTTGAAAATCAATAGAAAGTGGCCAATTTTTCAGGTTGACTTTCAAAGTGTTAAAATTTAGTCTCCTGTCCCAAATTTTGCAATAGCAGTCTAATCAACCAAAATAGTGAAGTTTAGAAACATAATCCCATTGATAGGAAGTTATATTCTACTAGAAGAGTTATGGACTATAGGTTCCGCAGCTGCTAGTAACATAGTATAATATAACATTTTTGTCATAAAACCTTGTCATATTACCTTAATGGTCAAAGAAGCATTAGAAAATAACAATGTTACTTTAGAATTATAGAAAATGACTCATGTCATAATGCCCATGAAAAACAGCCATGAGAAAATGAGCTAATTGTCACAGAAACATGGAAACTAGCCTTGTTGTCACAGAATCATGAAAACTAGCCTCATTGTCACAGAATCATGGAAACTAACCTCATTGTCACAGAATCATGGAAACTAGCCTCATTGTCACAGAATCATGGAAACTAGCCTCATTGTCACCGAATCATGGAAACTAGCCTCATTGTCATGGAATCATGGAAACAAGCCTCAATGTCACAGAATCATGGAAACTAGCCTCATTGTCATGGAATCATGGAAACAAGCCTCAATGTCAAAGAATCATTGAAACTAGCCTTATTGTCACAGAATCATGGAAACTAACCTCATTGTCACAGAATCATGGAAACTAGCCTTATTGTCATGGAATCATGGAAACAAGCCTCAATGTCACAGAATCATGGAAACTAGCCTCATTGTCATGGAATCATGGAAACAAGCCTCAATGTCAAAGAATCATGGAAACTAGCCTCATTGTCACCGAATCATTGAAACTAGCCTTGTTGTCACAGAATCATGGAAACTAACCTCATTGTCACAGAATCATGGAAACTAGCCTCATTGTCACGGAATCATGGAAACTAACCTCATTGTCACCGAATCATGGAAACTAGCCTCATTGTCATGGAATCATGGAAACAAGCCTCAATGTCAAAGAATCATGGAAACTAGCCTCACTGTCACAGTATCATGGAAACTAGCCTCATTGTCACAGAATCATGGAAACTAGCCTCATTGTCACAGAATCATGGAAACTAGCCTCAATGTCACAGAATCATGGAAACTAACCTCATTGTCACAGAATCATGGAAACTAGCCTCATTGTCACAGAATCATGGAAACTAGCCTCATTGTCACAGAATCATGGCAACTAGCATCATTGTCACCAAATCATGGAAACTAGCCTCACTGTCACATAATCATGGAAACTAGCCTCATTGTCACAGAATCATGGAAACTAGCCTCATTGTCACAGAATCATGGAAACTAGCCTCATTGTCACGGAATCATGGAAACTAGCCTCATTGTCACGGAATCATGGAAACTAGCCTCATTGTCACCAAATCATGGAAACTAGCCTCATTGTCATGGAATCATGGAAACAAGCCTCAATGTCAAAGAATCATGGAAACTAGCCTCATTGTCACGGAATCATGGAAACTAGCCTCAATGTCACGGAATCATGGAAACAAGCCTCAATGTCAAAGAATCATGGAAACTAGCCTCACTGTCACATAATCATGGAAACTAGCCTCAATGTCAAAGAATCATGGAAACTAGCCTTATTGTCATAGAATCATGGAAACTAGCCTCATTGTCACAGAATCATGGAAACAAGCCTCATTGTCACAGAATTATGGAAACTAGCCTCATTGTCACAGAATCATGGAAACTAGCCTCATTGTCACAGAATCATGGAAACTAGCCTTATTGTCATAGAATCATGGAAACTAGCCTCATTGTCACAGAATCATGGAAACTAGCCTCATTGTCACAGAATCATGGAAACTAGCCTCATTGTCACAGAATCATGGAAACTAGCCTCATTGTCACAGAATCATGGAAACTAGCCTCATTGTCACCAAATCATGGAAACTAGCCTCATTGTCACGGAATCATGGAAACTAGCCTCATTGTCACGGAATCATGGAAACTAGCCTCATTGTCACAGAATCATGGAAACTAGCCTCATTGTCACAGAATCATGGAAACTAGCCTCATTGTCACCAAATCATGGAAACTAGCCTCAATGTCAAAGAATCATGGAAACTAGCCTCATTGTCAAGGAATCATGGAAACTAGCCTCAATGTCACGGAATCATGGAAACAAGCCTCAATGTCAAAGAATCATGGAAACTAGCCTCACTGTCACATGATCATGGAAACTAGCCTCAATGTCAAAGAATCATGGAAACTAGCCTTATTGTCATAGAATCATGGAAACTATAGCCTCATTGTCACAGAATCATGGAAACAAGCCTCATTGTCACAGAATCATGGAAACTAGCCTCATTGTCACAGATTCATGGAAACTAACCTCATTGTCACAGAATCATGGAAACTAGCCTCATTGTCACAGAATCATGGAAACTAACCTCATTGTCACAGAATCATGGAAACTAGCCTCATTGTCACAGAATCATGGAAACTAGCCTCATTGTCATAGAATCATGGAAACTAGCCTCATTGCCACAGAATCATGGAAACTAGCCTCATTGTCACAGAATCATGGAAACTAGCCTCATTGTCACGGAATCATGGAAACTAGCCTTGTTGTCACAGAATCATGGAAACTAGCCTCACTGTCACAGAATCATGGAAACAAGCCTCAATGTCAAAGAATCATGGAAACTAACCTCATTGTCACGGAATCATGGAAACAAGCCTCAATGTCAAAGAATCATGGAAACTAACCTCATTGTCACAGAATCATGGAAACAAGCCTCATTGTCACAGAATCATGGAAACTAGCCTCATTGTCACGGAATCATGGAAACAAGCCTCAATGTCAAAGAATCATGGAAACTAACCTCACTGTCACATAACCATGAAAAACCTCATTGTTACTGATCCTTTGGAAAATATCTGCATAATAAAACATATCTAAAAAAAAACAAAGATCATTTTCACAGATCCATGAATAACAACCTTCCTGTCATAAAACAATGGAAAAAAAACAACACTTTTATATAAGATCCATGAGCGGCAATATAGTCAAAGAACCCTAAAAAACAAACTACCATGGTGTTTGAACATAGAAAAACCCTTTTGTTATAAAACAATGAAACAGAATTTTGTAATAGAACTATGAAAAATAACTCTCATGCCAAACACCAACTTGTTAAAATTCATTGAAAATGTTCATTCTTTCCAATTCTATAAATAAGCACAATGACTGTGTTGTTATGCTACATGTAGGACATCAATAAACATCATTTTGGGGGACCTGTTAAGGTTACAATAATTTATTTGGTTGTTTGAGTTTTTTTCCCCTCAATTATCAGATACCACCTTTAAATATAACACTATTATATTTCCTATCTGGGGGTTTAATAGCCACTTAATCATCAATCAAAACCATGAAAAATACCCCCATTGTCATGCAACCATGAAAAACACCCAATTGTCATGATCAATGAAAAACACCCTATTGTCATGGAACCATGAAAAACACCCCATTGTCATAGAATGATGAAAACATGTCATTATCATGGAACCAGGAAAAATACCCCATTGTCAAAGAACAATGAAACACCCCATTGTCATGGAACCATGAAAAACACCTCATTATCATGGAACCATGAAAAACATCTCATTATCATGGAACCATGAAAACACCCCAAGTCATGGAACCATGAAAAACACTTCTATTGTCACGGAACCATGAAAGATACCCCATTGTCATGCAATGATGAAAACATGTCATTATCATGGAACCAAGAAAAAATACCCTATTGTCATGGAACAATGAAACACCTCATTGTCAAGAACCATGAAAAACACCCCATTGTCATGGAACCATGAAAAACACCTCATTGTCATGGAATCATGAAAAACATCCCATTGTCATAGATCCATTTAAATCACCCCATTGTCATGCAACCATGAAAAACAACCCTCTTTATCATAAAGCATAAAAACAGCTTCTTTATAATTCCTTCCTTTTGACATTTAGTAAGGCACTGGGAATGAAAATGTAATCATCATCTTTAAAATTATTGTTTTAGCAACTTCAACCTCCAAACATTAAATTTATAAACAAACTCTACTCAAGACCACTGAACAACACTAGTATTTGTTTAACAACTACATCAAGATGGAACAGATGACTTTTTTGACATAATTACTTCATGGACCCCTTTCTTGTGTAGCACTTGTGTACCAGAAACTTCCTCCGAATCCCTACTGATGTACAATTTGCATTCCTGAAACCTTATCAAGGATGACGTAATTATTCTGTTCTATGTAATGATGCATTGTCAGAAATAAAACTGAAAGGAAGTCAAACACAGAAACTAAAGCCACTGCCAAGATTCATTTTATTTCTGTAATTACCAAGTTTGTATGAGCTAAAGAAACCATGCTGACAGCATAGGGATTTTGAATGGGCAGGAACACTAAATTCTATTTGCAAAGTATTTTTTTTTGTAATTGTTGTGAGTCAGTAAAATGGACTTGATAGGAAATACAAGTAGATTCTAGAAGAATAAAACACATAAACAGTATGTAGTAGCAATGGTAGAAGTAGCAATAGCAAAAGTAGTCTTAGAGGTAGTAGCAAAAGTACAAGTAGCAATAGATACTGCTGCAACAAATAAATAGAGTAGTAGTAGTAGTAGAAATATAGGTAGTGGTATTAGTTGTGATTGTTTAGTGGTAATGGTAGTAGTAGTCATGGTAGAAGTGGTAGTAGTTGTAGTAGTAGTAGTGGTGATAGCAAGTATTGGTGGTGGTGGTGGTAGTAGCAGTGGTGGTGGTAGTAGTAGTGGTAGTAGTAATAGGAGCAGCAGCAGTAGTAGCCATAGTAGTAGTGGTAGTCATGGTAGTGATGGTGGTGGTAATGGTTGTAGTAGTAGTAGTAGTAGTAATAGCAGTAGCAGCAGTAATAGTAGTAGTAGTGATAGTGGTGGTAGTGGTGGAGGTAGTGGTGGTTGTAGTAGTGGGAGTGGTAGTATAAGTAGTAAAAGTAGTAGTAGTAGTAGTAGTAGTAGTAGTAGTAGTAGTAGTAGTAGTAGTAGTAGTAGTAGTAGTAAAAGAAGTAGTAGTGGTAGTAGTAGTAGTAGTAGTAGAAGTAGTAGTAAAAGTAGTAGTAGTAGTAGTAGTAGTAGTAGTAGTAGTAGCAAAATTGGAAGAAGTGGTAGTAGTAGTGGTAGAAGTAGCAGTAGTGGTAGTGGTGGTGGTAGTAGTAGTGGTAGTAGTAGTAGTAGTAGTGGTGGTAGTGATTATGGTGGTGGTAGTAGTAGTAGTAGTAGGCAGTAAGTAGCTAGTAGTAGAAGTAGTAGTAGTAGTAATTATAGTAGTCATTGTAGAAGACTAAGTAAATGTTTTAGAGATAGTAAATCTGGTTTATAGTTGGTTTAGTTTAATTAAGCTAAAACTTAGTTGGATTAAAGTTCAAATTGTTAACCACAAGACAATGAACACTCACATAGTGGCAGCTGTAGTAAGAAAACCAGTGAGCAATAGGAGCAATAACAAGGGTGAGGCCAGAAATTTGTTGAAAGATAAACGATCATCACTGTGAAGTTTTCTTTTCTTAAATCTCCTTTTTTTCAGCAAAAATCTCATAAACCCATATATTAAACAAAGAATGACAACTCAAGGTACCCAGACATTTCATTAAAATCAATAATTTGTGGAAACCCTTTAAATAAATGCAGCAAAATCTGAAGCAAGCCAACTACATTCTAATTAGGCATGATTTGTCCTGAACATGTGTGCATTCACATCTTTATCTTTATGTGAAATCTGAAACACACAACCTACTGAACAATTCCTTTAGGCATGTGTATATCTGTTTTATTTTTTAACCTTAATTTTAAAACTTTAAAACTTTAAAAATGTCAATAAACGATGAAAGCATAATTGTATTTATGTATTGAATGCATCCATTCCATTTTAGTGAACTTGTAAGAATGAAATCACAAAACAGTCAAAATAAACTCTTACTCATACATGTAGCATCTTATTCACAATGAATAGCATCACATAGATTTTATTTATTAAAAAAAAATGTAAAATTTAAAAACTGAACAAATATTGTTTGCAAAAAGTGATAATTTGAAAATAAAACTTTTTTCTAAACGAAGTATTCCATGTAATGTAAAAAAAAAAAGGAGGATTTGTTTTTAACAAATATCAAAGTATCAGTTTGATTCAGTAAATTCCATTTGACAGAACCTGCAAAGGCGTAATCATAAATTATATACAGGTTTATATATTTACTTCCGGTTGCATGGATGTCATTATTTATATGATAATTCATTCTAATTACTAATGTAAAATGCAATGATTTTTTGCAGTGCATATATCTTTATTTTGTTTATAGGGCATCAGTTTGAGTGAGCAATTCAGAACACATACATGTGATTTCTATGGTTTTGATCTGACAGAATAAATTGCATGCAGATATTTGCATTTTAACACATATGCATATAATGGATATAATGATGATACAAATCAGTATATGTGACTGGTTTAACATACCATGTATTCATATTGTGTTTTGAAATGCACATTAATATTTATAATTGTAAAATGATGTAAATATGAATATTGACTCATTGTTTGAGAAACAAATGGCTAGTAAATTGTCCCTGGATCCCTAGGTGCCCCCATCAACCAGACCTTAAGCATCAAGTAGTGTATGTTCAGTTGGTGCAGTATATACATACAGATCAACTAAAATGAAAAAATACAAACCCATTTTTAAAAAATAAAAACTGATTTAAAAATTGTCAAGGGTAGAACATTAATATCAAACAGTTTACTTAACAATGAATTTTACATTATACACATCACCTACAAAATCAATTATTTTGTCATCTCATCCAGTTTTACATGAGCTTCACTTGCGATCTGAAAATGAAGTCAAATTATATATACCTAACATATTCTAAGGGAAATAACTCAGTTTTGTATAAAAACAGAAAAACAACTAAACAACAACAAACAACTATTTTACTCTACAATCTTTACCACACTACTCTTAACAACTTTACACTTATTTTCATTGTACCAAATGATGGATGACTTTCACGTTGAACTTTGTACAAATGAAATATTACAGGACAGAATATTATACTGTTATGTCTTTTTGTCTACAAATATTCTTATACAAATAGATAATGTGATAAAAAGATATGTATTTTAAAAAAAGTCTTGTATTTTTGCCCTAATGTTGTTGTTTTTTTGTAAAATAAGAGACAAATGATTACATATCATTGAAAATGTATTTATTAACAATGGTTAATGGTTTGATAAACAAAAAAACATTACTGACACTGGCAAAAACATATTGTACACATGTAAAACATGTACAGAAATGAAATACTGTACTGAGAGTAACGAACTGTACAGTATGAAATAATTTTTTACACAGCTGCAAAACACTGACCAGATAAAAACACATATTGTACTGATAGAAAATATATTTTTAAAAAAAGAAGAAGAAAAGCCATCTTATAGTAGACAGATGTAAAACAACTCAATTAAAAAAATTGTCTCACGTTTACTAGTACTGATGTGTACATTCTTATACTTGTAAAAAGAAAAGTAATTCCTAATATTTCAAGTTAATAACAAGTTTAATTGCAGTACTATCATAGAAACAATATGTCACATACAGATGACACAATTATAGTTTAAAGTGAATGAAAGAAACATTGGTTTAACGAATCAGGACAGTTTTACTTTTTGTTGTGTTTAAAAGTCAACATAACAATACATATCTGTTAACATCATCTATATCATATAAACTCACATGCATATCTAAACACCATACAAAAATAAACTTGCTGCATGTGTTGCTGAAATGGCACAGGCCACCTTATTATTTTTAAGCACTGAATCATGAGAACAAAATATTATAAAAGAAATGTTAATCAAATAAGCCAATTTTGTGAGATAAATAGATATAAAGCATTTACCTAAAGTGTAATTATTCCCTTATACTTTCTAATTTTTATATTAATTTACTAAATGTACTATTACACATGCATGTACTGAATAACATAAAATACATGTGAAGAAAGTTTATATGTATATTAAAAGATGTTTGCTAAGTCCCAACTTACATTGTGATATTAGAGAATGAAATCACCATCCCCCCCTCCCCCAAAGTCGCCTAAAATCAATTAATATCTATCTAAACCATGACAGCCAACCTAGCTCACCCCTTCCCAAGATATGTATACCAGCTACAGATGGTAAAATCCCATGGATATAATGAGATCCTTCTAGGCTGGCCAATAATAATATAGCAAGTGACAAAATAAATCAATCAAAAACAGATAGCAAGTAAAACATCTTATTACTCCCTGGATGGGAAAATAATTTTGTGTGGATCATAAAATCGTGTAATACTAGACTCCGAGTTATAGACATACCATGTTAGAGGATACATTTCCTCGGGCCTCGGCTATAGGAGGCGTGTCTAAAATTGTCATTTCTCGTCATGATCAGCATGAAAAATTGATGGTAAATCAAAGGGAACTTATTGATTTCATAGACTCACTGAGTCCCTTTATCATCAAAGTATCATCTAACAAAATAAGCAATAGTACATAGGTTTTGTATGCATATACAACATGTTATATAGATATTTATAAGTTAATTATAATATTATGTTATTTATGCAGGCTTAATTAATAAAACAGCACAGATAATTATTAACTTTTTTAAAGAAAAAAACATGCTTTTTACCAATGACCATTTTATTCATGATAAAAGGAATATATAGGTAGTTTCTTTCACTTATTTTTTAATAAAATCTGACTGTGATCCGTTATTACTGTTGTAGCCATACTCCAGAAAAAATAGGCCTAAGTCATTTGTAAATTTCAGAATTTATATTTATGTGTGGAATGTGTACAAGACCTATTACTGGAGTACTAATAAACTGAATCACCATTGTGTCTTTTAGTCATTTTTGGGCACTTGAATATAACCGAGAGGCTGTAGTTCTGGACTCAGCCTATCACCATGCATGTTTGTGTCTATAGAGATGAACACTTTCATTAAAGTAGATCTTCCTGGAACCAGCTGTGACATACCAAAGTCATTACAAATGTAGTGGCATAGCTCTCTTGCTTATACTCAAGTAAATATAAGCGTATTTCCATGACTGGTTGGCTCGGTATCAGGATAATGTAACTGGGTGTGCTAACATGCTAGCTTTTCACAGCAAGCTATACACAGTAAAGGCAACACTATATCTCCTTCAAGTGGACACTGTCCCAGATAACTGAAATATTGTTGGTGGGTCAATAAACCCAATAAACAAACAGACCAGCTGTGGGTCAGTGTTCCAGCCTGCCTCAGTTGTATTCCCACAAATGATTGCTACAAGGAACTATTATGTCCACTTTAATCTGTATGTGGAATTAATAAAAAACAACAACAAAGAAATGGTACTAGTTATGGAACAACAGAAATTTGATGCTTTTTGACAGATGTCCAGCAGGTTTGGGATCATTTAATGTTTGTTTGGTTTGGTTAAATAATTATAACACCAACTACTTTTTGTTTGACAATGGTCATCTAAACCAGATTGATGCTCTCACCATTATAGCATGGATGGTAATATAACATGATGCGACGTCAAGTTATCTTATCCTGACACAAGATCATCTTGTCTTAAAAAGACCATTAGAAGTACACCATAAGCAAGGGCAGATACCCATGCTTTTGATAAATGACAGCACTGCAAGCACTGTGGTATCTGGGAAATCCAGATTTTATGGCCAGTTAACACAGTATTTTTTATCCATGCATGCTATGACAGACACGTGTTGACCCCATGTCATAACAGTTTCTATGTTTATCGTTGGGTGTACAGATGACACCCAGCAGTGCAACGCAAGTTACAAATATTTTATTGAAATAAAAATTTCTTATGCTTTTTGCAATTATTCTTCTTGACTGCTACAGTGACTGTTGATTATTTTACACCATACAACCAATGACTGTTAGTAAGTGTCAATTTTTAGAAGAAACAGAACTGGTTGTTTTGGTGGGTTTATTGTCCCATTAATGATATTTCAGTTATCTGGAGACAGTGTCCACTTAAAGCAGATATAGTGCGGCCTTCGCTGTTTAAAGCATACCTTGGCATGATACCATACCCAGTCACATTATCCTGACACTGGAACTACCCTCATATTTGCTTGAGCATTAGCATGGGAGCTTTACCACTACCGTTTTTTTTTACAATTTTGGTATGTCCCAGCCTGGATTCGAACCCAGGGCCTCTTGTACCTGGAGATGACGCTATACTGATTATGCTACTAGGTCCTGTACAAACAGAACTGGCGTCATTGCAGAAATGTGTATATGTATGCAATGACAGATACAGTGAATACAGAAATACACACAATCTGTTTTCTTCAGGTGTGGACTCTGTGGGAAGAGTCCCACGAATACCAGCCCTAAATGATGCAAATGTGGTCTTTATACTGCCATCAATTATGTCAGCCATCTCAACTGATTATGGTCAAGTTCAGAGCGTTTTACATATGTTTTGTATTTTTCCAGAAAATTTCAGAATTTCAAATCTGAGTTTGAATGAATATATATATTTTTTTTAATTTTAATTTTGGATTAAAAAGTTTCTGATATAGTCTTACCCCTGTAACAACATTTCACCCCTGTTCTTGGGAAGAAGTGAATAATTGCTGCATATACTTATATTTTATGTAAAGCCTTCTTACGACATTATCTCATTTGTTAGACAATGCAAATAGTGAAATACATGACTTTAAATGTCAATCATTTCAAATCTATAAATAAGCATCAGAAGGACTTCAGTTGAAAATAGATATCAACTTCAGAGCTGATTACCAGAAGGATAATGTAACGTGATTTCAAAAGTAAGTGGTCACATGGTTGTCTTAGTTTAAAACTAGCTAAATGTGCAGCGTGGCTTGGATAGGAAATGCTTTATATAAGGACCGCTGGGGTGTTATGCTTTATTTTGACATGGATGTAAGGCACCAATACAAAGCTTTTTGTGGGACCTTTTTTGGTTTTGGTTGCATGAAAGAAGACAAAATTGTCTAAAATGTTGGACACCACCTTCAGCATTAAACTATGTGATGCCTGTCATTCATATTTGGCACACAGGAGACATGGGGGTTGATTCTGTCGTAAATCTGCTTATGCAGTGAATACATAAACTTTAATGTACATGTGAATCATAAGTTTAATCTAAGACAAAGAATAAACATTTTTGTTAATTTGTTCAAACCTTTCTGTTTTTCATTTGTCCTCATACTGGCTGTTATTGCAGGAAGTAATTTGAAATGTTGTTTTCATATAATCCCATGTGCATTGCAGTAACATATTCAATTTGCAAAATAAACATACCTCTTTTTTTCTTTAACCAGACAGCACTAGATAGATATTCTTTAAAATTTCAACCTACTTAGCACATCACATATAAGCACACCAATCTTTGCGTGTGTTAGTCCATGTTTGGGGGTGATTATAGGTTATAGATATAATCTCATATTTCATTATTTTCTCACTAATTTTTGTTAGCAATGGGGATTCCATGAAATGTAGACTTGCAATCTGACAAAAGAATTCTGCGACCAAATCATTGTTATATCACACTGTTTACAAATAGAACAGCATTCATAATTAGCAATATGTTTGGCAACAAGCTGATGAAAACTGTGAAACAGTTGAAATATTCTTAGTAAGACATTTTTTCTATGATTATGGATTTTTGTCAACAGATTGGATAATATGATAACTTTAGTAATCCATTTGTGTTCGAGGGTTGATAAACTTCAGGTATCTGTTTTTAAAAAACAGCTTTACATACAGTCTATACTGAGACAGGATTCAGCACATTGAGATCTAGTTTGTGATGATTAGAAGCTATTAACAGCTTTTAGCAACTTTCAAATTAACCATAATTATCTAGTTTATGTCTTGACAAGTGTCAGAATTTCCACCTTTGAATAAAAATCAACTTAATATGACAGAATATAATTGGTGTCCATTCACCCAGCAAACAAACATTAATTAAGATTCATTGCTCTTTTTTTTTTTGACTTTATTATGTTGAATAATCCTTGCTATGTTTCATGTATCTAAAAGCACTATACAATCTTAGCTTTTTTGTTCCCCACAAACAGTGCAGAGCCTGCAGAGCTGAGAGTTGTCAGATTGGAATCTTAACTGTTTGTCCAAGCCTGATCAATGTGTACTTCACAGGTTAGGACCGGACCTGGTAGCGCAATCAGTAGAGCATCGGCTCCAGGTACGAGAGGCCAAGGGTTCGATCCCGGGCCGCGACATACCAAAGTCGTTAAAAATGGTAGTGGTATAGCTCCCTTGCTAACGCTCAAGCAAATATAAGAGTAGTTCCACGACTGGTTGGTCCGGTGTCAGGATAATGTGACTGGGTGTGGTATCATGCCAGGTGTTCATGGCATGCTACACACAGTGAAGGCAGCACTATATCTGCTTCAAGTGGACACCGTCTCCAGATAACTGAAATACTGTTGGTGGAACGATTAACCCAATAAACAAACAAACAAACAGGTTAGGAGTGAAGTCTATTAGGGAATGTATGGGTGAATGTCTTTCCTTACAAATCTGCCCCACTCATGATACACTCAATCATGCTTGAGTTTGTTTTTCTTGAATTTACTGGGCTTATCTCAGCTCCATCAAAATCATGATGTCAAATTTCATCTGACAAAGATTCCGATGAAAGTCCCCTGAGGTAAATGACTTAACTCACATAACAGGCAATTTTCTACTTTCGTCTGACATATAATGAATTAATGAAACATTTCCCTACAGCTAATTCTGAGTTTAAAGTTTTTATCTTCTTTAAACTCATACGACGGTTTCAAAACCCCTTTGATGGTTGCAAACATCTCAAATATCATCTGAAAAGGTACTGCTAGACTTAAATGACATCACTTGTAGTAAATGGCCATCAAAAAAATGATTTTTTACATAATTTTTCATAATGAAAAGACATTTTAGTCTAACAATTTGACTTAAGTGTCATTTAGTGTAAATACATCTGCCAAGGGCAAGCCTATATGGTGCAGCCAATTCAGGAATTACATTATTTGCACTTAAGTTTTTCAAACTTGCCTTAAAGTTAGGGTAATTCTTGAGCAAAAAATATTGCAATGATGAATGCATCAAGGTAAGATTTGATAGGAAAGTTGATATTTTGAGGATTTCAGATACATAAAAAATGTTTAACATGACTATCTTTTCTAATTTAAAAAAAAAGGTTGTTTTAATTATACTTGTTAGTTATAATAGTATACAATATGATTAATCCTGAATAGTGATAATGGATTAACAGTTCTTAAATGTCTAACATGTGTACAAATATGTAACAATGTGTGATGGTGAGGACGTCGTGACTTTATAAACAGTCTGGTTAAGCTTGTGAGTAAAGCATTCACAAATAGTTATCAAAGCACAATATATATTCAAGCTTAAAGTGGCATTTATGTCAAGTTATGAATAAAAGATTCAAAATAATTCCTGTTAAAGAAATTTGAATCCAATATATAATTGTGTTGGATATATGTATATACATATATACAGCTAGATGACTCAACAAAATATGTTAACTGTGAAACTATTACATCAATCTGCTTTCAGTCGACAGGCTATTATTAGGCCTTTGGTGTTTTTTTGTGTGAATTGTAGATGCTTTTAAAATATTTACATTTAGGCCCATATTGCAGAGAAAAATTTAATACTGTAACTTAATTATCACAAATTCCTCGATTTCTTATACTGCATATACCATCCTTATTTGTCTATTACAGGAACATACCTATAGTAAGGGAGAGTTACATAATATACATATTATTCTTCTTAATATATATTTAAGTGAAACTTTGCACAAGATTGTTTGCTACATATTTATCAGAAAAGATGTATCCAGTACAAAAAATATATTTTATTTGCCATTTGCCACAAAGTTTGAAGTCTAGTTATTTTGTAATGACATTGGATTTAATACTCTATGAATCTTCAGTATTCTTCGTCAAAGTCCTTATTTGAAAACAAGAATGAGATTTTAAACATGAGCAAATAAACATTTTACACACTATCCATACTGGTTACGATACATACAGCAACAGTTCCCAGTACTGTCTCAAGAAGCACGTGCACATTGTGCAGATCTTGCTGTTGGTGACTGCCGAGTCAAAAAAAATCAGTGTCATTATAAACATATTTTATAGGTCAACCATGAGCTGTGACCTTTGGGCCAGTCTAGTGGTCCCTACTAAGTAAAGCAGATATATAACAGATCATTTCTGCATGTGCAACAGAGATTAAAAGCAATGCACTGCATAAGGATCATGTATGGGATGACTACTGTAATCCAGATTTCGAATGTGGCCTAGTACTTTCTTAATAGACTATCAGGCACTTATTGTTTCATTTATTTAGGGATGTACGAGCTCGTATACACGAATATTTTTTTTTTTATGAGTTACAGGTTGTTGTTTTTTCATTTGTATATTTCATTTTAATTCTTTTATGTACATATTTTAAAGTAATTTTACAAATCGCTCAACGAATGTTTCTTTATATACCATTATTTTTTTAAAAATGCATGAGAATTGCATGCGACAGTAAATACATATATGTCCTGTGGGTGGGGGAAATATAAAACAAATTATTAAAATTATTGAATATTTTTGTTATTATTAAATACATAATTATACAACAATTAAAGCTGTAGCAATGCATGTATACCATTTTAAATAAATATTTAGATGTTGCCCTATATTTGTAGCCAATAAGAAGCTATAAAAATTCCTAAGCGATTTATTTCAATAGAACTCCTTTTATTTTCTATTTTATAATGAACAAAATAGATTGATCTATTTTACTAAATGGTTTTATTTTTAACTGCGCATGTGCAACAAACCATGCATTCTGGCTTGACTCCTCCCCTTATGACGACAAGTTTGAACATGTCAAGACGATTGACAGTTTGATTGACAGTTTTATTGGGCGTATTACATGTCATTTTGGTAGAACAGGCAGAAGTGAGGCGGGGACTTCTAAGTTGGGTAGAATCGCTTGTTTTGGCTTCTATTTTCTACAGAAACATCTTAACAGTCTCTATCCTATACATAGAAATGCACAAAAAAGGGGACTCAAACCCATGATCAAAATATGAGGATCACTGGACTACTCAAACGTATCAACATATACTATTTGCAAGCAGGATATATTATCAGTAATGCATAGTTCCACCCTTCACCAACTGAGTCCAAATTGTGTAAATATTGCATGGCTCAATTAATGAACCTATAAATGTTTTAAATGAAAACAACTTTATTAATTTAGTCAACATGTTTAAAAACCTCAGACTTCTTGTTTCAATGAAAGCATAATACATGTAACTTGAACACTTAAATATATTGAAAATAGCAATTAAATTTAAAACGTGTTGTGATATTCATAAGTATTTTGGTAATGTAAGGATTGCTTCGCTCTGAAAGGGGCAAGGTCAGCATGTAAAATGGAGGATTTACGATCACTTTCAAACAAACCCTAAACTTGCAGGATGTTTCAGCCGGGCACCATTCATTCTGATTTTTTAAAACAAAAGTTGCAAAAGCTAGCAATAAAACTGTTTTTGTGTTTCTACATTTAACAAAAGTATTGTTAAATGTTTTACAAGTAAAGTTCAGGTCATTCTAAATGTTATTTGTGATTTATTTAGGGAAGGATGAATTTCTGATTAACATGTGTTTATGCCCATTGAAGGTTTTTTCTGGAATTTCTTGGATTTCTAGCTTAAAAGAAGCATATTCTTCTGTGTACTTTCCATGTCTGTCCATGTCCTTCTTTGGACATATTGTCCTGGAAAAGGATACAGATAACATGCATGCAATACATGTCATGCATTCTTTGTTCTGCAGTATTTTGCAGAACCTAGTTCGCAGGGCCTAGGAATACCTACCTTATTCTTTTCATCATTTCTTCCTTAACAGCCATGATTAAATCTTAGTTAATGTTATCAGCTACATGCAACAGTTAATCATCTAACATACTGATTGAGTCAACAGTCTCACGACAAACTTTTTCACTTAAAATTGTCATTTTCAAATAAGTCTATGTATAACTTCAATTATTTAACAAGTTTATCTAACAATTCAATGTATAATTATTTAAGTGTTTTCACCTTTTATTGTTCTCCTACCCATATAACTTGTTGTTACGCTGAAACAGGGTAGCTCTGGGAATTAACAATGAATTAATTGCAATACAGTTATGGCAGATGAAGCACCTTTCCTCACTTCAAATGAATACTATTCAGTTGAATTATTTATCTGAGTTGGAGAGAAGAGGCCTTGCTTATGATGGCAATGATGAATGATTGATGAAGTATTAGGAATTAAAAGGTTGACAGGACAATTATTTAGTCAGGTGAACTGAACTATGTGTGTTACATACAGTACCATTGTCTCTACTGACCTATAAATGCTGGCAATCTTTTATAAGCAAATTCACTACAACTATGCCTTATACTCATTTATTTGATGAAAATCAAAATAAATTTTTCTTTAGTACAAATCCAATCGGTAGGGCATCTACTTCAGGTACAGGTGGCCGCAGGTTCAAATCTAAGCTGTGACATACCAAAATTGTAAACAATCGTAGTGGTATCGCACCCTTACCAAAAGTCAAGCAAATAATATTATAAGGGTAGTTTCCTCACTGCTCTGCCTGGTATCAGGATGATGGAATGGATGTGGTATAATGCCCAATGTTTATGGTAGGTTGTCAGTGTGAAGGCAACAACACTATATCTGATTTAAGCAGTTTCTGCTGAACGCTGTCTTACATGGCTCTACATTATATACTGCTAAGTATATTTTAAAAGCACTAGCTCTGGTTACAATTGTGTGTAGTTAGAAGTGAATACTAAGAAAGATGATCCAGAATTTGTTTGTTTTTTGTTTTCATTGGGATAAATATTTAAATAACTCTTTTGATTCAATACATTTTATGCCTAAAACATAATTTTAAGCAAATTAATCACAATTCTTTTTTTACTGTTTTTTGACAAAGGTGCATATATTTACAATGCAAAATGTATTTCGAATCAGCATTAATTTCTAATCTATCTGTGTAATAACTTTCTAATTAATAACCAGATATCACATTTCTGAAGCTACATCATTAATTTGTTGCAAAGTAACTAATAAACAAAAACATGCAACACTTCTACTTTGACGCAAGGTTGATGAGGTTAAAATTTTAATCATCAATTAGGAATTACATTACCATACAAGCTTTTCACAAAATATCTATAACGGGCTCTGTACACTTACATTATTAATGTTGATTGCTTTTTTTTTAATTCATGTTTTTCATTATACTTTATTCAAAGCTTTTGCAAGTGAGCCAAACCTGTCATTATGAAACATGACATGGTAAACCTGTAATCCATGGAACATTATTAAAATAATTTGATACCTTGAGAGTTACAGTCCATTCTCCAATACCTGTTTCCATTTTGATACATATTAATACACTCCCCAGAGAGCTGTGAACTGACAGTATCAGGACATGATGTAATTTATTGTATGTATATTAATGAAATAGCACCATAGTTTATAAACCAGTCCAACACCCATGGGATTGAAACAAACATCACAAAGAGTGCACAAGTGATGTAAATCATGGTAAATAAGGATGGAAGATATGCCTTTTTAACACTCAGCAGATAATCATTGTCTCATCATAAACTAATGTTGACTTCTGGGTTATCATGTGATAACATGCAAATAGTTCCATTAAAAAGGTTCATCAACAAATGATTTTAATTTATATATTTTTTTAATTTGTGTCATGTTATGAAAAAATATTGCTTATTTAGATACCAATGATAAAATGAAACTTAAATTATGCTGCTTTTTTTAAATATAAGAAATCGAAATTCTTGTCCCTAAAACATGCCTTTTCATGGCTGTGCATCCACAGTAATTTCTTTTCACACACCTACATAAATGTATCGTAATGAATGTTAAATAACAGCTCCAGTTGTCATTTACAGAGCTCTTAAGTTCATTCACAATTTGTTGACAGGTATCTAGCAATGTGTTTCATGCACTATTTGTCACCAAGTATCTAGCAATGTGTTTCATGCACTATTTGTCACCAAGTATCTAGCAATGTGTTTCATGCACTATTTGTCACCAAGTATCTAGTAATGTGTTTCATGCACTATTTGTCACCAAGTATCTAGCAATGTGTTTCATGCACTATTTGTCACCAAGTATCTAGCAATGTGTTTCATGCACTATTTGTCACCAAGTATCTAGTAATGTGTTTCATGCACTATTTGTCACCAAGTATCTAGTAATGTGTTTCATGCACTATTTGTCACCTAGTATCTAGTAATGTGTTTCATGCACTATTTGTCACCAAGTATCTAGCAATGTGTTTCATGCACTATTTGTCACCAAGTATCTAGTAATGTGTTTCATGCACTATTTGTCACCAAGTATCTAGTAATGTGTTTCATGCACTATTTGTCACCAAGTATCTAGTAATGTGTTTCATGCACTATTTGTCACCAAGTATCTAGCAATGTGTTTCATGCACTATTTGTCACCAAGTATCTAGTAATGTGTTTCATGCACTATTTGTCACCAAGTATCTAGCAATGTGTTTCATGCTTTATTTGTCACCAAGTATCTAGCAATGTGTTTCATGCACTATTTGTCACCTAGTATCTAGTAATGTGTTTCATGCACTATTTGTCACCTAGTATCTAGTAATGTGTTTCATGCACTATTTGTCACCAAGTATCTAGTAATGTGTTTTATGATGATTTGTCACCAAGTATCTAGCAATGTGTTTCATGCACTATTTGTCACCAAGTATCTAGTAATGTGTTTTATGCACTATTTGTCACCAAGTATCTAGTAATGTGTTTTATGATGATTTGTCACCAAGTATCTAGTAATGTGTTCCATGCACTATTTGTCACCAAGTATCTAGTAATGTGTTCCATGCACTATTTGTCACCAAGTATCTAGTAATGTGTTCCATGCACTATTTGTCACCAAGTATCTAGTAATGTGTTTCATGCACTATTTGTCACCAAGTATCTAGTAATGTGTTTCATGCACTATTTGTCACCAAGTATCTAGTAATGTGTTCCATGCACTATTTGTCACCAAGTATCTAGTCATGTGTTTCATGCACTATTTGTCACCAAGTATCTAGCAATGTGTTTCATGCACTATTTGTCACCAAGTATCTAGTAATGTGTTTCATGCACTATTTGTCACCAAGTATCTAGTAATGTGTTTCATGCACTATTTGTCACCAAGTATCTAGTAATGTGTTTCATGCACTATTTGTCACCAAGTATCTAGTCATGTGTTTCATGCACTATTTGTCACCAAGTATCTAGCAATGTGTTCCATGCACTATTTGTCACCAAGTATCTAGCAATGTGTTTCATGCACTATTTGTCACCAAGTATCTAGTAATGTGTTTCATGCACTATTTGTCACCAAGTATCTAGTCATGTGTTTCATGCACTATTTGTCACCTAGTATCTAGTAATGTGTTTCATGCACTATTTGTCACCAAGTATCTAGTAATGTGTTTTATGATGATTTGTCACCAAGTATCTAGTAATGTGTTTCATGCACTATTTGTCACCAAGTATCTAGTAATGTGTTTTATGCAGTATTTGTTGACAGGTATCTATCAATGTGTTTTATGCACAATTTGTTGCCAGGTATCTAGCAATGTGTGTTATACACTATTTGTCCCCAAGTGTCTAGCAATTTGTCATGAACTAATTGTTGCCATGTATCTAGCAATGTGTTCTATGCACTATTTGTTGCCATGTATCTAGAATGTGTCCTATGTACCATTTGTTGCCAAGTATCTAGCAATGTGTTCTATACATCATTTGTTGCCAAGTATCTAACAATGTGTTCTATGCACCATTTATTGTCAGGTATCTAGTAATGTGTTCTATGCACCATTTGTTGCCAAGTATCTAGCAATGTGTTCTATACACCATTTGTTACCATGTATCTAGCAATGTTTCCTATGCACCAATTGTTGCCAGGTATCTAGCAATGTGTTCTATGCACCATTTATTGTCAGGTATCTAGCAATGTGTTCTATGCACCATTTGTTGCCAAGTATCTAGCAATGTGTTCTATGCACCATTTATTGTCAGGTATCTAGCAATGTTTCCTATGCACCAATTGTTGCCAGGTATCTAGCAATGTGTTCTATGCACCATTTGTTGCCAAGTATCTAGAAATGTGTTCTATGCACCAATTGTTGCCAGGTATCTAGCAATGTTTCCTATGCACCAATTGTTGCCAGGTATCTAGCAATGTGTTCTATGCACCATTTATTGTCAGGTATCTAGCAATGTGTTCTATGCACCAATTGTTGCCATGTATCTAGCAATGTGTTCTATGCACCATTTATTGTCAGGTATCTAGCAATGTGTTCTATGCACCATTTGTTGCCAAGTATCTAGCAATGTGTTCTATGCACCATTTGTTGCCATGTATCTAGCAATGTTTCCTATGCACCATTTGTTGTCAGGTATCTAGCAATGTGTTCTATGCACCAAGTGTTGCCATGTATCTAGCAATGTGTTCTATGCACCATTTGTTGGTAGGTATCTAGCAATGTGTTTTATGCACAATTTGTTGCCAGGTATCTAGCAATGTGTGTTATGCACTATTTGTCACTAAGTATCTAGCAATGTGCTCTATGTACCATTTGTCACAAAGTGTCTAGCAATGTTTCCTATGCACCATTTGTTGCCAGGTATCTAGCAATGTGTTCTATGCACCATTTGTTACCATGTATCTAACAATGTGTTCTATGCACCATTTGTTGTCAGGTATCTAGCAATGTTTCCTATGCATCATTTACTGCCATGTATCTAGCAATGTGTTCTATGCACCATTTGTTGCCAAGTATCTAGCAATGTGTTCTATACATCATTTGTTGCCAGGTATCTAACAATGTGTTCTATGCACCATTTGTTGCCAGGTATCTAGCAATGTTTCCTATGCATCATTTACTGCCATGTATCTAGCAATGTGTTCTATGCATCATTTGTTGCCAGGTATCTAGCAATGTGTTCTATGCACCATTTGTTGCCAGGTATCTAGCAATGTTTCCTATGCATCATTTACTGCCAGCTATCTAGCAATGTGTTCTATGCACCATTTGTTGCCAGGTATCTAGCAATGTGTTCTATACACCATTTGTTGCCAGGTATCTAGCAATGTGTTCTATGCACCATTTGTTACCATGTATCTAGCAATGTGTTCTATGCACCATTTATTGTCAGGTATCTAGCAATGTGTTCTATGCACCAATTGTTGCCATGTATCTAGCAATGTGTTCTATGCACCATTTATTGTCAGGTATCTAGCAATGTGTTCTATGCACCATTTGTTGGTAGGTATCTAGCAATGTGTTCTATGAATCATTTACTGCCATGTACCTAGCAATGTGTTCTATGCACCATTTGTTGCCAGGTATCTAGCAATGTGTTCTATGCACCATTTGTTGCCAGGTATCTAGCAATGTGTTCTATGCACCATTTGTTACCATGTATCTAGCAATGTGTTCTATGCACCATTTATTGTCAGGTATCTAGCAATGTGTTCTATGCACCATTTATTGTCAGGTATCTAGCAATGTGTTTTATGCACAATGTGTTGCCAAGAATCTAGCAATGTGTCCTTTACACCATTTGATGCCCTGTATTTAGCAATATGTTCTATGCACCATTTGTTGCCAGGTTTCTAGCAATGTGTTCTATGCATCATTTACTGCCAGGCATCTAGCAATGTGTCCTATGCATAATTTTCTGCCATGCATCTAACAATGTGTTCTATGCATCATTTGCTGCCATGTATCTAGCACTGTGTTCTATGCACCATTTATTGTTAGGTATCTAGCAATGTGTTTTATGCACAATGTGTTGCCAAGAATCTAGCAATGTGTTCTTACACCATTTGATGCCCTGTATCTAGCAGTATGTTCTATGCACCATTTTTGCCATGTAGTTAGCGATGTGTTCTATGCATCTTTTACTGCCAGGCATCTAGCAATGTGTTCTATGCACCAATTGTTGCCATGTATCTAGCAATATGTTCTATGCACCATTTTTGCCATGTATTAAGCGATGTTTTCTTTGCATCATTTACTGCCAGGCATCTAGCAATGTGTTATATGCACCATTTACTGCCATGTATCTAGCAATGTGTCCCATGCACCATTTTTGCCTAGTATCTAGCAATGTGTTCTATTCACCCTTTGTTGCCAAGTACTTAGCAATGTGTCCTATGCACCATTTTTGCCTAGTATCTAGCAATGTGTTATATGCACCATTTACTGCCATGTATCTAGCAATGTGTCCTATGCACCATTTTTGCCTAGTATCTAGCAATGTGTTATATGCACCATTTACTGCCATGTATCTAGCAATGTGTCCTATGCACCATTTTTGCCTAGTATCTAGCAATGTGTTATATGCACCATTTACTGCCATGTATCTAGCAATGTGTCCTATGCACCATTTTTGCCTAGTATCTAGCAATGTGTTTTATGCACCATTTGCTGCCAAGTATCTAACAATGTGTTCTATGCACCATTTTTGCCTAGTATCTAGCAATGTGTCCTATGCACCATTTTTGCCATGTATTAAGCAATGTTTTCTTTGCATCATTTACTGCCAGGCATCTAGCAATGTGTTCTATGCACCATTTACTGCCATGTATCTAGCAATGTGTCCCATGCACCATTTTTGCCTAGTATCTAGCAATGTGTTCTATTCACCCTTTGTTGCCAAGTACTTAGCAATGTGTCCTATGCACCATTTTTGCCTAGTATCTAGCAATGTGTTATATGCACCATTTACTGCCATGTATCTAGCAATGTGTCCTATGCACCATTTTTGCCTAGTATCTAGCAATGTGTTATATGCACCATTTACTGCCATGTATCTAGCAATGTGTCCTATGCACCATTTTTGCCTAGTATCTAGCAATGTGTTATATGCACCATTTACTGCCATGTATCTAGCAATGTGTCCTATGCACCATTTTTGCCTAGTATCTAGCAATGTGTTATATGCACCATTTTTGCCTAGTATCTAGCAATGTGTCCTATGCACCATTTTTGCCTAGTATCTAGCAATGTGTTTTATGCACCATTTGCTGCCAAGTATCTAACAATGTGTTCTATGCACCATTTTTGCCTAGTATCTAGCAATGTGTTTTATGCACCATTTGTTGCCAAGTATCTAGCAATGTGTTATATGCACCATTTTTGCCTAGTATCTAGCAATGTGTTATATGCACCATTTACTGCCATGTATCTTGCAATGTGTCCCATGCACCATTTTTGCCTAGTATCTAGCAATGTGTTCTATTCACCCTTTGTTGCCAAGTACTTAGCAATGTGTCCTATGCACCATTTTTGCCTAGTATCTAGCAATGTGTTATATGCACCATTTACTGCCATGTATCTAGCAATGTGTCCTATGCACCATTTTTGCCTAGTATCTAGCAATGTGTTTTATGCACCATTTGCTGCCAAGTATCTAACAATGTGCCTTAAGATCTCTGTAGCCATGCAGTTAGTGGCAATAAACTTAGACTTAGTAAAGGTTATATACCAATTGAACAGAATAAGAGCTAACTTCCATCTCTAAAGACATCAAATGCTTAAAGTTTCTCACTACTTGTTCATGGCTCCTCTGTCAAACATAAAATGTGTTACTTCTTAACTCACTATTCAACGTAGACCCATAACAATGAAGTACATCTTGGCCTATGTACCACCTACATACCATTCAATGTAATAGGATATATTTTTCCCATTGAGGAAGCAATAAACTTTCTTACAAGTCCAGAGCAATAACAATGTTCTACAAGCAAATGACCAACTTTTATGATTAGGGTCTTTAGATATGGCCATATGAGATTGTGATGTGAATATTAGGGGTGTAGTATAATGGACAGCCAGCTATAATCGGATATTGATCAATTGTTGGGAAAGGTCATTAAATTGTAGTGTTGATGTTGTGATTATGGATTTAATCTACAAATCTATACTCCTAACAGTTCTGACAGAGTGTCTCCATGGAACTGTATTTATATTCGTAAAATGGCAATTTTATATTTAAGTAGGCAAAACATCCTGTCTGACAAGTCTTAATGTTGAGGCCTGCTTATTAAAAAAAAACATGAAAACAAGAAAAAACAAACATGTGTGGTACAAACTATGTATGACCAGATGCTAAATGTTGCTGTTTATATTGTGAGTTATCTTAAGTAAAACTAATGCCTTAAACATTTTTGTTGAAAGAAATATCCAAGGAATTACTTTAGGTTATGAACCAAATATGTTTAAATCATGAAAAAAGATAAATAAAATGCTACAAGCACTATGGTACTCACTGCTGCAGATGATTAGTGGCATTTTGAGACAATTACGACAGTAGGAAATAAACTACCTAACATAACATTTGTGTTAGGTGTCCCTTCTCAAGTAATGCTACTCTGCTTTCTATATAAAGGATGGTCCTGGAGACAGTTTATTTAAAAATAAAGATATGTAGTTCATTTAAAGGAGTATTTTATAATCTCAATTGAGTACATTGGTGTATCGAAAATTGTCTCCCTTGTTTGTTAATATCCCAGGTATTCCAAACAGTAGGTCGGTCCTTTTAGTTGGAATTCTTGGACTTAAGTGCATGTTCCTTTGTAGATATTGCAATTATAATCAGTGAAATTTCTTACTTTAGTACAAATACAAGCTTAACTCCATTTAAACACATATAGAGATTTGTTATTTAAAAAAGAAAATGGAAGTGTTTGTTGATGGTGATTAACCTTGGCATCACAAGAAAGGCAGAAAAGTCAACATGCACTCAAAATAGCACAACATAAAAAACAAACAAGTTAAACAAATGAAAGGACCTACTTGCATTTAGGGATTATTCAGGGGAGACTACTCATTAATGTCTCTCATTGCATCTAATTTAATCTACATTAAATGATTTTGTTTTCCTATAAGACTTTTGTGATGACCTTTTGTCTAACTTCAATTCATGGAAATAAGCAGAACTACTTTTTTCGCTGCCGAGGACGTGAATTTTCTCAAATTGTTTCATTTGCATCTTCCAGTGTAAAGTAGTTACTCTTTATTTAAAGCTAACAAAGCAGTTATTACAAAAACAATGTTTAGACTGGGTATTGGAAAATTAAAAAGTATATCAGCCTTCAAGTTTTGTCTAACTTCATGCATCAAATACTGTGATTCAAAGTGATTCAAAGCTACTTTTTAATTTTCTTTAATTTGGACAATTTGACTTACTGTAACTTCTCAGTCCCTCAACATCCATGCTTGTGACCCGGTCAGGGTTAGAACTTACTTTCATGTGGGAATGTTTGCCAGCTTGACTTGGCTCTACCCAGACATAAGTCGCCACCAATAATTAGTTGGTCATCGCCAATATGACCATTTCTGTGTTAGTGCGAGTAACAAAAAAACACACAAAAAAACTTACGGTCTGACAGGAAATAAAGATCAAGTTTAAATCGTTGATGTATGTTGTGTTTCTTAAAAAACAGCAACAAAAAAACACAAACATTTCTAAATTAATCAGAGGCAAAACTATTCTATCTACAGAAAATTGCAATAAAAATACATCTTTGTAAGAAAGATTATTTAACTCTATATGACAATACAAATAAACATTGTTTTATTAAAATACAAGGTAAAAAAAGGTAAAAATCCTTAATGTAGTTGTAGTCACTTACCGGTAACTTAGATTGTTATTATCAACAGCATTCATGTGAACTTTCCCACTTTTGGAGAGAGATTCCTACTTTCAAGGTTCAAAATTATTCGAAAATGAGGAGTGTTTTACACATTTTCAGAAATCTCCCTACTTGGAAACAGATAATTTCCTTCTTTGTTAATATTAAAACAACAAATCTCCCACTTTGCAAGTGAAAATCTCCTTCTTTGACCTCAAAAAAATGTTCACATGTATGCAACAGTAAAATAATAGTTAATACATGTTGCACAATGGTTCATGAGTGCCAACAATATAGGGCATAGTGTTTTGAAAACTGGCCAATAATTACATTACAGTAAAAAATATTTTACATTTTTATTTAAAATTAATTATCTGTTTAAATATTTAGACTTTAGTATAAAAATATTAAAACAATTTTAAATATTAATTTCAGATTTTTTACACTAACACAAATCTTTTATTTTTCTAGTATTGTTACATTGTAGTGCACTTTGCCACTATCTTTATTTATGGCAACAAAATAAAAAAGGCTAAAAATGCAGACACAAAAATAAACAAAAAATACCATGAATTTATCCAAGTACTTATGGTATGCTGTATAACTGCATCACAAATGTTTGCACTATACATGTATATTTTAATTACAGGTTGGTCCAAAGAGCTACAATAATGTATATTTTCTGGAGATATAAGAAGTATTGTGTTCTTGTTGTTTCAACATTTTCTCATGCAATTATCTTAATTATTGTCAACATCTAAAATAAATAAAATGTCAGTTCAATTTAAAATGAAAATGCATGAACATGGAAGAATAATATGCAAGTAAATTATGCCATTTCTCTCTCCTTTTAAAAACCATAATGCTTGGAGTATGTAAAGTATTTCGGTTTTTAAACACATTTTAATGTTTGAAAAAGACATACAAATTCCAAAGGAATACACTAAATACTTATAAAAAATAAATAAATAATGGTTATATGCTTGTTCCGCGAAATAACAGTGATAATAATAAATATAGTAAATTAAAAGTAATTAGACATATAAGAGATGTATAGACCCAGACCTTTGTGTATAAGATTCTCTGGCAATTTATAGAAGGGTACATAGTTACCTTAAGCTTGTATTGTAAGCAAATACATCTAATTTGGAATCTGTTAATGGTACATGTTTAATTAACACATATAGCATGTTACATGTTTTACTAATAATTCTACACACATACTTTGTTTAAGAAGTAATTTCTCATTAAACAAAGAATGTCAAGTGATGCACTTAAATTAGTAATTAGTTTTAGTCATTTCCAATTTCTTAATGACATGTAGCAGTTTCAATTATGTGTTTAGCACTCTTGCTGATGTTGTAATTTATTCTTGCAGAGAAAAAACAAAATGAACGAAACAAAAATCCTTTGTTTAAAAAGAGAAAGGTTTATTTAATTGTACCTTATCTTAAAATCCTTTGTTTTTCTGAAATGAACCACATCCAGTCTTCCTTTATACAATTAATCAGGGCTTTTATATTTCTTTTATTTGTTATTATTTTTTATAAAAAAGTAATATGTCCTCTGAATCCAGTGCAAAACCAAAGGTCCACTATTTTTTATTTACATTATTTATTATTTACATTATTTGCTTGCCAGTGTGGGTCTCATGCATGGATCTGTCTTTTAATTTATTTTTTTCTAAACACATTCAGATGAATGTTGATATATAAGTTTTAATGTGCAAGACTGTGTTACTACACCATTCTCCCTCCCAGCCCAACCTTACTGTTTCTGTCTGTTCTTCTCCATTATACTATTTCTAGATCTACTATTACTACTCTATTTCTTTTTTAAAACACCTCTTTCAAAATTATGATGTATATGATATAGATCAAAGTATGTATATAACATTGGAAAATATTTTGTGAAAACTTTACTTCAGTTTGCATTATTTATTACCTTTGCTGCAATGTTTAAAATTCTGTTAGATCTAGAACTTTGTTAAACTTAACAAATGAAATTTTTCAATTAAATTTTCTTTTGGACTGAAATACTTTTTATTTTTTAAAAACTCCGTTATAGCACTGGTATTACTTGGTCTATTGTCAATTACAAAATGTGTCACAATATATTTGATATACTTTTCATATGAACATTTGTCAACCATTTGGCACATAAAAGACACATTGACTGAGGTCTGTGGTTTTGCAATATCAAACTTGATGTCATGAATATCAATTGGATGCTAGCATATTATCAATTGTCATTAATTGCACAATACCACCAAGTCCATTATGAAGCTGCTATACTTTAGTTTCCAATCAATACAATCTAAATGTTACTTGTCATATATATTTACCCAGCTTTTGAGACTGGATGAATGACATAATGATGAAACGTGCGCTGCAAATAAACGATGGAATATTGTATTACGGCGGTATCTGGCGCGGTCTTCACGATCGTGGAATGGCAATGAGTACAGATAAGAAATGTTTACTTACTGAATGGTAATGCTGCGTGTTGCTTGTACGGGGAGAGATGCTGATCGTCAGATCATCCTTTGACCGGTTCTAAACACTGATCTAAGTATGATGCCATGCCGACACAAAAGAGTAGCTCAATTACATAATCGATGCATGCATGCCTTTGGAGGATTTTTCCTTCGCCGTACGCGCATGCATTTCTGTGATGCATTTGACATGCATTCTATTTTGGGAGTCGCAAGGACAGGAAAATCGATTATCTTTAACCATTTATGTTTCGAGTATTTAATGTCATCATTTGCCTGCTGACAACCGTTGTGGTGTATTTGGCATTCATTATTCACAAATTTACCCATGATATTAAGTCTACAAAATTATTGGACAATGAATGAAATCGGTAAAATATAGCATTTATTTTAAGTTGTGGACCACATTTCAATGTTTTGACTGCTCGCGCTAGTTTAAGCATATCCCATCCACCACTTCGGCGCGGGAAAATCACGCACGTGCGTGTCTCACAAGCAATATGGCTGCGTACCTATTCTGTCTTACAACTTCGGGTGGCGTTCCTGTATTTTCTCGCAACAAGATTGGACTCAAACCAGTAAGTTTGACCATATGTATTAAAGAAACTCAAAAATAAACAGTATAGCTTTTAAGTCTAGAGCATCTGTAAAGGTGCCTCAAACATGGAAGAAATTAGTACAGCTCCTTGCAAACATGCCCACGGTGTAAGTGTAAAAAATTCCTCGTATAAGTCATCCTATGTAAACAACATTATATTTGTGAGTTTGTTGTCAGAGTGCATCATTAAATATCAACAATTGTGTTGTTCTCATTGCTACTTGAACTTTTTTGACCACTGTTGACAATTACAAGTTTAATTGGTGAAAATACAGAAATTCACAATTTATTTTACTACTGTAATCAGTTACATGTTAGATCTGGCCCTGGTTTCACTAAACTTCCTCAGCTGAGAAATTCCTTAACCTCAAAATTCTACTTAGCTCAGAAATCTTGAAAAGTTTCTTTCACAAAAGTCACTCAACTCAATTTGAGGAAACAGTTTGAGGCTTCTAGCAACATTCCTCCAGTATTAGAGGAAAACTCAAGAGAAATGCTCCTCAAAGTGTTTAGTGAAACAAGAATTTGAGGAAATCTCAGAAAGTAGAGGAAAATCTCAAAGTTGAGATTAGGGAATGACTTAAGGGAGTTTAGTGAAACCCGGGCCTAGTCATACAAATTAGCCATAGCATTTGTTTTTCATCAATTTATATATTCTGATCTTAATTTTTAACTTTCATGTTAAATAAGCAAAGTCTTATAGCTTCCACTTTTAAGGTTCAAAATTATTTGAAAATGACAGGTGTTTTACACATTTCCAGAAATCTCCCGCCTTGAAAACAGATACCTTTCATCTTTCTTTATATGAAAAAACAACTCTCCCACTTTGCAATTGAAAATCTCCCACTTTAAAAAACTTCACGTGGATGCAAACTGTCTGATATCACCTTTAGGTAAAATTAAAATAGACAATGAGTTCTCAGCCTTAAATTACAAATTTAAGTCAAAGAAATGTTATCAGTATTTTCAATTGTTACGTAAGATTTTCTTTACTATTGTTGGCCATCTTTAAGTGTTTACATTATGCAGAATGCAGAAAATATTAAACAGAATTAGAAATGCTAAGTTTGCTGCTTTCTACTTCAGACAAGTAAGTAAATTGTCTTTAAGACTTTCTATAAAGTTTATGCACCATATCTGGCAGTGTATGAAGGGTTTTAATAGCGTTACAATAGTCACATGTGTCAGATTTCAGTCACATGAGTGAATTTATGTATTCGGACACCCATACATAAGCAGAGCAGTCTTTGCGAAAGGCACCGGACCGCTGGTCATGTCCGGCAAAATTTGTTACGGTCCGGCAGTTTTGGGAAGTCGTCGGTTCGGCCGACCGGCAATTTTTTTTGTCATTTTGGGTACGAAAATTCTCTATGCAAACAGTATTTCCAGTATAATAACAGTGCGATGTGTCGACGAATTTAATTGGTTAAGCAGCATCAGGTTATCGAATAGAATTGCTTGAAACACTGCTGAATAGTCACTTCTGTTTATAAAGTTCCCGGTTGATCAAACATTGAAAACTTATTAAAAAGATAAATGTCATTCCTCAAGTATTACGAAAATACTAAACCTGGGCAGAAACGTAAACAAACTGAAAGTGAAAAAAAGTAAAGTCAAAAGAATATAAAACGAAAAGACCACCACGGTCGTTTCAGGAAAGTTGGAAGTCCGGTCAAGATTGGCTCAGCTTGACAAAGAAAGAAATGAAATGTTTTGTAAAGTTTGTAGGACAACAGCACCAGAAAATAACCCTAAGGAAGCAGTCAACCCTTTTATAAAGGGTTGTAGCAATTTTTGTACATCAACCAACAGTGATCATGAAAAATCAAAACCACACCAGCATGCTTCCTTCATTGGGCTGGATAAACCTAAAACAGCAGCTAAAGTAAGTCAGTCAAAAGGTGGTGCTGCACTGAAAATGCTACATGCATCGGAACGTCACCGTCTAACATACCTATTCAGAAATGCCCATGCTGTGGCCAAACAAAATCAGCCTATGTCGGATTATGTTTGGTTGAGTGAAATTGATCGGACTAAAGAAATTGACATTGGCTCAACATACATTAATGATCATGCAGCTGTTAATTTTGTCCATGTCATAGCTAATGGTGAACATGCAAAAACTGTTAAAATCTGTGAAAATGCACCAAATCTCTCCTTCATGATGGATGGAACAACATACATTTCTGGTTCTGAACAGGAAACTGTGTATGTTAGAACATCCCTGAAAGGCAATGTCTCAGAAAGGTTCCTGAATATGAGCTCTCCAACTTCAACAAAGTCTGAGGATTTGTATGACCATGTCATAGGCATCTTGGCAAAATTTGATAGGTCGCAGGACAACAAACAGCCGGAAGAAATGCAAGTCAGCCACTACAGAACCTGCACCATCATTCCAGCAAGAAGCTGAACCTGTTACATCTTTGAACCAAGAATCATCTATTGTAATTCAGTCTGAAGATGAAGATGAAGAGAGTAGTGTTCAGGAAGAAGCTGAACCTTCTGTTGATGTTCATTGTCCAGTGAACTTGAGTTTTGAGGAACAAATTGAAAAGTTGTGCGATGGAGAGGACAGTGATGATGATGATTCTGATTGTGTAGACTTTCAAAATGAAATTATAAATTTTGAAAATCTAATGGCGTGTCTCAGGGAATAAAACTTTTAAACTTATTTTCTTTTCTTAGTATGACTAAAGTCCTGTTCTAAATTTCCAGATTAAGAGTGGTAGTGTAGCATAAATAAAGTGAAATAAGATAATTTTATGAAGAATATAGGTGTTTTTTTCGGTCTGGCAAATTCTTTTTCGGTCTGGCAGAAAAAATGTTTTCACCAGACCGGATGACTGGCAGTTTTTCATCCATTTTGCGAAGACTGCATAAGTGATTGACTCTTTGTTCTCATTGTTGCTGGTAAATATTTTATTTACCCATTCAAACCATTCTGTAAGCATGACATTAACTGTAACTAAAATACTGCTTCTCAAACATCACATTGAATCTGCTATGTGGTAGTAAACAGGATACCACCATATGACCTAGCTTATCCAGGCAAAATGAAAAATGTGAAAAATTAAAAAAATCTGAATGTTAAAGGCAAGTGGGGTAGGGCCTTCGAGAATTTTTTAATTTTTTAAATAACATGTCATTGTTACCTCAAGAAGTCATGCAAAATGCTGTCCATTGATGCCTAGATCTGCGTGAACAGTAAATCATAAATCCCCACTCGTCATTGCAGACAGGTATTTTCTATCTGAGCCATGTTGCCTAGAAATCTATTTTTTTTAACTAAGAAAATTATGTGACAACTTATTTTTGAGATACTGTTGTTGTCATCAGGGTAGTCCGCTTGTCAATTTCTATTCTTTAGGAAAAGTCACAATTGTGCTTATTTATAGGTTTGGAAAGAATGAAAATTAAGAGTATTTTTTCCTAAATATTTTGTACTGTTTTGCAATATGGGCAGTTTTCAAAAGCTTCTTTACTTAAATTCGACAAAAATGGTGGAAAATTATTGGTACATGCATTCCATATAGGCAAACTGTCAGATACCATATTTTAGAGTGCACTAGGTCTTATTTATGGGAAAGTCAGACATTCGTACAGATAAAAATCTATTTTCTTTAATATCTGATAAAATTTCATAAAGTTGGCTGAAAAACCTAAAAAAAATACACTCTACATAGCATGTTCCTTGTTATAAAAAGTACCTTTGATTTGTGGGCTAGGGCACTTATTCCATAGCCCTTTGGGGCGTACGGATATACTGTCCAACAGTATCTAGCTTCTCTAGATTCACAGTTTGGTTCATGATTCACTTTTCAAGAATCACAGTATGAATTGTGCGATATGTTTAGGTGTCTAACGCCAATCCACTTTGTGCAAATTATCCACTACTGCACCGGCATATGACAGCCAATATCAAATTAAGATCCCCTCCACCAACTTTTAAATCAAAGATTTGGACACATTTTGGTCACAAACAAAATAAAAGGATGGGATTATATCTAACATTCCATACATAACAACCTTCCACCATTGTTTCTGAGATGTTTCATACAAAGCAGCAGGCAACACAAGCAATTTGACCACTCATATGAAAAAGCTGACAAAATAGATGAGACTGTTGTTTCTCAAAAACAAAATACTGCTATATCCCCTATATCTGAGGCAGAGAAAACTGCATAATATCAGACAATAATATTGGATGTCTTTACAAATAAACTACTGTACCATTTAGTTCATCTCATTCACAAGCTATTTCTAGATAAGTTGGCAAGTTAGTTTCTTTAGACTTGAGGCCATTGGTGTTGTAGAAATTCTATTCCAACACATGACAATGACTTATACTTACACCATTCACATATAGACTTCTGAGTTTGCCAGTCTGAAAAAAACACAAGTGGAAAACATATTTTCTAGTTTTTTTTTGTTACAGTCATTTGCAGTTTTAGCACTGCAGTTTAAGCAAATAACAAAGTTCTTAAAGCAGCAATAGTAATCTTATAAGGTGTGGTCTGTAATCAGTCCAACCAACATGTCAATTTTTATTTACAAATGGCAATCTAAGGCGGATTAATTTCAAGGTAGATTCATCCCAAGGTAGATTCATCCCAAGGTAGGTTGTCTCCTTATAGTTTATTTACTTCATATTTATTTATTTCAGCTTCCGTTTCCGGTCATAGGTTCTTTGAATGGGGTTCACATGTTTGCCAGCAGCCATGATGTCAATTTAGTCTCAACGGTCACAGATGATTCGAAAATTGTCTGGAAAGTTTTTCACGACAGGTCAGTTAAACATGGTGGCTTATTTCATTGTGTTGCATTTTGTTGAGACAGGTATCGTACATGTAAATGTTACAATGACCAGATTAGGCTTTTGCCTTCTAAGTATGGGACAAATTTTTATTTATAATAAAAAAAATCCAACGAAAATTGAAAACTGAGAAAGGTCTTCGGATCAAGAGAAAAAAGGTGAAAAAATTTAAAAAATCTTTTCATCAGAAAGTACTAATGCTAAAATCTTCAATTAATATCCATAGAAAAACATGGCTGCCTTGGGCATGACCATTACCCCTTTTTGGTGATATATTAAAGCTAAGAAATCTTTGTCAGAGCCTTGATATTTGTTATAGGTGTTCCTTGGGTAACCATGTATCTAAAAAATTTTCAAAGAATATTGAACGGTCAAAAAAACATGATGACCAGGAGCCTGGCCATTTTCTGTATGGTTATATAGGAAAATCTTGTCAAAAAGTACAGGAATTGGAGACTTGATCTTTTGTATATGTGTTCCTTGGGTGGAAATGTCTTAAGAGTGCTGAAAGCACTTTGATCCGTCAAATGTCAAAAAAACATGGCTAATGGGGGCAGGGGTGCGATTTTCTATGTATAGCTATGTAGTAAATAAATTGAAACTGAAAATGTTGCTTTTGGAAAAGTGTAGCCATTATTCTGGTCAATTTAAACAGCTGTCAATTTAAACAGCTCATATTCCTTGATCACTATTAATAAATAGTATATAGTTTGTCACAGATACAAAAACAACAATAAGTGCAAATAAGTCAAAATTTTATAAGGTGAGATACATACAAATGCAAACAGACTGAGAAAACATTGGATAAAGCAAATACTATACACATACTAATGAAAATGTAATCTTTTCATGGTCAGTTTGAGTTTCTAGTTGCCAACATCTTTATTGTAAAAAATAACATGGACTGGCTGGGTTCAGTCCCTGGGCGCCTCATAAGAGCCCCAGTGCTATACTGATAGAAATGTCACTGCACAGTATCGGCAAAAACGCCGGCAAATCCCAAATCCATCCCAAATTTTCACCACTTTAATTGCAATGAACATTAATTTTAATAAGCAACTGCTAATTTTTACTGGTCTATGTTAGTTACGTTTTTAGATAATTAGGATATAGTTACAAAATAACTGGATGCCAGACTGCAAACTCATGCTCTCAACGTAGTAAACAAACAAGTAATTAATACTGAAATACATGGAATATATTAATGACTGAAATTGCAGGATTTATGAAAACTACTTTTGTTTTTTTGAGAGTCTGCATATGTTTTACAAATGTTAAAATATAGGTTTATTTTAAACTTAGTCAATACAACAGAAAAAGAAGAGAGAATTTTTTGACAAAAAGAAGAAGGAATATTATTGCATAAATCGGTATTGGATGTTAAGTATACCCTGTGTAAATGACATAGGATGTTTTATCCACTCCCTTAAAAATATGTTGGATGTTTTGTCCACCCCCTCAAAAATGTGTTGGATGTTTTGTCCACCCCCTTAAAAAATATGTTGGATGTTTTGTCCACCCCCTCAAAAATATGTTGGGTATTTTGTCCTCCCCCTCAAAAATATGTTGGATGTTTTGTCCACCCCCTCAAAAATACGTTGAATGTTTTGTCCACCCCCTCAAAAATATGTTGGATGTTTAGTCCACCCCCTCAAAAATATGTTGGATGTTTTGTCCACCCCCTTAAAAATATGTTGGATGTTTTGTCCACCCCCTCAAAAATATGTTGGGTGTTTTGTCCTCCCCCTCAAAAATATGTTGGATGTTTTGTCCACCCCCTCAAAAATTTGTTGGATGTTTTTTCCACCCCTTCAAAAATACCTTGGATGTTTTGTCCACCCCCTCAAAAATATGTTGGAGGTTTTGTCCACCCCCTCAAAAATTTGTTGGATGTTTTGTCCACCCCCTTAAAAATTTGTTGGCTGTTTTGTCCACCCCCTTAAAAATATGTCGGATGTTTGTCCACGCCCTCAAAAATATGTTGGATGTTTTGTCCACCCCCTCAAAAATATGTTGGATGTTTTGTTACACCCCCTCAAAAATATGTTGGATTTTTTGTCCACACCCTCAAAAATACGTATGATGTTTTGTCCACCCCATCAAAAATATGTTGGATGTTTTGTCCACCCCCTCAAAAATATGTTGGATGTATTGTCCACCCCCTCAAAAATATGTTGGATGTTTTGTCCAATCCCGTAAAAATATGTTGGATGTTTTGTCCACCCCCTCAGAAATATGTTGGATGTTTTGTCCACCCCCTCAAAAATTTGTTGGATGTTTTGTCCACCCCCTCAAAAATATGTTGGATGTTTTGTCCACCCGCTCAAAAATACGTTGGATGTTTTGTCCACTCCCTCAAAAATATGTTGGATGTTTTGTCCACCCCCTCAAAAATACATTGGATGTTTTGTCCACCCCCTCAAAAATACGTTGGATGTTTTGTCCACCCCTATAAAATATGTTGGATGTTTTGTCCACCCCCTCAAAAATAGGTTGGATGTTTTGTTCACCCCCTCAAAAATAGGTTGGATGTTTTGTCCACCCCCTCAAAAATACGTTGGATGTTTTGTCCACCCCCTCAAAAATATGTTGGATGTTTTGTCCACACCCTCAAAAATACGTTGGATGTTTTGTCCACACCCTCAAAAATACGTTGGATGTTTTGTCCACCCCCTCAAAAATATGTTGGATGTTTTGTCCACCCCCTCAAAAAAATGTTGGATGTTTTGTCCACCCCATCAAAAATATGTTGGATGTTTTGTCCACCCCCTCAAAAATATGTTGGATGTATTGTCCACCCCCTCAAAAATATGTTGGATGTTTTGTCCACCCCCTCAAAAATATGTTGGATGTTTTGTCCACCCCCTCAAAAATATGTTGGATGTTTTGTCCTCCCCCTCAAAAATACGTTGGATGTTTTGTCCACCCCCTCAAAAATATGTTGGATGTTTTGTCCACCCCCGTAAAAATATGTTGGATGTTTTGTTCACCCCCTCAAAAATATGTTGGATGTTAAAAATACGCTGGATGTTTTGTCCACCCCCTCAAAAATATGTTGGATGTTTTGTCCACTCCCTTAAAAATATGTTGGATGTTTTGTCCACCCCCTCAAAAATATGTTGGAGGTTTTGTCCACCCCCTCAAAAATATGTTGGCTGTTTTGTCCACCCCCTCAAAAATATGTTGGCTGTTTTGTCCACCCCCTCAAAAATACATTGGATGTTTTGTCCAACTCCTCAACAAACTATGAGAAATATATATTTTTGAAAAGCTTGATTTATTTCAGACAATTGTTTGCTTTTAGTACAACACTTTCTCATAATTAGGTATATTGTCTAATTTGAGCTTTTTTTATTTGAAAATGTCAGAACTGCATTCCCAGTCCTTTAAATGTTCACACTGTTGTTTGTTAATTTAACACATTTGTATTCATCTTGTTTGCCCTCGCTCCCTCTTTCTCCTAACTATGGACATTAAAACAATGCCCTGGAAACGCAACCATTGTGATGATCTTTTTCTCTGAATGGATTTGAATGGATTGCATCGCTTCCATGCACGAGTAGTGCAGTGTGCAATTTACAAAAAAGTAGAATTGATTTCATGCGCAGGTCTTGTGAATGCTGCACACTCTTTTACTGAAAGCATAATTGGATTAAGTTGCTCAGTTTGTGCTTTCAGACTGAAGTAAGATTTATTTTGTGAGAAAAAAGTACTATAAGATGCGATCTGGAACTTATACACCATCCTCCATCAAACCGTTCATGAATACACATTGGCAGAGTGCATAAACTATTAAGCTAGGCCTGAGAGACTTACATTTGCCTTGATTGGATTTAAGAAATCTGTTTGATATTAAGATAAAGAGCTTTGAAAAAATTTGATGATTTAGTGACACATACAGAATTGTTGCAATGCATAGCAACTTTTGCCAAATTCTTTGTAGGATTTGGAAATGAATGATGAAGAGCTGTTTTATGTCTCTGTTAACCTTGTAAGATATGTATTTTCTGCTGGCGTAAGTTGTAACAACTTAGCAACCTCACAGTTGCCAGGCAACACAGTCAATAGGTTAGGTGCTGCCACCACAGTTTCACCATTTAAACAAGATGATAGCACACTGAAGTATATCAGCGCTCAAGGCTTTTTTTTGGCCAATTTTATAGCCGATATTCGGTCATGTTCCCAATGGCAAAACATATACTTTTTTCCCAATCAGAGAAGAAAAATTCCCAATCGAAAAAAAAAAAGAATTGACTTGCTTCTAAAGCAAGCAGCGTTAGCAGAAGCGGGATCATCATCGAGTAAAGTGGAATTAAATAAGGCAAACGTGATAAAAACAACATATAACAGTACAGCTTTTTATTCCCCAAAGGTGTAAAAAATTCCCAATTCCAGGGGTATGGGTCATATTCCCAAAATGGTGAAAAAAAGCCCTGGCGCTAAACAGCAATTGTTTGAATTTAATTGATACTCAGTCCCATGAAAATTTTGAAGACTTTGGTCAGTTCCTATCAGATTAGAGACTTCACTTATTTTGCAAGCAAAAACATAAAGATGTAATGTTTGCTTAGTTAATGAGCTAGCATAGGTTTAAGTTTTGTTTTTACTCCATTTAAGTGTATTTAAAATAAGCTGCAGTGAGCTTGACCAGTTTATTGTTGTCCTCTTGCTTTCAATACATATTCTACAAGAATGAATGTTTTGAATTAATTGATCCATTGTTATGCGTGTCAAAAACAATTTTCAATATATTTTATTTATGTTAGACTTTTTCTTAAATGCTAGACAGCACCCAGCAATTTCATCATTCCAGCATATCAGCCATAATATTGTTACGGCACCCAGGGTGATGTTGTTTTATTGGTTGGACTCCAGCTTAAATTATATTAAGAAATATTAAGGAATATAAAATAACGACAAACGATATATAAGTGTAACTAAATAATTGATTTATTAATTATCAAACAATTGAACAAACTAGTAATATGTATATCAATTCAGAAAGTTTCAGGATCTTTTTTAAAGAGTGCAAATATATAAACACTGCGAATATTATACGCTCACTTATAAAATCACATGGCCACCATTTATAAACATACAATAAACAAATATTTTTTATTAATTCACCTTACATTAACAAACTTAAGAGTCTAAGTCATCTTATTTGCTAAAATCTTCGACATAATGTTCACTCTAATAACAGCAAAAATGTATTAAATATGTTAAATGTGTATTTCACACGTATTACTTATCCCGTGAATTAAAATAAAGTAATAAAGAAAATATTTAACAAAAAGAAATAAAATATGATCAAATAAAATGAACGTCTGCAAAATGCTGTAGTCCATGACTGAGGAAACTCACCGCAATTTATACTGATCCTAGTGCATGAGAAAGTCTTGTGCAGAATAGAATGCACAAGAAAATTATGTGCAAAATGGAAGGCACAATAAATTCATGTGCAAAAGATAAAATGCGTTTTAATGCCCGCTGTAAGAAGTATTCTTGAACAATGAATTAAACACATACTAACAAGAATACTATATTAAAACACATTTTCTACCAGATAATCATAATTTAGTGTTCCTTGAACTACACACCTCCCTTAGCAGAGAGATTTAAACATACTGCAGAGTAAACTTATTGCATAAATAAAAATGGCTACGCTGTCAAGGTTGCTTGTCTGCTCAGATAATAAATAAAGAATATTCTATATAATAATGTCTTCACAAAACAACTAGTAATTTCTAGGATAAAACAGCTACACAACTGATTACATGGATCCTGAGGATATAGTTTCACTTACCTAGGAATAGTGATGATGTAAACAAAGGAATTCGCAGAAACTAATTACATTTGAAGTGAGATACAGTTGGTTAGTAGGAATGTAGCTAAATCACATGTATAGAATTGGTTGTTCTGTCTAATTAACAAAAGCAACAGTCTTTATCCGTGTGCTTATGCTAATCATCAGCTTTTAAACTTTGTGTAATTTCAAAGGTGAGTAAAAATTAACATTTATGAAAGAAAACAACATTTGTTTAATACACATAATCCTGGGTCCTTACAATGTGCATTGTTTCCAGGTAAGAATCTCCCTGTATGATCTTGTCGTACAATAATTGTCTTTATTTCTCCAGTTTGACATTAATCCTCATTGCGGAGGATGACAGTGCTGCTGACTGCCATCTGATGCACACACTGAGTCTGGTGTTTGATGCCCTAGTCATGCTGTGTGGCCTGGAGGATCTGACCAACATCAAAAATGTTGAGCGCTTTAAGAAGGAAGTGAAGGTAAGCTTTTCTTTTTTTAAAACAGCTGCAACATGCATGTGGGCTTCCTTATGACTACTGGGTCAAAACCTGATGTGGGGGACTTCATGCTGCCATGCAGTGTGCCTAAGATTACACCTACACACAGGGTTGTCATTAGGAGGCGGCTGGCGGCCGCTTTGACCGCCTCAAATGAAAATCGGGCCGCCTCAAATTTTAAAAAAAAAGTGAAAAATGGTCAAGGGCATGCCCTAGCAACGCTTTGCACCTTCGGCGCTCGCATAGCCTAGCCTCCTCAAAAGTTAATTGAACCTGCTTAAAATATTTCTAGTGACAACCCTGTTCATATTTGTTAAACCGTGTCCTTCATCCATCCTGATATATACAGGGCCTTGTTCCTGAGGCTACAGGGCCCTTTCCAGAGTGGGTGTCAAAGAACCACTTTGTCATTAACAGCTATGTTTAATAAATGTTCAATTGAACTTTGCTAAATGATGTTTAACAGGTTTCATATTTAAAGCAATGGGGCTTGAAGCCTGATTAAGTTAATAACCAAAACATGATCATTTGTTAGAAGTGAAGAATGTTTTATGACAAAATTCCCAATTTAATGGGGGTAGAATAGACATTCAAAATAGGGTGGAGACAAACCCAAAATTAAATGCTTGTTATATGTTAACAGCTACATACACATGTTTTAGTCATATTGCTGAAGATTTAGAGGCAAAAAATGCAGATCCAGGCCAAACAGCTCCCAGTGGTCTATTAGCAGTTGTTGTTGTTACAATACATCTCAGCATCACAGTTATGGTCATCTTTGTGATGTCCAGCTACTTTGGTGGAGGAAAACCCCAGACAAATGTCAGGGTGGAACTGCTGGTACACAGCAGGTCAGCTGGAAGATCATCTCACATTTAGTCCTTTGTCCTGAATGGGATCGCACATGATAAGAGGCAAGCAGTCAGAGGAGTTATAAGTTAGCAACACTCCAACTTGACCATGGCCGTCCTTCCTACCATTTGCCAAAGCATCATCATTTCATGCTTACCAGGATAAGAGTTGATACTTTCCTGAAAAAATCTCCAGACATTTTTTATTGTCAGATAACCTTTTCTTTAAACTTGTTACCTGTAGTGCATGTATAATGTCATTGTTTTATGAGACAGTAGCTGTTAACTAATAAACTCATGGATCTGTTCAGTTCATAAACCATACTATCTCGACCATAAGTTTACAGTCATTACATAACTGTTTTCTGAGTTCAAGTAATATAATTATGGTATATATTTGAAATGTAAAAATGACAAAGGGAGAAAACAATTTTTTAATATAGTAATGCTCTTTGTATAAATAGGAGTCAGTAAAAATGGATATATAATTATACACCTTTCTATAAGTCAGAATGATCAAATCAACTATTGCTTGGATTCATTTTTCATCCAGTCCAATAACTGGGACATCAATTTGCGGCTAATTCCCCATTTATCCCACATTTTATTTATCACACTATAGCCCCTTTTGATTGAATGTACCCCCATTAAAGAAGGGGGACTTAATCTAAATATAGATTTGGATCAATACCAGAAGCCCCTTTGTTTGCTTGAAATCAAAGACTGTGGTACAATGAATCTGAAATGTCAGTTCCCTCTAATGCCTATCAATGAAAGGAAAATATAAGGAACAATAGGCACAGGGTTTTTATTGTGGATGTTGAATTGAAAATGTGCACAGTTTAGCCAGTTACAACGTTGCCGTGACTGCAAATGTCTTAGATTAGCCCTTACTGCTTGGGAACAAAAGGAGTTAGGAGGACTAAAGGAAGTTTGAAGTATAGAGCGAAGGGGTGCCAGAAATGGTTTATTGTTCTTGTTTTACTTAAAGTGGCAAATGTGTATTGATTGTCTTGTGAAGTGTCAATTAAAATGAGCTATTAGTAAGCATTGATTGACAGAGCCGTAGAGACTTTAGAGTTTACAGTTATTGTATGGTCTATCTTATTCTAGAAAAAAAATCTTTTTGAAACTCACAACTGGTTTAAATCATAAATATTAATAAAAACATTTAAAAAGTTTGAAGTTTGTCTTTATTTTTAAAAGTAGTATCTGCAATGTATATTTTAGTCAGTACTCTGAAGGTGATATACAGTTGCTTCAGTTACTTAATGTATTATTAGCAAGTTTCATGTTATTACATTGAGACAGTATGCAAATGATTCCGAAATTGTACTTTTAATAGTTTAATTTAAAACTATTTAATTATATTTTAATGTAACAAAAATATGTCACAAGCAAGTCTCTTTTTAATTGCTTTCTCTTTAAACTGAATGGCATAGACATAAAAAACAACAACACTATTTCATAAAGCTGATATTCTATTTCAATAAAGAAAGAAATATAAGTGAATGACATGTGGATTTCAGAGAGATGATTCTGTAAATTAACATAAGATAAAGGGAGACAACTAAAACTGTGTTTTATTGCATTCCAGAGTTATTCTTTTCATTATAGTGTTTTCTCACATATACCTATTTGTAGTTACACATGTATGAAGTTTTGTGTTTCATTATTAACATGTTTTGTTTGTAAGTTGAATAATTAACGCAGTAACAAGTATACCATATGTGCCATTTTAGTTATAGAGCAGGATTCATTCTAACAATGGTTTATGGAGAATAGCAAACCTTTTTAACTTTTTGTAACTGTTAAACAACATATTGCTTGATTGTTATGTAAAACCAGCCACCTAAAATTTCATGTAGTAATTTATCCTACGTTTAACTTTGTCATCAACAAAACCAGAGAAACTTCTGTGCCAAGTCGTTTGAAGAAGCAGTTTACTTTCCTTTGAGAAACCAGTTGGAACCAGTGGTATCCATACCCTATATTCTCTTAGGTCCACTTTTTTCATCATTTTCCTTGGATTTATTATAATTTTTTTCACTTATTGTCTTTAGTTTCCACCAAAAGTCAAGCAGCATTTTATTGCTTTTGTTTCAAAAGCCATCTTTGTATTTAATGCATCAGAAACAAGTGCCAATATTTTATTGGTGGTAAGGCACAGAATTTAATTAAATTATTGTCATTACAGCCAATTGAAGATGCTGTAGCAAAAGTGGCTTTCAACACTGTCTTGATTATACTTTGTGAAAGAATCAAAACCATATTCCATTTGTCAGTACATTTTACAAAGTCTAAAGAATGCTGCAGTCCAACAGCCTTAAACTGTTTGAGACATTGACCTTTTTCATTTTTGGGGTTGGTGGCATAAACGTCAGTGTCACAGTTACCTAAACTGTTTTGTTGATATCTAGAGGACAATGATCCAACAAAAGTCCAATCTTGATAGGAAGATTTGTAATGGTAAGTTAATGACCCTTTTTGATGTTGTATTGGGCGTCACTGGTGCAAAGTTCATGGTCACAGTGACCTTTATTAAAAGTTTGTTTACAATCAATAACTAAAGAATGCATGAGCCCACAACCTTCAATTATGGTAGGGACATTAGTCATGGCAGGTAGATGCTCCCTGTTAATTTATGATAGACACTATATTCCTATTGGGCAGTCCGATAACTAAGTTGTCTTCCCTTGAGTACTCTCCGAATGTGCATGCGCATTAAAACTTCCGGGGTATAAGTAGAAATTTTATCAGCGTGTATAACACACACATCAAGTGATATGGAAAGTTGATTAAAGAAAGAAACAAAACCAAAATGGAAATCGCCGAAATATTGCTGAATATGTAAAGGTGTTGTTTATAGCGGGAAGGTGGTCGAAAACAGAACTGTTTCATTGCATCGATTTCCTCAAAACAAGCGGCTGCGACGCATTTTGATGGTATTATAACACTTCGCCCTCCCTTAACTGGTAATAGTTCGCCCTTGATTGGTAACAGCTCGCCCGAGATAGGTAACAGTTCGCCCTTGCTACATGTCGCCTTCGGATATAAGTGTATACATCGAGAAAAAAAGTAAATTGGTTAATTTATTTATAACCATTCACATTGTATTTGTTTTCTTCGTCTTAATATACATTATGAGCTCTTCTGATATAAGTGTATACGCCACCCTTCGCCCTTAAAAATCTTTAAGAAATTAAGTAAAAAGAATGTAAACTTATTAATTTTTTATTATTTTGACACCATTCACATTAAATTTATGCTTCTTTTGTCTCCTTCTTTATTATTATAAACACCGTATTGTTAGCATCGTAAATTATTATATTTTTATTTTTCATATTTTAAAATTGTTTTAACCAAAGAAAAAAAATCTGATCCTCCCAGTACAATATACGAACTGTCACTGTTCCGTGATTTAAATGCAATGTTGCGACCTAAAAAATAATAATTATACTGTGTACGTGGTTTATTTATTTCAAATTGTATATTTAAATAAAATTCCGCTGTTGCAAGGATTTTAATGTTACTTAGTTGCATACATATTTTGTTGCAAATACTTTAATAAGGTTGTCATACTCAAGATGACTTGAGTATGCAGTTATCTTATAATTGCACATAAAAGCGTGAACGTTAATTGGTGTTTGCCTACAGACATTATTGTGATGTTACCATTCGCACTAATCTTGATTGATAATTAGTCAGTGTGATCTTGATTAATGTTTACCGACATAGGCGTATATAAAATTTAAAATTAATAAATTGGTCAGTGTGTGATTGTTAATTGATTTTTGCCTAGTCATTATTGTGATGATAGCGTCAGCACTAATTTTGATTGATAATTAGTCACCATGATCTTAACTGATGCTTGCCGTCATAGACGTATATAAGTGCTTGCAATTAATAGACTAGTCAGTGATTCAATCTCGCAACGTACGCTAGCTTTATCACAATACAGTATGAAGAAGTCGACTAAGACGGCAACCAACTAATTGTATTTGTATGCATATCTTATAAAATATTATATATGATACATTATATGACAAATTAAATCAAGTATAAACTTTACTTGACGTCATTTTCCCCCTTCATTTAACGCGTGGAAATGGTACACTTATATCCGAAGTACTCATAATGCATATGAAGCCGATGGAAACAAATACAATTTGATGTGAAAGGTGTCGAAATAATTATAGATAAGTTAACAAGCATACATTTTTGATTGACGTATACACTAATATCCGACGGCGACATGTTACCGATCAAGGGCGAACTGTTACCGATCAAGGGCGACCTGTTACCAGTTAAGGGAGGGTGGATCTAGTCAAACGACGATTCGCCAGGTACTTCTTCAAATCTGTTAGCTTGAAATGGTCCAATTCTTAGTTGTTTACACAAGCTTCGTTGATTTCTTTGTCCTTGTCCGCCATCTTTTTTTTCCACTTAGTCCCCAGGGGAGTAGCCTCCCTTTGAATTCAAGGGAAGTAACCGAGTTATCGGACTGCCCAATATATATGCAAGTGAGCTTTATCTTCATTAACTTCGTCAACTAGAATACTCCTGAAATGCATTTGTTCATGAGGAATATCAATGCAATGAATTAGCTTGTGTTAAAGGTGGTATCCGACAGTTTACCATTACCAAATTCATATAACAATATTTTTCCATCATTTCTGTGAATTTATTCAAAATTACCACAAAATTACTACATAAACTTACACTTTAGTCTGAGTAAAGGCAATTTTGAACACTACTTACCAGTACATGTTGTACACATTGCGAAAAAATAACTAAATGTTCTTTCTTTCTAAGTCTATAAATAAGCACGAAAGTGATCTCTGGCAAAAATAGAAACCGATGTCAGTGCAGACTACCAGAATAAATATAAAATACCATCTTAAAAGTAAGTTGTTACTTGGTTAACTTGGTTTAAAAATGGCCATCTCTGCAGCGTGGCTCATATAGGAAATACCTCTTTGCAATGATGATTGGGGTGTAATGCTTCACTTTTCACACAAAGGTAGGAAAGTAATGAACCATATTTTGCAGGACTTTTTTGGGTAACAACGACTTATTTGGTTATTTGAGAAAAAATAGTTGGTCCAAACTGTCAGATACCACCTTTCTAGCCAAGATCATCATAAAATTCCTTAGAATAAAAAACAAATTTTCCAGACTTGGGCAAATTCTGTTGATCCAGATCAGGCAGCTCCTACAACTATAACCCTCATTCTGTTACATTTGTTAACAACATTTAAATCACTATACAGCTAAGGACTGCAGCAAAATGTGCAGATTCTGATCAAACAGCTTCTAGCCGTGCAATTACTGTCTCTATGACATGATTGTGTACTTGAAATATGATATACATATAATCACTGATATATTTCCAATCATAGCAATTTGAAAACAATAGGAAAGAGAAACAGTAAACTGCCAACTTATTTTCTTGTCTCCTTTTAGTTTTCTATCAGAATGTGAATATCACATAACAACTAAGGAAATCTGCATTTTTATTGACATTAAATGGTAATGCTGGAAGAAAATGGAATGGAACTACTGATTTTAAACAGGGAAATGCAGGATTATGACAGTGAACAAATGCATCAGAAGATGCAGCCAATCTGCATAATGTTTGAAGTTGGTACATTAATACAGTTATCATATTTTTTTAGGTCTGTTAATTTTTACAACAGACATGTATATGGCTTTTTTCTAGCATGTTGTTTAATGATAACCAAAAGGCTAGTTGCTGGTTAAATTATAGAGCACAGTTAAGTTTCTTGTCTTGTTTTGTTTTACAATAATTAAAACCTGTCACTTTTTATCCCCATCCAGGAGAAGAGAAATCCAGAATTAAGCTTTAATTAAATGATGAAGATTAGGGCACATTTTCATGCGCATGTGCATTAAAGCTCTCGCACAAATCATGTTGGATTTAAACAGAAAGCTTTGAACATTCAACAAGATTGAGCCACTGTACAAACAATACCTCAGTCTAATTTTCACAACATTGTTATAATATCTGTTTCACACTTTCTTCATCTGTCTTCTATCTTAGTTTTTTAGTCTTATTTTGTGTACCTTTTTTGTTTGTTGTTTAATACTAGGTATATCATTCCATCTGTCTGCCCATCTGTTTATATGTTGATCCATATATCTATGTGTTTATCTTTCTGACTGTCTATCTGTCTATGTGTCTGTCTGTCATTCTGTCTGTGTTAATATGTCTTATTTTTTTTTCATTATGTGTCTGTCCATCTATTAGTGGTGTTCTGCCAAGCCGTGACATTGTGATATTCTCTTAAAAAAATAAAAAAGGTGACATGAAATTTTTTTCATTTTGGCATGCACTTCGCTAACACAATTGTTGAGGACAAAATTGATCATTTAGTTTACCGAGCCACAAGGCAGTGCCATGTGTTATAACATTATAACAACTCGTGTTAATGTATTCACAGTGGGGTTGCAATTCACAGCCAATGCCACTGATTGATACATACGTTGATCACATTATAAACTACAGAGTGCAACAGTCTTGAACAAAACAAAAGAAAAAAAAGATACTTTGATTTAACCTGAAAGCAGTACACATTTTTTCACAAAAAGTGGACTGGATTTGCATTTAAATAACCTGTCAATGTTTACTAATGGTTGGCAAATGCTGATTGGCCCCAAGGTAGATTAGTCCCAAAGTAGGTTGGCTTTCATTGTTAAATCAGAGACAGCCAAGGCACTTTATGTGCATAAAGAACTTGGAGATTATTTATCTACAATGAAATGTTCAGTCAAGCAGACAGCAGCACTTACACGTCCTGTGGACAAGTCTTTAGTCCTTGTACAACATTGGCTTGCAAGTTAACCGAAACTTGCTACATTCTGTTAAAAACCCATGCAAAATTCTTTTGTTGTTTTTACTTTAATATTATATATGTTAACATGTCAGGGTTGATATACTTATAAATGGAGACTTAGCAGCAAATAGTGTGGGTCCTGGTCTGACAGCTCCCAGCATTCGGCCCCATTCCCCTAATGAAAAAGTATATATATTTCTCAAATTTCATTTTGAAATTCCCTTGTCAGACATTGATTTTTTTTGTTGGTTTGTTGAGAAAAAAATTAATAAGTGCCACTCATAAAATATATTGCTCTGAAAAACACATTTTTGCAGTGGCATTTATGCCATTATTACAATCTACTTGCACACACAACGTGTTATGGAACATGATAAGTGAAAAAGATTGTGGCCTGTATTGTCTAGCAGCAGAAATTGTGTTTTTGTTAATATTTTCAACCTTAGTGAAATTTCCCCTATCTGAAAATTTTTCCCCTCTTGAAAGAACACCCCCCCAACCCCCACCCCACCCCATAAAAAACATTAAAAAGTGGCTGCATTATAAATACGTGAATAGCAGAATAAGAGTTTGCGGAGAAACTGCAAAAGATCTGTTGAAACTTTTATCTCATTATAAACAGCACCAGGTCTATGTGCTTTTAACTTTTTCTTTCTTTTATTTAGAGGCTGTACAAATTTAATTAGTAACTAGATTTTGAAATCTTATTGATGTCCCATATTTTTTCATGCTTAACTGGGTATTTGCCCCTAATACAGTCAAACCTGTATTAAAAGACTATTTATGGAACAGGACTAAAATGGTGATAATGATAATGATGATGACATGGGTAATGATTGGACCTGGTAGCGCAATCGGTAGAGCTTTGGCTCCAGGTATGGGGCCCCTGGTTCGATCCCGGGCCGCGACATACCAAAATCTTTAAAAATGGTAGTGGTATAGCTCCCTTGCTAACGCTCAAGCAAATATAAGGGTAGCTCCACGACTGGTTGGCCTGGTGTCAGGATAATGGGACTGGATATGGTATCATGCCAGGTGTTCACGGCATTTCTATACACAGTGAAGGCAGTACTATATCTGCTTCAAGTGGACACCGTCTCCAGATAACTGAAATACTGTTGGTGGGACAATAAACCCAATAAACAAACAAACAAACATGGGTAATGATGTTGTTATTGATGATGAGAATGATGATAGAAACTGACAGTCTGAAGTCTAAATGCATCCACTGGATATTAATCAAAACAATAAATATAACAGCAATTAATCAAATGAATGTTTAGATTAGTTGAACTTTATGTATTACTTTTTCATGACAGTAAGGCCCAACTCATACAAAACAACAGTAACAACAGGTTACCTTATTCCCACAATCTGACCTATGATTTGTTGATTGTGAAACATCTTTTGAAATCATTGATTTGTTTTTTATTAGCATAAATCAAGTGTGTTTGTTTATTTTGATGCTACTTACAAACTTACTAACACAAATGTAGACAACTAAAAGATGAGAAAGTGTGAAAGATGTTTACTAAAGGACATATTTGCACAGGCGGCTTTGAAGTCCTTCACATGGACAGGTTGACTGTATTGGAATTCTGGGTAGGTAGCCATGTGATATGTCTGTCTATATGTCCATCCATGAGTCTGTCCAGGTGTTCAGTCTTCTGTTTGTATGTGTTTGCATGTCTGTCAATTTGTCTGTTAGTCTATGTCTCTCAAAATGGCTGTCTTTCTGTTTGCCTGTCTGTCCATGCATCCATCTATCCATCCATCACTCCATCTCCCTGTATCACTATGTCTTTGTGTCTGTCGCTTCCTTTTGTTGTCTATGTGTCTGTCTATGTGTCTGTCTGTATATGTGTTTGTCTGTCTGTTTGTCCATCCATCTGTCTGTCCATCTGTCTGTCCATCCTTCTTTCCTGTCCTTTCCTGTCCTGTCTATCTGTCTGAGACCATATGTTATCCAGGGCTGCACACCTTTGGGCTGCTCTTAAAATAACATATGTATTACAATGTGGCTTAAGTGATATCATATTTAATAGTCACTGCCTGGTAAGCACAATAAAGCAGATGCAATGATAAAGTAAATTACTGTTTCAATGATTTCTTAGCAGCTTAAAGTTCAATGTTTTTTTTTAATTTATTTATTTAATTATTTTAAGCATTGTGAGAAATTTTTATTAGTTCCAGTATCTTGACACATTTTTTTCCAAGGATCAGTGAGGTAACTGTCCAAAAGTTTCATTCTTTCCAAATATGCTCAATGATGGTGTGGTCAGTTTATATGAAAAAATATTTATCTTTATTATGAAATATTATTGAAGTGTTACCTGTAAGTGGTTTTGCCCATTCAGATGGTATTGATTGTATGGTATGTATATTGTCTAGCTTTTTTTGTATCTCAGTATACTGAAATATCGTAGCAGCCCTACTGCCTGTAAATGCTTGTCCATCTATCAGTCCACTCACTCCATCAGTCTGTAACATTTAGGTGATTTAAATTTACTTAGTAGAGCAGAAAATATTGTATATTAATTACAGGGCAATAGAAATCTTTCATTCCATATTGAAAAAAGATAGATAGAAATTGTTTTGGGTAGAATAAATTGCAAAAAGCTTACAAAGGCTTTTGAGGACATTTTAAAAGTTATGCCTTTAAATACTTGTAGGTACTGCTTATAATGGTTGTATAATTGTAGTTTCAATAAAGAGAGTATGAATTAGCAGCAGAAAAAACAACCAGACCTAAGCATAAATTATAGGAGAGTCCTGGAATGCAGCAGCTGTGGAATAACTGTCAGCACTTGGACAAATCTGAACAGCTTTGACCTCATGTCAAGTCTGAAAGCCTTAGTATGCCAGCCAATGAAATATTTCCAATCTAGATATAAGTTTACATAAAAAACCTTTCTTACAGTGCCATACAATGAAGATGGTCATGGTTCTCTAAAATAATAGAAAATGAGACACAGAAAGTGTTGCAACTTCCTGTTTGAAAATAAAAACAAACTTTTCTTCTATTTGCTGATCAGAATCTTAAACTTGACTGCTATTTACACATTTGAGGAAACTTTTGTTACATTCTCAATGGGTATTCAGAAATTTGTCTCTTACAGTTTCCTAGCTTTTGTTTACTTAACTTTCTTGACAGCTTCTTTTTTTCAAAATGACAGTTTTTGTTAGGAGCATTGAATTCTAAATGGTAGTAAATGGAAAATGTTCTTTTCAAGTGTGCATGTTGATTGCTTATCAAGCATTGCTAATAGGTATGAAGGCAACGAGTCGCTAGTTAATTGCCTACAGAATGTCCCAGTATTTTAGTGATAAACCTCTTCCTGTCATTTATAGAGTAAATAATTGTTACCAAATACATTTGCCGATACATGGATGTATACCTCTGTCTCTCCAAGTGGTACCATTGTGTCTTATATACTGCCTGGTGATACTTTGTTTTCACATTTAACACTCTGGTGGTAGATTTTCATGGTTAATGGAGACAGGATTGTGTGTGTGTCGGGGTAGGCTGTGGGTGGGGGGTTATTGTTTAAACAAAGAATTTGAGGTTTTGGAAAAAAATGAGCAAATCAATAACCTAAAAAAGGTGATAAAATCAATAGATTTTATGTATTGAAGTCTGTCATGTCTCTACCAGTTTTTCATTACTTAAAAATTTATTGTTAAGAGACTAAACATTCTCCCGATTCAATATTTTGACTTTTTTTTGTGGTATGTTACTGGCTGTTATTTGAGAGGGATAGTGGTGTGTGTAGCAGCTGGAGATTTCTGATTTTGTGCAAAAGTTGTAAATCTTTGTCTTCTTCTTATTACCTCCCACTATGTAGATTTGTGAGTGGTGGTAGGTAAAGTAGAATTGGGTTGTCTGCCTGTTTATCCTTCTGTTTGTATATCCTTTTGACCTTACAAGCCTGCTGTTATGGGGATATAATTTAGCTGTAGACTGTTATTCTGGGGTATTTTGTATACATTGCTTATTGTTAAGGAAGTTTATGCATGTGAGATTGAAAATGATATAAGTACCTGGTAAGATTGTCTGTCCTTAGCGAAATTTTTCTGGGTATCTTTTCCTACAGCTTTGCATCAACTTTGATTAACCTGTACGATTATCTTTCGTATAGAAATCTTTGCACCTGCTATTTTCGTTATGAAAATTGTAGAAATTGTTGCCCATTTTAACACTATTGGGGTCTGTCAGTGAACTGATTTAGTCTATGTTTAACTGTTTTTCTTATACTGTTTTGCATTTGCTTTTAAACAATTTAATAAAAGTCATAAGTACCATTGGAACTTGTGCTATTTTTGTATCAATAGTTTTTGTATTTTTTACTGACATTTCAGGTCCATCTGCAGAAACAAATTTTGTCTGGACCTGATGAAGCCTTAATGTTATCGTTTAAATCAAAGCAAACCTTTGCACGATGTTTTTTTATTTGGATCAGATGGAAATAGCCAAGAGTTATTGCTCATTTTAATTTTGTTACATGCCCATATGTGGATAGGGTACAAGTGGCCAAGCGGTTATGGTCGCTGACTTGTAATTAGCTGGACTTTGCCACTATGACCATATTTGTGTCAGCGTGATGTAACAAATAGGGTTGTAACGATTCAACAGTGGACCACATAACCACGGTTCGAAAATGCTTGGAACGTTACAAACCAGTACAAAACTGCTGAACCGATATGAGTAGTATCTATTTAAAGCAAAATGGCAGCCTATGGAGATCATTTATATAATTGGATCTCAGATAAAGCAGCAAAAATTAATATTTTGTGCTTCTTCCAAGTACACTGCAGACAAAGCAGGCAAGTTAATTGATAAGTCAGAAGTTGTATGAACTTAATGTAATACCACAATCAAGAATAGCGGTGGAACTAGACATTTAAAAATCTTACAATAAATACGTACCTCGATACAGAGAGTGGGATATCGTGATTTATTATATACCTATGAATGTTTATCTTTAAAACTCAATCCGGCTTGGTGGATCGCACGCTGACATAGTATTCCATATATACTGCGATACGATTTTGGATGACTATACACATACTCAGAAACAAAAAAACAAGCTAACACGACGTTAGTACAATGGTTTCCCATAAGATTTGGAAAAAAACTCCACAATATCATTAGTACCTTTGGGAACATTTGCAATGGCTCTTTTCCTTATGAGTACTATTAATAAGGTATACTGTTAATGAGTTATTGCCCCTTAAATGATATGTCGGAATTGTCCAAGTTTCTGCTTCTAAAGTTACCAGTTATCCTGTTTTTAAAGCATCATGTGCATCTGGAATGTTTCATAATGCACTGACATAGGTTAGGAATCATTGCCCCCTTTAAAATGTTTTGTTGTCTTATTGACTGAGGAACACAGTTTTGCCCAGGCTTCTTGTCAACAGTTTTTCATCCATTTAATGAAACTCCACAATTACCTTAAATGCCATGGGAACCTATGCACCTGTTATTATGATGATGATTAGATCCATTTTGCAGGTGATTTTGCCAATTTTAACAATATTTCAGAAAAGATTGCTCACCTTAATTGTAAATCCAAAGTTTTGCATCAATTTCAGTGAATGTAAACAGTTATACTTAAACCAATGCCATTGAATTTTTTATTATGATAAATAAAATTTATTGTTTAAATGTGTGATGTCTTCTTTTATTTTGTATATTTAAAACCTGTCCTGTGCTAGGGAACATGTATGGGCATTGCAGGTCTAGTACATTTTGTTTAAAATGAAGGACAAAGGTTATATCACTGTCTGCCTTTGACGATAATATCAATAACCTTTGTAAGAAAAGTAATTGAAAAAAAGTTTGAGTAATTTTATTCTGTGAGTCCCAGAGGAAGCATGTGCTAACTCCATACATGTACTGAACATTAATTAAATGCAGGAGCTAGCGCCACCATCTCATACATGCATCAATCCTCCTCAAACTTCTGCCCACGGATGTTTTTAGACTTCTTTGAAATTCTAAGCTGCATGCACACATGCTGCAAGGAGAATTAAGTAATTAATTCTTCAATTCCTGGTTTTGGCACACTATAACTATTGAGGTTAACCTTTTTAAGAATAGGCTTGAAGAAAAAAAATGTAGAGTGACCAATCCACCCTTTAAACATTCTGTCAAATATATGGTTAAAAGAACCAGTTGTAATTAAGAGCTATGTACAATTTACATTCTTTAATTCACACTATGTTTTGTTAAGTTAGCTAGTTTTGACAAAATGCACATAAAAACTTTATGAGATATTTTCTGCTTTTGTATTTTGGTTTGTTTTTATTTTCAATTGTTTCGTATTTCATTGTTTACTGTAAACTGAATCAAGGTAATGTGTTATTTGAGGTATGATTTTCTAGGAACACATGCCTCCAAAAACCAGTGTTGAAAACAAAATTTATGTGTATGACTATTGCATTGTCGTGACTTGTACTTTTATTTGCTGTCTTTGATAAAACTTTGGTAGTACAAGACCTTCAAATTTTACTTAAATACCATAAAAGGAATACGTTAATACTTTGGCTTATAACCATTAAAACACTTCAAAGTATTGGTACAAGTTGAAAGTGTTCTGTTGTTTTGTGTGTGAGAAACAGGACAGGTTGCTAATATTGGGTTTTCTCTTAGCCTTCTAAGCATTACTGGATCATGCTTAGGCAAATAGAGTAGATTCAGATCTGCCAACTTACTGCTGAGAATTGTCTGACCAAGATCTAGAATTTGTGCTGATAAGTCTGGAATATGTATTGTATTCATACATGAAATGGTTAATAATACAATATGGATTGTATATGGCTTTAAGACTACAGTTGCAGAATAAGGATCAGATGGGCTGCACATGCTGCATGAGTTGCATGCTAGATGCAATTTGCAGGGAGAGATTTATACATCGCAGGTCTCCTCTCCTGAGCAGGTCTCGGCAAATATTTAATTTTCCTGCAAGCAATCCGTGTGTCTTTAATTCAACGAATGAATGTACCGTACACAGTCATTGTGAAAACTCTAAAGGAGCCTTGCAATGAAGTCCCCCCCGCCCCATCCCCTCACTTCACTGTCCTTCCCTGTGCATTCAATTAATTTAAATTGGTAGTTTTTCGCACTTTATTTTGTTCTGTTTCTTGTAGTTTTTTGTGTGTTTTTGTTTATTCAAGCAATCATTGTGATGGAGTTGAAAACATGGATCTGCAAATGTTATTTATCTTAATGCAAGGGAGTAAAATGAATGGACAAATAATTAAATATTAACAAGAAGTAATTTATGTAATAATATTACTGTAAACATAAAATTACTTTTCCTTAGAATTGATAAAATTAAGGGAAAGCAATACAAATAAGGAGAAAACAAACAAAAAACATCATCAAATTATCTTAAAAAGATTTGTGTATGGAAAAGCAAAAGTAAATAAATGAGTGAAAACTACATTTTGTGACTTAACATTTAATATTTACTTATATACCTACCAGCTCAAATTATGGAAAGTATTTGTAATATGTAGCGCTTTCTTTGATAATAAAGGGGGTGGGGGACATTGTTTTTGTTAACTGTTACTCTAATTAATTTTTAAATAGCTTTTTTTGTGCCAATCCAGGATAACCTGCTACAAATGGAACTACCCTGGTAGTACATCGTTCTTGATAATTGTACTTTAAGAAATTTGGCAGACATGAATATGGTATACAGATAAAATATCGATTGATTTGGTTTATGTATGCAATACTACAGAATTGCATTCTTTTAGAAGTACATTAATTTTTATTACAGGTCATTGCATAGAAAATGGTAGGTCAATTAATTTGTGCTTCAGAGTTTTTGCATCTGGGAAAAGCCTAGTTAGATGGTAGGTCAATTAAAGTGAACATTGTTCCATCTGTCAGTCATAACTTGGCCAAAATTAATGCTTTGTCATTATTTCTGCCATAATAAAACTAATGTATAATTCATTTCCTTTTGGGAGACATTTTACTTTCTGTACACGAAAACATAGATCAGTTAAATTAGTTATATTAGACAGTTTCATTTTTTGTTTATTCTAATATTAAATGTAATGACAACAATGGTGGGCACTAGTCTGCCAGAAAATGCTTTAATTTGATGGAAAAGTTACAGGAATTTTTTCTCTTTCCATTTAATTTCCCAGGTCCTTTTAAAAATGAATAGATTTTGAAATATTTCCATTGGGCATACAATTGGCAGCATCTGGGTGACCAGTTGTCTTGAAGTAGTCATTGGGGCTCACAATGAACCTTGCCTGAGTAGATCTCGTATAGACTCATTTCCTCCACACTAGCCGGGCACAATTGATTGTCTAGCTTAAGATTATCTCCCCTGGGCCATGAGGCAGACTTTTGGGGACATGAGTTTGGTAAGAGAGATCTGTGTGAAAAATTGATAAGATTTACTCATGGAGCAAGTTCATCTCTGTGTTTTTGCTTTAAATGTTGTTTTTCTTTTAAGAATGGGTATGTTCTGAGGTTGTTTTTTTATGGCATACTGTAAGGCTCCACTTTAGCTCTTCTTTTAAGACTCCAGAGAACTCTCTATTAAAAGAAATGTATGTGACAGCACAGCACATGTGTACTGGCTGGTCTAAGGCACAGCACATGTGTACTGACTGGTCTATGGCACAGCACATGTTCACTGGCTGGTCAATGGCACAGCACATGTTCACTGGCTGGTCTATGGCACAGCACATGTGTACTTGCTTGTCTAACGCACAACACATGTGTACTGGCTGGGCAAAGGCACAGCACATGTGTACTGGCTGGTCTAAGGCACAGCACATGTTTACTGGCTGGTCTAAGGCACAGCACATGTGTACTGGCTGGTCTAAGGCACAGCACATGGTTACTGGCCGGTCTAAGGCACAGCACATGTTTACTGGCCGGTCTATTGCACAGCACATGTTTGCTGGCTGGTCTAAGGCACAGCACATGTGTACTGGCTGGTATATGGCACAGCACATGTGTACTGGCTGGTCTATGGCACAGCACATGTGTACTGGCTGGTCTAAGGCACAGCATATGTTGCTGGCTGGTCAAAGGCACAGCACATGTGTACTGGCTGGTCTATGGCACAGCACATGTGTACTGGTTGGTCTATGGCACAGCACATGTTTACTGGCTGGTCTAAGACACAGCACATGTTTACTGGCTGGTCTATGGCACAGCACATGTGTACTGGCTGGTCTATGGCACAGCACATGTTTAATAGCTGGTCTATGGCACAGCACATGTTTGCTGGCTGGACTAAGGCATGTTGCATGTTGTCTTGTTGTAGGTTCTGTCCTGATACATTGGTGTTAATAGGTAACATGTTCTTTAAGACTGTAAACATCTAGTACACACTAAAGAACTTTCACTTTGTATGCCAATTACTAATAAATTCATCAAATAGTTTGAGGTAACACATTACGTGTATACTAAATAGAACTGCACCTGTAGAAAGTTACACATTAGGTGTCCAGAAAAATTGTGTTCTGTAATATGTTATTATTGGATTTTCTATAATTTCTAATTTTTATTTTTAAAGGATGTGATGTATTAAACATTTTCTAGAGATTTGAAAATATAGTGATTTATTTAATTCTTTCCCTTTTCTTTCAAATTTTCTGTCTATTTCAAATGACTTTCTTTAAATCATTCTGTTTTTTCAAGGTTAATATCATAATGTAAAAGTGTAATTGATTGGCAGGCTATCCTAATGAGGTTATGTTTTTATGCTTATGTGAAGGATTCTCTTTTACTATGATGATAAGCTATTACTGGTATTTTGCTGTATTGTATTTCTGACACAGCCCAGTATGTATCAACATGTTGTAGTGCTGATTTTTTACATGTTTATATAACGTTATTTATCATTCTTTAATGATTTCATTACATTTTAAATGCAAACAGTCATCAAAGTGAAACATACAAGAAATTTTGATCCAATTAGAAATCAACTTTAGATTCGTAGGAATGTTTACATCATCTAAGCATTCTATCGGATCTGGTAGCTCAGTTAGGAGAGCAAGGCTCCAGGTACAGTTAACTGTATGCTATACAAAGTGAAGGCAGCACAATATCTGCTTCAAGTGGACATTGTCTCCAGATAACTGGAAACATAACATTTCAAAATTTTTGTTTAGTGTTGTCACAGTCTAACAGCTTGATGAAATGTCCTTACAATTTATAAACTGTATAGATGAACAAATTATGACATAGAAAAAGTTTGCATTTCGACAAACATTGCTAATCAGGCTTTAGATGAATTAGGAAGGTAAGTATGACATGAAAGCATGAGGCTGTTGATGAAAGTGAAATCCCCTGCCTGTTTGCGATACATTTTGAACCTTTTTAATGCTAGCCTCGAAGCCATGAGCAAAAAGTTTGTCTGAACAGATTATATTAATGTAAATATGATTAAATTTAATTTTCGGTGACATTCATTCTGATATGCATGCGGTTCTAGGATTTGCACGTGCACTAGCGTTATAAAGCATGGTGTCAGTTAAAAGTGACTTAATCCATAAATGTTCCTGATAAGAAATGTCTTGCATTACCATTCCCTGTCTTCACATATATTTTTAATTGTTTTGGTCACATGTGCTGTTAAACTAAATTGATTGTCATTCTGGGACTGAACTTTAATTTTCTATAATACTAAAACAGTGTTTAAATGCAAAAATGTATGTACCCAAATGTGCATAATTATATCCCTGGCTATACTTTTGATACCATTCTTTGTCTTGATGTTTTGATACCATTCTTTGCCTGGATGATTTGATACCATTCTTTGCCTGGATGTTTTGATACCATTCTTTGCCTGGATGTTTTGATATCATTCTTTGCCTTGATGTTTTGATATCATTCTTTGCCTTGATGTTTTGATACCATTCTTTGTCTTGATGTTTTGATACCATTCTTTGCCTTGATGTTTTGATACCATTCTTTGTCTTGATGTTTTGATACCATTCTTTACCTCGATGTTTGGATACCATTCTTTGTCTTGATGTTTTGATACCATTCTTTGCCTTGATGTTTTGATACCATTCTTTGCCTTGATGTTTTGATATCATTCTTTGCCTTGATGTTTTGATATCATTCTTTGCCTTGATGTTTTGATATCATTCTTTGCCTTGATGTTTTGATATCATTCTTTGCCTTGATGTTCTGATATCATTCTTTGCCATGATGTTTTGATATCATTCTTTGCCTGGTTATTTTGATATCATTCTTTGCCTTGATGTTTTGATACCATTCTTTGCCTGGATGTTTTGATATCATTCTTTGCCTTTGATGTTTTGATATCATTCTTTGCCTTGATGTTTTGATATCATTCTTTGCCTTGATGTTCTGATATCATTCTTTGCCTTGATGTTTTGATATCTTTCTTTGCCTGGTTATTTTGATATCATTCTTTGCCTTGATGTTTTGATACCATTCTTTGCCTTGATGTTTTGATACCATTCTTTGCCTTGATGTTTTGATACCATTCTTTGTCTTGATGTTTTGATACCATTCTTTGCCTTGATGTTTTGATACCATTCTTTGTCTTGATGTTTTGATACCATTCTTTGTCTTGATGTTTTGATATCATTTTTTGTCTTGATGTTTTCATACCAATCTTTGTCTTGATGTTTTGATACCATTCTTTGCCTGGATGTTTTGATACCATTCCTTGCCTGGATGTTTTGATACCATTCCTTGCCTTGATGTTTTGATACCATTCTTTGTCTTGATGTTTTGATACCATTCTTTGTCTTGATATTTTGATACCATTCTTTGTCTTGATGTTTTGATACCATTCTTTGTCTTGATGTTTTGATACCATTCCTTGCCTTGATGTTTTGATACCATTCTTTGTCTTGATGTTTTGATATCACTCTTTGCCTTGATGTTTTGATATCATTCTTTGCCTGGTTATTTTGATACCATTCCTTGCCTCAATGTTTTGATACCATTCTTTGCCTCAATGTTTTGATACCATTCTTTGCCTGGATGTTTTGATACCATTCTTTGCCTTGATGTTTTGATACCATTCTTTGCCTGGATGTTTTGATACCATTCCTTGCCTTGATGTTTTGATACCATTCTTTGCCTTGATGTTTTGATACCATTCTTTGCCTTGATGTTTTGATACCATTCCTTGTCTTGATGTTTTGATACCATTCTTTGTCTTGATGTTTTGATACCATTCCTTGTCTTGATGTTTTGATACCATTCCTTGTCTTGATGTTTTGATACCATTTTTTGTCTTGATGTTTTGATACCATTCCTTGCCTTGATGTTTTGATACCATTCTTTGTCTTGATGTTTTGATACCATTATTTGTCTTGATGTTTTGATATCATTCTTTGCCTTGATGTTTTGATACCATTCTTTGCCTCAATGTTTTGATACCATTCTTTGTCTTGATGTTTTGATACCATTCTTTGCCTTGATGTTTTGATATCATTCTTGCCTTGATGTTTTGATACCATTCTTTGTCTTGATGTTTTGATACCATTCTTGCCTTAATGTTTTGATACCATTCTTGCCTTAATGTTTTGATACCATTCTTTGCCTTGATGTTTTGATACCATTCTTTGTCTTGATGTTTTGATACCATTCTTTGCCTTGATGTTTTGATATCATTCTTGCCTTGATGTTTTGATACCATTCTTTGTCATGATGTTTTGATACCATTCTTGCCTTAATGTTTTGATACCATTCTTTGCCTTGATGTTTTGATACCATTCTTTGTCTTGATGTTTTGATACCATTCTTTGTCTTGATGTTTTGATACCATTCTTGCCTTGATGTTTTGATACCATTCTTTGCCTTGATGTTTTGATATCATTCTTTGTCTTGATGTTTTGATACCATTCTTTGTCTTGATGTTTTGATATCATTCTTTGTCTTGATGTTTTGATACCATTCTTGCCTTGATGTTTTGATACCATTCTTTGCCTTGATGTTTTGATATCATTCTTTGCCTCGATGTTTTGATACCATTCTTTGTCTTGATGTTTTGATACCATTCTTGCCTTGATGTTCTGATACCATTCTTTGCCTTGATGTTTTGATATCATTCTTTGCCTGGATGTTTTGATATCATTCTTTGTCTTGATGTTTTGATACCATTCTTTGCCTGGATGTTTTGATACCATTCTTTGTCTTGATGTTTTGATACCATTCTTTGTCTTGATGTTTTGATACCATTCTTTGCCTCAATGTTTTGATACCATTCTTTGTCTTGATGTTTTGATACCATTCTCTGTCTTGATGTTTTGATACCATTCTTTGTCTTGATGTTTTGATATCATTCTTTATCTTGATGTTTTGATATCATTCTTTGCCTTGATGTTTTGATACCATTATTTGTCTTATACAATACTTGCTGTATTTCAGTAAGCATCTGGACCGTCGACTGATATAATTCATAAACAAGCATATTCATATAGCTAAATACAATTTTTTTTTCACTTAAATGAAAGGCACATGTCGCAATACACGATTCATATATGTTATACAATCAACTTAAGTGGAAACTGCATATCATTATCATATAGCGATAATATTAACTCATATATAATTTCTTTCATATCTGCAAAGCCCTTAATTTTTTATTATTAAATTGTAAAGTAAAATTAACTATGTCTGTCTGGTCCGACTGTCTAAACCTGAATGAAAAGTTTTATACAAAACAAAATCCTTGTGCCTATCTTACAACGCCTCCTAGCGTTCATTACATTCAACTAAGAGAAATTAATTTTCTTATTCGTTTCACTCAACCTAAGAAAATAACATTTTGATACAGTTGAACAACAGGAGCACTTTAAAGTTTCTCTTTAATTTATTCACTTCAGGTAATAGTTTTCCCTAAAGTTGATACTTACATAAAGATTTTTCTTAAAATTCCTATGACATATTGATGTGTTATTCTCAGAATGTTTCTTATTCAACTTGTAATGAAAATGACCATGTCCATGATTGTGATTAACCTCGAAAAGCAACTCTAAATAAATGGAAGAAGAACCAATATCAGAAAATAACAGCAAGGAAATATTTTTCAGTATTCATTAAGTTAAAAGCATGACCTTAAATTAGTGATTCTGCTTTCTTAAAATCTTGAAGATTGGAAGTGTGCAGAACTTCTAGAGTCATGCTGCATACAATTTAAAGGATTGAGGGAAAAAAATGAAAATCATGAAATTAAAAATTTGAGATGCAGTTAATTGGCAAAACATTTAACTCATGAGCATTACCATGGTAACCACATCAATATCTGCAATTTAAAGGAGTGAAAATTCATGATTTTGTAATTCCAGTGGCAATTTATTATCTTGATCTATTAGGCAAGAAACATGTATATGACCTTGGAATTTTGGAAGATGGGGAAGCATTACATTTAAATGAAAAGTTTTTAGTTCCACTTTTTGAGGACAAAAGTGGGACTTATGTTGTTTCCTAACCTTTTTTTGAGGAGGTAAAAGTCCATTTCATAAAAACCCTTCCAAGTTATTCACTTCAAACTTGGAATACACTTTTTCACCATCAAAATCTCAGAAAATTTGGAAAGGACAGAAAAAGCAAAATAAATTTATTTTGTATAGTTATGTTCCTTATTCACTTAGAACTTTCATTAATCTATCCAACATCAAGAAATATAGGGTGTCCTGTTTGTGGACAGATTTTTTTTATGCTCTGAAAGGCTGTTATATGTGAGGTATTTTTTTTTGTTTTGAAACACTGAAAATCAAGACAATAAATGGCATCCATGACATGTCACAGTGAATGTACATGTAGCCTTTAAAATAAGCCTATAGAATAATTTACTCAAAATTAGGCACTTGATTAAAGTTGTCAAGCAAGACCCTTTATATACTAATTCATTTTTTATGTCTGATTTATTTCTTTTGCATCCTTTTCTGCATAAAACCATGAAATATTCAATGAGGAAACACTGTAGAAATTTTCGTCATGAAATTACAAATTTACAGTTATTATTTCCATTTTGGGAAAATGATGGTTTAAATTTTGACTGTTGCATAATGTTTAACTGATTGACACATTAACAATAGCTTGCTTTGCTGGGTGACAAGCTGCAGTGAGCAGTTTTGCAAAAGATAACAAGTGCAAATAGGAAAATTAAATTACAAAAGTATAATGACAAACCCCCTTTAAAGTTATACAGGCATGAAAATTGAATTCTGCCATTTGGAGGATTTTGCATTAAAGACTAGTTCTCAAGAATGACAGGTTATTTTAGCAATACATGTATGCCAGGATTTGTGGGTCTGATTTTGGTGGTTCGCAAGAGTTGCAAGAGGCAGAAATAATTTGCATGTCAAGGGAAGTTAATGGATTTGACTTAATTTTCAACCTGGGCATAGTTATTTCCCTTCTATTGATTTCCTTTTTGGATTCCAGTGAGTCGTCAATGGACCCAGTGTGTCTTGTGCCACATTTATGACCAGTAAATTTGTGGAAGTGTATAGATTACAGTGTGGTTGCAAATAACTATTTACATAATTATTTACTTGTTCTTTGTTTGTTTCAACCTTGGAATAAATCTGGTTTTGAGTTGCATTTTTTGTGGACTGAGGCATGGTATGTATCAGATTGGCCTTCACTGTTTGATGTATGTGTGAAGTAATTTCTTATTACAGATATCATTATTATGTAGCAGAAGAGAAAAAGGTGCGATTCTCACATAATTGGCATACAACCAGCATGGCTTATTTAGGAATTGTTTACAAATTAATGAGTTATATAAGTAAATTAGCATGTAGACTGCATTTTTTGTGATAGTACCACAGGGTTTTAGAAATGTGTGATACATACGTATGTCAGTATTAGGTCTGTTATTTATCCTTTTAAAGACTGACATGTGCTCATGGGGTATTGGTAAAATTGCCGACGTTTAATTCGTTTTAGTCTTACAGCTGAGCCTTCAATAGCGTGGGTTTTGAGTCCCGTTCAAAGTGCACGACTTAACGTGTGAAGGTCTTCCAGCTGACCTGCAGTTCACTGGCGGTTCTTTCCAGACAGTTTTGTCTGGGATCTTCCTCCAACAACATAGCTTGGTGTCACTATAATGATCAGTATTGGTCACTCACTTGAAAAACAAAAACACAGACCAAAAGGCCACCTGATTTTAAATAGAAATAAACAAAGCACATAAATTTGCTACATTCCTATGCTCAAAGTAAAAAGCTTCGCCAACCTGATTTCAAATATTTAAAAGATGCCTGTGCATATCCTTCAGCCTCAGACTGATTCTAATAGCCCAAACCTTTGTGGCATTTGCATATTATTCAGTGATTCTGATACACAGGTAGTTTTCTCTTCTACTTCAGGTTTGCTACCCCCTGATTGACCGACTCACGGTCCAGCAGGCAGAGTATGGGACTGTGGGAGACCTTGTGAATGCTGTAGACATCGTCTCCGCACAGGAGTCCTCCATCCTGCAGGTACTGGCTGGAATCATGTATAAATTACGCTTGTCAATATCTTGTATAATGGTTCATTGTAGTGGCACATAACCACCAACTCCAGGTACCAGAGCCATAGGGTTCGAACCCGGGCCGCGACATCCCAAAGTCGTTAAAAATGGTAGTGGTATAGCTCCCTTGCTAACACTCAAGCAAATATAAAGGTAATTCTACGAATGGTTGGCCTGGTGTCGTGATAATGTGACTGGGTGTGGTTTTATCCAAGGTGTTCACAGCATGCTATACGTAGTGAAGGCAGCACTATATCTGCTTCAAGTGAACCCCATCTCCAGATAACTGAAATACTGTTAGTGGGATGTTAATCCCAATAAAAAATAACATAACCAACAAGCCTAGACAGCAAGTCTTATAACTGCATGGGTGCAAGTTTTCTGGCATATGCCGGAACTTCCGTTTTTTTTAGGACGCCAAGGGCCATTTTCCCAAATCGTGCAAATCCGTTGAGATTTTCATTGGTGGTGGTGGGGGGGGGGGGGGGGGGGGATTAAGTTCGTTTCGATTTCAACCACGTAAACAATCTCATTGTCTATTTTAAGAATTCATTTGCATGTGCTTGTTTTCGACCTTTTCGCGGACTTTACTGTTTACCAACTTTGGACAACTGACACTTAAATGTCACAAAAAAATAACGATTCGTTAGTGAGCTTGCCGGACTAGAACGGCCAGTGCCGAAAATTATCAAATAAGGCTATCTGACCTTCACAAACTTAAAGATTGGCTGTCTTATTATAGCAACCCAATGAAAAAGCGCGTTCTGAAATGCGGTTGGCGCGATAAATGTGTTGATTACAAGAGCAAATTTGATTCGCTGTCTAATTATAACCATCCAATGAAATAAGCGCTTTCAGACGAATTATCATACATGGAGGACGTAAACAAAATTGATATTAATAGAGGTATAAGAAAACAAAATATTGGAACATGAAGTTTTTACCCGCTGGGTTTGACATCAAGGAATCAGAAAAAGGATCAAAGAACAAGTGGCATTGGGAATGGTTATCGGAAGTAGACACAGCTGGCGATAAATGGGAACAATGGCTGAAAAAGCCTGACATAGCGGGTATAGCTTTCTGCGAGTGTTGTGCCAAAACCATCAAATACGGGTCAAGCGGGAAGAAAAGCATAAAAAACCAATCGAACGAAGCTAATCACATGAAAAACAAAACGACAGTGAAAACTAAATATGTGTATATACAGTCAGGTACATTCATCTTCATGACCATATTGTGTAAATGTTTTGTAAAAAAATTAATTTGGATATGAACTAGTGACTAGTCATGGCTTTCGCTAGTATCATGGTAAAGTGCTTTAAAATATGTCTTCTAGTCATCACAGGTGTCTATAAATAATGTTTTGTTAATGTATTTACTTATTAGAGCATTCATTTATGTTTACATGTAAAAGAGAAATATGAACGTTTCAAAATAAATATAAGTTGAAACTGGATTTATTTTGTCAAGTATTCATTGATATTCAATAATAGGGCATAACAGATTGCTAAATTTCCATCAGACAATCAGGTTGTTGTATCAGAAAATGACTTGTCATGGTCTTGTAACGTGCTAAAAACCAGGAGTTTCTGGGGGCCTCTGGACCCCTGGCCAGGGCATTGTCCTGGACCCACCGGGGGCCCTAGTGGCCCCCAGGCCCCCAGCCAAAAGTTCAGGTTTTTCAAAATTCTCTACTTGCACCCATGTAACTGACAAACCAGGCTTACCCATAACACTGGTCCGAGTGATGCAGTTGTTAGATTAGAACTGGTTGACCCAGTGTCAGGCTAAGGTTTTGACTGGTTATGGTATTGATGTCATACAATCACAGTGAAGGCAGCTCCATGTCTTGGTCATCAGTGACAATATTGGGGTGGATCCTTACAGGAAGCTGAGAAGAAAACAATTCATTTTGATGTGTATGCTGCACAGTTCTCCAGAATACGTTATTACTCTACAAACACCTTATCATCAGTTTTTATTATGCTATTGTAACTGCTGTAATCAAGAAAAGCATTTGTCTATAGGTCTGCGTTATTTTACTGTAATATTATTTAAAAAAAATGTTTTTTAAATGAAAATATTTCCAAGTCTTTTCTAAATTAATATAAGTAAATACTGTAAATTGTTAAAAATTGTAAAATGATACAAAATTGACTGTTGTGTCATTTGGGGCGATGACTTCAGTTAGCAGAGAACAGAAACATAAGAATGCCTTATAAACCCACACCCTTGCCTTTTTAAGTGAGATGCAATTTAATTATCATCTTAGTCAGATTGGTGAACTATATGGCAGATCTTGTAAGGTAAAGTCATTTTTTATGTATTTGTGTTCAAAAAGTACATCTTTCGTGAAGAAACAAGGAAAGTGCGTTAATGTAATGACTTAAGGGGCAAGATATACCACAATATGAGTGGAGTAACATGAATGATGAGCAAACTGCATTTGGAAGTGTTTGTCCTCTGTTTCATGATCATTTTTAACATGAGCTGTACCTTCTGTTATGTAAAGTTATTTGAAGTATTTATAAGCTTGTTATTGCAAATGACAGCAATTATTGAAGAATATTGTCACATTGGCCAATCTGTCAGGATTACAAACACTCTCTGTACTGTAAGAGTACAAGTATGTCTTAGCAAGATATCTTTAGAAGTAAATGACTATTTATAACAAAAATAAAAAGCCAAAGTTATCCTATATGTTAAGATACCCCTCAAACAAAGACCCTGTAGGAGATTGTATATCTAGTTTACAATTCCTTTCATAGGTACTTACAAACAATATCACTTTATAATGCTAAGTTTATTTGGCATATTATTCTAAAGGTTGTTTGCAATACACCTTGACAATTTTTTTTAAATGTGGGAGTTCCCACCATGACTGAAATGAGACCATTGCTAGGTGGGCCAAATAAGTGCTGGCGAGTCCGGTATCTGCATGATATGTGATTGTGTTTTATTACCGGTAAAACATGCAAAACATATTGACATATTGTGTATATTCCATGCTCACAATGCCTATTGTGTACAGTTTGATCAGATTTACAGTGCCCAGGCTACCAAGTGAAACAGCCCCAGTCTTGGCTGGTCTTGTGCTGTTCAGACATAAGCTACTATAATATGGTTATATTGTGCTCTATACTGGTTCCATAACCTTCACAACATCACACACATTCAATAATATGTTGACCTTACCCAGTCTGGGGCATTCCAATAGCTTATAATGTTAGAGAATATTTTTAAAATTTATTTAATATTTTGAAAAAGAAGTGCCACAAGGACTATAAAGGGATTCATATCTGTGTTGATAAATATGCCATTAGCAATCAAGATATATATGTTTTGATCATTATTATAAGCACAAAGTGTGAAGGGTAAATATAAATGATGGGATTTACTGAATGTAACCTTAGGTTCTCCATATGTTCAAATTTATGCTATCTTATGTTCTAGACATTCCTTGATGCATTTGCTGAGTGCGCAGACAGTCCCTATGGCTGTCTGTTGGTCCATGGAAGGGTGTGTGTGGCCACACGAAGATGGTGGTCCCTGTCACCAAGGGAACTGGTCCTTATTCCAATGCTAGTGAGCTCTTTCTCTCCAAGCTCCTCGAGGGACATACCTGTCTTCCTGCCAGATGGCAGTCCCAATGTAAGTACTTCCTACCATCTGTCATTGTATATAATATATATATAATAGTTATATATTTATATATATATATATATATATATAAACTTGTGATTGAATACAGTCTTTTGCCTTTACAAATACAAATAGAACCACACAAAATAACGCTTCATATGTATCTACATTATTGTGTCTATATCAAACCAATAGACCTACTGTTCATAACTGACATTTAAACATGATGTTTATAACCCCATGTACATTTCTGAGGTATACCGTACTTGGTTGCTGAGGTAACAACATAGTTTATGTAACATAGTTTTAGTATGATGTTTTTCTTTTCATTCTTCCCCCCTCAAAACACCAAAGACAACACAATCTTTTAAAGTATAGTTTGATCACATTTAATCTAGTTATCATATATAGTTATACCATTATTCATTGTTGTTCATTAATGTTTAATTACTTTTACTTTAATTTTTTAAACTTTAAAGATTGCTTATTTGATCATTTATAACAACATCACTTTAATGATATATCATTATATTGCTGCAATATTTTTATTCAAAAGTGTAATCAGTAGTGGTCTGTGTCATTGATCAAAATTGACAAAATTTTATTTACTTTATTAGCCAAATTTTATTAAAGTGTCTTATAAGTTTGAAGAAACCTTTCCAACTGTGTCTGTTTGCATTGAGAGTTTTTATTGTTTTCAACTTATATACAACTGTTGATATTGAATTATTAGATATATAACTGTTAATGGTGTATTATTAGATATACACCTGTTGATATTGTATTATTAGATATACACCTGTTGATATTGTATTATTAGATATACACCTGTTGATATTGTATTATTAGATATACAACTGTTGTTATAGTATTATTAGATATACAACTGTTGATATTGTATTATTAGATATACAGCTGTTGATATTGTATTATTAGATATACACCTGTTGATATTGTATTATTAGATATACACCTGTTGATATTGTATTATTAGATATACAACTGTTGTTATAGTATTATTAGATATACAACTGTTGATATTGTATTATTAGATATACAGCTGTTGATGTTGTATCTAGTGTGTTTTGAAAAACTGTAAATGTTCCTTTTTGTATCCTTTGGCTTTTTAAATATTAGGGGCACATAAAGAGTTAAGATCTTGTGACCAAAACTGGAAGCACAATCGGTAGAGCATTGGCTTCAGGCACAGGAGGCCCTGGGTTTGATCCCGGGCTGCGAGAAAACCAAAGTCGTTAAAAATGGTAGTGGTATAGTTTCAATGCTAACGCTCAAGCAAATATAAGGGTAGTTCCACGACTTGGGCCTGGTGTCAGGATAATGTGACTTGACGTGGTATCATGCCAGGTGTTCATGGCATGCTTAACACAGTGAAGGCAGCACTATATCTGCTTCAAGTGGACATCATCTCCAGATAACTGAAATACTGTTGTTGGGATGATAAACCCAATAAACAAACAGACAGGATCTTGTGATGGGGGTCAGTGGGTGAAACAGGCAGCCAGCAGTTTTTATGCTTTTCAATCTGTTAGAATTGTATGTTTATTGTGAAGTAAGGCAGCCAGGGGGTATATATGCTTTTCAGTCAGTTAAAATTGTACGATGATTATTTTAAATGTCGTAATAACAAAAAAGTATATGTTTAGACTGCAGTTTTACATGTTTCCATAGAAACCTTATAGATTTTTTATGTCTAGATCAGCAAAGTTACCCAGTCTCATTTTAATTGAGCTTACAGAACAGCTTATTGTCTTAATAAAAAGTGCACTTTACTTTTGATGCATAAGGTATGGAATGAACATATCACTACAGCTTTCCTGTTCTGTATTTTTTAAACCAAATTATTGGCATAAAATAACTGAATGAATTAGTGGTTAAAGAATAAGGTTGCATTGTTTGGACAAAGAATTTTAGTTGAAATGTTTATACCTGTATGTAACTTGTATTCTGGTTCTCGATGCAGGTACCCCACAGACTGATGACTTTTCAACTGACAAAGCATGTAGAGGTGTGTGTATTGTGTGGCCCTACCCCTAGCCTGGCAGATCTTGAGGAGGAGGTATGCCTTCAAACAGGAGTGATTGATCTCACTGTGGCTTGTGACTTGCTGGATTTACTGCAAATAGCACATTTTTTTATCTTTGTGCATGGATATTCTAATTGTTAGTGGTTGTAATGATGGTAGTGACAGTAATTATTATGATGAGCTTTATTATTGTGTTGAAAGAAAAAGAGAAAAATGATGATTAGATGGTCTGTAAGACAGTACTTATAATAGGGAGATGAAGGGAAATCTATTACCTATGGGGAATCCAAGTATCCAATAGCTGTGAGAGAATACAAGTGTCTGATACCTGTTGGGAAATTTAAGTGTCCTGAGGAAAGTCTTTGATACCTATGTGGGAAATCATACTGTTCCATATCTATGGGTAAATTCATGTCTCAGTCACCTTTTTGGGTGTATCCAAGTGTCCCATACCTGGGTGGAACATTCTAGTGCACCACACATGCTGGGAAATCCAATTGTTCCATATTTAAATTGTTGTTTTCCATATCTGTGGGGATATCCAAGTGTTCCATATCTGATGGGGGATTTCTATTGTCTCATACCTGAGGGGAAATCCAAGTGTACCATATCTTTGTGGTCAGGGAAAGTCTTCAATACATGTGGGGAAATGTCGATACCTTTGAGGGAATCCAATTGCCCTTCACCTGTGGGAAATCCAATTGTCTCATATTTGTGAGTTTAAAATGGACTTACTGAAATTGATCATATGATTGACCTTGTTTTTCATTCAATACACCCATTACATATTTTTATATTACACTAGTGTAATATGGCTTTGTGTGAGCATTTGATATCCGCCCACTATGTTTGTAAACAAAATGGATGACAGCTGTTTGCTAATAGGGTCACATGTCACAATCGAGGCAGTGGAAAGGGAAGGATAGTACGGAGAAACATTTAAAAACAGCCTATTGACTTCATTTCAACAATGAATGACCCATTCAATATAGCCACACACACTCAACAATCAGAGTAACACTTCTGACTACTTAGCCTCTCACCGCGTGGATTCGAGTCCCGTTCGTCCACCAAAAAGCTGGAAATTGCTATAATGATCATAAATGGTTGCTGCAATGTATTTCAAAAACAAACAAAAAAACCCATAGACAATCAAATTTGTAGCCTTGGAATTGTGGATTATTTAGAAAACAAGCTGTTGGAGTAAACAAACTTACCTCCTACCAGAGGCTCGCTTACTATCATTTTCCATGAACTTGTTTTATAAATGATTGTATTAAATGATAACACCTGTCAGATCCTCTATATGTCACCTTATTTTGTAAATATTACCATTTGAATTAATGAATTGTGCTATCCTATAACCGTATATGTTATTTACCCTATGTTACAGGTGGGTCGGTTCTGGCGGACTAGCTATGACTCGTTAAGGTCTGTCATGCAGCTCCATCCCAGAAACTTCCACCCCCATGTCACTCTGGACATCAATCTGCTGGGGTAGGATTACAACATATGTACCTTTATTGTTACATTATTGCCCAATATCATTTCCATTCTGTGGAGAAGTTATAATCCATTACAAGCATATCAGTAAAATTTGACATAGACCCATCAAGAAACATCAGATAGTTGTTACTGCCTCAGAAGTGTAGAATATTTCTAAATTTATTTATTATCTTTCTATAATTTACAAAAATAAAGCATGCTACTAATAGTGCAGAAATAAAACCGCAATACAAATGAAACTTTTCCAAAGGCTTTTCACTTGACTTTGGGTGCTATTGTGCCATTTGATAAATGGTGAACATTTTAATTCTATTGCAGTATGTTTAAATACAACTCCTGGTAGCATTTTTCAGATGTGGCCAGAAATAAAAGTTATGGCAACTTTTCTAGAATTAGTTTTGGTCAATATTTGACTTGAATAAGCCATAAATTATCAGCTGTTTAACATTGTCTAGGTTAATTCAGCAACATATGATCTGAGATTAATCCTTTCTTGTCAATTATATCAATTTCAATAGGCCCCCAACATGTTAGAATACTGTTATAAGATTGATGAAATAAGACTGTAATGTAACTTTATATTGTACTATAATTTATCATGATAAAAAAAGGAAACTTTTGTTTCAATTCAGTTTTTTTTACATATACTCCTCACAATAAAGTTTTTTTTTAATGCAGTCCATCCATCTGTCTAAGGGCAGAATTTTCTTGTATAGTTTGTGTCAATTTTTATGAAACTTAAACACAACTATATTTTGTTACGATAAGAGGAAAATTGCCAGACACATTACTTCTTTTAATCTTTCAGACATTAATATATGAGCAAGATTTATTAACTAGGTGCAGACAGGAATTTTTCATTACAATTGGATTATAGTACTATTTAAAGATTGGTTTTGTGCCGTGCACTGTACTTTATTTTAGTTTGGTAACTAAACTGGAGTTAAAATATTTTTAATATTCTTTTAAATACAGAATAGTACTTAAAAACATGTTTTGTATAATGTGGTATATGTATAATATAATATGATGTTCTGCAAAAACAGGTTCATCCTAGTGAATACAGAGACAAATCGATGTTTGTTTAGTGTCCAGCCTAATGAACAAGATAATGGTATGTAATCTAGTGCAAGTTCATTAAATCCAGGCACATTGCAACATACTCTCCCCTGCTTTTTAAAATTTCACTTTGGAATTTTGTTAATGTGTTAGAGGTTGTTAATATGAAACAAAACTAGAACAATATTTACTATATCGATCAAAACAACAACATGGCAATAAAAATGTCTTTTTGTGATGGATAATGCTTTCCTGTCTATCAATAATAGCAGGCAATTTCCGCACTTTGCTTTGTACAGAGATTGTTGAATATTTCAGAAATTTACAATGTCTTTATTAATTAATAATCTTAAATTATTTTTTTTATTATCATTTTTATGGCAACTTATAAAAGTATAATAGTTGTTGATTCTTTTCAAAATGATTTCTTCCATATAGAATTGTATTTGTTTGAACTTTCCTTGCAAAACACAGGAATTTTTAAATCCAGTGCTGACTTTCCATGTGCTGCTACATAAGTACAGACTAGATATGGCTGTTCTTGTCCATGGACCTTATATTTTTATAACTATTCATGTAGAACGTAAATCAAACTAAATTATTCAATTTGGCCTTATATTGTTCTTTTTAACGCTTTAAATCCCATAAACTTTCTGCTACACCTTATGTATGCACCATATGTAATCTCTCCTCAGATGAGGGGATGGAGGACTTTGAACGCAGGCATGTTTTGAGATCCTACTACAAACATGTTGTTGGAACTTACTTCTCATCCAAAGTGGAAGGGAGTGACAAAGGTAATTGCATATTGTTGATATTTGCTTATTATCTGAATTTAATTATTTTATACAAAGTATTATGAGGTTAAAAGAATGTGTTATACTATTAACTTTAGTAAAAAATAAAGTTCTGTTACGTTGGCTGTCACAAATGAACTTAGTTGAAGGTGTACCAATGACAAAGCATTTAAGGTCACTGACTTTCAACACTTCAGCCTCTCGCTGTTCAGATTTGAGTTTTGGTCTGGATGAGACTTTCATGTTTGACTGTCTCCAGCCAACTTGGGGTGCACCTGTGGTTCTACCCAGACATCTGTCTTGGACCTTCCTTCACCAGTAATAGCTGGATATTCCCAATTTGATCATGATGTGTGTAGGTGTTGCATATCCAAAACAGTGGTGATGGAAGTTCTGCCTGTTTATGCATATATGAATAGTGTCACAATTTGGCTGGTGAAAATGTTGGTTGTGATGATGACTTTAAAATTGATCATGCTGGTAATAATTATGATGTACATTAAAGCACATAATTGACAACAATGTACTTAAAAAGCTTTGGTAAATCTGTTTTCTTTCTACGACGTGCCTTTGTGATTCAAATGCTGAAAATTATGTGATCATGCATAGCATTTCAATACTTGCAGGTCCGTCAGAGTTCACACACTCCGCCATGGACACATACCTGACAACTGACACCCACAAGTGTTACGCCATGCTGTCTCCGCCTCACCAGATGTATGCCCTGTACAACACCAGCATACCAACATTTGCTATGAGGTTAGTGCCGGATTTAAGGTTCCTGTCCTGCTGTTGAGACTGGCTTCAATAGCTCAGGTGGTAGAGAGTCGGCTTGCAGATCGGAAGGTCAAGGGTTCAAACCCCGTCTGGGTCAAACCAAAAAATTTAAAGTTGATAGTAGTGGCTTCCCTCCTCATGTTTGGGGCTAAGGGGACAGCATTACACCTGACTCGTCGGTGTCTGTATAATGGACAGGCCGGGTTCAGTCCCTGGGCACCTCATAAGTGCCCCTGTGCTATAATGATAGAAATGTCGCTGCACAGTATCGGCAAAAATGACGGAAAATCCCATCCCATCTCTGCTGTTGAGTCATCTAAAGGTACCTAACCTAATGGCAGTCAATAAAAAGATATTGATGATATTGATATTCTTAATGTTGTTTACTTGATCATCACATGTTTTTACAATTATGTCGAAAATTAAACTAATAAAAAGATGTTCTCTAGCTAAAGCATACCCTAATTGTGTGTAAATGTATACACTTAAGTAAAAAACATTGTGAAAGGCAAACATAGCATGCCGCCATAAACTTTTCAAACTTTTCTGTACATAAGAAGAGTATTCCAAGCACCCAATTATTGGCATCTCCATAATGCTCGGCCGGACCTGGTAACACAGTAGAGCATCAGCTCCAGGTACGGGAGGCCCCGGGTTCGATCCCAGGCCACGACATACCAAAGTCGTTAAAAATGGTAGTGGCATAGCTCCCATGCTAATGCTCAAGAAAAATATAATGGTAGTTCCACGTCTGGTTGGCGCGGTGTCAGGATAATTTGGCTGGGTGTGGTATCATTCCATGTGTTCATGGCATGCTATAGACAGTGAAGGCAGCACTATATCTACTTCAAGTGGACGCCGTCTCCAGATTACTGAAAAACTGTTGGTGGGACAATAAACCCAAACATACAAACATAATGCTTGTTTTTATTTGCAAGTAATATCAATCTTATATCTCAATTGCCAGTGCAAAGATATAAATGAAACTTCACACATGCCTTCCTTTGTTATCATAACTAACTATCAAAGTTGACAGTTCCAGGTAATGTTTGGTTAGAAAGTTGGTGCAAGTGCAACATGCACTTAATAATTACTTGTAGGATAATTCTGTGTGTTCTAAATTGTTGGTGTGCAATAACTATCATTTTTGCTATCATGAATTTGATTAATCAAGCACACGGCACTGTTATGCGAGTTCTTTTCGCATAAACTGTTTTCTTTGAAATATTTTATGACCATTGTCCAAGAAATTCAGACTTTGCATCTTAAAATTTCAACCCACAACTTCTATCAAATATTGATATCATAGTAGGACCCTGTCTTACTAGTGAAATAAAATTGCATTTTGAAAAATTAAAAAAAATGTTTGAAAACGGTGGGTAATTAATCTGCTAGGTTGAAATCAAAATGTGTGACCACAGTGAAATGTGAACTAATATTTAAGAAAGCAATGATTCAAAGAAAATGCTGGAACTGTTACATAATTTTAGTGGAAATGATACAGGAAGCATGGTGACAAACCGGGAACCAGCAGAAAGCGCCAATATGTACCATAGCACTCTCAGTGGTTGCATAACTTGAAATGTTGACATACTGGGTGTTAAGACAATTATGTCAAGACTTAGCCAAGGCACTGTTTAGGGACAAAAGATTAACGTGCCAGATTGTGGGATAGCATAAATTAACTTTGGCTTTGAAGACAATTTTTGTGCATAGACCATCCTATTGGAATAAATGGTAAATTGATTTGTTTGCAACACAATGGTCAAACTTTTATCTGATATTTTTATGTTTTGATTGTTGATATTTATATTTGTGAACAATCGTTTTATAAACTGATCTTCATATGTAAAATCACTAAGCCTACAAATTTCTGGACCACCAATGTGGTTGCAATCTAGCTTTCTTCAGCATGTATGCAACATTTTCTGAAAGAAATGTTTCTCTCAGCAATAGCAGTATCATATTTGTAGTAAAGGAAAGTTGTTGAGTGTAAAAAGCTATAAATGATATTTAATTTCAACAGGTCAGTGACAGAGAAGAATCTGTTAGCCTTAACCAGAGATAAGTCCTCACAGCTCTAAGGTGAAAGACAGACTATCCCATTGGCAATCGTCTGGACATTTTGGCAAACCATGCCCCCACCAGGTCTTCAAGGCATCTTGGCTTGTGACAAACCATGCCCCCACCAGGTCTGCAAGACATCTTGGCATGTGACAAACCATGCCCCCCACCAGATCTGCAAAGCATCTTGGATTGTGACAAACCATGCCACCACCAGGTCTTCAAGGCATCTTGGCTTGTGACAAACCATGCCACCACCAGGTCTTCAAGGCATCTTGGCATGTGACAAACCATGCCCCCACCAGGTCTGCAAGACATCTTGGCATGTGACAAACCATGCCCCCACCAGGTCTGCAAGACATCTTGGCATGTGACAAACCATGCCCCCCACCATATCTGCAAAGCATCTTGGCTTGTGACAAACCATGCCCCCACCAGGTCTGCAAGACATCTTGGCATGTGACAAACCATGCCCCCCACCATATCTGCAAAGCATCTTGGCTTGTGACAAACCATGCCCCCACCAGGTCTTCAAGACATCTTGGCATGTGACAAACCATGCCCCCACCAGATCTGCAAGATGGCACTAGACAGCCATTGGTGGCCAGATCTCCTACAACAGGTACTCAAGGTAGTCAACATACAATCAAAGAATCTTTTCTACAGGCACTGTAAATGGATTAAGGTGCAGTCCAGGGACCATCAATCAGGGAGATTCAGCAGTAGAATTTCTGCTAGAAGATCGATTAAACAAGCAGCAGGTTGGGCGGCATCAACAATCCAGCTGGTATCCTCCTTCAGTAAACTGCGTTCATCATTCTGGTTGTATCATCTAGTTATTATCTACCTGTAATAAGTCAACTTGAAATATTCATAATCCTCCCAAGGTGTTTTTAACCATGGGTTACAAATAAATTGTAGTTGTTTAGGGCAAGTTTGGGGTGAAATTGAAATTTTCTCATGTACTAACATGGTGAGCAAATCTTTTTATCTTGTCACAGTTTGTGATATTGGTTGATATGCATTTTGTATGATTATATGGCAATTTAAGGAATCATGATTATGGCAAATGAGATGACCTATTTTCATTTTTAAGTTATTATTTAAATAATTTTTCTTAGGACTTGAGCATTTAACAGCTCGTATATACATACATTCTTTTTCTATTGTCAGTACCAAACAGCATAATCCTCCTTTTGTGTGCAAGACCTTGCTAGATTTCAGAAATGTTTGAAGATAATCCCTTATTCAAGTAAACCTACATATGCTAATGTAATACCAGTATGGATTATTTGCCAAATCAGAATGTGGATTTTAAGTCTTGGTTAATTTCTTAAGTATTCAAAACATGGTAATCTTGACATCACGTCCACTAGGGGTGAAATGACACAAAATAATTTGATTAGATTTTGATTTTTTAACAAAAGCATTGATAATTTTCTGATCCAAAACATCTACACCATTCATGTGACTATTGTAATCGCCACCCATAACTGGTCTACACTGTTTTGTCCGCCTGCCAGTTTTCTGTCTAAAGTTTTCGCATAAACATATCATTATGTACTGAAAATTAGAAAGTTTAAACTCTTGGGGTCCATCATTGCACAGGTAACCAGATCTGGGCACTTCTTAGACACTGGCTCACCTTTGTTCAGTACTAATGCAGCAGGTAGTAAATCATATGGCATGAACATCCTAGTTGATTTCATAGTACAAACTGCCCCTATCCCATGTCAACAAAAAGTTTTAGTGATGGATGGAAACTGTCCATGTATAATTGATAGCCACTATGTTCAAAGCAACTGGTCAATGAAGTGGAAAACTGTGGTAAGCAATTGATACCTGTTACTGGACAGTACATCACCCTGCCTGCTGTAATTTCTCCCAGTAGTATTTCAGGCTTACTATCTAATCCCATGACTACTTGTAACCCCAGGTACGGGAGGCCCCGGGTTCGATCCCGGGCCGCGACATACCAAAGTCGTTAAATTGGTAGTGGCATAGCTCCCTTGCTAACGCTCAAGCAAATATAAGGGTAGTTCTACGACTGGTTGGCCCGGTGTCAGGATAATGTGACTGAGTGTGGTATCATGCCAGGTGTTCACGGCATGCTATACACAGTGAAGGCAGCACTGTATCTGCTTCACGTGGACACCGTCTCCAGATAACTGAAATATTGTTGGTGGGACGATAAACCCAATAAACAATAAACAAACAAACTTGTAACCCCACATACACTTGCATTTCCTTGGGTGAAGGTTTTCCCATTTGTGATAACACATGTAAGATTCCCGTTAAGTACTGACTTGTGTACAAGTTTGTATTGGTTACCATCAAGTCAAATACATATTCCGGAAAGAAGTATTTGATGTAATCAACAGGTCCAAATTAAGATGTGTCAATTAGTACACCATTTCCTTGTGGAGTTCCAAACCAGTCTGTATAACAAAATTTCAGATGTTAAACAGGGAGCAGGGTAGGGGGTTAGCTCTCTTCACTCAACATTTCTCCTTTATTCTGAATGTGTTGCATTTTCCTTAACAGTTAGAGCTTATTTTTGTATAACTATTTTTTTTATTCAGCGCTCTTTCTGCTGAAAGACCTCAGCTTCTCTGCTATGGCAAATACTTATTTGTTTTTTTTCTAGTTCTCTCTTTTTTTCTGCATTTGAACTTCTTCCTCGTTCACCCCAACCATTGGCCTACATTGAAAACTTGTAGTCAGTCTGCTTGTGGTTATGTTGAGGTCCTAAATGCTTGCCATGCGTCTTGCGGCTGGCAAACTGTGGACATTATGTAAAGTTATTTAGTGGTTGTCGGACCTATCTATTGAGGTTCATGGTGACAAATATAGTGAAGTAGTCAGTCTCTTATTCGATGGTTTGGATTTTATCTTTTCAACCCAATGTGTTCTTTCTATGTGGTGTCAAGTTAATCTTTTGTTACTTTTATCTTTATTGTTTCATATAGAAAGTATGAATGCATGTTCTATAAGAAAGTAATGTTTGTATGTTATCAGGTATTGTCTAACTATGCGACTTAAGCTATATTAACAAATTTTCAAAAAGAACATAAAGAGAAAAGAACAACTTAGAAAAAAACAACTACTTTTTACAATGTCTGCTTCAGAAGTATGGTCCTGCAATAGCCTCAAGACATAGAGACCACCAGACTACATTGTATACTGGCCTAAACTTTAATCCAGTCATTCTGCCATGCCAGTGTTTCTCTGTCCATAATTAACATAAAGAACATACATAAAATGATGTGTTTTTTTTATATAGTTTGCTAAACATAGAAACATGAGCTGTATGTATTATTAGAAAGTAATACTGATAAGACATGTAACAAACATGTAATGTTGCATATTTTTACAAATTTACCTGTCCTTATGTAACCCTAACCTATAATACATTTATTGATTCTACTTCTTTTGTTTCACTTGGACACTCTAGACTTGAAAGATGTGGAAATGGCTTCTGAAAAACTATTTCCAGACAGCAGATCTGGAAAGACCCAATTCACTGCATTCTGTGTGGAATTTAGAGGTAGTCAACTTTACTGTCTGACAAAACTTTATTCTGTCTTTTACCACACGCATTGTCGAAACTGACACACACATAGATGAAGTTCAATAAAAACGCGGATATAAGGAAGGTATTAATATGTATGTAGTTGAATTGCTCTGGTTGTACGCTGAAGTTGACTTGAACTAAACGAAAGCTTGAAGACAGGCTTGAGGTCTTCTTAGCAGCTTTTAAGCATCGTAATGAGAAAGAGCAGTTGATAAATTAAAACAAAACTGCAACAGCAACAGGAAAAATACTTCTTAGCAGCTTCAAAGCATCATTAGTGAGAAAGACCACTTGATAAAATATAACATGTTGAACTTCAACTGGAGAAAATACTATTTAGCAATATCAATTATTGCCGACTTCATAAGTGAAGTTACTTTTAACATAAGAGCACAAAACTTCATTAGTTGTTCCAGTGTAATGTTCCTTTCGTGTCTTTTTTTAACCATCGTTTAGGAGTTGTGCATTGCGTGTCTTCTCTTATTGGAAGTTGTTTTTACCATTGCCCAGGTGTTGTGCATTAAGTTTCTTGTCTTTTATTGGAAGTTGTTTTACCATTGCCCAGGTGTTGTGCATTAAGTTTCTTGTCTTTTATTGGAAGTTGTTTTACCATTGTCCTGGAGTCGTGCATTAAGTTTCTTGTATTTAATTGGAAGTTGTTTTTTTACCGTTGTCCCGGATTTGTGCATTAAGTTTCTTGTCATTTATGGAAAGCTGTTTTGTTACCATTGTCCAGGAGTCGTGCGTATAGTTTCCTGTCTTTTTTGAAATTGTTCTTTTAAGCCCTTTCCAGGCTTTGCTTGTTTTTTTTGGTTTCTATGGTTTCTAAGGTCTCTCCAGACCTTCTTTTGTCTTGTGATGCAGCAAACATAAACAACAAATAGACAAAACAAGTAGATATTTTCAACATTTAAACAGGTACAAGAAGTAGACATATATAATAGACAAGTAGACATATACATAATTTAATCATATACAGCAAATAGACATATATAACAAGTAGACATATAGAACAAGTAAACATGTACAACAAATATGCAAATAGAACAGGTAGACATATAAAACAAGTAAACATGTACAACAAATATGCAAATAGAACAGGTAGACATATAAAACAAGTAAACATGTACAACAAATATGCAAATAGAACACGTAGACATATAAAACAAGTAGATATATACAACAAGTAAACATATAAAACAAGTAAACATATAACAAATAAACATATAAAACAAATAATCATATAAAACAAGTAGACATACACAACAAGTAGACATATACAATCAGGGGACATAAATGGGTTCCCACTTCATCTGACTTAATGCACGATTTAATAACAGGGGTGACATTTTAGCTAGCATTCGTGACGCTAAACAAATCAAACTTACTTTAAACTTTCAGTACTTAGAGAAATGTCCCCTGGCTCTTAAAGCATCTCGAATTCTTCTCTATAAACTCTAGTATATGCTTTGTATATGGTGCTGTGGTAACCCTGACCAAATCTCCATCGCAACTCTGTTAAAATCATTGTTAGTATGAATTTCATTAACATGCCTTTGCATTTTACATTTATTAAAGCTCCGCGCATTTCTGTATTATTAATGTCAGGGTTGTGACCAGGCCATGGAAAGGTTGTTATACCATTGTCTCTTTTCTAAGCATTGGATCTGTTTGACTGAGGCATGGTATGGGGCGTTATCTTCCGGGAAGGTATATGGCTTGTTTCCAAAATGCAGAGCTTCAACATCCATAAATTGTCTTCTAATATTGAAGTGCATTTTTCTGTATTAGTGTTTCCTACAACGGGGGTCAATGTTCCCACTTCATCATAAAAAATACACCCCCAATGCATGGTAGATGCACACACTGGCCGATTGCATACAAAAAAAATCGACACATAGAACAAGTACATATATAGAATACGTATGTATTTTAAAGTATATTAATACAATAAATTTAAATAATGTAATATTACAGTCAGCTTTCAGTTTACAATGAAGTTATTATAAACTAATCCAGGTTCTGAAAACGATTGGTTTAACTCTTTCAACAATTGTCAGTTCTCAACAATGTTCCAGCTAACTTTGGATACTTGTTACATATTTTGTTGCATAATTTTGATACTCAGCTTACTATGTTAAGATGGCATTGTAACCAAAACAATGGAGATGAGATATATTATTGACCGCTTACCAAGATTATCAGAGAAAGGACACTTATGTATCAACTTGAAACTATAATATAGAAAGTTAAAAGAAAATTACTAAACTGAAGTGTATATGCCCAAATGATTCATATTGTAGCTGTATTAAAAATTTAGTATTCCTCCCTTCATTTCACTTTTTTATACTTAGGTATTCTAAATCTGAAATAGCACATATTTAGTTATCAGCACACAAATATACATTTACAGTACAACCCCATGTTAAAATTACCGTGAAACTTTCAAAGTATGACCACCCTTATATTAAGACTACTATATTTCAATGTCCTATTTCACAGATTTTCAATATATTCCTCCTGCCCTTATTAATACCACGACAGTAGTAGACCAGCAGTCTTGATAATGATCGGAATACTTGAAGGACAAGTGTAGATCCAGATCAAGTGTCACATCCATGCCATCTAATCAGGACCTACACTGGTCGCTTTTTGAGTCAGAATAACCTAAAGAATCTATAGACCGGAACTGGTAGTGCAGTCATTAAAGTGTTGGCTCCAGGTACCAGAGGCTCTGGGTTAGATCCTGGGCCGCGACATACCAAAGTTGTTAAAAATGGTAGTGAGCTCCCTTGCTAACGCTCAAGCAAATATAAGGGTAGTTCCACGACTGGTTGGCCCGGTGTCAGGATAATGTGACTGGGTGTGGTATCATGCCAGGTGTTCACAGCATGCTATACAATTTAAAGGCAGCACTGTATCTGCTTCAAGTGGACACCGTCTCCAGATAACTGAAATACTGTTTGTGGGACGATAAACCCAACAAATGAATATATAAGCAAACAGTGTAGATTCTTATCAGATGACACAGATGCTTTGTTGATCTGGATCTATACTGTTGGTCCATTGGATAACAGCCATTACAGTTTACATTTCTTTTTGCTGGTTTTTAAATTCCCGACAATAGTATGACCCTTTTGGGATCTTTTTAATTCCTACACATGAAAAATGAAACCATCTATAATTGCAGTTTTCATTGTCACCCACAATTACTCACCGTCTTTACTGTATATTTTTTGGCAAACACAGATAAGCTTTCTGTCATCATTTTCAGAGTGTTTCTGTACATTGTTGCTTGACATCACAGTCACATTTTCAGTAGTCTTTCGCTCGAGCAAAGCTTGTTGTCTCTTTTTTGTTACTAAGTTGCCAGTAAGCTCTGTCAGAAAGACTTCCAGAAAGATTGTCTCTGATTTTATAATATTTTTCTTTTGAACTGCCTCATCAGCCACTAATTGCTGGACACATCTTGCTCTGTCCAGACCACAAAATCACAGTAGGCCTTCTCAGTAACTACAAGTTGAGTTTGGACCTGATATTAGTAGCGCTGATTGTCTTTCAGTTTCCTTCTGACGTCAAGAAGTCTTTACTTTGCATCACTGATATGTTTGTCTCTTGCAATAAATGGGCACTTTATCTCCACTATACCTTCTTCACAACAATCACATTTTACACTCCCATCTGAGCTAGCTCCTATGTGCGGAAAGGCAGGGCTAATGAACAAGCCACACTTCTTCACATGTGGGTGCTCATGTTCCTGTACAAGTAGTTGGGTATATGCATGCAAAAGTATCACTTTTATGATACCTACCCCATTTTGTCGCCTTTTTTCAAAACTTTGTCAAGCCACATATGCTATCGACAGTGGTTATGGCAGGGTTGTCTAACTGTGCCACTCATACACTTTTCATATTAGAGGCAGTGATCCTGCCATGTCTCAGAGTAAACCACTCTTTGCAATTACTTTGGCCTTGAACGAGTCTTTCACAATTTCTTGACTCGGCTTCAGTTACACTCATGGAATTAAATTCTTCCTTAAGTTCACTTTCCGTCATGAACATGTACCTATCATCCTTTAAATTCACAAACGGTGTTGGCAGTTGTCCCTTTTTCATTATATCCCGCACAAAGTATTCCTGAAAATCTTTGCACACAGCTAGCACTGAAGAACACTTACTTGACTGGGACAACTGTGTTATGAATGTACTTATTTCATCTTGAGTTGGTTCAGGACCATTGGTATTTTTAGGTTGTTTCTTCTGGGGACAATTTCTCCATGTACCGCACCTTCCAATTTACGTTGTTTTATGTCTGTGCAGATGTGAAGTCAATATTCTGGATGGCAGAATACTCTACTTTATCAACTGCTGATGGCACGAACCAGTATGCCTTCTTCTGGGTGACTGTCTTGTTTTCTTTGTTTGAAGCAGTCTGTACAAAGAAAAGTAGGGCACCAACATGACTGCAAACTTCTGCTAACCCTCTTTTACGGTTGTAATGGGTACGCTCCATCATACCATCATGCTTTGCAATAATCCATGGCCTTAAAGCTGTCTCAGTCATGCTTTGGGAATGTTTCACCTGAAGCAAAAACAAGAAACTCGAATAAACATTTCTCATCTGGATGACACATAAAATTTTATATGGCTAGAATGTTTAACCCTTAAATAGATTGATACGCCTTTTATCACACAGGTTAACAGTGTAGATCCAGATCAGCAAATGTGCTGTGTGATCAGGCTTTACACTCTTTCCCTTTTAGATTTATTATGTCATTTCTGACTAAGAAGCGACCAGTGTACATTCAGATTAGACTGGCTGATCTGGATTTACACTGGCCACCCATGTGATAAAACTCATATATATGGGGCAAAGGGTTAAAACTAACAGGATCTACTCTGATCACTGTTTGATTCATTACGTTATATTGTTTACGAAAGTTTTACATCTTCTAGTTTAAGTAATACAATTATATTACTTCGACTTTTAAAAATAACTTCTAAATGGTAACATTTACAACCAAATGTTTAAATCAAAGTCTTTAGTATGGTTTATTTTCTAGTCATGTAGACCGATATATTTGAAACAAACTGGTATCACTTGTTATCAATTTTGCTGATATTTTTCAAACAAAGTCAATGTGTTAAATACATGATAAACAAAGCAAAATGTGATTATGTAACCAACATCCTTCTAAACAACTCTTGTAGGACTGGCTAGCAGCTGGTCATCTAGCCTGCTATTCTGTTTATAATGTATTTTACTTCTACCCACTGTCAACATTTTAAACAAGGTATGTTGAATTGAGGTGAAAACGCAAGTGGGCATGCTTTACAAATGAGTATTTGCACATGCACCGCAAGTCGTGCTTATGAAATATGTGAAATGTTCTATAAGTATCCAAAAAATATAAATAACTGGTGCCATCACTGACTACCCTTAACAGACTAGATCTGGATAACTTTCATCTCTTTATGCCCTTATAAGAAATATTTATTTAGCATGTATTATTGTTCAAATATTTTTGTCTGAGGGAATGATTAAAAAGGCTTTTAAAGATAAATCTTTCATATATTATAATATTACCTTTCCCATTACAAGTTTGAAACCATTACGTTCCAAGCTACAAACATCTCGAACCCATCTATTCATAAATTGGTTGTACGCCTCCAGTGACTTGTGAGCCTGTAACTAGTCTAGGGTATAAGCACTTTTGGAATGTAGCAAATAGCTAACAATATCCAAATCGTTTATTCTGGGAAGGCATGCATAGTCTGTGGTAAACAGATCTTTCTCCACCTCGTATGGGTCAAGTCAGATTAAACCAATTTTAACCTCATAACGGGTTCTTTCTTTTTTACTCAATCCGTCGATATATGGCAATTTTGCGTTTTTCTTACTAATTGTTGCATTATTCATTCTGCATAGTCATTTAAACATCCAAAAACTGGGTAAACTTGGTTAATGTAACTGTGAAATTTAAACAGGATGTGTTTGCCATACAAAATGGTGGCAATTCGACGTCAAGCGCACCATCTCGGTTTACGGGAAGCATGTATTGCACATAAAGGTAGTATAAATTATCTGTATAAATAAACACAGGGTTTCAGTAGAAATGTTTTACCTTAACTATCCCAGTTCATAGAAAACAGCGGGAATGACATTGCAATGACGTCATAGAGATAGTGTAAATCGTCAACAAACCAATCGGTCATAGTCGGATCGAAATTCAGCACCAACTGTGTCCTTCAGTTCATAGAAAAAGGCGGGAATGACATTGCAATGACGTCATTGAGATACTCTAAATCGTCAACAAACCAATCGGTCGTAGTCGGATCGATATTCAGAACCAAGTTGCATAAAGTGTCACATACGTATTCAGTCACGTAAACATCAAATTGATATTTAAACTACTACCATCTTCAATATTATTTTTATATATTAACTTTAAGTTTTAAATAATTAAAATAATTACTTTTTCCAGTTTATTGTTCACATTCCAAGGTATTAGTGCTGTCACCATTGCCACTGACTTTTTAATACTTACTATGTAATAGCATTTAAAACAGACAGAAAGCACATAGCCTTATCATACTGGACACATTCGAAAGGCTGTCTGTTTCTTCTTGATTCTTGTCCGGTTTGCTGTGCCTGTATTGCAAACTGTGCAGTCTTATGTTGTTGTTTTTTGCTTCATATCTTCCTTTGGTTTTATGTAGTATGTGAACTGCCTTTAGCCTATTGAGGTCCTCTCTTTTCGTCCTTCGGGCAAGTGGACATGGGGCTTCTAGGGCACTGACAATCAGCTGCTTTTCCAACAAAGTTCTGAATTGCATGTGTGTCAGCTGTGGACATACATCCCCAAAGCACCATGGCTCTTTCTGGGAAACAGGAATTGTACCTGGCTGCTAATTGACAGAATCTCACTTCGTGATTTTGTAATTCGATTTCAATATTCTAACTTCAAAATGGACTGATCATTATGCACAGTATTGTCATCTTTGTTTAACTTCGGCGTTTATCGTAACCTTTGAGTATTTTGCCAGGTTGAATGTAATTGGCGGCAATTTTTGCAGCCGGTTTGAATGTTAAAGGGTTAAAAAGATCAATTTACCCAAAAATGTCAAGTGCATGCCATCATTCTATTACATAGCTAGGAAACACTCTTGTAGATCTACCTGCTTAAGGTTACTGGATAGTGAGTGACAAATTTGTTAGTTGCAATCACTCTGAAAAGTTTAGTATAGTTTATATATGAGCTGTATATTATAAAAAACAATAAAAATCAGTGGGTTACCATTGAAATAATCATTTTATTGCCTCATGTGTATGGTTGATATGAACAAGCAATGTAGCCATTTTCAGACATTAACTTTATTATATCAAATCAACTTTTTTTTTATGAAAAAAAGGTAAACAAGCCTATGTGGCAGTTTCTAACATTCAGCACAAATAAAGCTTTCATTTAAAACCAAACAAGGCTATCCCTGAAGTGATAATTACTAAAATATCTCATAATAAATAGAAATAATTAATTAAACTTAAAAAATATAGAAAAACTATCAGAAAATACTTAATTTAGATGCAGATTTCTTTAAACTTCACATATAGATAGAACTTTTTATTCTGGTTAAAGTAAATACAAAAAATGTATGTGTTACCATGCAAACTGAAGAGCTATGGCTTGTCAAATATTAAAAAATTAATATTTTTAATTAAAAATATGCATAAAATATCACCAATTTATTATTTTAGATGCAGTAGTCTTTAAACTTTACACATAAACTTAAAAAAGCAAAAGTTAAAAAGCCCTGTAAAATTCTTAGCTTGACACTGGTACTCTTAAGATCTGAAATAAAAGTATGATCTAGAATAATAAAAGGGTGTGCAAAATTTCTGAAAACCTGATAATAGAAGGGTGTGAAATCTCATTCCAAAGCACGAAAACAATTGTAAGGGTTATTATTACTACTTGACACAGGAAAGTATGGTAGGCATAAATCAATGAAGCAGTATTTTCGAATAAAAAATCAAGGCATTTTTACCTGACAAACTGCTGTACCCTCTTCCACTACCACGCGACTGCCACCCCCCACCCACCCCCCCCTCCCCCCATCTTCACTCACTTTAACAGCATCCGACCCTTCTTTTGAATGCCTAAAGAGTCAACACAAAAGCACAAATAAAAAATAATAAGTGACATATTGATGTCATTTTATGCTAAATCAAATTTCATTTGTTATATAGCAGCTTTTTTATTATTTTTATAATTTTTGGTTTGATGTGACCAAAAGTATAAACAATTAATTTTCAATCTTGAATAATTATGGTCTGGCAATCAAATTTATTACATATCCTGTTCTTTTGAAATAAAAATTGTTAATTTCTTTATACAAATTTCTAAAATTAATTTAAAAGATACAAAACATAGTTTTTCTTCTATATGTCTTGCTATTCAAAGTAATTTTATTACATTCATTAGTAGCAAATTCATATTTTTGACTATCTGAAACTTTTCGACTTAAAACTGTGTACTCACACAAGCTCACGCTCTTTCTCCATTGCCTCTCTTGCAGAGGTATTTGTTACATCTTCTATGACATTTCCAACCTCCCTTTCACGACTTTTGAGTGTCGCCACTGTGACAGTAGGAATATTCATGGTGGCTAGGAGCCCATTGATATGTGTGGGACCTGAGCCACAGTGTAACATTCCTTAAAAATGAAAAATGAAAGCAAATGTGAATAACAGAATTTTTAATGATTCAGTACAAATTTAATAATTTTAGATTCAGCCTGTGCTCAAGATTTGCCAGACCTACAGAATGTTGTCTGAAACAAATGACTTTATTTGTAATGAATAAATTTAAATTCTTTAATATTACTTTATTTAATTAATACTTTGTCCTTGTTTTCCTTAACATTTAAATTTAGTGTATAGATTATTAACTATATTCAATATATCAAGCAATATTTGTATTTGGATAATATATATATTTAAAAAAATAAAATTAACAATTTTGGAAAAATAATGTCTTACCTGTAGCAACTTTACTGTTGATATCCCATGTTCTTCCATTGTGTTGTTTTCCTAAAGGCATTGTATTTTTGTGTAGACATGTTTTGTTGTAACACATAATGTGCAGCCAACCACCTAATCCTCTTCTTGTTTCACCAACACACGACGAAAGTTTCAAAGGGGCAGAGCAGGAGCTACAGGCATCTAAGTATTTTGCTAACAATTCTAATACTACTATCCTTTTTCCAATTCTTCAACTATCATCTTGAACTAAGTCTGGCTCATCTATATCGATATATTCTTCATCGCATACAATTTCTTTTGCAGTAACAAAACTGATGTTTGGCTGCACTGACAAGTCAGCTTGGGTACTTAAAACAAAAATGGAAAATCATGGAGTATCAGATTCTAATTTGATTTTTTCAATATTTATTTTTTTAATGGTTGCTATTCTACTTTGCTTTATAAACATCTGAAATAAATGGATAAGAAATTCTATCAAGTGACAGAATTTTTTTTTATCAACAGTTATGCTAACTTCACATTGTCAGTCATTTCAAAAATGTTTTTTATGTTTCATGTTTTTTATGAGTCAAAGTTGAAAATTTCTTCTTATGGTAAAAAAATGTTCAGGAAATTTTGTTTCAAGCAAATAAAGCTTGAAAGCAAAAAGTAAACAAAAAATAATAAAATTAAATTATACCTGTGTTTTGTAAAGTAGCGGTGGTCCTCATACACATCATGTCTAGCTTCAGTTTCTAACTCTTCGTCTTCACACCTAACTTCAACGCTTCACTCGACCCAACGGATCATTTACTCGCCATGGCGAGCAGTCAGGTGCAATTCTACACCTCTGGCGTCGTTAGTAAGAAAGAGCAGTTGATAAAACTAAACAAATCTGCAACAGAAACAGGAAAAAATACTTCTTAGCAGCTTCAAAGCATCATTAATGAGAAAGAGTGCTTGATAAAATATAACATGTTGAACTTCAACTGGAGAAAATACCTTCTTAGCAATATCAATTATTGCTGACTTCATTTGTGAAGTTACTTTGAACATTAGATTACAAAACTTCATTAGTTGTTCAAGTGAATTGTTTGTTGTGTCTTTTTTAACCATTGTTCAGGAGTTGTGCAGTGTTTTTTTTTTTCTTATATTAGAAGTTGTTTTTTGCATTGCCTAGGAGTTGTGCAAGTAAGTTTCTTGTCTTTTATTGGAAGTAGTTTTTATACCAGTGCCGATGAGCTTGTCGGTGAAATGTGGAAGACAAAATGTCTTGGTCTGCTACTCTAGTATTGAAGTAGTTCTTAAAATTAAAATTGTCAAATAAGCCTAAGCAAGCAAAATAAATCTACCTTGTCAGCTTCCATTTCACAATGACGCTGAATTGCGGTCGTTATTAACTAAAGTTGATAGGAACTAAAACAGAGTCTGAAGACAAGGTTGAATACTTCTTAGCATCTTCAAACCATCATTAGTGAGATAGAGCAGTTGATAAAATATAATACATTGAACTTCAACAAGAGAAAATACTTCCTTCGCAACATCAAACATTGCTGAATGTATTAGTAAATTTACTTTGAATATAAGAGCACAAGACTTCATTAGTTGTTCTAGAGATTGTGTTCCTTTTGTTTTGTTTTTGGACGTTTTTTACCATTGTTCAGGAGTTGTGCATTTAGTTCTTGTCTTTTATTGGAAGTTGTTTTACCATCGTCCAGGATTCGTGCATTTAGTTTCTTGTCTTTATTTGAATTTGTTTTTACCACTGTCCAGGAGTTGTGCATTTAGTTTCTTGTCTTTTATTTTAAGTTGTTTTTACCATTGTCCAGGAGTTGTGCATAAAGTTTTGTCATTCATTGGAAGCTGTTTTGTTACCATGGTCCAGTATCGACCATATAGATTCCTGTCTTTCTTGAAGTTGTTTATCTTAGCCCTGTCCATGTTTTGCTTGTCTTTTTGGGTTTCTATGGTTTCTAAGGTAGGTCTCTCCAGACCTTCTTCTGTCTTGCGATACAGTTCTGGAGTTTTTGATTAAAGATTTTGGGATCTTTTTATATACAAATTCAAAGAGCTTCAATTAGCCCACCCCTTACCAACATCAATATAATACAATATGTTAAGATAACTTTATATACAAAATTCACCACAATGAATTTGACACATAGATAATCAGCTAAATAATAACATAAACAAGTAGACATACATATAGAACAAGTAGGCATACACCACATTAAAACCCTTAGAACAAGTAAACATATACAACAAATAAAACAAGTAGACTTATACAACTCTAAAACATACACAACAAATAGACGTATAGGACAAGAAGACATAAAAAACAAGTAAACAGATACATCATGTACACATACAACAAAAAGAACACGTAGACATATGCAACAAATAGACACAGAATAAAGAGACATATGGAAAAAGTAGACATTTAGAACAAGTAGGGATGGGTACCACCAGATTTTTTGGACCGCGGTACTCCACAAGCGTATCATGGTATGTACCGCGGTACTATTGGTACTATTAATAAAGCACTTAAATATTCTTGGACAATTGGAAAGTTGTAATCTTGGACAAGAAAGCTTTAATTTGAGACAAAATAAACACATAAAATAGGATTAAATGCCTTTTATTTCCTTCCATTTCAAAGTGTCTGTTTTCATAAATTATGCAAACTTTCATTAAAACCACAACAACTAACACAGAAGTGCACTGCAAAAATAAATGAGCAGAATGACAGACTCTCTTGTCTCTTTGGCCCTACTTGGACTACTGTTTATTGTCAAACTAAAGAGCTTGAGTGGTGTGAAACATCTAGATCTAGTTCAAATTCTTTTTCAAGAAAATAAGAGTGTCAAGGTGTTTTGGTTTAAGTCGTGACCTCTGGGCACAAAGAATATCTCCAGCAGTTGAGAAGACCCGTTCAGATGGTACGCTGGTTGCTGGAATACACAGGTACTTTTTTACAACACGGGAAAGAATTGGAAATTTTGTTTCATTATCTTTCCACCACTGAAGAGGGCTTACATCCAAGGGAACTGGCGGACATTCTTTGTACTGACGAACTTCAGCAAGGGCAAAAGGCGACTTGGGTGGCTCAGCTGCACAAATATAGACATCGGCGAAGATGTCTCCAAACACTGATGCTTTTGATCCTTTGTCCGTCTTGGTCTGTTTTGCAGGTGGTCCTTGAGTGGATACCTGTTCAATGGGGTCACCTTCACCCTTCCCTGGCAAACTTTGTATGTCTGGTTCATCCATTTCAGTGGTGGGATCTTCTACCAGTTCATTTTTCAGTAATTTAACTTCATTAACTGCAATCGTTTCTAGTGTCAGTTTGTCAAAAATGCCAGCCTTGTCTTCATCTGAGAGATAAGGAAGCATTTTGAATCGTGGGTCAAGCACTGTGCACATATTGAGGACTTGTTCATTTTGTTTGTACCGTGGCTCCAGACTCTTTCTAACCAAGGATTTCATTTCCGTAATTGCAGGGCATTCAGAATCTGAGCCTGACAAGATGGAGTTGAATATCTGGTGTTGTAAGGGCATTATCAAAGAGACTGTTGGGTTGTGTTCAGAGCAGAGCATCACTGTGATGTCCTTCAAGGGTTTTAGGAACTTCATCTCTTCAGCTAGAAGCAGTTCGTTATCAGAAATTGACCCATCACTCACTTTGCCAACATCTTTTGATCTAAGGGTTGCAAATACAGCCACCTGCATTTCAAGGAATCTTGAAACCATGTCATATGCACTGTTCCACCTTGTGCTAACATCAATGATCAGCTTGTGCTGAGGAAGACCTAGAGCCTCAGCCTTTACTTTCAGGATATTGTTGGCAGTGTTACTCCTATGAAAAAATGACACTATTCGACGAATCTTGGAAAGCAGGTGACTAACTCGCTTCACTGATAAGCATTTCTGGACAGCAATGTTAAAGGTGTGGGCATAACATGCAATATGAAAAGACCCAAACAAAGATCCAGCTTTCACCATGTTACTTGCATTATCACTGACAAGATGTGGCTTGCCGTGACCTGTTGGAAGAGCCCATTCTTCAACTGCTGCCTCTTATACTGCTACGATATTCTCTGCAGTATGACTTTCAGGAAGTGCTCTGGTTTGCAAAACGAAATTCTTCAGCTCCCAACTATCAGTGATATGACTTGATGTTACTGTCATGTATGATTCAGTAGCGCAGGACGTCCATCCATCAGTGGTCAATGAAACCTGAAATGCATAAAGTTAAAAATTAAAACTTAAGTTTATTTGATAGTTCAATCATCTAGATCTAGATTTTAATAAATTTACAAAACTAAAATACAGATTTTTAATCAGAAACAACATGAATCTTTTTCCTTAAATTTTTTACAACTTAAAAAAATGTTTATTTGATTTCAAATCACAGTCTTCATTAATCAAAGATTCATTACCTGTTCTGCATTTTTCAGACTAAGTTTCACCTCTTCTTTGGCAGAATTATACATCTCGGGTATGATCACTTTAGAAAACACCTTCCTGCCCGGCACAGTGAACCTTGGATCAAGGCAATTGACTTTTGAGGTGGTTGCTTTGGGCGCTGTTCCACTTGCAGGCTTTGCAGACGACAATAAAGAATAATGGTGTCGGCGAATATGAGCCGTTAGGTTCGATGTTCCACCGCCTGCACATTTCACAGTCATGTTGCATTTAATACACACAGCTGTATTTTCAACCGTTTTATTTGTCAAATTGGACTTTTGAAGACCAAAGTGTTTCCAAATATCGGCTTTGGCCTTTGTATTTTTCACTCTAGTGAACTCTTCCATTGTTAGGTGACTAGAACACGTAGTTGCTTAGTTACCAGTTAGGTCGGGTCTAAAACACGGTACCGCTACGTAGAATCATTCTACCTTTAGCAGTGGCGAGTGTCTCCCTTCAAACCACAATACATTAATGTAAATGCGAATCAATGAAGAATATTATCGAGGAATAAACCCTTCCTCTAAGAAAGAAAATATTTCGGTAGTTATTATGATTTTTATATATATAAGCCGTAGCGATGAGCACGACTATATGTAGGTAGCTTTGGGAAAACCCGCGTATAGATTCTAGACCAAATGAGGGTGAAGGCATTCAATGGACTGGGATTTTCTTACAAGTAAGTTAACATGCCATTTACACATGCTCAAAAAATAGACGCTTCCGGAACTCGGCCTTAATTTAGGTGAGATGTATTACAGACTTAATACAACAGTTTTCAAGGCGTTACTACGACTGGATTTTACTGAAATTGCCAAGAATTTGTCCAGATTATATATGTGAGCAAAAACCGGTATTCTATGAGATCATACAGGTATGTACCGCTTCTGATCGAATCCACAGTAAACCGGTAATACCGCGCATCCCTAATAACAAGTAGACTTATTCAAGAAACAGACATTCAAACAATTAGACATATACAACAAATAGACATAAAGAACAAGTAGACATATACAACAAATAGACATATAGAATGAGTAGACATAAAGAACAAGTAGACATATACTGAAAGGTTACGTTAATAAGTTACCACTTTGCCTGACGCCATGCACGATTTGATAACTGGTGACATTTAAACTAGCAATCGAGACACAAAATCAAAACAAACTTGCTTGAAACTTTCAGTACTTGAATATTTATCCACTGGCTCTGAAAACAACACTAATTCTTCTCTGTAAACTCAGGTGTAAGCTTAGTATTTAGTGTTGTGGTTTCCCTGCCCAAATCTCTGTTCACGTCATTGTTAATCTGAATTTCATTAATATGCCTTTGCACTTTGAAATAGTATCTGTCTTTTGTATTTGTAAGCCAACATGTTGCCTTTTTGCATTTTCAGAATTTCTCTTTTTTTATTTAACTGGTCATTCCAAATTTCATGTGTCGAGCCGAGTTATTTCCAACACAGTGTAGTAAAATCACTGACAACTCTTCACCAAAATGCTTCAGCAGCCTTAGCTAATCCATGATGTTAAGCACTGACAGCCCACTGTACCCTTGCCACCAATTTTGGCTCCTGAAAATAAGGCCACTTATAACTTAGCAAACAACTACAACCTAATCCGGCGGATCCAGCACTGTATGTTAACATATTTAAGTTATCTCTACTCAACTTGGCCAGTTATACAAATGACTAACCGGTGCAGATTGTTGCTAACTTCTCAAATAAAATAAGTATAATTCACTGAGCTCTGTTCATGCCTGATCCCATTATTAATGCTATCACCTCCAGGGTGTGACAAAAGAGCGATAAGCCTAAAAGACACATCATTTTTCAGGAATTAGCCAAATGGAGAGATTCTTACATTAGAAATGTGTGAAATATATGTTCCTGCAAACCGACATATAAACACCAGAATTACTCTAATCTTTTTTTCTGGCCAGCTTTCACAATGTAGTTGAATTGCTCTGGTTGTACGCTGAAGTTGACTTGAACTAAACGAAAGCTTGAATACAGGTTTGAGATCTTTTTAGCAGCTTTAAAGCATCGTCAGTGAGAAAGAGCAGTTGATAAATTAAATCATACCTGGAACAGCAACAGGAGAAAATAGTTCTTAGCAGCTTCAAAGCATCATTAGTGAGAAAGATCACTTGATAAAATATAACATATTGAACTTCAACTGGAGAAAATACTTTCTTCGCAACATCAATTATTGCTGGCTTCATTTGTGAAGTTACTTTGAACATTTGAGCTCTTTCTTGTCTTTTATTGCACGTTGTTCTTTACAGTTGTCCCGGAGTTGTGCATTTAGTTACTTATTGTTTATTGGAGGTTGTTTTGTTACCATTGTCCAAGAGTCGTGCATATAGTTTCCTGTCTTTTTGGAAATTGTTCTTCTAAGCCTTGCCCAGGTTTCGCTCGTCTTTCTTGGTTTCTATGGTTTCTAAGGTCTCTCCAGACCTTCTCTTGTCTTGTGATGCAGTCCTGGAGGTTTTGGTTAACAATTAAGGTATCTTGTTATATATATTCATTCATACACACCATTCAAACATGTAGAACAAGCAAACATATACAACAAAAAAGACAAAACAAGTAGATATTTTCAGCATTTAAACAGATACAACAAGTAGACATATACAATAGACATATACAACAGACATATGAAAGAAGTAGACATATACAGCATTTAATCATATACATCAAATAGACATATATAACAAGTACACACATAAAACAAGTAAACATGTACAACAAATAGACAAATAGAACAAGTAGACATATGCAACAAATAGTCATTAAAAACAAGTCGACATATACAACAAAAAGATATTTAGAACAAGTAGACATATGCAACAAATAGGTATATACAACAAGTAGACATATACAATCAGGTGACGTAAATGCGTTCCCACTTTGGCTAACGTCATGCTCGATTTGATAACAGCGGGTGACATTTTAACTAGCAATCGTAACAACAAAAAAAGCAAACTTGGTTGAAATTTTCAGTACTTGAAGGTATGTCCCCTGGCACTCAAAACACCACGAATTATTCTCAATAAACTCTAGCATATGCTTTGTATATAGTGCAGTGGTAACTCTGACCAAATCTCCATCACAGCTCTGTTATTGTTAGTTTGAATTTCATAAACATGCTTTTGCGTTTTACATTTAATAACGCTCCGAGCATTTCTAAATTATTAATGTCAGGGTTGTGAGCAGGCCATGGAAAGGTTGTTATAACCTTGTCTCTTTCCGTAGCATTTGATCTGTTTGAGGCATGGCATGCAGGGTTTTCACTAGAAATGATTTGAGCAGGCTCAATTTCCATTTTAGGCGACCAGAATATGCGGCGCGAGGCGGTGCTAGGGGGGTCCGGGGGCATGCTCCCCCTGAAAATTTTGAAATTCTAGGTGCTATTGGCAGCATTCTGATTGATATTTTGCCTCTAAATTACAACTAAAAACCAAATCAAAAACTCACTTTATTGGCATTTAGACACATAATTATGAAAATATTTGATCTTATATGATATCTTCCAGTATTTTCATCTTATAAACTTAAAGTTGAAAGTTTTGAGAACAACTATCATTAGATTCCCAATGCACAGTTACTTTTAGGTTTCTTCACATTTGATTTGAAGTTTGTCATTTCAAATGCTGCATTCCTGAGAGTATGCCTCCTCAGAATCAGACTGGGAATCTTCAGAGTTATCACTCTGGTAAACGTCTAGATTTAGTTTTTTAATGCAATGTCAACAGCCATACTAACCATGTCCTGTGATGGAGCAATATTATCAGTCTGGACACAACTTTGATAAGTGCTACTTTTCAAGTTGATTAAGGAGTTATCTTTTTCATTGGTAGCTTCCTTCTTTGTTTCTTCTGTATCCATGCCTGAACAGCTGTTTTTGTTATGTGCTGACTTTCTGTTGATGTACGATCAGGTGCATTGATGCAGATGTGAAGGATGCTCTCTAACATTGAGCTAGAAAGCTTGTTCCTAAGCCTTGTCTTAACAGATTTCAGGGCACTGGACCCTCTTTCCGGCCAAGCATTGGAAACAGGGAGAAAAACAATAACCTCTACAATGTAAGCAATATCTGGGTAAAGCTGTCTGACTGCAGAATTTTGTATCAACTTTAACAAACACCACTCTTTGGGAAACATAGGTTTACCTTCCTTGACCTCTTCAGGAATATCTGGCCTGATCATGTCTCAAAGATGGCACTTCATTCCCTGCCATTGAGCTTTGAGCCTGTCAGCTTTATCCTGGGTACCATGGAAGTAATGCTCATTCAGGATTTCTATTTCTTAACATCCATATATATAAGGATATGTTCAGATAACTTCATATACAAAACTCACCACAATGAATGTTGCGTCGAAAATAAGCTAAATAAATAGGGCTGTTCCAGGAAAAAAGATGTTGTGGAGTGGAACGGAACTTAAAAAAACACAATTTTGTTCTCCCACAAAAAAATAGAATTGAAATATGTCAAAGACCCACCACCACCGCATAATTATTACAATTGATACCCCCACCAGCGCAGTTAGAAACACGATTCCCCTATAAATTTGTAGATTGCAGAAGACAAGTATTTTGTGAACTTAGATGATTTTTTTTTTGTTTATCTAATCTTACATAGATGATTTTACAATGCAATTTTAATGTAAATATGTCTTTTTCCATTTGCCATTTTGCTCTTGAAATTGTTTAATTTATGATATAATTCGCCAACTACCCGGACTGCTCATGTTTGAGAATTATAAAGAATAAAAAAAACTTGAAGTGTTGAATCATATATCATTCCCATTGGTTGCACATGTTTCAGATCAACGAGTCCTCATATAGGCAACCAGTCATAGGCTGTCGAAGTGTAGGTTTGATTGCTCACCAAGGTCTGCATAAGGTGAACAGATCGAAAGATATGACTGATTGTACAAATTTGTATTCATGTCTGACTGTACTCCGTATTGTTTGTGTCGCTCTATTCTTGGATATGCTAATGTATCATGATTACTTAATAAACGTTTTATTTATTCTTTTCAATGTTGTGAAAAAGTTATCAAGGAATGCTCCGGATGTCTGCATAATTTGTTTAAAAAAACTAAAATATTAATTTGTTTTGTTGGGTTTAACGCTAGTTTTAACAAAGTTGAAGTCATGTACAGGTGGGCAGTTTACCTAACCATAATTCCTGCGAAGTACCAGTACAAAACACCATCCCCATAAGCAAATGCCTACTTTCTAGCATGTTTAACAACCCCAGCGGTGCTCGAACTCACTGGTGAGAACAAAAATATCATAATAATCTGCTCAATACATAAACAACAGATAAATATTACAAAGAGGTTGCCTTCTTATGGCAAAACATGAAACTGTGTTTTCAAAATTCAAAATATTGACAACCTTAGATATGCAGTTGGCCAAGGCTTTTGCAAGCCATAATTTACGTAAAATTCGTTATCTTTGACAAAACGTCCAGACCATACCGAAATTATCAAACATAAATTACCAAGATGTAACATCTGAACAAGTTTCGTCACTATTGATAGATGTAATGATTTTATCAAGACTGGTGGCATTTGCCTCCCGTCGCCTGTCACAAGTGGGAAAGCTGCTTGCAGCGTTAGCCTGAAAAAATCACAGGTTATGGAACCCATATAAATTCCGGAAGTTTATACAAATTCATTTTGGCTCAGCTGTGACAAAAGCCTGAAGCTTATACAGAATGTAGAGTCCGTTTACTGCTGCTATTATGTTATAAGGTCATCAACAAGGTTAACATTCTGAACATGTTTCATAAAGATTTGCCCAAGACATTGTTAACAGATGACTGTTTTATGGTACACGACTGCACCGGACAATCACCTGTCACAAAATCTCAACTTGATCGTATTGTTCGGTAAAGCATGTATACTTTTTTATCATCAAACTCAGTAAATTGACACTCTATTGCTGTTCACACTCACTACATCAACTGAAAAAGCAATCACATCCACAGACCAACAGAGATCCACACAGTAATCCCCTCATTAATTGGCAGAGAGGATGTACTAAACTGCGGTCTACCATCTCCAGATAACTGAAATAATGTTGGTGGGCCGATAAACCCTATAAACAAACTGCGATCTACATATAAGCCAAGAATCGCCTTAAAAGTATCATACATGTGAACAAAGAATCACCCTGAAAGTATCATACATATAAACAAAGAATCACCCTGAATGTATCATACATATAAACAAAGAATCACCTTAAAAGTGTAATACATATGTATAACAAAGAACCACCATAAAAGTGCCCTACATATCAACAAAGTATCGCATTAAAAGTGTCATACATTTGAATAAAGAATCTCTTTAAAAGTGTCATTCATATGAACAAAGAATCGCCTTAAAAGTGTTATACAATTGAACAAAGAATCTCCTTAAAAGTGGCATGGATATGAACAAGGAATCGCCTTAAAAGTATCATACACATAAACAAAAAAATCACCCTGAATGTATCATACATATACACAAAGAATCACCTTAAAAGTGACAAACATATGTATAACAAAGAATCACCTTAAAAGTGACAAACATATGTATAACAAAGAATAACCTTGAAAGTGTCGTGCAAATATAAAAGTGTTCAACAAATTTTCATCTAAACCTCTTTCTTTTAGTACAGCCGATAACAGAAGCAGTAAATCTGCCTTATTGTTTTGTTGCCTCGTGTAGTTATTTACATTAAATCTGTCAAGAGCATATTTGATTTGTGAAACAGTAAATTTTCCTATGACATTAGAAAATGGCTGTATTGTTTGTATCCAACATTTTTAGAATTCTTTTACAGTACAAAGCTAAGTGTAGCTTTCGTCAATATACTATTACAAGTTCCTAACACCTTGGTAACTCAAATATTGAAACTGTGGCAGTCTTGACGCATCCAAAACAGGTTGGGCTTCAAATCGCCTGACGGGTTGACACCTCCACTCTTCATCAGGTCTGTAACAAGTAAACCCGTATTGTTCCTGTCATGTGCATTCAGAATTGATTGATTAATAATAAACTGCTGATGCATTGATTGTTTGATCTGTTCCAGTAGATCTGATAACGAAGGTGTTCGAAACCTTCAGACTTCAGAAGTACTCTATTCTGTGCTTTAACAGACTTTCCAAATAGCCAATATTTCTCTTAATATGCCAAGTAGCTGTCAAATCTATGCCCTGAAAATGGAGTTTCTTTGATTCTGGAACAGCATCTTGAGCAGCAAACAACGTGTTTCTCTAAACTTATTATTCTTATTGTTAAATGACTTATCACAGATTTGTTCTCACATTTACATTTGGCGTGCATGTGGATACCTTGGTCCTGTGTCTTTTTTTTGTATATGTTGCAATGCTCATAGGACTTTGTCTAATATATTCTTATCTTCATCAAAAGAGCCATATTCACAGTGTTCACTAGAATGTATTGCATGAGAGTAAATAACACCCCCTAACTTAATGCCCTATTCTCCGCCACTTGATACAATTCCACACCGTGTCGTTTTGAATCCCCTTTAGCATAGGAGATCACTTTTACTTTATCAAAGTTTGACATTTTTCTAATAAGAACGATGGCAAATGCTGTCATCTTATTCTGTGGTCGTTCATAACCCACTTCGTCAACAATAACAATATTTCAGGAACAAGTGATCCATTAACTGAGAAGTGTGGAACATTCTTCGTAAGATACATGAGGTACATAGTTTCATTCAGATGCCTGAAGGTACTGTCTTTTCGAAAATATGACAATACTGACACCTAGACCACTAAGTCGAGACTTGGATACTGGTATGGAATTCAAAGTGGCAATGCATTTCTCAGTCTCAGAAAGTTCTTTAACTTTCATGAATAAGAATATATGACAAAGTCCTATGAGCATTGCAACATATACCAAACTTCGAAAAGGCACAGAACAAAATTTCACATGCAAGCCAAGCGAAAAGTAAGAACAAATTTGTAATGAGTCATTTAACGAAAAGAGCAAATCCGACAGTTACCGCCTTGGAACGGTCAGTCGAAATGAGCTGATATGTTGTAATAGTAAGTGTGCTGTTGGAGTCTCCCAGTCGTGATCTGCTTACTGTACTGTGAACCAGAATTTGGTAGGTCTTTGTACAACTTCAAGGGCTGTATGTACCAATGCTTTATTGTCTCGTGCTATTCCTGCAGCCTTTCCCTCATGGATTGCCTCTTGCGTGTAATTAGCATTTGCCACAGCAAAATGACTATTTACTGAAGGTTTTTTTCTGTCCACCATTCAAAGTTCATGTTTGTGGCAATAGTGCATTCCATATCCCACCATTGCGGCTGTAGAGGCTTATCCTTTGTTTTCAAAATATTTGAACATACAGATGTTTAGTATAGCTGTATTATACTTTTTGCACCTTCATTTATGCTTGTGTTTATAGCGTTTACTATGCATTCTCTATTTAGGTCTAACTGATTAAAAAAACTTTGCCTTAAACATAGCCTTATATCGATCTTTCCAAAAGATCTTAGTACTATATTTATATGTAATATTGGGTGAATTTTCATTTTGAGAGATATTTAACATTTGTTTAGAACCAATATCTTCAGTAAAAACATTCTTGCAAGAAAAGAAAAAGAAAAATTATCATTTTCAGTACATAGTTCTGCATTGTAAAAAGAAATAACGTCAAACAATTGTGACGATACAATATGGTAATCCACTACACTTTGTCCGTCATTTGCTATAAATGTTCAGTTACCATCAATATCATCATAACACCTGCCACTTACAATGTGTATATCATGTGTGCAGCACAATTCTGTTAGCGATTTTTCAACAAGAGTTAAATTTACTTATATATTGATTATTTCTTGGAATGTCAAAATAATCACAAGTGTATTAGGTGACATATACAAAATATGGCTGCAACGATTTTTTTTATTTTTCGATTCGATGCTATTCGATTTTTTACCTCTCCGATTCGATTATTTCGATTCGATTCAGAAAAAATAATTAAAGTTCAAACTTGATATTAATTTAATTATAAACGTGTACACAGTGGTGTCAGTTATGGCACTATATCAGAACAGAACAAAGTTTCTACTTGTGACTAGTTGTTCACTCATAAACAGATAACTGAAAACATAGAACTGTAAATAATAAGTATAGTAAATTGTAAGCATTTCTTAAAAAAATATTGTGCTATTATAAAAATTCCCATGATTAGCATACACATACTGTCTTCCAATTGGTTCAGAATTAATCAGAAAGGTTCTTTACTTTTTTCAGAATTCAAATCTTGCATTCAACATCTTTAAGCCAGAATAAAAAAACTGAAATTGAATGATCAATTCAATGCCATAATACAAGTTAAAAACCACAAATGCAAAATTGATTTTAGTCAATTACATGTTTGTATGTTTAAAAAAATACCATATGTAACAGTTAAAGAACCTTTCTAAAAGAAGTAGCTATAAATAATGTGCTTGCACATGTTTGTATTAGATGGCAGGTGCGTAAAGGTCCAGCTAGATAGCAAAACATATCATATTAGATATCGTACAAGACTATGACTGTGTTCAAAGAACAATACAATATGCATGTAATACTGGATGTAAAGAGTACTGATTTATCAACATAACATGGTAATAAGATTGCTTAATAGCTGATTCAAGAGAACAACATGTTCTTTGCCAGAAAACACCAATGATAAGTTTTTATCAAGGTGACACAAATATGCTTGTTAAAGAAGGAGGCATTCCAAAACACTAGGACACAAGAATCACAGGAGATCATCAGGGATTTTTATGTTTTTCTTGAGGAACACAAGCATATTTACCTGATCTGTGGATAGGGATGCCCTCTGGGCAGTCACAATGTCACCGGAGGAAGAAAACACGCGTTTACTAGCCACACTTGTGGCTGGCACCCCCAAAACCTTCTTGGCAAACTCAGCCAGAGCTGGGTAGACCTTCACCCTCTCCTTCCACCAGAGCAATGGATTTGACTCCAGGCTTGGAGGCGTCTCTGATCTGTATATCTCAACCTCTGTTATGACACAATCAATGGCATTAACTGTTGTTTTTTTTTGCTTTTTTTTTCAAAAACAGCCCCAAACAATCCCAGGGTTGTTCTCGGTTTTTATATAGTTCCACTGGTCAGAAGATAAAAACTTGAGTACTTGGCTTACCCTGTTGGCAACATAGACATAGGAGCGTCTAGTTCGGTTGTTCAGATAACTCAGCACAACTTTGCTGTCGGATTAGTATACATCATTCGGATTTATGTCAAGCTCATCTGTCAGAATCTTTGCGATATCCACACCAAGGACTGCTGCACATAAATCTAGTCGAGGAATAGTGTGCCCGTTTTTAGATGCAATTTTGGATTTACCGAGCGCAAAACTCACATTTTACCGCTTTGCAAGTAGCCAAGAGCTTCGATGGCATGCTGCGATTTGTCAGTATAGATGTACAAGGACTGTTTCTCCCCTTCCTGTGCATACTGACGAGACAGTTTGAAGTCTCTTAAGTCTTGAAGAGATGTTTCCCAATGTTTCCAAGCATGGACAAACTTTTCTGGCAATTCTGCATCCCAGTAGGCTCCCTGCTGCATCATGTCTCTAAGCAGTAGCTTAACATGTAATGTTACGGGAGCCAAGCACCCAAGTGGATCAAATAAGCGGTTTATGGTGGAAAGACAGCGCCTTGTGTATGGCTTAGATTCTTGAACACAAACTGGTCTTCTTGCAAGTCCCAACACAGTCCTAGACTGGTTTGCAATGGTAATTCTTCACCAACTAGGAGGCCTCTCAAACTGCTGGCCAAATCTTCTACTGGGAAAGCTTTTAGTACATCTGGATGATTAGAACTAATCTTGTGTAATCTTATACCGGCAGTCTGTAAAGCAAGGTTTGACCACCGAAGAAGACTAATGGCCTGTTCCGCGGTATCAAGAGAGGTCATCATCTACATAGAACCAGCTCTTATGTCCTACGGAGTCCATATGTCGCCACTGCTGGTGAAGGACTGTTTCCAAATACATGCTTGCATATTCTAAACTCCACCATGGGCTTGGACGGATTATTGTTTTGATACCACAGGAACCGCAGGAAGTTGCGGTGGTCTTCTCTAACTAAAAACAGTAAAACATGTGTTCAACTTTATTCATTCAAAACCGTAGCAAAACCCCTAGAAGGCTGTTCAAAGGTCTGGACCTTTCATTAGCACACATTTCAAGGAGATGCCATAACATTTGGCAGATGAATCAAATACACCACGGATGTTGTCAGGTTTGCGGTGGTGGTACACACCAAACAAAGGCAAATACTAATTTTCCTCATCTTGAAGTAGTTGTAGAGCTATTTCGCATGACCGTGGTCCAGGATATCCCTCATAAAGGTCAACATGTGGTCCTTTTTCACAGGATTTTTGCAGAGTGATGCATCCAACAGGCTTGCTCTTTTAACTGCCAATTGTCGGTTGCTTGGTAACCTCGTTCTCGGTTTGCGAAAACGTAATGGAGGACCCAATGGCCGTCAAGGTCTCTTGTGAACTGCTTTCCATTAATTTAAGAAAGTCTTGGTCCTCCAGTGATAACCGACATTGTCATCATTTCTCGACTAAGTGAACACATATTTTACCACTATGTGATTTTCACACTCAGAGATCAGCCAGAGGAGGCTGCGCGTTTTGCACACGGCACGCAACCTCGGACTATATTATCGATCGCTGGACGTTAGAGCGGTCATTTTTAAAAGGGCGGTCAGAGTGGTAACATCGACGAGTAAATGGTTAGATTGCGACGAATTGTGTTTTTTTTGTGTTAAACAGGACGTGTGTTGTATTCCAATGAGAGACTGCCCAAGTATGAGCGTTTTTGCACGGATTGCACACATTAGTCCAGTGAACAAACCAATGGTACGACGCCGTATTCTGATTGCTGACGATCGGCTTGATTCCAGACTTCCCAAGCAGTCGCCTGTATTGTTGCTTGTCGACAATGCATGCGATTTTAAGGTACTTATCGTTTTTCCTAACTTTTCTTTTATCATTTTTTTAAAACTTCAATCAGGTAATGGGGAAGTTGAGTTAATAATTCGACACTGTTGTATGCATTAATTTAAAAAAAAAGAGAGATGAGAAATAATCAGGCGATCTTGTTGGTTCTCGCAAAAACCACAACAAACTCACGAATGTCTAATTTTAGTGTTGTTGTTACTTTTAAAGAAATTGATATTAAAAGATAAACTCTAAATTTCAATTTATTTTTGTATATATATGTATATATGTATATGTATATATGTGTATACATTGGACATCAAGTGGGCAACTCCATTAAAGTAAGAGCTGATATGTTTTACCAGACATTGCAACATTTTTTATGATTCACTAGTTTTTAAATTTTCTGTTTCAGTTTGACAAAGAAATAGCTGGGGGACTTTTCTGCAATGGTGAAGAATCATGAGCAGTCATGGTTTGGTCCTTCACTGCTGTACCTGGGGCCCACTATACAGGAAAACCACAACAAACAAATGCTGTTGACCTTCCAGGAATGCCTGCCATTGAAAAATTATCATGTTTGTGTTGTGCCCAAAGTACAGGGACCTTTCATCAGACTGTCGCTATCTGAACCAAATGAAGAGTCAAGTGATGAATGCGAACAATGTTCCGAAGATGATGGGGAATCCTCTGAGCTTTTCACACAAGCATTTGCTGTGAAGGGGTCAACCTATGAAGAAAGTTTCCAGTCAACCTTAAAAACTGTGCAGTCTGCTATTCGTTCTCAACAAGAGATTGTGGTGAGTTTGGTGCCGGAGAGAGGCAATCCAAAAAATACTAATGCCATATGTGTAGTCGTAAGTGTGCAAGACCAGTCGCTACCTATTGGCTACGTAGGAGTAAGGAAAATTCCAAAAGTGATTTCTACAATCCAGAAATGTGACATTGTGTCAGTGCGTGTAAAGTCGGTAACTTCCTGGTTTGTGAAAAAACTTAATGCCCGAAAGTTACGTGCCTTTGTTCAGATCTGTAAAAAAAGGACGACGGCCGCCAGATAGTAACAACAACACCTATAATTCCGTTCTTTAAAGTGCAGATTTCATATTGCTAGACATTGATAATGTGATGGTTATACTCAGGCTAATGCAATTGTGCATTTGTATATGTAATATTTTCCTTGATATTAAATATTCAGATCCTTTGTTAATTGTGTTTGGAAACATTTAAATGTTATATAAACTGTCTTATACTCTTATTTTTTTCTACTTTTATTTAATGAAAAAAACATCAAAGCAAGTGAAGATGAACATGTTCATGCACTTAATTAATGGTCAACAAATTAACGTACCGATTTGCCTTAAACTTTAATTTGGGCCTTGAACTACCCTTTAGTAAACAAAAAATCCAAATATTTGATCATTTTCTGATATCTTTCTACAGAGCTCTTCTTTTAAGGAGAATATAATACTCTAAAATGGCTGTGACAATCGAGCCCTCTTGAAAAAGGTTTTTCCCCTCGGACATTGCACGTCTTTAAAATTTGAACAGTTGTGGCATCAAGAACCAACTAACACTTATTTTTTTCTATATTAAACTCTTGTCTAAGCCATTTGATTGACAACAATTTTTAATACATAGTGGAGGCCCTACAATGAAAGAAGTGGTCAAAATTCAGAATTCTGCTTTATAAAGAAGCAGAATGAAGGGAGAAAGGGCGACATATAAAACAAATATTAATAAATAAAACTGCAACATAATGCAGATCCAAAGATCTTACAACTTTATCAAGTTGAACGAAGAAGTATTGATAACAAAGTGGAATTTTCTATTATTTAATGTTTCTTGTGAAAATCGCAAAACAAAATAACAATGCTGAAGCCACAAGAGCAATTTTGGAATGTTCCTTGTGAATATTGCAAAATAATACACATAGTTGAATAATGTGAATAATGCCTTAATGACAAAATCAAGTTTGGAATGTTCAAATATATTCAAGACACTTGATATCTTGAAATTTACAAACAGATTGTGCTAAATAATAAGTTAAATTTTCAATCTGTCAACTAATTAAAACTTCAAGGTAACAAAATTTATGAATCTCAATCTTGCAAAAAGTTACAATAAAAATTATCACATCCATTCTGATTACTGAGAAACTTAATTTCTATAGATGTTTGTAGTCTTCAAACGAAATGTTTTTTTTAACACAACTGCACATTTTTTCTCTAGCGATGCCGAACATCATTTGGAATAGGTGGTAGTCCAACATCCACACGAAACAGTCTTTGTCTTATGGACTGTCTATTCTTGGCGGGCAAGAATGCACGCCCTGCTCTGAATATAGAGCTGTCCTCCCGAGTCTTGTGTTTAACAACATGAAGTCTTTTGTCCCTTGAACTAATGTCAAAAGGTTGATTCTCTAGAACGAATCTTTCGTTTTGAGTCCAGTCATAAAACTTTAAATCTGGATCCAGTCTTTTACAAAACTCACGAACAAGTTTTCTCCACCCAGCTCTAAATTTTTTGACTGTAAAGGTATCCCCAAGATGCCTCCTGGTCAAGCTGAAGAAGCACTCAACATCATCTGTTGTGGCAGCTCTAGGGTGTTCAGGATATCCTAGAATTGTGTTCTGCCTTCGTCGGAATTCTTGGCTTTCAATGTTCGTCGTCAGTTCTATGAAGGTTTCCCTCGTAAAACCTCTGATGGTATCCATTGGTCTATAAGAGAAAGTGATTATGATTGAGATTATTTATGCACAGCATGTACAGACTACTTTTAGAGCAGTATTTATTATTTATGATAAGTTATAATGGACATGTGAAATGATACATTTTGCTGAAAATTTTATTACATTAAAAGTAAGCTAGAACTGAGACTAAGACTGCGTTTTACAAAAGAACAAATTTGTAAATATTTTCAGCTTCATGGAATTATCTTTTACGGACAATAATTATATAAAACCATACATTTAATCTTATTTTGATTTCTATAACCATATTTTACAGCCATTAAATTCAAATATTAATTCATTTGTAATTTAATACATTTATAAGCATTCATTATTTTAGTGGTAAGTTGTAAGTTCTTTTGTAAAAACGCAGCCTAGATTTTTTAATTTCAAAATCTTTCTTCAAATATACTGACCTGTTAATATCTAGAGTTGAAAAATCATATGTCTCATTGTGCCATGGCATTAATTCATCCAGCAAGTAGTTCAACATCTCATAGTTTGCTTTGCATCTGTCCAACTGGCTCATCCCTCTTCCATCTGAAGCTTCATGCCATGCAGCAATTATCCCGACATACTCTGCCTCAAAGTTGAAATCATTTTTTGCATACTGGCTGCAACGTGATAGGACAGCAGTCTTTCCGCATCTTCTACAGACTGTGGGCGCTGACCTGTTAAAGCAGCATGAGACAATCCAGTCATTGGGTCCAGCATGGCTTTGTCAAAGGCTTCAGGGTCTAGTGCCTGGTAACGACATTCTCTTGTACAACCAGCAATTCTCTTTAGAATGTGATTATGATCGCCTCGTTCATGATGTTCTTTCCCAGTAGTTGGATCTTTTTCAGGAACATAGAGGTGTTGAGCAAAGTCCCTACCCTCCTTTTGCAAGGTTTTGATTGTATCTCTGTATATGCAGGTAGCTACAAGACTCCTCATCTTGTCTAAGAGTGATTCCGGAGTGTCCTTTCTAAATGGATATGGCATGTACCCCTCCGGAACAAGTGAACCTCGGATATTCACCACTGCATCTTCAAAGGAAAGGCCACCATTCTGCAGTTCGTGCACTTTCCTAATCAGATCTCTGGGAATGGCAGGGTTTGGTGTGGCAGCAAATGGAATACCATTTGCATCCTCTAAAAAATAAAACATCCTGAATAAGTGAAACTTTCAACTTAGTAACTATATGATTCACATTATTACATGCATTTTAATAAGACATTTCTCTCTTTATAGTACAGAAATTTTAAATGCACTTGGCTCTTCACATTCTAATCTTTGGATATACATTTACTTGTGTGAAACCTAATTATGCCATTACTAAGATTTTTTGCTAAGTGATAATTATGCACTAGCATCTACCTCCAGCGTATGTGAGCATAGATTGCAGAGTGGTCTTTGACATTCTTCTCACTGCCTCCTTTGAGTCATGCACCAACTGCCAAAAGTGAAGAGGGCCAATTCTACCTTGGGTTCTAAGGGAATTGAATTCTCCATCTGTCACTGTACCTGAAATAAATGAAAATTGTACATATATGAACAAAATTATTCTTATTAAAAGTTTTGATGTAAAGTAATTGAGTAAAATTACCAAAGAAGTAATTAATTGCGCAAAGTAATATGTGTTTTTTTAAATTTTCATTTATGAAAAAAAAAATTCAATGAAGTATTATGTTCAGGGTCTTCCACATAATCTATTTCTTTTAGCATTTTATACTGAATATGGGTATTGGGCAATGCTTGTCCAGTTAACTTACCCACAACCTCCAGTCCAGCATCTGTCATGGCTTTTCTTCAAAGGCAGAGTTAAATCTCTGATGAATTGATCCCGCAAGGACTTGTACGGAATGAACTGAACAGGAAGTGTGTAGGGCTTGCTTCTTCTCTGTTCATCAGACACAGCTATTACCAACACATGAGTTGCTGCTGTTCTCTTCTTCTTGTACAGGTTTTTGAAATAAGCATGGAGGTCTTTGTTCAAACACTTAAATAAAGCTGGTATATTATCAGCATTGTCAAACTTGTCAATGAAACTTTGACACTGTTGTAGAAGAGTGTTACACTCCACCACAAGCCAGTTGAGAGTCTTCAGTGTTTCTGCACAGTCACCTTTTTTTGTGAAATTTTATTCCTCAGGATTTTGCTAGCCTCCTTGAACATTTTTTCTAGGAAAATCTTGTCACATTTGAGATCACAAATAATCTGCTTCTGAAGACTCAAATAGTCATCATTGTCAGAGAGAGCAACTGATTTTAACCTCATTTCATACTCCTCTTGCAACTTCTTCAGCTGTCCATCTACCATATCAACATCACCATCCCATTTGTCTTTCATAGAGTGCTGCAGCCCCTCTTTGACATCAGTGCCATCAAGCTTGATCCAAAAACGACCAGCACAATTAGTTTCCTTCAGTAGGTTGATAGCTGGAGTCTACAATATACAAAACTATATTTACTTTTTTAATCTAACGTTTATGACTAGAAGAGCAAGATATCTGTGAGCCAATACTCGCTAGTGATACCCCCATTCTGACGCAAATATACTAAATAAACAAAGTTGTTATTCAACAATGAGTAACTGTTGATGTTTGATTGGTATTAACATGTCAACACATCAAATGTATCCCACCTCCATATGGCATACAATGACAGACAGACACACAAGGGTAAAACAGTATACTGGTACCCCCTCTCCTTAAGAGCGGGGGTGTAACAAAAATGAAACAATCCATTAATTCATATATATAACCAATATTTCTAATATCTTACATATCCTTATAAAAAATTTGTATTGAAGGGGTGTCAGTAAACTCGGATGAAGCTGTACGTCGGTTTATTGTTGACTTGCTCACAGCTGATTAGGTTGACATGTGCCTGAAAATAAAATGTCAATGTAGCAAGCTACACATCTTTCATTGTGCTCTTTCAATAAGTCACTGCTGATTTCTGTGCGATTTGTCTCTAAGAAAAGCTTATAGTCATCACACAACATTCTGTAATGTTCATACCTCAAACAAATGTCGTGTCTTAGTTGTTTCGGATCTGTGTCTGAAGCCCGTAGCAGCGGCTCGACATGTGACCATGCTGAATTCAACCGATCGTGGTAATACTTTGATCTTTGTTCAAAATCGTGGACGACGTAGTAAACTCTTCGTACTGTACTGCCCTTAGCTGACAGTTAGTTAACGAACCACTCAACGATCTGTTGCTTTAGATGTTTATTAAGTTGTTCGTACGAAGAGTATACACTTTCCAGGATCTTAACAGTTTGGTCATTTCTGAAAATATAAATGAAAAACACATTTGTCTAAAAGCTGTCCATCATAAAATATATCGCCAAAAATGAAAAACACTTACATAAATATTTGAAAGTTTGCTTCGTTACCTGCATAACAATGATTTGGCTACTATATCCGGAAACCAAAACTACCCGAAAGTTTTGACATTCAACTTTCGATATCGCTACAGAAACTTTACAAAAATTATCTTTTTAACAGAAAGTGTCTGACAAATCACTTAGCCATCGTATAAAACATATTAAAAGACATTTATTTACACCAAGAATGAAAGAAAAACTTACATTACAAGGACCAAATGACTAGATTTCTGAATGAATTGAAAAACATGGTTTCTCAATGAAAATGGCTAATACAAGGGAAGTAACTCGTGAGATATAAACATGTTTAAAACACGGCACCCTACGTTACAAACGTAGCCCTGTACGAACTAACAATCACTGCTCCAGTACATGGAAATATGTATCCAACTTTTTCCTTTCTTCATCAACTAATGTCCAAGTAAACCTCACGGCCTTTGTCACCTACTGACAGTAATTAGAACGACACTTTTCTTCTTCTGATTTGTCTTTTAATGGTCCCGTTGGAAATTAAGTCTACGTGTTTTCTAAATCTTTCCCACTGTTTGAGTAAATTCCAGTTCATAACCACATGCGGAACACCACTCAGCTCTATATTTTGCACAGTTTCTGCTCTCTGTGTTTAACAGTTTTTAGCAGGAAATTGCTTAAAAGTCTGTGGCGTGGTATTTGAAATTTCTGATACCATGCAATTACATGGTAATTACAAAAGAAATAATAAGAAAAACAAAGACACTGATCGACGGGGCCTTTCAGAACGTTTCAATTCTCATGTCTTGTTCATCAGCTGTAGACTGAATGTCGGACTTCTCTTCAGCGCTCATGAGCTTTTGCCCAGCTTTGTCATAGGACTCAAAAGAAAATCAATCATGTATTACAGGTACATGTAGTTTAAATCTTTAGAATATGACCTACATTTTCTACCAATCAGCTTTCAGATAAACCTTCATTAAGTGACGCTCTTAATTATTAAGAGCATGGATCTATTTTAAAGCACGTGACTATTTGGCGGGACAGTTTAGCTCCGCCTCTCGTACGTTTGTAGTAAACATTGCCAAATAAGGCTAACTTACACATTAAAGTAATGCCATTCGTGTACGGCACCATGTTAAAAGTGTTGGAAATGAAAACGATTGTTTATTCGTTTATTTTATAAAAACAATGGAACATTTATATTCGTTTATTTTATACAAACAATGGAACATTTAACTATGTAATCAAACCAGTTCAGTGTAGATCTACTGCATAAACAATACCGCATGTAATACAATCGGTTCAAATAGATACAGCCTGTTTTTTTACAGGTAAAAAAAATGGAACAAAATTGATAATCGTTAGCAAATATTAACTGAATAACAAAACATCTCCCAAATCAGACCATTCGGTCCATTACAGTTTACTTCTGATCATTTTCCACCCACCATCATTCATATTGTTACTTCAATTTTTCTGTCACCCTTAATTAAAACAACTTTCTCGACTGAATCAGGCAACACTAATTTTACAGTAGAATCTGTAGTAATGTCAGCTGGCCGTTTATTTTCTTTTTTTGCATTCTCAGCACGGACAAGTTCCTCCGATTTAACGTGTGGGTGTGGCGCTCCCAAAGTATTGCTGATGTCACTGAGTATCTTAAATTGTTCTCGTTGATAGGCATGTACAGCGTTGCTACGATGGCTACTTCGACTGATCACTGCTTTATCCGAATATCCGTCGTTGTACAGGCGAGTGCAACAGGTAACACGCCCAGAGTGATTTGAAATGGTCCTACCTGTTGTGTCTATCCCTGCCTCAGCAAAGAATCGCTTGAACATTTGAGACATTTGGTTAACAGGAATTGTACCGGCACTAAATCGTGGGCCAAACGACGAAACCGATTCCAAAGGCTTCCTATAAAGTGGTCCTCTACTTGGTATTAAACTGAGATACATGTCATACAGACGCACAAGACAGCGTGGATTCGCCGGATTCTCATAATGTTTAATAGGATTGATCTCAACTCGACGGTGCTTAAGTCCTCCTTGTACATTTTTGGTAACACGAGGCGTGTACTGAATATATCGTTGGTTGTTTTCGTGATCAAAAAGAATTTGAAACTGTTCCGCTACACATTGTCGGTGTTCTTCCATGCCACGAAACGCAAAAGCCTTGCCATTATAAAAGAATATGGCGTTGCTCAGCCCGGAAGCGGTGTCCATGGAAAATACACCAGTTTCCCACATCTTCTTCTCATCGGCCTCCGTCACGGGGTCCGCACGCTTTTTGTCGACACCAATTCCTTGGCTTGTTAGTAATTTCATGCGCGCATCTAATGTTTTTCGGAATTCTCGAAAAAATAAGTCCTCCTCCTTGAAAAAGTTTATTTGTCGGCCTACACAAACACTGCGGAGGTGCCTTTGTAATCCAGCAACTATTTGGGTGAGTGTATTTGGTGGATATTCACTGCCATCCTTTCTCCTAATCTCAACAATAAATCTCTGCATCCAGAAATTGAGGTCACAATCGCTTAACAAGCAAATATCCTCCGGAATCACAACATTTGGTCCCATTTCCAGAAGCGTCTCTGGTCGCGCGTTACGGTGTCGAGCCCAGTCTTTCCACAAATTAAGAGTCCAATTATTAGCCTGCCTAGTTTTCTTGGGCACACCTGCCTGTTGTTGTATTTTAATATCCGAACTTGACACTGGATCCGAGAATCGTGTGCTAGTTGACTGATTATTGAACAGCTGCTGTGTTGGTATATCCATTAACTGAGTAAGTGTACCCAGTTCTCCAGAGTCAAAGTCATCCTGTTCTTTAAACAATAAATCAAGATCGCCTAGGTCAAATTTAATATCCATTTCACACGACTATCCTAAAACACAGATGACGTGATTACACAGCATTCAGGAAGAGTGACGTAGTTTCATGACTTTTGAATCGACCAATAAAAATGTAGGTTATATTCTAAGTAAGTTAGAACATATTAAGTCGATTTTTAATGGCTAAGAAGGAGCTCGCTCGCTGTCGCTCGCTCCGCCCCTTCTTAACCATTAAAAATCGACTTAATATGTTCTAACTATTACATAGACGAAATGCATATGTTATGACTACATTAATTCATGTCAAGCAATTAAGGTATTAAGTCAGCAAAGTTTAACTTGCCCTCTATTTACATCTGTAACATGTTTCAGCTTAACTCGGCTTTGTACGTATGTAACAAATGTATGGCAACAAAACACGGTTATACACTTCAGTATGGATAAATGGTTAAGTGGTGATTGCACTTGACTCTCACTCTTGGCTTTCCAAGTTGAATTCCTTGCAATAACGCAATAACTAAAAATATGTGTCTCAACTGCTTAATTCTGTTTATCCTTTAAAAGCTTTTTTTTCCACAGTGACTTTCGGGGATGACTGGGTGTGGTTAATGCTGCAAGGCATTATAGGTTATAGTTATAAACTACCCACAATAACAAGTCTTTAAAATAATTAAAGATACAGGTACTAATACATGTTATTCACCAGGGGTTTTTTTTAGGGGTTGGGGTTGAAAATTAACGCGTGAATTTCCAGTTTTGGGGAAAATCGCGTACTTGTTTAATTATTGGGAATAGTATTGCTATTGCAATAACAAAATTACAATGATTTAAAACAAACAAAATACTCCAAAGCCATGTTTTTATCAGAATTCAGATAACACATCAAAACAATTTATAGTGGCATGTCCCTGTTCTTCTTGCTCTTAAACAAGTCCACTATGGCATCCATGTCTTCCTCAGTCAAGCTCTGGTCAGGACCAGCTAATTCCTGGAAGCTACTGATTCGCATCAAGGCATCAAGGGTGTCCTGGCCTAAGGTGCGTAGATCTGTGGCTATGTTGTTCATTAATGAAAATCCACGCTCGACCTCGGCTGTTGATTGTGGGATGAGAAGTGCAAGCCTGTACAAGTCATAGACTCCAGGATAGCATGCCCGCATCATCTGATCAACCTCCAGCTCTTGGTAGACAGCAAGGAGAGTGTTGTGACCTCTGCGCCTAAAAAATATTCATAAAAGTTTGAAATAACTTTAAAAATTAATAATTTTTATATGTAACAAATATACAATATGTTTTTTTTTTTATTTTCAGTTAAGCAGAACATTTAATATATTAGTTGCCTTGAATTTTTATTTAAAAAAAAAACAACAACACTACAATACTGTATGAAAGCAAGTTTCTCATGAATTTTATGAAATGAGAATATAAAATTTATCTTGGTTAGATGGTTGATAGCCATTACATTAATCAGATCTTTAAGTTTAATTAAGTTTTTTTGTCTGTTACAGGGTTAAGCATGCATCTACAATTCAAAAAATACAAAAGAACTTTATTAAACAACTATGAAAAACAAAGACATAAATTACATGCTGGAGAGGAAGAAAGAGGAAAATGTGTAACTGAACCTCTACAACAACCAAATAACAACATCAGAAAATCAACATAACAATCAAACATTAACTGCATCCATAATAAAATTCTGGCTCAACTAACAGATGCAGAATAAAACTGAAATGTAACTGAACATCTCAATCCAACTTCTACAAACTTGTATATATAGAGCTGATGTCTAAATGCTTTTAGCACATTCATCAGATTTGCAGCATTGCCCAAATCAGGTGGAGCAACAGTCCTATGCCCTTCATATTCATCAACCTTTTCTGTGCCATAAAATTCAGCTAGCACTCTGGCCTTGTCCTGTTTCAACATGTTAATAAAATGCATGCACCTTTCATAATGACAATAAATCACTCCTTACTTTGTAAAGGTATACTTGGCAAACAAAAAAGCAGATTAAAAAAGTAGGAAACAGTGTTTACAGAAATAAACACTAAAATAATACTAAATAATATTTTTGCTAGGTAAAATTACAAGTTTACAATAAAGCACCACTTGTTAAGAACATTTTTTTAAATCTTACATTTCCATAGTCCACTATTTCCTCAACTGCATCTGGCAGATTCTTTGGATCGAGGACACTAAATGCTGCTAAAACTGGCGATGTGATAGTGAAAGCATCCTCAACTTCAGCTAATAATGAGTGGACAATAGGAATGCCACTGTCTCGCAGGAATTCTAAAACAATTCATTTCACTTATTATAATTATTTTTTGCTACGGTAATAAATGCCTTAAAACTCAATTTTTAAATTGACACTATATCATCATTATAATTGTATTATGCATCTTATAAAAATTACAATATTCTTGTACTATTCATTCAATATTCATCAAGTTGACAACTATGAAAAGAATTGTTTCAGTTTGAAATTATTTATTGCTAAATAGACTTTACCTTCTGGTGATATCTCCTGCTGTCTTCTTAGACGTCTGGTCAACGGGGTTCTGTCAACAATCACATCAAACATCTCCTCACACTTGCTGTTAATAATACAAAGAACTGTATTTCACTTGTTAATAACTTGTAAGTAATGTCTTACATCTTCATATTTAGCAATTCATCTGATGACTATTTTCTAGACATAACTAAAACAAGAAATTGTAAATTTTAATATGTCATGGATTACCTGAATTCCAAATCCTGGAGTGCATGGCGCTGATATCTGTCGATAATCGAGTGGAGATCATCGGTGCACTGCCTTACACGTCCTGGCAGTTCTGTGAATGTTCCACAGTCTTCTTGGAGGTACAGACTAAGGTAGTTTACTGGCCGCAGGATGTCGGCAAGAACAAGGGTTGTTGCCACAAACTCCCTCTTCAACATATTACTGCGAATCCCGGTCAGCTCCGGTTCATGGGTTTCGTGTATAAGTGAGTCTACTGTGTCCAGGAGGGATTCAAATCTGCTGATGAATCTCTGGCAGGCTTGTAGATGTGACAGCCACCTGTTAAAAAAGACATGCATTAAAATACATAGAGACTCTTTCCCTGTACATGTGTCACTTAAAAGATTATAAAAAGAACAATAATTTTTTGTTGATAAAAGTAACAAGTACCTTGTTGTTGCTGCTCTTACAAAGGTCAGAGGTTTTTCACCATACGCCTCCTGCATGTCTTTAAATGCTGCCGCCTTTTTCGGTGAATAATGGAACATCTTCCATATAGAGACTAATGTTGCATCCACTTCTGCCAGCATGTTATTATACTTCATCATGTGGACAAAACATAGTGCCAGGCGATGGTTCCTGCAGTTTATATAGATGCAGTATGGACTTTCATGTCTGATACGCCTCTGCAGACCTGAAAATTACATAAAAAATAATTTTGTCAGGTTTTTATTTTAGAAATAAATATATACAAATTTAAAATTCATTTTAAAATACAGATAGCCCGATATTGTATATGCATACCTTTCTGCTCTCCACTCATAGTGTTGCAACCATCTAAACCCACAAATCTGACATTCTTCATCTCTATGGTTTTGTCATGGCAGAAGGTGCTGATAGCTTCCATGAGGGCAAGGCTAGTAGTTCTCTTTACATTGACAAGTCCCATAAAATGTTCACGTGCACCAAAGGTAGTGATCCACCTCGCAAAGATTGACAACTGTGTTCTGTTAGAGACATCAGTGCTTTCGTCAGCTAACAATGTGAACTTTCCGCTTCTTTTCAAGTCTGCCAAGAGTTTCTGATCCAGGTATTCACTCAAAACCATTATTATTTCAGTGACTGATGAGCTGGACAAATAATTAACTGATTCATTCTGAATTTCAAGAATTTCTGGATCGCTCACTCTGCCAATGAATTTCACCAAATCTGCTAAGTTACAGTTTGCCCAGTTCTTTTGAACAACAAATGCACATGATTTGAACAGTTTTTTCATGTATCTACGGTTTCTGGAAACTTTGTCTTGATTTGGGTTCTTTGGCTGAATGAAGTTCCTGATACTGGCTGCTCTGGAATTTACTAATGCATAATTCTCAACACTATCTTGGTGTTTTTTACTTCGTTCATGAGTTACAAGTCGTCTTGTGGGGTGTGTACCAAGTACAGCTCCACATGTAACATAGGGTGTTACTTCATCCTCTATTGGTGAAAACAGCTCGCAGTATTTGCACATATAGCCTTTTTTTAACTGGCTGTAATAAAGCCATTTAAATTTGGCTTCATACTTTGCTGCTGAAAACTTCCTTGCATCAGTGTCAGAACTAGCAAGCTTGGGTTTCTTGGGAGAGGATTCTTTCACACTTGTATTAGGTGATGATTCACTACTATCAATAGCCTGATACTGAGCTACACTTGTACTAGGTGTTGGTTCTCTAATATCAAGAGCCTGAGACTGAGATATCTCAATCACGGAGACATCATCACATTGGCTGGTCGGCTCTGTTAATGGAGCAGGAGGCTGAGCAGGGCTCTCTTGTGTATCTTGGGAAGCCAAGGGGCTTTGACTCGATTGTGATTGACTTGAACCCGCCTGTTCAGTAGATGCTTTGTTAAAGAATTGAAGAATTGATTTGTTATCGCCCGTTTGCTTTAGTTTTTTCCGGTAACTTCGCCAATTATGCGACATTTTGGTCGGTATGATGCAGTCGTAAAGAAGTCGTTCATATGTCGTAAAATGCACGTGGACAAGTTAGTCTGGATTACCTGCCCCTAACACTACGTTATAGGTTTGATAGTACGCCGGGTACCAGACTAGTGGACAAGTAAGTCGTTAAAATAAACATATATTCTTAATTTCTAAAAAAATCTCCGAGAATGTCGATAATTTTTATAGATTAATTCGTCAAAAATTTCGTATTTTGAACAAGTTTTTTTCTGAAACGGATCGGAAAAACCGTAACTACGGCAAGCGTAGACTCTTGCACACTTAGTAAGTAAGGTAGACACGCGCTGTGCAACAGTCAACGAAAAGCTTATAACGATCGCAGTTGTCGTAAAAGTTTCCCGCAAAACAGATTGTTGACAATCGTCGCTTTTTTCCGTATTTTCGGAGGGGAAACTCTTACTTTTGGGGGAATTTTTCGTCTCGGAAAGGGGAAAGAATTTACCTATTTTGATTGGGGATGACGCCGTATTTCGGCGTCTATTATATAAGGAAAAAAACCCCTGTTCACAATAAATGCCAAGACACAGACATCAACAAACATGTTGTTAAATAAAAAATGTTGCTTTTCCAAAAAAGCAGCACATATTTGTTCTTGATTAAACTGAGTTGTTTATTTTGATATGGTGTATTATTCAATTAAAGAACTGCGTCAAACTAAAATAATAAACAAAACAAATACATACTATTTCTGTATAGCTCCTTATACATAAATGATGTCCATCTTGAACTTGGAAGCTCTCTCTTCTTTACTGCATTCATTATGCGAGTCATAGATCTATGTGTAGGCAACGCACACATTTGTTAATTAGCCCAGTTATCTGGTACAGCAGCCATCCCATGCTCATCCACAAATTCTACTACCAACCACATACTTTTGATGAAGTACAAATAGAGCAAAAAGTGATCTTAATAACTGAAAAAACAGTTTGTTTAAACAACTTGCATGTACTTTGATCTCTTAGAAATGAAAACGCTTGTCTTACGGCCAATTCTTATACTGTACAAAAGTTGTAAGCCCACCATGTGACCTTGCATGTCTCTTCTGACTTATAAGAGTATATAAATTGTAGTTTTCTGTGTTTACATGTTGTATAGTGGTTTATTAAACGTATTTCCTTTAATTTGAGTTTGTATTCGAGTGTAAAGACAATGTAAATAAGGTGAATATATTTTATAATTAAAATTAAGCTTTATAAACGTTTTAGTATCTTTATGTGAAATTATGCGTTTTTTTTCACATAAATCACCCTGTAATGGTGAGAAGTGTAAATATTTTTTCACTACCCATATCCCTGAAGAAACTGACAATATAAGACCATTAACCATTAACAAGGAATATATTTATAATCATTGATTTTATTTAAAACACTTCGTAACTCACGTAATGAATTAAATTATTATTAAACAAATAATAAAAAATCATGCATATATATGTAGTGAGTAAATGGTTGAAACTGTTAAGGAAAAGCATTGGCTGATGTGACATTTTAAGGGAAATGCACGTGTGTGTGTTTTCTAAGGCATGTAAACCAGAGGCAGAGAAGCTCTCTAAAACTAAAATGTGAAATCATGAATTACAGGAACAACTATTAAACTGTCACTCAATGACATAAGTACGCTTTACAAGTAATGTCAACTACTTTAACACCTGAAATATTTACACACAGCCTTTTGACTTTAAAAAGTCAGATGATTCAAGGGGGAAAGTGAAGAAGCTTCATGTTTCACTGAACCATTCAACAAGCAACAGTTGTCACAGTCATTCCCTTTAGACAAAATGTTTCTTATAAGACCAACTTTCTTAGCAACAAGAACATAGTTATCCCCAGTAGAGAGAGAATAAAAAACTTCAGATATAAGCAAACTGTAAGAATGCTTGATGCTGTCTGAGTAAAGGGCCGTTCTAATGTTGCTTTTTAGCTTTTGCATTGTAAGGGGTATCTTGCGTAATGACACTAGGAAGTCTTTTCCTTTCTAACAGTCTTCTTATAACTTGCTGCAGAGGAAAGTTAGGCATTCGAACAAGTTTTAAGTGTGCCCAAATAACTTTCAAAAGCAAATGCTAAGAAGTTATCAAGGATTACTTCATTTGAAACTTCTCTTGCTAAATGAAAGCAAAGATCCACGTATGATTGTCAACGGCTCATTGACATGCCGCACAAATACGGGCCCTTGTCTGCAGTGAAAAGGCCCCTTCATCCACGGTGAAATTAGTCGCCTCATAAGGTCAAGGCACACTAAATGCATGTAGTCTATAGGAAATTAAATTACCGTGCACAGCATCAGGTTTTCAAATAGTGAAGTGTCCATGTGGTGTTCTTGGTTTGTTCATCAAACTGTATGTCTGTACGGAGAGGAGCGCCTTGCTGTGGAAATGTCATTTTACCTTACCAAACCCCACGTTGACAACATTTATCATATCCATAATAACCCGTGTGACCTTATACCTGCTTCGCAAAACTTTAAGCAGGTGTATCCACAAATTACACAGGAAATGTCAATGACAATGGAATGATCCGTTTCAGATACTTGTAAGCCAGTCCTTTGCAACTGGGTGACTTCATCAACAAAATTGTGTAGAAACTAAATAACGTTTCTGGCTTTTTGGTTTCCAACGAAGAGACCTATTATGAGGGGTTTTGACATGTAAGGCTGACATAGTTTTTCCAATAAAGGCCAAAATTGTGTGCTTGAACCTTTAAACAAAGGTAAAACATCAAGTGCAACTGTCATCAGACTCTGTGTCTGAAGACAAAGATGATGAAAAGCAATTTTCGCACTCATCAGATTGTTCATCTACACAATCGGATCCAACTTCCTCAGTATTACTCTCGCTAAACTGTGAACTATTTTGTACAATCACATTTCTATCAATATTTTGTGGTGAAGAGGACTCATTTCTTGTTATAGAAAAAAGCTTTTCTTTTTACAATGTATATGGTTCAGCAATATGATCATCACTATCCCCAGATAAACTGCTCTCCGGCAAGGGATTAAGAATTTCCGTTAATATATGAGATTTGTTCTCGAACATTTGTACTCTTGCTTCTATAGGATTTCCAGTAGGAGCCACTTTTCTGAGCCATTTGAGTAAAACGTGCATTTAATTTCTAAAGATCGAAACTCAGCTGCATCCTATCTAGACTTACTTCACTTATATCTGAAAGCAACAACAACAAAAGAATGCCAAGAAACTATTTATATGATTAAGAATTAAATGTCTAAGCAAGTTAAAATGGAAAAACAATAGTTTATTTAAAAAACACATTGCCATAAAAATATTTATTATGATTTGAAAACATTTTGGCTTTGTTGAAAATTTGATTGATGTAAGCAATTTACAGGTATGCACAACTTCCACATCTTTTCAATTATTTGCTTTGACTTGAGTAGATACTTTTTAAGGAAAATAATTTAACTTTGCCTTTTTCAGATTGCTGCCCCTCAATTCACACTACACACGCAGAGCTAAGCATTTTACTTGTTTCATCTTTTATTTAAAATTTCAATTTTAACACAGTAGGCAGAGATGGTTTTCATAATCTAAAACTATGCCAGGAGCATTTATGTTCGTAAAAATGTGTTATAACCATGAATGCTCATTACAAGACCTATCTTATTCAACATTAGTTTTTGTCATGTTGATGTATATCCATATCTAATATCGGCAAGACATCGGTCCAATATTGGGAACTGATATCAGATTTCTGATACTGGCCTGATATACCTGATATACCAGTGCTTGCTGGGGTGTGTCCACTGTATGATTTTTAGGGTCTGTTCATATAATGCCCAGCAAGATGAGAGTTTGTGTTAACATAACGTTGCAACACGCCTCTGTGTCAATTTGCATTTTGACATTTTTCTTGTTTATTTCTGCTTCCAGTCTGCTTTTAGATTTTTTTTACTTCACTTGGTTTGCTTTCTAGTTCAATTACAAAGCTAACATACAATTCAACTTCACTGCTTTCACTGCCACTTTCAATTGTATGGACTGTGTTTTTTTTGTGAAATGATTTGGACTTTGATTTTCCTGGAATGTTCGTTCGACATTGCGAAGCAAAATGGTCGATGTTTTTGGCACTTGTGACATCTCGCACCTATTGCTCTACAGTCTCCTTTTTCTGCTGTTTCTCACACCTTCTACATTTTGGTCTCGATTCTACTCGACTAGTGCTTTTTGGTTTGAATTTCGGTCTGTTTTGAGTTTGTTTGGGACGATCAAAGTGAGCTCTGATCCGACATTGATAACCTTTTCGCGGATTTTGTTATTCCTTACTCCAAATACTATTCGATCGCGCATCATCTCCTAAGGTTGTTCATATCGAGAGTCGTTGACTTAGATTTGCAAATCAGTAACAAACTGGTCGAACCGCCCACCTTCGTTCTACACCCGGCTTCCGTCTTTGTATCAGTTGAACGGGGTTCAGCATACTCTTTGAATTTGTCTGTGTAACTTTTCAGAACTTTTCTTTTGCTCTTCCTCGAGCGTCCACGTTTGGTAGATTTTTTGCCCCTTTTCACCCACCCAAATCATCAAGTAGTTACATTTCTCTTCCTCTGTTTTCTTTTTCAGTGGCCCGTAAAACACAAAAGACACGTGCTCGTAAAACCGTTTCCATGTTCCTTGTTAATCCGCCGCCTCCCAGTCCATTGCTGGCGCGGAGCAGCCTAAACAATCCATAGTTATGGAATCGTTAGTACATGTATTTCTTCTAACAAAATACGCCGATTTTAATCTTAGATGTTTACCATTTTATCACGACATTTGGTACACTTCTGACACCATGTTATATTTGCAAGATGGCTGTAACGGAAGTCTCTTTTATTCAGAGAGTATCATTCATAAACCAACATATAGGAATACAAATTTATAACCATCGGCATTCGTTATAATAACCAAAGTAACCGGAATATCTATTTGTCTGGTCAGCTTTCACAGTGAAGTTGAATTGCTCTTTTACACTGAAGTTGACTGGAACTAAACCAAAGCCTGAAGACCTGGATGGCATTCCTCTTAGCAGCTTTTCAAGGCATCATTAGTGAGAAAGAGCAGTTGATAAAATAAAACAGTTTCAGTTTCAGTAACTTCAACTATAGAAAATTCATCTGAGCAGCTTCAAAGCATTATTGGGGAAGTAAACATTAGGGCACAAATTGTCAGTAGACCTGTCGGTGATTAGGTACATGTCTTTTTGGGAGTTGTTTTCTTAGCCCTGCCCAACAGTTTTGTCTAGTTTTCAGGCTTTTTGGGGCTCTTGGAGTTTCTCAACTCTGTCATGATCTTCTCTTGTCTTTTGATGCAACCTAGAGGCCCCGAGTTTGATTATGGGACACGACATACCAAAGAATGGTAGTGGTATAGCTCCCTTGCTAACCCTGAAGCAAATATAAGGGTAGTTCAAAGACACGATAATGTGACTGAGTGTGGTATCATGCCAGGTGTTCACGACATGCTATAGATAGTGAAGGCAGCACTATATCTGCTTCAAGTGGACACGGTCTCCAGATAACTGAAATACTTTTGGTGCGATGGTAAACCCAATAAACAAACAATTACTTTTTACATAAACATATGATAACCTTTATTGTCATCATCACTATTGTATGTATTCACAATCCTTATATTAAACCTATCTGTGTTCTGTTGCCATTTATATGACAACTTCCCTCTAGGACAAACAATTTCTCATGGAAAAATTAAGTTTGGCAGCAAAACATTTTCGAAGACAACCACCAGTCAATCCCTACATTGCTGTCTGTATCGGCTGTCACAAAGCACTTTATTATCAAGCACAATCATGCAATTATACAAAGCGCAGTCACATTTCTGTATACCAAGTATTCCCATCTGGCCTTGCATCTGAGTGTAGCACTCAGCATTTGGATTTAAAATACTTAAACTTCTCTGTTTTACAGAGCCTGACATTACAACTTTTTAAAACCTGTTTAATATTAAGTTTCCTTCTTACCAATCTTATAAGCCAAGTTGTTGGATGACTTCAAATTTCCTAGCACACATTGTATAATTATGCTTTTATTGTCTTGATTTCTTTATATAGACTGGCAATCATTTTTACTTGGCTATCTTTTAATAACATTACAAATTCATCTTGCTTGTTACAGCTGAAAGGTCTGAAGCTTGGCATTTAAATTGATTTCACAACAAAAAATCTCTTAGTTATTTAAAATTTAAATATTACAGTTACAAGTATTCCATACACAAACATCTTTTACTTCACATTGTATGTATTATCAACAACAAAGACTCCTTTTTATCTTCACCAAAACATGTAAGAAGGTCTTCTTGCTGACCTGCGGTGCACTGGTGGTTCTACCCAGAAAATTTGTTTGGGGTCTTCCTTCACCAAAATAGGTGGAAATCACTATAATGACCATAATTGGTCGCTGCCAATGTATTTAAAAACAAAAACAAAATAAAACAATATAATTATGTAAGTAAATCTTAGTTTCGTCTCAGCAATGCATCTTGCTTGGTTATATGTGTTATGTCCATAACTTATGTATGTATGTAACAAATGTTGCTACAGAAATACTTTATAAATGTTCATAATTTATAGTCTAAATATATAACATAGGTTGCTACAGAACATACCTGATTGATGAAAAACATGTATATGCACATCATCACAAACACATGATATATAAGAGATGTGATATTGTATTGTATTACAAGTTTTACTGTCCATGATTTGTCTTTCATTTTTTCATTTTGCTTGACTACATAGTCTGGCCCTTTATGCAATAAAAATGATTTATGTTAGTTGAAATTGAATATTTATATGTTTACACTGATTGAAATAAATATGTTATAGGTATTGTTTTCATTTAAAAATCATGATCATCAAACAACTTTTGAAAATGGTTACTCTTGTTTTAATGATATGTATTTATGTTTATAATAATGACCAATACATATTTGTTGTTATTTTTTGTTCATGTATGTAAATATTATATACACACACATATATATATATTGTACATTTTTATACAGTGTGTTATAACGGTCAGATAATAAATATGTAATCAATAAAAGATAAAAAATATAGTGATTTTTCTTTCTGAATTCATTTACCAGTTTAAAAGCAAACACTTGATAAAGGGACATTAGATTGATGAGGTTATGGGGGACCCTCTGGCCTAAATTTGCTTAAGCTCAAAGGACGTTTTCAAATAATATTGGTTTTGGCTGTTTATTTACCACTAGGTGTGAGCATTATATCGCAATTATATGGCAATAAAATCTCTACTTCTGCAACAATAAAGTCACATGAGTGCTGTATTTAAACACCATATCCCTTTTTCATTTGAGTCAATTTTAGCTCCACTTTGCTGCTCATAAACAACAACTATTGTCATGACCCTATCAAAGATATTCTCTTCAAATTTGAAATGTTTGTTCACAAAAAGGACACAGAAACGTTGACGCGCACATGCGCACACACTTAAAACAACCCCAAACCCCTCTACTTTCATTTACAGTAAAAAAAAATAAACATCTACATACATATGTTGGCATACTTCATATAAACAAAAACTGGGTATGTTTCTATAATTGTATACATCATGTCATATACATGTATTTGTATAATAACTTATGTTATTTAATGATATGTTTTATATGTAACAGCAATATGGCAAAGTGTATACAAGTTGGTGATGCATTGACTAGAGACCACACACATCTAGAAGCCACACTTATCAGTCCTGGCATCCATATTAGCTGAACATCCACAAAGTATGTCAGGCAAGAACAGTGTTCTATGCACTTCTAAATATGAAACACCATTTTGAGTTAATTTAATATTGTTTATATAATTAGAGCTTTTTAATAAAGTCGTATGTCTAACAGTCCAGTCTAGCTTTAAAAGTATTTTGTAAGACAACAAGGATGACAACTGTGTATAAACCTAAATACAAAGTTTGCAAGTTACTTCCCCTCCTATATTTGGTATGCTCACTGGAATTTGCACATGGGGAAAATTTGTTTTGCGGATTTTCATAACCCTGGTAAAATACGGGTCATAATTCGGTACATGGAGTTGTATTGAGTCTGCTCTTGATGGAATGCATTTTTGGATGGGGACGTTAGTGTAGCAGTCAATAACACGCTGTCGGAGATGTTACTGTGAGACATTTTTTCAGAGAAAAGAACCGAGTGTTCCGTTTTGTGAACAGGGTAGCTTGCAAAAATAAAGTGTAGCTAGCAGTTATAAAAAGTAGCATAAAAACGTAGCCGTTTGGCGAAGTTTGTTTAACAAAAGAAACCGAGTATACCGATGTTAGAAATGCAGCTTGTAAATTAGTTGTAGCAGAGGACAAGGAAAATAAAGTTGCAAAAAAACTCCATTTCCCATCAGAGTTATGGTTCGTTACTGTCAAATGTTTATGTCTACGGTTCATGTAATTAATCAAGAGTGTAAGAGAGTGTTTAGTTCCCAGGATAGTCATCTCCTTATTTAAAGCGTATGCTCTTTACGGCGCCTTGGATGTCTCACATCCTGGCTCTTTCTTGTTTTTATTTCGTTTTATTTAATTTATTTATCTACATGTATTTTAATAAAGACAACTGCAGGATACCACCTTTAATCAAGTTTAAAAAAAATGTATGTCACAATTTCTTTTAAATTTGTTTGCGTCGTCTTTGATGACGGTTTTCTTGTGTTCACTATATCTGTCAGTATTAGATGTAAAGAGGAATAACATTTAGTGTGTGGTGTTGTTGCTTTTTCTCGTTTGTGTGTGTGTGCGTGCGTGCGTGCGTGTTTTCGTAATTTTTTTTTCTCTAGAGATTATGTGGTTTTCTACCTATCATTTTGAGTGTCTTACTATAAAAAAAATATAGGTTTTAAGGCACTAAAATTATTTTCATATATGTGATATTCAAATACTCTCTTAAAATAATATTATATTAAATGATATAATGTTCGAAGCCACAAACTCTGTATTGCAATAATAATAATAATAATAATGTACCACTACCATCGACATACATTGTTGTATGCTTAGGGATCTTCGCATGCATGGTCAGTCAAAACTGTATCTGATTTAATTTCAAAACATACAGGTATAAAAATCCATACTACAATAACACAATGTAACTGGTACAGTAAAATCAAAATCAATTATTATATGGCTTAGAAGACTGAATAAAGCAAAAGCAACTGATCCCCTTATTGGATCCGAAATAAAACAATAAGCGCCTGTTGAAACCTGTCAAAATCGAAACAGGTTATGTTGAAACCTTGAACTTGTCACAATGTATATTAAAACTATATAAAACATGCATGTACAAAGAACCCGTGATGAAGACGGTAGAGCATTGTATTGCCATAGAGAAGAACTTTGGTTGGAAACAATGATTTTTAGCTTTCCCGAGCACAACGTATGCAGTAGTCTAACTGATTTGTTACAGTTAAAATTGTTGTAATATATTTACATTGACTGAAATAAATATGTTACAAGTATTGTTTTCATTCATTACTCATGATCATCGAATGTCCTTTGAAGTTTTGTTATTGTTGTTTTGATTATATGTATCTTACACAAATAGAGATGTATGAAAATTTAAATATTAAGCAATCGCCTTGTTGTTTGTTTGTACATTCACATTATTGTCGGGTCTAATTAACTTTAGACATACCGAAGTTTTCATTGATTGATAGCCGCGAGCAGCTTCTCAATGTTTAGGCGAGGCTGTCAGTTCACACAACAGATTCACATGATTAACAATGCCCAGAGAAAGGGTGAGATATTCCGAATGACTCTTAATGTGTATTTTTCCTTAGTGAAAATGTATCTGCATGTTGATTGACTAAGAATGTAAGTTATGTTGTAACTATTGAAAACAGCGAGGCTTGGAGATTGCAATAATTATATAAAATATCGAATATAGTGTGTTCTGCTTTTTTAAAGTTTCAGAGCTTTCTGAAACATTCACTGCGTTTGTAAATAGCCCAGTAAATTAAAGCAGCGTAAATTGATGTTTACCTTTCCGCAGTGGCGCAATAAATTAAATAAATATGCAGTGCGAATCTTGTGTATGATTCTGTTCGCCATGCAACCTTCAAAATAACGGACAGAATCATCATAAAGTAGTGCAATAATGTCTAGCATTAAACATGGCCCATGGTTCGTAGATTTCCATCGTCGGCAACCACAGTACTTTCTTCCGTTACACTCCATACATACCGTGGGCAATTTGACTAGCAAAATCTCGTTTTCATGAATATGCATGAGGCAGGGGAGACCAATCTTCCTCCAATGAAATCGCATGTTACAATATAATACTCTTCAATCTCAATGACGTCATACTGGGATTTTTTACTAAAATTAAAAACCAACATGTTTACTCACAATCGGAACTCCTCGGGTAATTCCGTCCTCGGGACAATCATCCCTCGGATGTATCTGGTGCAATAATACTTAATGAAATCACGATCGTTTTGTTCGCCGGAAGTCGGAAGAAGAATATGCCTAAGTAGTTCGCACAAAACATGAACAATTGCGTCGTTTGATTCACCTTGGATGATTTAAATTTGAAGCCGCCACATATTAAAGTTTTACAAGCTTCTTACTATAGTGAGCTGTCATCCGAGCTGCCATCTTCGTTTTGACGTCTGTCACGAAAGAAGTCCCATTTTGAGAAATGGTCGAGGTAATCCGAATACCTACATACGTCCGAGAGATGATTCGTGAATTATCCGAGGTGTTCCGATTGGTTTGCTCATGAAGGTCGCCATTTTGAATGGTAAACCGAACCCAAGATATAAAACGTAATTTCATTGGCTAGTTATCCATGGTGGTTTCCTTGTGGCACCAATGAAACTGCCTCATTAATTATTCATGACGACGAGATTTTCCAAGTCCCATGGGTACATAACGCAACATAGCGGAGTAATGTAACGGGGGATAACCGACGATGGTAGATTTCTAAATAGTCTGGAGTTCCTTCCCCTTTCACTACTTTATCGGGTCAGGCACAGGCTGAAAATGGCGACCGCCAATGTGAGTTTACAGACACATTGAGCGAAGCACGAGTAAAATTTATCGCTGTGCCATTCGAAAGATGTTTTTATTATGATCATAACTTAGTTCATATAAGCGATTACATCAAGTAATTTTAAATGGTGCATTACCTGTTTCGAGAAATTTGTTAGTAGAAGCGTCGATGTTTTTAAAATAATGTCTTTACAATACTTAATTATAGAGACTTAACTTCTTGGCACACTTGCAAAGGTTATAACACTAAACATTACCGTGTTATTTTCCAATACAGCGGAATTACATTGTTAGCATCAGCCAGACGTAATATTGCGTAGGATAGTACGCTGGGAACCAGACTAATTTCTAAAATGCTTTATCTGTTTTGCACGTGGTAAAGACGTAGATGACGTCCCATGGGGTCACGTGATGTCTAAAATTTAACATTCGCATCATCTTCGGTACTTTCCGTACACGTTCCGAAAGTAAATAGCCGAGGTGATTCGAATATTATTATATGTGTGGTCATGTCTGGCCTGTGATGCAACTTACTGAGCAGATAAAATTGTAAAAAGTTCCTGATATTTATTTGATCTAAACTATAATCAATCGTTAAAAACGTTTATATAATTAACAGCGATTTTATTAGAATATCTTAGGCCTATACCAAAGATATCTACGACATCTATACTGTATAGATAGATAGTATAAGATAGATCTATCTTTTTGGAATTGATAAATTATGATTAATTAAAACACATTTAGTTGTTTTCTCTTTTTTTAACGAAGTACATAAAACAGACTTTCATTCATTAATTCTCATCCAGTAATTGGTAAATATTAACCGAGATTTATCTGTTTACCATACAGTCTATAGATGTCTATGAATAGAACCAAAAAGGCTGCAGCTCATTTTATAAATACATGTAACTCACTGCGCATGCGCGAAACGTGTAAACAAGTAATGTCCGCCAACTTCACGTTCTTTCATAGTAAACTAATTTAGCTACTGAAATAAACAGTGTAAATGACATCCAAACAAGGAAGAAATGAGGCACAGATAGACCTTTTGGTAAGTTACTTTTAAAACATTGCATTTGATGTTTTTTGCTAGAATTACCAATCAAAGCGTCGTCTGCAAATTTGTTTCAGTAGCAGAGCACATGGCCTTTTGTTAATAAACATGGTTGCTGAATTATTCGTCTGCGACCTTGTGAGAGGTAATTGCCATAAGCCAATCCGTCTTTACAAACGGTGCATAATGTATCTGAGTCTTCTTAATCATTTAAATTCTAATTTCTTACCAATAACGGTTGTACTCACTTAGTGATATGCTTTCACACTTTTAGTGAACGATATTGCATCATCACGAGGCTCAAGACAACCATTACTAGGCTACGGAAGTAGTTGTCTTTCCTTTCCACAAACAATTCATATGCTTGAGTCAGATGTAATCACCATTGTAATATCAACATACAGTTTCTTCAACTTCCTCTTCTGATCTATAATTATACATTTTATAATTATACATTTTTTTATAAATTGTGCATTCTTTTTCTCTTGTCAGCCCAAGCGCGTACCTGGGTCATTTTTGAAGTTACGCGCAATTACAAGTGAAATAATCTTTGTAGTAATACTGTTGAATATATTCGGTTCTTTTCTAATGAAGAACAGGTAAAATGCAGATGCGAGGAACTTAACGCAAAATATGAACGACTAAAATCCTAGCGTGTATTAATTAAGTTTAATCATTTTAACCCTCCTAATGCTTGGGGCTTAGGGGACAGCATTACGCCTGACTCATCGGTGTCAGTTTAATGGCTCAGCCGGGTTCAGTCCCTGGGAACCTCATAAGTGCCCCTGTGCTATAATGATAGAAATGTTGCTGCGCAAGTATCGGCAAAAATGTCGGCAAATCCCATCTCTAATAATTTTAAACCTTTTCAACTAAATTGGTGTGGTAACATAGAAACTACGGAAATAATTTATATCATTCCTAACCCCGGTTAGGCGTAGACTTTCTTGGTGTTGTTTTTTTGTGGTACATTTAGATTTTTCGATATTTTCGAATTGATGTTACGCACGTTTGTAAAGTGCGTAATAGCAGAAACGCGCCTGTGTCAGCCTTACCTAATCCGTATTTGCTCATCATGCCACAAACCATTTATGTGTTCTAGTTACACAGACACACACACATATATATAAGACTAAGCAATCAATTTATATATATATATATATAAGAGAGAGAGAGAAATATGTCTACTCCAATCAGTTCTCAATTTATTCCTTCTGTTTTTGTTTTTCTTGATTAAAAACAAAAAAGCGATATTTTTTGCCCAATTTCGTCTCCCACCAGTAATCTTTAATTTTATGCACCAGTGTGTATAATTAGTAAGAATACATTTAAATATGAGATAAACATTATTTTGCATACATTTTTTGCTGTATTAACTGTGCATCCCATCTTCACATATAAATATCGTCATCAATCTTAGACACCACATTCTCTATCTTTCCTAATACATCTTCTTTTCCTCTCAAGTGTTGGTCATTCTAGCTTTCATTTTACGCATTCTTCATTAGGCCTACATGTAGAAGTGCAGTCAGTAAAGAAGAGTAAGAGCATCCACTTTAATAAAAAAATAGTCCCATGTCCTCAACATACAAGAGTTATTATTGTAATAGAGATGGCAGAGTAATTGGACCGGATGTTATATGCTAAGTATTCATGGCATATCGCAGTGAAGGCAGTTCTGTTAGCTTCAAGTGAACACTTCTCTTGAAAAATCAACTGTTATGGAGCGCGATGCTACACTAAACAAACATTTTTTAACTAAAAAAGTCAACTGCCATTATGTAACACATGTCATATTTACTTTATTGTCTACACATCAGCCCCTTCACATATAAACTGTGTTTACCCATAATTAATAAGAAAGCATGTCAGTTTTATCATCTATCCATATCTCAAGAGGGAGGTAACTGGTTTCACCCAGCATCGAGGTTGAGGGTGTTTTGGTGCAATGTTTGACTTTGAGTGTTATATGTATATAAACTTTTGTTGTAAATAGTGCACACCGATTCTTTTATTGAATTGTTTAATCTAACTTACACTTTTCACTTGTTTGGGAAATAAAGAAGATTATACAATAATTACTAACATTATTAATATATTAATGCTGATACTAACTTATAGAGTCTAACAGTTTATAAAGAGTTTGTCATAAAAATATTTGTGTAGGATTGATATTAGAACTTACATTTGTTAATTTTCCTTAGTTGGGATTTTCCCATTATGTTAGACACCATCCATTGTGGTCATTCCCTTCTATATTACTCAAAATGGAAGAAATAATGATGCCTTTACTGTAAATAGTATGCAGTGAACACCTGGCAGGATACCACCCCCAATCACATTATCCAGACACCTGGTTCACCACTAGCTGATATACCATTATTTTTGCTTAAGCGCTAAGAAAACCACTTAAATTCTTACAACTTTGGTATGTTGAAGCCTTGTTTGAACCAAGGGCCTTCTGTACCTGGAGCTGACTGTCCCTATTGCATACCAGGTCTCTTTAAAAATGCTTAATTCCTTATACTACACACTACTACAACAAAACTTTTGTTGGCATTGATCAGGTGCAAAGTTTTTATTGATTTGTAGCCATGAGTAACTGTGGTTAGAGTATCCAGTTTATTCTGGCTTAGTAGGAATAGTTCATTGCTCTGAATGGTAAAATTGAATTCACCATGGTTTAAGATTGGGTTAAAAATGCTCAAATAAAATATAGATTTACAGTGCCATAATGTGTATGCTTAGTAATAAGAGTGGTTTTTGTGATATGTTGCAGAATAATGCACAGATTTGTGTCAGTTTTGTCCTGATATAAATTTTAGAAAGAATTACTTGAAAATCTTGAGTCTCAATGTAATTGAGTAAATTTTAGCGAAATTATAACAATAGAAGACTGGATCAAGGTTGACACTTAAGTACAATATACTCAAGGTGAGCTTTCCTGCTAGTTGTAAGTAAATAAAGATTGATAAAACACTATGATCTCTTTATGATGAACTGTCCATGTTTTAATTAAGAGAAAGATAAAATATGGTTTAGGGATTTTGAAGAAGGGGTCTCTGGAAGAATTTAAGACCACTTTCTTTAAGCTGACAATATTTTTTATCAGGGGGGCTCCTGCCCCCTGATCCCCTACAAGGGGCCTTGCCCCTTGACCCCATTGGGGGCCTGCTGTGGCCCCCAAACCCCTTGCCAAAACATTTTTCATCCCTTTTCATATTTGACCAATCATATCCCTGTGATACTTTTTTATTGATTGTCTACCAACATTTTGCTTGTGAGCACCTCAAAGGCCACATTATCTTCCCCAAAATGGTCTGAATGTTTTACTTTGTTAACTAGGTTGCATGGAATCCAAATATAGGGTTCTGTGTCAAATCCTAGAAAAAAAAACTTTTTGAACATCCTATACATGGCCAGACCTTCACCATACTTGGTCAGAATGTTTGTCTGCATGAAATCTTGGATAAGGACCTGAATCATGTTTCTGCATGAAATCCTTATGTGGAGACAAACATTAGGTCACTAAGTCAACTCCTAGAAAATCCTTGTGAACACACTGCAGGCAGCAAAAATGGCCCAATCTTTACCTTACTTGGTCAGAATGCTTTTATATATATAAACTTAAATGAGTTGATCTTGATAGAAAGGGGTTAAATAGTAAGTTGCTAGGTCAAATCATTGAACAACCCTGTGAAGTTCACCAGAAAAGTTTTTGGGCCCTATAATCTCCACAGAGCATTTTCAGAATCTCTGCACAGACATCTTTGATTCATCCATAACTGTGTCACTTGGGGTCACAAGTAGGTCACTTGACCTATTGTTGAAAACCTTGTGAAGACTCACCAGGGGACATTTATGGCCCAATCTTCACTAATAATGTGTGCAAGGATTTGCTGAACAAATAACTTGTAACATGGTTGTGAACATTTTGTCTTGTAGATTAGATTTTGAAGCATACTGAAAACAAGGGTCATGAGGTGAGCTGTTCAGGACCTTGTGTATGAAAATATGCTGGAGTTTGCCATAGGTTTTACCTTTTTATATATAGGTGTTGTGCAGCAGCAATTGGCTTTAAACTATCCCACCTTAAAAGGCAGACCTTTTGCTTGCAGTTGAAAAACATACCTCTGCAATTAATGTGTAAATTGTTACAGCTGTTTCATACACTTTCATTACTTTCACATTGTTATACAATCTCCTACAGTTGTAGTTTTAACTCATCCATCCATTTTGGATTTATGGCTCCAGACAAACAAAAGAGTGTGAACAGTCTGCATTAAAACATATATCTAATTGGCTTCAGACATTTGAAAAATCAATTTAAAAACTTGATTGATAAAAAATACACTGATGAATTAAAAATATATGACACTCAAGAACCAGCTTGCTTATATGTTTTCAAGTAACTAATACTGGAGTATATCCATATATAAATTGTGACATCATATTGGGTAAACTTCTCTTCTATGTTGGGGCATCTGTGTTTTAGTGGTAGAGTCACAGACTTTCAACACCTGACTCCTAAGCCTCTCACTGCATTCGGGACAAGGTATTTAAATTCCAGCAGGCCTGTGGTGCACTAATGGTTCTACCAATATGTTTTTCTGGGGTCATCTTCTACCAAAATAGTTAGACGTAACTATAATGATCATAATTAGTTGCTGCCATATATTTAAAAAGAAACAATCAAGTATGGTCTGCTGATGAAGGAAATCAGACTTTTAATATAGTGTATCTGCGTGTGCTATTTGTACTTGTTCCAGTTCATTGACACAACTTTTCCTCATCACTCTTCTCTGGTCATGCTGAATTCCTTCTATCATTTGATTTGTCCTAGGGTTTCATTGATAACATTCATGCTCACCCAAGCTCATCAACAGTCTGCATGAGAATTTGTTATTCACTGTGGTTAAACAAAATTGAACACGTCAAGTTGTAGCACACAATTTTCCTGTCCTTGTATAAACAAAGATGTAATTTTAAATGTCTAGTCTACCTGTTTTACTTCACTTTAAGCAGTTTCCTTATAATTTACAAACTGACTAAGATAATCTTTTTTCATCTTCACTTTTTGAAGAAAAACACAACTGGAGCTATTGTCTTCACCCTCTTGCCATCATTAGAATAGGTTGACCCCTTTGTTTAGGTGCCTTTCTAGACAACCGCAGGGCTCCAGATAAGGGATGTATCTGCATATTTTACTCAAAATATTTAACTTCTGGAGGTAACAGAAATGCAATTATGTAATGTTTTTCATAGTTGTATATAACCTATTTTTGATCATCATGGCAGTTGAACATGTTTTTCTTAAATGGCTGAATCGGTAGTACAATGAAATAACATCCTAGATCGGCTACTATATTTAATCCGATAAAAATCCCAATAACACTACCTTTTCACTATGTACACGCTAAAACATGCTGTACACAGTATAGGCAGCACTATATATGCCTCACGTTGACACCATTGCCAAATAAATGAAATACTCTTGGTAGGACGATAAGCACAAAATCACAAGAAACTTGGAATACTTTTAATCTATGACTATCAAAAGTGGAACTCATTTGTATGGGGCTGGTAACAATAATATTCTTTATTGCACAGTTATACCTCTGCCACTTTTCTGTCTTGTAGTTAAGCAGTCCTTTCAAGAGGGGAAAAGATAAAGATTGGGTAAATTGTACTACTGATGAAAATGTGTTTCATCAGAATATTTAGCAATAATTATTATTATGGCAAAAACTAGAGCAGGAACAGATTGAATGAGGAAACATTATGTGGACAGCCCTACTAAGAAATGTTGCTAGCATTTCATCAAAAAAAAAAAAAAAAAAATTCAATATGAAAATCAATTATTCACAATGGAATTTTGACCAAGTGGCACACAAGACCTTTTAAATATTTGTTCATATGTATCTGGAGATTGATATCTTCATATAGATATAAAGCCAGTGATGTGCTGCCACACTGTGATGTCATGCTATCATACAACATAGGAGAATGTGTTTTTATTAAAATGGAAACATAATAGTACATTGTTTATAGAAAAAAAATGCATTAGTACAATTAAATTTCAACACAATACATGAACACCTGATTCTGAACCACAGTCAATGTACAACCCATATTAGACCATATTTAGTGTAAGACTGTCAACATTTACTTGCACTTCTGTTGACATACTACAAATTTCCTGCCAGGGTTCGAAGTGAAAACCTTAAAAGAACTACTTAGTTTTCTCTTCAATGATTGCTATAGTGTGTAAATATGTCATTGGATCTACTGCAGGTGAATGGTTATACTTCCATTGAGACACGCTGTAATTATAAAAAGGAACACCTAATATTTCGTGCCTTTTCTTAGAAAAGAACAAGTTTTGCATTTTATTGCCATTATAAAACACCCATGCCTTTATCCATTATTATAAATAATTCTTTATAAAAGTGCTGTCTGCCACATTGTTGAATCATGGCATGGCATTTGAAATCCTAAGGGTAAAGTCTTGACTGAATCAGCATCCTGTGGCTTGGTATGGTCATTATACTACATGTATACTGATGTCAGAGATGAAAAGAAAAAAATATTTCTTGTGGAAAGTGACATGTGATTTCTGACTTTTACTTTTAAGTTAAAAAAATCAACTTCATTTACATTAACTAAATGTAAGTCAGAGTTGGAAACCTAAATATTCAGACTTATGAATAATTTAATATTGCAAGATTATGAATATTTATTGACAATTTCTCGCTGTCAAAGGCAGTCATTTTCCTGACACATGGAGACTGGCCGTTCAATGGACACATGCCACAAGAAATAAATAGAATCATGGGGAGTTTTCTGGCATATGTAAACATCAAGCATTAATTTTACCTGTATTTTGTTGTTTTTTCTATTCAATTTTGTGGGTTGCTTTTTTCTGACACTACTACAGTAAGACCTTATGGTCAAGATTTATTATCTGGCCTATAATTTTCTTTTTCATATTTATTGTGATTCAAATAATGATTTATAACACCTCATGAAAGAAAATTTTTGGAAATAAAGTAATGTTTAAAATGAAATAGAAGACACGGAACATTTTTTGTTAGTGATTGGGTAGATGGAAGAATATTTTTAGGTTAAAAGTATTGTAACATTCCCAGACCAATGTCATTGCAGTTGTTACTTTCACATATTATCAGGAATATTGATCCCTCTGATGCACATGCTTGTAAACAATTGGGTTCATAAGGAATATATCGGACCTGGTAGTGCAATCAGGTAGAACATCGGCTCCAGGTACGGGAGGCCTCGGGTTGATCCTGGGCCGCGACATACCAAAGTCGTAAAAAATGGTAGTTGTATAGCTCCCTTGCTAAAACTCAAGCAAATATAAATGTAGTTACTGGTTAACCAGGTGTCAGGATAATGTGACTGGTTGTGGTGTCATGCCAGGTGTTCATGGTATGCTATATACAGTGAAGGCAGCATTATATCTACTTGAAGTGGACACCGTCTCCAGATAACTAAAATACTATTGGCGTGACATTAAACCTAATAAAAATCATTAGGAATAAATTGCTCGGCATTCCATGTTCTTATATTAGTTTTCTTATTGTTAAAATGTAACTTACTATACCCATGATTTCAATAAATGGCTTGACTTATTTAAACATTAACTTACTTGAAGATGCCCATTTGTTTGACTGACCTGACTCCAGGTTATGGAGAGGAATCAGCTGGTAATCCATCCTCCGCAGAATTATTGCTGGTTTCTCTTAATATGAAGATATGAGTGGGGTGCCCCTGGCATAATGTTAGAGTCGCAGATTTGTAACTCCTGACTGCTTAGCCTATCACCACATGCGTTCGAGTCCGTTTCAGGGTAAAGGACTTAATGTGAGAAGGTCTTTCAGCTGACTTGCAGTGCGCCGGGGCTTCTCCCCAGACATGTGGCTGGGGTCCTCCACCAAATAGTTGGACATTGCTATAGTGATCATAAATGGTCGCTGCATTGTATTTTAAAAACAAACGAAAACAAAGCTATGAGATTGGAGGTCCTATTTGAAACAGCTTAGTAAATAGTTTAATTATGACTTATATTTTTCAAATTCATAATCAATGTTTAACCTTTACTTCATTTTGAGTCAAATGGCCTCAAGTACTATGAGCCTGTGACAGAGGTTAGTGTAATGAAACTATAGTGTACGAAAATGTAACATTCAATGATGTATAGCGATCCCAGGTGCGTGACTTATGTTCAAAATATAAATGATCGATAAGTAATCATGTTTCTGGCAAACAATCTTGCCTGACCGATTTTACACCCTACAGGTAATGCATTGACAAAGCTCAATGTTTACTCTCCGATCATGCAGTTAGTGCGTCATTGCTACTGTGTCCCGGTAGTTCTATTTTACTTACATTGATAATATGCTGCTTTATGATGCACACACTCTACCTAATTTGTAAGCCAGTTATGTCACAGTAAGCTGCATTTTTTTCAGTGTTTTCCTATTAAAGGTAGTGCAAGTAGCACGTAGACAATGTTAACTATGTAAATATATTTTAAGTGCTGGCAACATAAGAATGTATGTTATCCTTCTCTCCGGCATTGAAAAGCTTCATGAAATTTGAAAGGAAAGATCAGGTTGGTAAAAAAGAGCAATGAAATTAATAAAAAATTTTAGGGAAATGAATATTAGGAACTCATTTTATTTCTGGCCAAGGGAACTGGATCTGACACATGATACTAAATAAAGTCCCCTTATTTAGAAGTATTTAGAGAGGCACCTATTGCCTACTACTTCAAAACCATGAACACAACTAGTATTAAAGGGGGTATCTGACTGTTTTGACCAAAATTATTTTCATTAAACATCATAATAAACCATTGTTACCTGAACAGGTCTCACAAATTGCTGTTTATTTATGTCCTACACCTGGCTGAAAAGTGTACCATAATGTCACTATTGTCATTACAAACATGTATTTCTTATCTGAGCCATGCTGCAGAGTTAGTTTTTAAACTAAGAAAACCAGGTGACCACTTATGTTTAAGATCATCCACGTCAGCTGATGTGACGTCGATGTCTGTTTTTAGCAGGAATCACAATAGTTCTTATTTATAGATTTGAATAGAATGAACATTTTAAGAGTTGAGTAAAAGTTTAACTACCCTAAAATTAAGTCATTAAAGCTTTGACTCAAGTATGAATTTTTTTCTGAAGACATTATGTGCAAATTTCTTCCCAAACAGATGTCCGATATTGTTATTTATAGGCAAACTGTCAGATACCATCTTTAAGTCTTGAATAACCAATCAGTGAGTCGAGTCTGCCTGTGGGAGCATTATGACCTTTTGCTAGCATCTAGAATCGGGAACTTCCTTTAAGATGGGACACTTATGTGCCAAGTTCTTGTAGCCTGATGGGAGATGCTCCAGGCCCAAGCCAATTCCCTTTTATTCCATGCTAGTTAAATAGAAACATTTATAAAATGCCCTAAATGCATATCTAAAAAAAAAACAAGACACATTTTATTTTTTCATATACATTTTTCTATTCATTGGTCATGTTAAATACAGACTAGATGTTTGGTATTTGATGCCACTGATGTTCCATCAGCATGCAGCTCAAATCTGTAACTGAGTACTGATGTTAAGTCAGTAATGCTATGTTTGTTTTGATAACAATTCGGACAAAAAAAATGCTAGTTACTTTGCAGTTGGCTTCATATGACTTTTGCATCATTTGGCATTTTGGTGTGGGGTCTGGAAAACCTTCATCCCAGATAAGATCAAGCAGATGTTCAGGGTGCACCAAATACACACAGGTTTATGCAAGGTTTGGTTGGAAGTGGTCTCATCTAGATTAAACAAACAACATAATTTATTAATAAAAGATTCGAGTTAACCTTAGTTCTATCTAGTTCCTAGTAACAGTTAGATCTTTTACAATGTTGTATATTACCATAAAGATGTATTGGTTTAACATATAATGCATATCCAGTCATGTTTCCAGATTAAGCTCTTTGAGAATGGGATTAGTAATTTAGTAAAAATTGTTGATAGATTCATCTGGGGTCTTCCTTCACAGTACTTTAATGATGTTAATGAGGTGATGTATTATTGGATCAGTTATTTGGTTGAGCATTGTCATAATTGCCCAAACTCAAAGTGTCAACTCAACAGTCAAAGGTTAAATAACAGGTATACATGTATTATAAGGACCATAAAAAAATAACAGATTCATAAATGATCATGCATTTACTGATTTGTTAGTGTCATATATATTTTTACAGCATTATTAATAGGATGTCAGAATGTGGGATATTCGAGTGTGGACTCTCAACAGTCATAGTGTGGTTTCATCTGCCAATAGACTCTTTTCTTGTTAGTACTGTTGCATCAGCCAATCACATTGTTTCAAATTGAAAAGAACTAATACTAATTTTGGTTTGAATAGACTTTATTATTTTTATCAATCATATTTTTGTTTGATGTCATTTTTTAGCTTACCTAAGCACAACGTGCTGAAGGGGAGCTTTTATGATACTGCTTTGTCCATTGTCCGTCATCAATATTTTAGCTTGTGAACATGCTAGAGGCTACAGATTTTATCCATATTCATCAAACTTGGTCAGAATGTTTGTCTGCATGAAGTCTTGGATGAGTTCATAATTGGGTCCCCTGGGATCAAAAAGACGGTCACTAGGTCAAATTTTACAAAAAAAAACTTGTGAACACACTAGAGACCACATTTATGGCCCAATCTTCTCCAAACTTGATCAAATGTTTGCCTGCATGAAATCTTGGATGAATTCATAGCTGGGTCACGTGGAGTCAATAAGTAGGTCACTAGGTCAAATTTTAGCAAAATCTTGTGAACACACTAGAGACCACATTTATAGCTCAATCTTCACCAAGTTTGGTAGAAATGTTTGTCTAAATGGAATCCAGGATGAGTATATTATTGGGTCACATGGAGTCAAGAAGTAGGTCACTAGGTCACATTTTAGAAAAACCTTGTGAAAATAGTTAGAGGCCACATTGATGGCCTAATCTTCATCAAACTTGGCCAGAATGTTTGCCAGTATGAAATCTTACATATGTTTGAAATAGGTCATGTGGATTCAGTAGGTTACTTGGTAAAATTCTAGAAAATGTTATCAACCCAGTGGCCACACTTATGGTCCAATCTTCTCCAAAGATTCCTAAAGTAAATTAACTCTTAATTACTTAATGCCAGATTTGAGCCTACTAAAAGCCTGTGTCATCAGGTGAGAAATTAAGGGCCATCTTGATCCCCTGTTTTTAATCCTTTGAAAAAAAAGTAAAATGGCTTCGAATTAGAGAAGAAGATCAACCTTTATAAAGTGATACAGAAAACTCCTTAATTTTTGAAAGATATGTGTTAGTTATTTCCCTTTTGGAACTTACATGATACTTCATATTATTTGTCTGTTAATTTCCTTCTTAATGCTCAAGTTTTTTCTATAATTCTTACCTAATTCCATGAGATATGATTTAAAGTGCATATTGCCTTCTGAAATGGTCTAAGAATTTTGAAAGTAGATAAAAGTATGTATCATCTTAATACCTACATGTATGTAGAAGAGAGTTAACATATAGTGTACCATGAGATATGATTTAAAGTGCATATTGCCTTCTGAAATGGTCTAAGAATTTTGAAAGTAGATAAAAGTATGTATCATCTTAATACCTACATGTATGTAGAAGAGAGTTAACATATAGTGATTTGAAGTAGTAAAATATTGTCCCCTTCAAATTAAAAAGAGGGAATTCAATTAGCTTTATGTGATGATTGTAAACAGTGCCAGCAGTGTGAGTTAAGAGGAAATAAAGATTTTATCAAATACATTCCTGTACCTGAAGGTCAGCGAGCAGGGGACAGTTGGTAGTTGCTGTATGATATCTAGTTCATGGGTGTGACTTTCATCTCACAGAATATGTTATAGAACAGCCAAGTGACATGTGTAAACTTGGATGGTCAATATTTGACGAGCAACACAAGCAACATATGGTTAGAAAAGCCCATACAATATATATGTATACTGTGTTCAATCTTGTCAGAAAGTATTTTCTTATGAGCCATATGTGACATGAACAGTGGAATTTTTGCATGTTTATAAATAATCTTTGTAGGTGGTTGCAAATGCCATGGGTTTACCTTTAGTATGATTGTCAATGTGTTGGGTTGAGCGATTGTTTTGAATGCCAACTGTTAACATTTTAGTCAAAACATACTGTTGTGTTTGTCCATGAAGCTTGAGAGATTTTGGCATTGTGCAGCTATCTGATTTATTGAAGACATTGACACATATAGACAGACACAGGGTTTTTGCCATGAAATAGATCCCGATGATATCTATATGGATTTATTAGTGTTTTTTTATTCATTTCTCTTGGCTTGTCCTTTGTTGTAAATAAAGCGATCACGTAGCCCATTGATAAAAATACTTTACACTTATTAGGTAAAATAGGCAAGATAGGGGGTGGAAAATTACTGCTGCTTTACAAATAGCACTAGCAAACTTGGTCAACAGGTCACAGAAAATTGGGGGATATTTTGGTACACCTCATTTATATTCTCATGTAATGATACAAGACGTTGCCATTAAGCTATTTAGTGTGAAGGTTCATGGTACTGAAAAAGGAGTAAAATGCTTGAGTCCATGATAAATGGTTTAAACTTCAACATATTTTTAATTTGATATTTGCACAGATCTAGAGATGTGAAAGCACGGATTGCAAAGCACTTGTAAAGAGCTCACAGACGGACATTGACAAAGTAAAGAAACACATTAGTGAGGAAGTCAAACGAAGGGAAAAAAAGAGAAAGGATAGAAGAGAAAACAAGATTGTATGAAGTTTTTTGGTGCATTTTGTAAAAGTGTAAGAAGAAACGATGTCAGCACAGTTGAGCAGCAAGTTCCCTGGAGTGGTTCTACATGATGTGTCAGAAGATGATATAGGTGGCATAAAGGTAGGTTGTATTGTCACCTGGTGTCAGATGCCATCCCATTGTTGTCATGAGCTTGAACTCTGCATGAAATGCCTTGAATGACTCTTTTGATTTATAGCCATTGTGCTGACATATTTCTTTCTCATACAGAAAGTAAATGACCTTGTTTGGTCATAAAACTGCATGCTCATAAGTTTGTATTAATGCTGCTGGTAGAGGTTCCTTGTCTTATATTAAAATAACAGGGAATGTTTCATAACTGGTAGTCTAGGTTTCAGAATATTATGGCTGAATATTACCATGCCAACGGTTCACTGCATGTTATGACAGTAAAGGCGGCATTGTCTGTTTCAAGTAGGCACTATGGCTGAGTTAGTTGAGTTCCTACCTTGCGACTGGGTAACTTCTTAGCCCCCCCCCCCCCCACCCACCCCCAAGCCTGTATTTGAGTCTTTATCAGTGAAAAGTATTTCATATGAACAGATCTTTTCAGCTGAAATTGGCTAATGGTTCAACACAGACATTTGTCTTAGCTCTTTGTTTAACAATTATAGTGGAACATCACTATAATGGCATTTTGATTGAGGCATTGTTTCACTACAACATATTTCATTAACAAACATTGGTTCAGAGTAGTCTACACATTTAAATTTAGCCATGAATATAGATTTTTATAGATTGAAATGATAGCATGTTTGATCTTGTAGTCTTAGAAAGAAAAATGTTCCCTGTGTTGACATAATCCATATGATATTCTGATTTGAATTTTGTTTTGGCTTACACCTAGATCCTACAACCCGTACAGGTTTAAAGTGGTGTAAGTCTTGCATCACCGTTGGATCACAGCCAGCTTTATGCCCTTCTGAAAACATCAATTTAGATTTACAAGGTGACCTGAGAGCTGCCTATGTTCTAGATATAAAACTGATCCCATTGTGAGCTAGAGTGAAAAAAGAACTACGTTTACAAATGTTCGGTTGAGTTGTTCCATAGTTCCTATTCACTGGCACCAGGTTATTATGTATATTGGATCAAGAACTTCTGGTGGACTGTATACACATGTATAAAACATACAAGACCTGTTTGTTAATGTGGAATGAGCCTTTTATTTATTTTATGTGTGAAGTCCATAACAACATTATTTAAAAGGGTTAGTAAATCCTCTCCACCCTTAGTACATATTTGGAAAATCATAAACCAGTCTTTTTTTAACCTTTAGGGACAAGGTAGTTGAAGAGGGGGGAAATTACATCATTTAAAAACAATATTAGGAAATGTTTAGCAGTATACAGTACTATATACATTATTATTATCATTATTATTATTGTGTTTTTATATCAGATAAACTAACTTAATTCTATAATTTGTTTTCTATTATAATTGTATTAGCTTATAACTAAAAAGTTGGAGAGAGAAAAAAACCCAGATAAAAAAAAAAGAAGATTGTTAGGGGAATTCAGCATTGAAAAGGGAAAATAATCTTAAATTAAAGGAATATGGGGCCAAACTTTGGCTCTAAATTTGCCCTAAAAACCCACTGTAAACTATTTCATTGTAAAAGAGTATTTAATCAGACATTTTCCACATATATGACTTTTGTTGTCCATATTAAGCAGGTAAGTCCTGTCATAGTTTATCTACTGATAATCATGTTTGGTATAGGTATGGAATATATTGGTCAAAGCATTGTGTTTGTTTCCAATCCCAACTTGGCTGCATGAGGAGCTTACATTGTAGCTGCAAACCATATTTGTCTGCATGCTGTCATTTATTTAGTTTTTTTTTCTAATGTCCTAATTGTATGTTTATCAATGTGGACATTGAGGACTTTGTTTGCGTACACCAATGAGCTTTTTAGATGAATAGCTTTGTTTGTAGCTTAGTTTGTCCTGTGATAAGAATGTTTTCAGAACCCTCCTACCTTCACAAGACCATATTTTTTTCTGTTAATGTTCTTTGCGTGTTTATATGTTTAGACAAGTTTGTCCAGTCCATATTTAAAAGAAAATTGTATTCAATTTGATAAGTTAAAATCTATTTGAAAACAATCATGCTAAAAATGAACCCTCTAAATGAGGCAGAACAAAAGTAAACGTATTGTTTTGTTCATCTTGTGGGCACATTGTGGTATCCTTGCTGGATAATTATTTCATTAAAATTTACATTTAAACACAAAAATAAATTCACATTTTTTTCTATTGTGTGCAGGGAACCTCAACAGTAGGTCTGCTTTTCTACATAACAGCAGCAGCATAGAGCTTCATTTTTCAGACTATTTAAAAGATTGTCATACAGTTAGTAGACATATACTTAGTTAACATATAGTTAGTTGACATATAGTTAGTTGATGTACAGTTAATTGACATACAGTTAGTTGACATACAGTAAGTTGGCATAATTAGTTCCCATACAGTTAGTTTATGTACAGTTATTTGACATATAGTTAGCTGACATACAGTTAGTTGACGCACAGTTAGTTGATGTACAGTTAGTTCACATACAGTTAGTTGACGTACTGTTAGTTGACCTACAGTTAGTTGACGTACAGTTAGTTCACAGTTAGTTCACATACATGTAGTTAGTTAACAGTTGATAGTAGTGCTAATATCTAGTGTAAACATACTAGGTTAGCAGATTTTTGTCTCCACCACACTGTTCTTTTTTATTATTTCTCTTTTTTGCAATGCATCTTTGGACAGCCAAGTATAAGATAGATGATTTAAACGATAGACAATCCATTCATTACTATTTGTATTGACATAAACTATGTCCTAGATGATTTAGTATTGCTCCAGCGTATATGGTTATGGTTAGGCTTGGTTATTTGTCATTGTCCTTTGCTACTTTAGTCCTCAACTTTTGGCCCTGTTCCTTTAAAGGGAAAGCCTTTTGGGTGTGCTGTTAGTTTTTTACAAATCTGTTATTTACTAAATGGATTATAAACTAATAATTGATATTGTAACATGTTAAAAATGTATCAACATTTGTCAACCTCAACTCAGTTGCTTGATTTGAGAGATGAAGAGTTAAGATTTCATAAATCCTGTCGTAATATATTAATTGGTTTTATAACTTAAAACTGCCCATTCTGACACTTTATTGTAAAAGCCTCCACAATTTTACAGATGAAAAGAGCGCTTTAGTTTACAGTTAAGAAGTCTTATGGCTTTTTATTTAAAAGTATTCTGTAGTTTGGGTGGAATGGGAATTGTTAGCCTTATTAGAAAGGATAAGCCTTAAAAATGCCTGCCTCAAGTTCAAACACAGACTCAGACTGTCTACACATTCTTCCACTATCTATCTCCAGGTAACTGTAAACTTGTTGCTAAAGGGTTTAACCTAACAAACAAAATCTTCACAGACTTTATCAAGGAAGAATAGTAAAAATATTAACAATATTATATTATTTAAATATTAATTTATAATTAAAAGAGCATATTGGATTCACCAGCAAGTCTTTGACGAAGCAAGTTTTAAAAAAGGCAGTGTATGTTTATACATATGCCTCCTTTAAACTTTCAATGGACAAACTTGGTTTCAATACCTGTTAAGGTTGACCAGTTGTGACCACTGAGGTTATATGTTTACCAGGCCTCTGGTCGTCATTGGTCAATGAATGTTGAATGAAGAGAGAGGTCAAGTAATTCTCTGCCAAGTTCTTCATATGTAATCAGATTAAATCTGTATTTTAAGATTAATGCCCTTCATCCAAGTTTTGTAGGATTTTGAAAGTCAGTTTAAAAAGGCATGGGAACAAATATTATGGATATTAAGGTAAGAATAACATTATAACCTGAATTTGATAATGCTTTCCTTGTCATGTTTCTCCCAATGTTATAATATGTATGCATAGAAATCAACATTTTGTGACTTTGCCTAGAAGGTAATTGTTTGCTAGAAAGTTGAAGATTATTTCTTTTCATTGAAGTTGTATAAAATAAGTGGCTAAGGGGTAATGATGCTGATTAATGATTAATGAATCATATTATCAAACCTGAAACCTGTAGTTAGTTTAATTTTTATTTTTGATTACTTGTATGGGTATGAACACTTTGAAAGTCACTGTATTATTACAATGTGTTAGTATATTTATTGTTTATTAATTTTATTAGATTTTATTATGCTATTTTCTGTCATTTTGCCATGAAATAATGCTGAAGGAAATACCCATAAAACAAATTTAACAAATAAGAAAAAAAAAATCATTAAAAAAATGTCAAAAATTGCCAGAACAACCAGGATAGATCTGCAGGTCTTCATGTTCCAAAGAAGAGGTTTTTCCCATGTGCAATTTTCATTCTTGTTTTTTTTTATGCAATCAACTTATTGCTAACGTAGTATGTCCTACAACCTGCCTTTTGTAATATGATTGAAATAAGATCAGATAATATAAATATTATTTAATTGTGCTTATAAAAGTAGTGATACTGTGATATTTACCAAGTCTTTGATATTTATAGTACAATATTGTATTTCATAAAGAGATGTAATCATTGAATAACAGGAATGTTCATTTCTTTAACAATAATCAATCGCTCTTTACAAAAGAGTCACCTTGTCTTAGATTATGGCAATGATAATTGATTTAAGTTAGTAGATCATTAAAAAAAAGAACCCTAAAGTGTAGTACAATGTCTTGAGATATCAACTTTGAGAGTAATTAGAAGTACATTATTGTGACTATTACTTCTCTTAAAAATAGAGCCATGAGGTCATCTTTATTTCCTTAAATATATAAATAAGTACTTCTTTCAGTCACAATTGCCACTTTAAATGTAAGGGCAATATCTAACAGGTTCTGACTTACAGTTTTCTTTATTTTTTAACAGTTATTAGATTTTTTGAATAGTTAATAGATTAGTTTATAACTTTTCAAGCAGGAAGTCCTTTCATCTAGATAATGTATCAGCAATGGTTCTACCCAGACTGATAGCCTGCAGGACATAAATGGTTCTATAGTGATACAAGTCACTACTCACAGAAACTTTTCTCAACTAAGAGTTTGCTTAAACTCAACTTTCAACACCTAGAATACTTCTTTTAGGGACTTAACTTTTTTCATTCCCCTATAATTGTGTTAAACACCATTCACCAGGCAAGGTTAAGATATTGACATATGACTTTGAAGTGTTAAAAGATATTAAATAAGTAAAAGGCAGTCAAAATATGTGCTAAGCTGCCAAAACTAAAATCTGAAGAGAGACGGGCTGGGGTTCCTTCTGATCCAATTGTAACCACAAATTATACTTTCCTTTCTGACACTGCATGTCACTCTTTTTTTTCTGTCATGATGTACTCGCACACAATTTTAGATTCTAATTTTAATCATTATTTCTGTTTTGTATTAAGTATTAAAGTACCTTTGTATGTACTTGAACACTTCTTGTGTGGTTTATTTCTGAGTCAGTGTTTTCAAGTAGTTAATTAATATTTTTATTGTTGCTTAAAAACCTAAACCAGAAAATGATTTTTTGCATTTTCTAAGTTTGAAGATTGATTAGTTATTTGTGAAGTCATACAATCACAATCTCGAGGGTTCAAAAGTGTGGTTTAAAAATAATTAGCCCAGTAAAACTGATCAGTTATTGTATTTCTAAGGCTTTGAGTTCCTAATATCTCAAGTATAGCAATTGATCAGGGAATAGAAAAAAATTGATTCAATGTTGCCTCAAAGAAACAAGACAGCTTGGTGTAAATAATGAAACAAAATTCTTTCTCAAATAAATAGTTAAGTATTTGATAATTTGTAGTAAAACAGTTCCAGATTTAGAGGAAGGATTGACAAAACAAGTGACTCATACATTTTGACCATGTCATACATGAAGTGTTTTGACACTGACATTAGTGACTTACATTCTAGTACATGTGAATTCTTTAAAGATGAATCCCTATAGCAATGATAGAATATTTCTCCACTGTCCCTAAGCAGAATGTAGTTCCACATGTATATACATGTATAAGCTCAGTGTAACTCTTTTTGACCAGGCTGTGCTACACATGTTTTTACTTCAAAGTTCACCCATTGTGTCAAGCTGAAATCCAGTTGTTAAGCTTTTCAACTGTTTTTCTTGTAGCCATAACATGCTGACGCAATAGTTTAGATTGTAAAATAGGGTTACCCCTCTCTACCTTTTGGTTCATTACATTTACCTGTGTCCCAGGCTTAGACTACTTTTAGGCCATGTGACTATATTACGTCTGGTTCAACACCAATTAGGAATTTAAAAGTAGAAGTTTTCATTTGCTACACACTTTGCTTGTGAAATATAAAATGTTCTTTAATCTATGTTTATGTTTTTAATATGTTGTGTTATTGTTTACATTCATGTACTTATTTACCTGTCCAAAATGTACAGAAAATAACTGCAAAGTTATTGCTTACTTCAAATAATATGAAGTTTCTAGACCAAAGCAAAATAACTTTATTTCAAACTCCAAGTGTTTAATATTCATGAACCCCATAAATAATTAATTTTTGTACATTGACATTCTTACATGAATAAATACGTTCTTGGTTGTGAACATGTACCATGACTTTAATTATAATTATGAGAGTAGCGAAATATAAATCTGGGAATTCTGAGAAAAATGTAGGGTGGCATGTTGGAATAGAAGGTTAGAGAAGCAAAGGGTATAAACTGCAGGTTATTCCTTTAGAAAAGTCCCTACCCTATAGGCCTATATGCTACATGTGTTAAATGCTTCACTGCCCAAAATGGAGCCTATTCTGTCAGAATACTTTATAGAACTCTTGACCTTAATCTCTTGAAACAGGTTTGAATAAAGCTAGTCTTGGGGTTGTTTGACTTAACTTTTGTTAATGTAATGTCAGGCTGACCTTATATTGACCCTGTCTAATTCATTTATGGACTCCAATCACTTGAATGGTGGTCAGTGGTGTTTGTATTAGACAATCTGGCTCCACTTCAGCATTACATGGCCTTAGGTGTAGTTTAAAGGAGCAGTAGCAGGTAGAGCTGACCCATTGCCTGCTACATTTGTCAGCCATTTCTACATTTTACTTTATTTGCCAACAATTCCATGTATAGGTTACACATTGGGCTTATAAAAACTTAACAGCAGAAAGTGTTGGTCCTTAGCAGACAGCTCCAAGCAAAAGTCCCTAAGTTGAAGCTGCATTTTTTAAAAATCTAAAGAAGGTTATGTCACTGAACTTAATTAGTTATGTCTTACATTGTGTCAAATTTAAAACTTGTGCCACTAGCCAAATTTCTAAATACTTATACTTAACAGGCAAAAATATTGTCTAGCCTGATTTCATACTTTTTTGTCTACTAATTAAAAAACAACTTCCCCAAAAGTCAGGTTTTATTGCTTACTTTAAAAAAAATAGCAATTATAGTGAAGGAGGTTAGATATAAGTCAAGCACAATAATATCATAGAGAAAGTTGATGTCAGATTTTCTTCTCTTTTCACTGTCTTTTCACTGAGCTAAATAATTATGATCTAAGCTACTATTTACTGTGGGTCATTGGGTTACTGGTTGCAGAATATGACAGCAGGCTGTGTCAGTATAAACTCACAAACCATGACAGAGAACCTTTCGGATTTGAAATATGATAGCTCTCATTATAACTCACAAGACATACACTTATAATATCCTGGAGGCTTTTTCAGCCCCATGACATAGAGTTAAGAATATAGTCTTACTATCTTGGACAGTGAATCTCAATGATAGAGCATTCTGACAGGAAAGTGGCCAATTATTATCAGGTTTTGAATTTGCCATTTTTTTGGTATGCCTTTGTAGATTATGTCCATGGTCTCTAACAGTTTGTTGTCTTGTTGTCATTAGCAACAGCAATATTGATTGCATCTCAAGTTATGTTAATAATGTACTTAAATACACTTTTTTTGGACAAAAGTAGGTTTAAGAAAAAATTGTTGGGGTTTCATCTTGAAAGATACTTTTGATATTAAAAGAACTGTTCATTTTAAACAAAAGCAAAGACATGGTAAGATAGTCTGCTTTTTGTTGTTTAAATAATAACAATTATAAATAATAATAAATATTAAGATTAAAGATATAACTTTGTTGATTTGTAACTTCTCGGACTGCTTAGCCTATCACCGCATGGGTTTGAGTCCTGTCTGGGTCAAAGGACATCAAAAAGCTGGACATTGCTATGATGATCATAATTGGTCGCTGCAACGTATTTCAAAAACAAGTTAAGTGTTAGTATCCATGGATACCAGGCATTAAGAGCACATTGTTTCTACTCACAGAAACAGGGATAGTGACAAGCAGTGAACTAGTAACTTTCAGTGCTAACTTTTGTTAAAATAGTTTTATTCTTTAGTTGGAAATTGTGTCAAGTTAGTGAATATACTGTTGAAAAATACTTAGCATACTTCTACATTTCCTCTCTACCTACCTTAACTTTTAAGGGATGATATTTTCCTTTGATTTGATTTATGAAAAAAATCAACAATTCTTTTAATTAATTTCTTTAATATACAGGTAAGGTTGTTCTAACAAGTAATAGTTATTGTTAGTTTTATTTATTTAATGACTTGCTATGACTGTTTTACATAAGGATGATTCATCATCCTAACCCGCCAGATATTTTCAATGTCAAGATCCTAACTGGTACCAGCACTAATCAATCAAAACAATTTTTAGTGGCACCCTGCCTTACAACACCCCCCATCATCATCAGCATTATCAACATCCTCATATAAGTACATCAAACACCATTAGAACCACCTGCACCATAATGATCCAATGTATCAACACCAGACAGATCAGTTTGTAAGAAAGCACTCAAAGGTTTAAGGATTATTGAAACGGAATGCTTTCAAGCACCGCCGACAACATAGTGATCTTCATAAAGTCGAAACTGCCGGTTTCAAAAATAAGATGTTAACATGCTGTATATTTGTGGTTATTTGTAAGAATAAAATGAAATTCTACCTTTTCATTCATTAAGGTTTTATTTTACAATACATACAAAAGCACAGATCCCAAAATCTGCTAGGTGTAAAGCATCATAGGATAGAGGTAGCTAGAATCTAGCGACGCCACTGTCTATGTATATAATGATTATGACTATCCTCACCATAAACAACTTCATCATCATTGTCTTCGTAATTATAAAGAGGTAATCTATATTTTGACTGGAAGTGAACCAGTTAGGACACACTTTGTTGGATTTTAAACAAAAAACAGTTAATCAAAAATAACACCAGTATTTAAATCTATTATGAGGAAATAAATTGATAAATTAGTACAAAAATACATAAAGAAATCTAATATTAGCCAAATAAATAAGTTGTTTTCAACAATTTCTTCTTATTGATAACATTATGATTTTAAACCTCTTATTGCAATATTTTCTGTTTAGAAATAATTTTTCTAAGAAAACTATGCTTCAAATAGATGATTTGTTATATGCTTGCCACTTTATTCTAACTATATTTAGATTCTCTGAATGATTGAAGGTCCACTTGGTCATAAACACATCATGTTGATTCATTGTTTCTAATTCAAGGTGTTATTTTGTCCTGATATGGCACTGGTGTAGACCTATTAGAATGATTGAGCTGGTTAGAGAGATTAATTATTCATCCAAACAAGTAGGTTGTTTTTAGTTTTCAGTGAAGTAAACAATAAAGTCATCACAAAGTCAATCTGTTTGCCTCATTTATAGCTTAAGTACAAACTTAATATGTTTAAAATGTTGTCATATTAAGAAAGAATGTTATCATTAATATTTTTCTGGTGAAAAGTCAGTAAGATGCAAAGTGACTCATCTCTCAACTCTTAAGCCTGAACTAAACTTTTATAACTAAAGGTTCGTTTTTCTTAAAAAATAAAAAGCTACAACACAATATTATGTAATCATTATAGCGACTTAAAGCTTTTATTAGTTAAGGAAGATCCCAGACAAATATCTTAGAAGTACTCATTTTAATGGTTTTTATGTATACAAGAATCAAGTGGATCCTTTTTAAAGAATAACAGGGTAACTAATTAGCACATTCGATTACGCTATTTTTGGTAAACTCTTAATCTATTAGTCCTTGAGAAATACAGTAAAACCTGTATTATAAGACCACTAATGTGGTCTGTTAAGACAGGTGGTCTCTTAATGAAACATGCTAATTTCTTTATGGGAGCCACAAGTTAAGTTGGCAAATTGTGTTTTTATAGTTATTAAATTTACTTTTATTACGATGCTATGATTATAATAATGATGTAGATTATGATGATGGAGGTAGTGATGATGATAGTCATTCCAAGCCAGAGAATCCATAGTCAGTATAGTTACTTTTTAAAACAGGCCTCGCTTATGTTTGAACGAAAAATCGGGTTACCTTATTCAGACAATCCAACCTTCAAGACTCAGTAAAGTCAGTCTAACCCATCAGTCTAACCCACCATTTGCAAACATTGATTTCTTTTTTGTTAACATTAATCAAGCCATTTATGTTTATTTTGATGTCAATTACAAGCACAAATATAGACATGATTATATATTTTGCAGTGCATGTTTGGACAGCCATGTAGGAATTCATTAATATAATTAAGCAGTAATCTTCACTTTGTTAGGGATCACATTTACGCACCATGTTGATTTTTTTGTTCTTGGTTGAATTTTCATCATCATGGTTTGAATGATGATGCATGTCTAAAGTATTTTGACTCAGTCAGGAAATGAGTTCCTCTAGTAACCTTCTCTTGAACAATCTGAGTTACCTTTTCTTGAACAATCTCCGGCACTGTGAAGCAATATTACACCCAATTACTCACTCTTCTGATTGGCTTCATCTGTTTTTCTTCATTTTTTTCGATGAAAATAATATCCAACAAGTTTCAAGAGATTTGATTTGAGACGAAAGCAACAGCTTGTTTTTGCTGTGTTCATGTCCTAGATAGATGGTGTTTCCCAGAGATATAAAAGGAACAAGGTGTTACAAGCCTGTTAGAGTCCTATATTTATGTGTACATGCAAGACTGCAGCATCTGAGTGAGAAACTAGCAGTGTGTTATTGGAATGTAGCATGTCTCTGGGTAGGAATGATTCAGAGATGTCAGGAATAGTCAATGGGAAAACACATGCTGTAAGTTTGTTTTTAAATCTATGTATGAGTGTGTGTGTTTGTGTGTGTGTTTTCCTCTGTGTGTGTGTACGTGTACGTGTGTGTACATGTGTGTAAGTGTATACACATATGTATACATATTTCTGATAGAAACCATGATTGTGTTGTCTTAGGTGTACAATATACAGCTCTATGTTAAATGCATATATATATATATATATATATATATATATATATATATATATATATATATATATATATATATACCATACATCCTACTTTATTCTAGTCATATATCTTGAGTTGTGTTTGCTGATACATTTGTTGGCAGTTTGTAGGGAAGGAAATTATAAATTACTTTATTATATCCATATATGACTACTCAATAACTTGTACTTTTTAACCAGGTTTTCAAGGAAAATCCTGGTTAAAGGTTAGACGCCACTTAATAAGTTTGTTCTATATTCTATAGTGAATCGTGAAAAGATGGAAACCAATTGCACCATGACCAAGTTATGATGGACCCCCATAACCATATATAGGTGAAAGAAGCTATTTATTGTCTGTCAGAAAGTCCCATGAAATAAGGCAACTTTTGCAACTTATAAGAAGGTTCAGCTTCATAGACTGCACATACCTGCGTAATTGCCAGTCGGTAACCGCCAAATTTCAATAAAATATGTACTTCCTGTAAAAGTGGATCAGTCCATTATTGTGCATAGGGGTTAAAGACTTTAGCTTTCTTTTTATTCTATATAGTTTCAGCTTCTTTTTGATACCAAAAGGTTCAGATTACCTTCAAAATAGGAAATTTAATGCCAAAACATAGCAACAGACTGTCACTAAAGAGAAAAGTCCATGTCACACATTCTACTTCCGGTCGGTATTTAGTGTTGGGGTATGGCGGGCGGGTGGTTGGCGTCAAACAGAGGGTTTCCAGTCAATAACTTAAGTTTGGATAAACTGTTTTCACAGTCTTCACCAAAGAAATTTAAAAGCACTGGACCTTCGGTCCACTAAGCTGGCAGTATATACTGGACCGGACCAAATTTTATCGGACCAGTATGATTTTGGCATTTTGACAATAAAAGTTGGTAAGCTAAACGAGGTGTTAAGAGATGTTGGATTTGGGAAAAGGCTGTGAAGCGTTGTTTAGTTCATTTTTTCATAAAAGTTCAGAATTTTGAAAATGTAGCAGAAAATTCTGGTGTACCATCAGTCTATTTAACTTATAAATTTTAATAGACCAACAGAGATTTTGGTGGACTCGGGCCACGGTCCACTGGATTTTGTGGAAGACTGTTTTCAGTACAACAACCTTTAGAAGATACAATATTCACGTCTTGGGTTTGAGTACCTGTAAAACTAACACAGTCATGTAGGGAGGACTTTCCATGCCAGTGGTTCTACCTAGACATTTTGTCTGGGGTCTTGCTACATTTATTACAAGGTTGCTATAATGGCAGTACTAATGTCCAGTATAATGTCACTGCAATAAACTTTAATAAGAGAATATGATGTAAGTTGAAAGAGTAAGTTTTCGCATCAACTATAAATAAATAGGTTAAGTATAAACTAAAAGGTGATAAGATTTGTTGTTACAAACCTGATCTGGATAGATCTACACTATTTGTTTTAACCTGATCAGTTCATGCCATAAGATAAATAATGCCAGAAAAGTAGCAGATGACCTTATTATCTTAGAGCGAGTTAATTGAGGTATTATTGTCTCTGTATGCTAAATTTCTAACAAGTACATGTGGAACCCATTTCCTTTTCCCTATGTAAGACTTCAGATTTAGTATCTTAGAACACCAATGTTATTTTCCATGAAAAACAACACCTAGGTTAGACCAAGTTACATGTGTAAACTTATCTGGTAGAATCCCCCCAATAATCTTAACACTCTAGTCAAAGAACTGTAAGAAAACACTGGTGTGCATTTTTTCAGGCAATATCTCAACACACCAAATAATACAAACTAATTACTCACTTAAAAAGTGGATTATTTAATAGAATCATTATCAATTATGGGTAAGATACAGTAAGAATGGTCTGCATTTAACATAGACTTGTACTCTATGAAAAGACAGCACTTTGTTTCAGTCAGAAGACACAGTGTAGTGGGAAAAATGGTATGTATGGTAGATTTTCTTCAGTTGTAGGCATTTCTTCTGGCAGTATCTTGTACCTGTACCATGCTCCATCACAGTGTTTTCTGTAGGGAGTATGTATTTTCCCCTTTCATCTGTGTAGAAGAACACTTCCAAATTCTGAGAACACACAGTTGTGCACATTTTTATTTTCATAACAATATGCAGTTTGTAACATATAGGTAATAAGTTACATAGTAATTGTAACTTTAGCAGACATATAGCACATAATGTAATTAGCAAAATGGATTTTTCCAGTATTGTATGATAGATGTTTTAAATAAATTCAATTTTCACTCCTTCCCTCACCTATACCCAAAATAAGAAAACATTCCATGAAAATAGAAAACAACAGTTTGGTTACATGCTATTAACTAGGTTCATTTGAAGACTGGGGCTAAGGTACCCATAACTTTACAGTCCTATTAAGCTTCTGGAGTGAGAAATAATTTGTATACAGTTTTTGATATTTTAACATACCCGGTTATGTTGAATGGAAAAACAATTATCTCATGGGTATTTTCCCTAGATCCCTTGAATGACTTAACAAGGCCATTATACCCAACAAAAACTTTTACATCATGGACTACAAACTGTACAAAAACCTACAGGTTTGCAGTTTTTGTAATGTTATGTGACAACATCAATTCTATTCTATTCTATTCTCAATTCTATATCAATTTTAAAGAGTGACTGTCATTCTAAGGGATAAGTTAAAAGCTGTAGATCACAATTCACTCACCATTATACAAGCTGCTGTAAAAACATACTTTCCAGCTTGAGGTTTTGGTATTGGCTTGCCTGTTCAAGCATTGCTTTTATATGATAAGAATTATCAGCTATAAACAGAAAGGAATGAAAACACTTACATATATATGCTTTTTATATCCTTCAAGGTCTTTGCCTGCCTTTATGTTTTGTTTGTGTCCTTGCTGTCAGCTCCTTATGACTTTGATTTTTCTCTCTGCCAGCGTTGTTTTTAATCTAGAACTGTCTGCTTCATCATGTCAGTATGTCTTGATGCAAGAATCCTATTCATTAGGAATGGCATCGTTTTACAATTAAGCTTAACAATTATAATAAACAAAGCATTTTCATATTTTTATCTTATGACTCCACACATGACATTCTCAGAAGCTACCTACTTTCCAACTTAGCCTGTTTTCTGTACCTTTGCTTTAAGTCTGAGTTAATCTGAGGTTTAAAAGCCATAATATTTACATGCACCTTGTTTTGTGAGGCAACACAAGTAAAGCCACAAATCAATGTTTAATGTCCGGCCACAATAGCTCAGGTGGTAGAAAGTTGGCTTGCAGATCGGGAGGTCGCGGGTTCAAACCCCGACCGGGTCAAACCAATGACGTAAAAGTTGGTAGTAGTGGCTTCCCTCCTAATGCTCGGGGCTAAAGGGATAGCATCGTCGGTGTCTGTATAATGGACTTGCCGGGTTCAGTCCCTGTGCACCTCATAAGTGCCCCTGTGCTATTATGTTAGAAAATGTTGCTGCACAGTATCGTCAAAACATGCCGGCAAATCCCATCCGTCAATGTCTTTTATTCCTTACTATGGCTTCTATATGCAGCGAGCAGTCCTCACTAATGACCCATTTGAATAGCTTTATTTTGTCTTGTTTATTTTGGATATCTTGTTACGGTGACTAGCATGATTGTGTAAGTTACATTTTACCCCAGTTTAGGGACATTTGGTTGTATATGCCTACTGGCAAATAATATTATAGAACAATCCAAACATTAGTGGGGTTAGTTCAAATGAAATGTATATTAAGTATATGCAAAATGCTGATAAAAAGTTTATTTTAAAGAAGGGTCCAAATAAGATATATTTTATAGGTCATTAGAAATTGATTCATTACAAGACATTAGGTGGTGAAAGTATTTGATGTTTGAAAGAAAGATTGTTACTGCTTTTTTCTTCTAATCATGTATGAAAAAAGCTGTGTTTAGGACTAGCTGTTATCTCATTTACATAAAACACATATAAACTGTAGTGAATGCGGCAATGTCAGTAGGTTTTATTTGTACCCCTCATTTTACCGCCCTTTGTCAAATGCAAGTCTTTTGAAAGATGTGACAATTGTATTTGACTTTGTGTCATTTAAGACCAATAAAAGTGAAGCAAAGACTGAATTTTTTAGTCAGTATTCAAAGCAAGGGAATCAAACTTATGACAATCTTTTTGGACAGTACATCAACATTATTGTTAGAACTGGAGTTTTCGTGAGCCCTAGTTAAAAGTATGCTGTGTTGTCTATCCTGTTAAGACATTATTGGATATACAATTAGGATAATTCAACAGATAAACAATAGCATTAAGATTTGGGTGTACAATAATGATTATTCAGTTTATTTTGTGTGTCATTTCAAAAACCATTGTAAATCAGAACAAAACCAACAGTTTTCTCTTGAAAAACAACCAACTATTCCCTGAAATGTTGTGAACAAAATGCTAGAATTGTTCTCATGTCAATTACAAGTAACCTACTTTATCTAGCTTCATTTGTTTTAAGGCCTTAAATTGGTTAGTTATTATAAGCTAGTTACTTTAAGGTCATTGGTTAACAAATGTTTCCATAAATAATAAGACTTATTGCAACAGATTTGGCAGTTTAGAGCAGACTGACCAGTTAGCACCTAACATTTTCAATATTTTTGCAATCCTACCTTTATATGTTGTTGCATAAAAGCTGTTGCCCCTATGGGGTATTTTTTTAAAGACAGATATGCTGGAGTATTCTGGAGAGGTCTTTGGGGACTTATATGCATTAAAATATGACAATAATGTTGAGTCTGTATAATGTTTGGCCTTATTCATAATTAAACTATTGGTTGCATACCTCGAATGTGTTGTTTCAAGCCATAGGTTATGTGTTTGACACTTGGGTCCAAGGTTATTAAACTTAGCTAGTGTATGTATGGTATGAGATACCATTTTCAAGAACTTTGCCAGCTAGTGTATGTATGGTATGAGATACCATTTTCAAGAACTTTGCCAGCTAGTGTATGTATGGTATGAGATACCATTTTCAAGAACTTTGCCAGCTAGTGTATGTATGGTATGAGATACCATTTTCAAGAACTTTGCCAGCTTGTGTATGTATGGTATGAGATACCATTTTCAAGAACTTTGCCAGCTAGTGTATGTATGGTATGAGATACAATTTTCAAGAACTTTGCCAGCTAGTATATGTATGGTATGAGATACCATTTTCAAAAACTATGCCAGTCAGTGTATGTATAAAATACCATTCTCAAGAACTATGCCAGCTAGTGTATGTATGATAAAAGAGAGCATTCTCAAGAACTATGCCAGCCAGTTTATGTATGATATAAGAAACCATTCTCAAGAACTATGCCAGCTAGTGTATGTATGATAAAAGAGAGCATTCTCAAGAACTATGCAAGCTAGTGTATGTATGATATAAAATACCCTCAAGAACTATGCCAGCTAGTGTATGTATGATAAAAGAGAGCATTCTCAAGAACTTTGCCAGCCAGTGTATGTATGATATAAAATACCCTCAAGAACTATGCCAGCCAGTGTATGTATGATATAAGAGACCATTCTCAAGAACTTTGCCAGCCAGTGTATGTATGATATAAGAGACCATTCTCAAGAACTATGCCAGCCAGTGTATGTATGATATAAGAGACCATTCTCAAGAACTATGCCAGCTAGTGTATGTATGATATAAGAGACCATTTTCCAAAACTATGCCAGCCAGTTTATGTATGATATAAGAGACCATTTTCAAGAACTATGCCAGCCAATGTATGTATAATACAAGAGACCATTCTCAAGAACTATGCCAGCTAGTGTATGTATGATATAAGAGACCATTCTCAAGAACTATGCCAGCCAGTTTATGTATGATATAAGAGACCATTCTCAAGAACTATGCCAGCCAATGTATGTATGATATAAGAGACCATTCTCAAGAACTATGCCAGCCAATGTATGTATGATATAAGAGACCATTCTCAAGAACTATGCCAGCCAATGTATGTATGATATAAGAGACCATTCTCAAGAACTATGCCAGCCAGTTTATGTATGATATAAGAGACCATTCTCAAGAACTATGCCAGCCAATGTATGTATGATATAAGAGACCATTCTCAAGAACTATGCCAGCCAGTTTATGTATGATACAAGAGACCATTCTCAAGAACTATGCCAGCCAGTGTATGTATAATACAAGAGACCATTCTCAATAAATATGCCAGCCAGTGTATGTATAATACAAGAGACCATTCTCAAGAACTATGCCAGCCAGTGTATGTATAATACAAGAAACCATTCTCAAGAACTATGCCAGCTAGTGTATGTTGATACAAGAGACCATTCTCAAGAACTATGCCAGCCAGTTTGTGTATGATATAAGAGACCATTCTCAAGAACTATGCCAGCCAATGTATGTATGATATAAGAGACCATTCTCAAGAACTATGCCAGCCAATGTATGTATGATATAAGAGACCATTCTCAAGAACTATGCCAGCCAGTTTATGTATGATATAAGAGACCATTCTCAAGAACTATGCCAGCCAATGTATGTATGATATAAGAGACCATTCTCAAGAACTATGCCAGCCAGTTTATGTATGATACAAGAGACCATTCTCAAGAACTATGCCAGCCAGTGTATGTATAATACAAGAGACCATTCTCAAGAAATATGCCAGCCAGTGTATGTATAATACAAGAGACCATTCTCAAGAACTATGCCAGCCAGTGTATGTATAATACAAGAGACCATTCTCAAGAACTATGCCAGCCAGCGTTTGTATGATACAAAAGACCATTCTCAAGAACTATGCCAGCTAGTGCATGCTTTAAAAGACTAGTCTCAAGAACTATGCCCTGATAATAACATATTTAGATGTGAGTGTAAATTTTAGGATTAAATATAGTAAAAGTTCACAGTTAACCAAACAGACGCTTAGAAAGGACTTTATAAGACAGCTTTATGGAAGAAAAAGTTTGATTCCTCTGACTTTGTGAAGTAGTTGTTTAGTAATGCTACTCCCCAGATACTTTCCTTGGATCTACCTCGAGTAGTGGCTGAAAGTTGCCATAATGACTGTTACACTAAGCCTGCAAAGCACGACTTGATCTGGCTTTGGTAAATAGTGTAGATCCAGATCAGCCAGCTACCGCTGGGAGCTATTTGGTTAGGACCTGCACTATTCACTGCTGAGTCTGTATCCACTTTTGCATTACGTCGCCATATACCTAGGGACTTGTAACATTGAATAGCTGATCTATATCTAGACTAATAATGGTGAATATTAAATGTTTTCTTCTATGTTTACAGAGAGGGACAGAGAAAACATACGAGTCCGGGGGTCGCAATGATGAGAAGAAGTACAGTGTGTCTTGGAGAAAAGAGGCCAATCAGGAGAGAGTCATTGAATATCCTGATGTAGACGAGGAGGTGAGTTATACAACTAACACAGTTTCTGTCACACTGTACAGTGTAGTGGAAACTGTTTCAGTCTTTGAAAAATGATGATAAAGACAACAACCAATGAAAAGTAATGTTAAAGCAACATTTTTTTTGGCTCTTTTTTCAATATTACTATTTGAACTGAAATTGTCAGAGATATACACTAATCACAATTTGATCATTCTTTCATGTTTCCCAAACTTTCATTTGGGGAGGTTTTCCAGCTAACCTGCAGTGCGCAGTAGGTTCTACAACAGCATAAGTCTGGGGTCTTCCTCCAGAAATAATTAGCTGGACATAATCAGTATAAAATCTTACATATGTTTGAAGTGGGTCATGTGGATTCAGTAGGTTACTTGGTAAAATTCTAGAAAATGTTATCAAACCAGTGGCCAAACTAATGGTCCAATCTTCACCAAAGAGTTCTAAGTAAATAACTCTTAATTACTTGATGCCAGATTTGAGCCTACTTAAAGCCTGTGTCATCAGGCGAGCCATTAAGGGCCATCATGGCCCTTTTGTTCTAATTGTGGCCATGAAATTGTTGTAGCTATTTTGTTTCCTACAGTAGTAAATACTTGTCAGTTTAGGATTTAAATAAATTACATGTTAAGAAAACATGCACAATTAAGCATTTGAATTACCAACTGTTTGGGTATAAAGAAATCTGACGCAACGTCATAATAACGTTAAGAAACACAATTGTGTATACTGGAGAAAATTTATGAAAGAGTTATTTGCATTCTCATTTTAACCAAAACATGTTTGTAAAATATGTAAAAATCAAACAAAATGTTATGTATTGTGAGCACATTACAATAAATTGTAGATCTTAATGGTAAATTGTGAACAGTATTAATTTACTGCTAAACTAATAAAGAATATTCATGTACCGCTCTTAGGTTTAAACAACATAGTACTTTTGAAATTTCACCTGGTAAGTTCTGTGCACACAGCCATCCCCGTGACTAATTAAGTCCCCTAATTTGAATAGACCCTCCTAAGTGCTGCTACATTAATCAGGGCAATAAAACTTTGGCAGTTCCAAATTAAATTAAATTCCTTTTTAAAATAATGTTCCTATTTCTAAACAAATGCAGTAAAATAGAAATAAATGACTAGACTCGATCCCTCATTAGCGCAAGGTCTTCTGGGTGGCAAGTCTGAAGCAGGCAGGTAATGGCGATCAAAGGAGATAACTCTCAATCTGTGATTACTAACAACTTTGTACTAGATCAAGTGCAATACATATTGTTAGTGTCTTAGGTCGTTTGGAGACATTACAATTAACTTAAGAAATTCCCTTTCAGTTTGACATCTTATCAATTTGACATATTATTAGACTTATCAAAAATGACTAAAAATAAAAAATATTCAAATTCCAAGATCTCTTTTCGAATACCGACTTGATATTTAAATATTCGTTTAACATCCCTAATTTTTAATATGTGTTTAGATTTGAAGCATTTTCTATCTTGGACACTGTGTAGATGAAAATTATTGTTTGAAGTCTCTTGTGTGGATCAGAGCTGTTTGATCAGGATGTCCATAGTCACTTGTGTGGATCAGAGCTCTTTGATCAGGATGTCCTAAGTCACTTGTGTGGATCAGAGCTTTTTGATCAGGATGTCCTAAGTCACTTGTGTGGATCAGAGCTCTTTGATCAGGATGTCCTAAGTCACTTGTGTGGATCAGAGCTCTTTGATCAGAATGTCCTAAGTCACTTGTGTGGAACAGAGCTGTTCGATCAGGATGTAGATAGTCACTGGTGTGGATCAGAGCTCTAAAATCAGGATGTCCTAAGTCACTTGTGTGGATCAGAGCTGTTTGATCAGGATGTCCTAAGTCACTGGTGTGGGTCAGAGCTCTTTGATCAGGATGTCCTAAGTCACTTGTGTGGATCAGAGCTCTTTGATCAGGATGTCCTAAGTCACTGGTGTGGGTCAGAGCTCTTTGATCAGGATGTCCTAAGTCACTGGTGTGGGTCAGAGCTCTTTGATCAGGATGTCCTAAGTCACTGGTGTGGGTCAGAGCTCTTTGATCAGGATGTCCTAAGTCACTGGTGTGGGTCAGAGCTCTTTGATCAGGATGTCCTAAGTTACTGGTGTGGATCAGAGCTCTTTGATCAGGATGTCCTCAGTTTCCTTAAAAGAGTAAAACAGCTGAAACTTCTTGCCAAATCTATTAGATTTATATACATGTGCCTTGTTAAAAAGCTTACTTATTGTTGATATAGAAGTAAGCTCTGTAGAGCAGGAATGACATTAAAGATAGATTTGGTTGCAAAAGTATTAAATATTTTGTTGTTGTTTTGTTGCTATGAGTTATTGTAGTATCTAGAGAATATCAATATTTTGTACAAATTAGGATTAAAAGCATCTCTATATGAAATTGTGGATCAAAGCCAAAGTTAATTGCATAGCAAATTTTCTAATTAGCTTTGGGTTCAAAAACATTAAAATCTGTACAAATGGTTTTACAAACTGAAACATATTTACACAGTACATGTTTCTAGTCTGCATATTAAACTTGTGTAGACAATTGTCATCAAGGTTGTATCTACATATTGTTCATTTTTTTTTATCTCATCTGAGCACAACCTGTCAAGCGGAGCTTTTGTGATACTGCTTCGTCTGTTGTTCGTTGTCAACATTTGAGCTTGTGAACACACTAGAGGCCACATTTATAGCCTAATCTTCACCAAACTTGATCAGAATGTTTGTCTGCATGAAATCGTGGATGAGTTGATTATTGGGTCACGTAGGATCAAAAAGTAGGTCACTAGGTCAAATCTTAGAAAAAACTTGTGAACACACTAGAGGCCCTATTTATTGCCTAATCTTTACCAAACTTGATCAGAATGTTTGCCTGCAATCTTGGATGAGTTCATAACTGGGTCACGTGGGTTCATTAAGTAGGTCAGCAGGTCAAACCTTAGAAAAAGCTTTTGAACACAATAGAGACCACATTTTTAGCCCAATCTTCACCAAACTTGATCCGAATGTTTGTCTGCATAAAATCTTGGATGAATTTATTATTGGGTCACATGGGATCAAAATGTAGGTCACTATGTCAAATCTTAGCAAAAGCTTGTGAACACACTAGAGGCCCCATTTATGGCCTAATCTTCACCAAACTTGGCCAGCATGTTTGCCAGTATGAAATCTTACATGTTTTGAAGTGTGTCATGCGGATTCAGTAGGTAAAATTCTAGAAAATGTTATCAATCCAGTGGCCACACTTATGGTCCAATCTTAACCAAAGATTTCTAAAGTAAATAACTCTTAATTACTTGATGTCAGATTTGAACCTACTAAAGCCTGTGCCATCAGGTGAGCAGTTAAGGGCCATTCATGGCCCTTTTGTTATGTTTATGCAGAGGTGTATAGCCATTTTTTTTTATACCAAGTGTATTAAATTTTCTTTTACTTTTATCTAAAACAGAAATTTCATATGTCTACATTTTGGTTTAGATTTAAACATTGATAATCTCATCATTGCCAATTTATTGCCAATCTGTTAATCATAAATTTAATACACAGGTATATCCTGCACATCATTGCTGCATGGAGTTGATCTTGTCAATCTCAGCATAAGACCATGACAGATTGAGCATACAAACACTTGAATAATATGTCAAACTGTAGTTTGAGGACTTGCGCCCTTGTTAAACAGCTGTAACAATGATGTTCTGATTGAAATCTTTATCATTTTTTGTATTTGATGTTAGAGACATCTTCATTTTATACAATCATTATTTTTGTAATCACATTAATTTTTACCATTCATAAAGAAATAATTGCTAAAGGATATTTAAAAAACAACAACACTGTTTTATTAAATAAATAAAATAAAAGACTAATTCATCCAGCCTGCGTATGAACCAACAAAGTCCTAGTTGTTCACTTAATCCCTTACCTGTAGCATAACTATGCTGATTAATTAATATTGACAGACAATAGCTTAACTCCACACATGTAATTATTTGGCCAGTACAGTGCTTACAGTTGCAAAGACAGAAAGTTTTTGTAAAATACTTGTCAGGAGAACATCACAAAACTATCTTGGTATGCACCCATGGAGAACTTGGAAAGCAAACTGCAATAGAACTGTAGTATATGACTGAACAGTTTGTATATAACAACTGTGCAGAACTGTATAAAACAGAACTATATTTACTAGAACTGTGCTTTACAGAACTGTGCATAGCATAACTGTATATAACAACTGTGCATAACAGAACTGTATATCACAGAACTGCGCGTAACAACTCTGCATAGCAGAACTATATATAACAGAACTATATTTACTAGAACTGTGCTTTACAGAACTGTGCATAGCATAACTGTATATAACAACTGTGCATAACAGAACTGTATATCACAGAACTGCGCGTAACAACTCTGCATAGCAGAACTATATATAACAGAACTATATTTACTAGAACTGTGCTTTACAGAACTGTGCATAGCATAACTGTATATAACAACTGTGCATAACAGAACTGTATATCACAGAACTGCGCGTAACAGAACTCTGCACAGCAGAACTATATATAACAGAACTATAACTAGATACTGTGCTAATCAGAACTGTGCATAACAGAACTGTATGTAACAACTGTGTATAACAGATCTTTTATAACATAACTGTACATAACAGAACTGTATATAACAGCCATATTTACTAGAACTGTGCTAAACAAAACTGCATAACAGAACTGTATATAACAGAGCTGTGCATAACTGAACTGTGCATAATGAAACTGTGCTTGACAGACCTATGCATTACAGAACTGTGCATTAAAGTACTGTATATAACAGAACTGAGTATTAACAGAACTGTGCATAAGAAAACTGTGCGTACTGGTGTTGTGCTAATTGATGGCTTGATCACTTAATCAGTCGATAGTTAATAAGCAGTTGGGCTTGTTATACATTCAGGTGTTTAATTGGGGTGAAAGGTGTACAGTATTTAAATGACTGATGAATTGATGATAAATACCACAAACAATTGTTTAAGGTACTTTCATATATTTTGTTGTCATTGATTATAAAGTGAAAATAAATAGAACTAACACATAAATTACCATGCAGACTTGTAGTTTATTTGTATAATAAAACTTTAAAACATTTTCTCTTCATTCTACATTATATGTGTGTTTTGTAATATAAGAAACAAATGCTAAGTATGCACTGTATCGCTGTAAAGGTGATCAATTTTGACCGTCTCTTTCTTGGTTAAGACAGATGACGCTGTCGTGTCCTATTGGTTGGAGTTGAACTAAAATTGACACTTTTCCACATACGTTGATTGAAAAAGTGGGAGATCACTGTTTCATATAAGAAAAACCCTGTGCATCGCTAGCGGCCATATTTATGGCCTAATCTGCACCAAAGATTTCTACAGTAAATAACTATATTTCACTTAATGCAAGATTGTAGCCACCTAAAAGACCATGTCTTCAGGTGAGCGATTAAGGGCAATCATCTCCCTCTTGTTTGTTTTTTGTTGCAGTTTTTTTTTACATCGCCTTTCTGTTCATATTGACGATACGTAGCTTATTATTAGGATGAACCTCAGGCATATCATAGGTCAGATGGAAAACCTCCCCACCCCTACGGTTTGGATATTAAAATGCCATCAAAGTATCCCTGTCCCAGAGTAAAATTGATTAAGTTGTTTTGCTTCAGGAATGTTTGTCTATCTAGAAGGAGAACTGTTACAGTTGTAATGTTAGTTTCTAACTGCATTCCCACCATATGTTATTTACCCTGTATGTGTGTTTCAGAACCCGAATGATGGTTTGGTACAGGACGTGTCAAGTACTGCTGTTCTCACACCTCTTGATGATGACCTGATTGGTAACATCACCGACATACCTGACCGTGGTAATTGGTCCGGACGATTCGACTTCCTTATGTCACTCCTTGGATATTCGGTCGGCCTTGGCAATGTCTGGAGATTCCCTTATCTAGCCTATAGCAATGGTGGAGGTAAGTTGTCCAATTAAATCTTCATCCAGTCTGAGGCAGTATAATTAACTTACTTGGTGATTGACTATTTATCTTCTGTGCATTGGAGTAATGTACCGGTATCTCACAATCCTTGACTAACTCCTCTTTTTTATACTTACAATACTTACAGTAGATGTTATATCATTGTTTTATTCATGTTGGCCAGAAGAATTGTATTAATGTTATTATTTGCCTTTTGTAAATAACCTTGTAATTATTGTTAATGATTTACATAATTATTTAAACCCTTCTGCTGAGTGATGAACATATTTAACTCAATGAATATTTTTTGGCTAAAGTATTCTATACATTTAGTACACTTATCTGCTTTTTCCATTCAGACCTCTGTATAAACTCTCTGAACAAACATAAGAGACCTTGATCTATTTTAGAAGAAGGAGATTTGTTGGTTTAGGTGTACAAATATTTGCAAACTTTACATATCAAAGTGACCTTTAATGAAGGCAAAAAAATTGCACATTAATTTAGATCTTATCCTTTATTTAACCCCACCTTCCCATTTCAATGATCAGTTGACCAGTTTTAAGTATTTGACAGTAAACAATATTGATTGTCATGCAGCCCACAGTATTGTTGAAAACATTCCATATCAAGTGATATCCCTGTGGGGTCATATGACACTCTGGCTAATGCATATAGGCTCGCTGCCTGTAGTGTGTGTATGTGTGTGTGCATTTACATTTGATAGGTGCTTTTTTGTGCTTCTGTTGTGCATTGTAACAAAACATGGCACAATGTAAGAATTATAACAACATTTCAACCCTCATAACTTATGTTGTTCACTATATTGCATTAAATATTCTGTTAATAACAGGTTATTATATTATCTTTAAAAATGTGCACTCTAATTCAAATTAGCTTTCATGTTATAAACCTGTCAGTAAGTAGATGTAGAAAAGTCTGATTCAATTTTAATATGCCACTGCAATAGTATCCTGCCTCTGCCTTCACAGTAACTCTGTGCATTTAATGATATGGTAACCAACTAAGAATGTGTGTTTCACTTGGTGACATCCAAAAGTGTTCTCATGCTTCCTGATCAATTGCCCATCTGTTTATTTCTCATGTCTCTCTATAAGTATTTCTTTTATAACTATATAGTTTAGTCGGAAGCATGTCACCAACAACTTTTAACAATATTGACTTGAAACTTGAGGAGTTGGATAAATCTTGGTAAGTCAGAACAGTGTACAAGAACCAGACGTTTGGCTGTGTGAATTTTTTGCTTAATCCATTTGTTTAATCAGTGTAAAGTCCAGCATATGAATATAACCATTGTATTTGATTTGCATTTAGCTTTTGACTGGCTTATAATCTTGTGTCCGGAATTGATTCAGGGAGCAGGTAACTTATTTGTATACTTGATGATTTATTTGTGAAAAGGTTATAATAAAAAATAACACCTTTGTTGTCCTTGGCTACCAGTCCCACTCAGAAATGATTTTTTCAGTGCATCTTACATCCTGAATACCAGCTTAAAGGTCCCTAATAATTTATGAAAACAGAACACAGAACAACCATCATTATTTTGTAACTTATGACCACAAATCAAGACCACAATATTATATCCTGATAAAATATACCCTCCACTCTTATATCAGTGATGGAATACGTATTAGGGTGTTAATTTATTCCACAATTATTTGCTGCTACAAAAAGTTTTGATTTTATGTATTAGTTTAAACACTTGCTAAATGTACAAGATACTCCTGTATTGCTGAATATAAGTGAAACATAATCTGCAAAACTGGCCCAGAAACAGGTCAAATTAAAGCAATGACAGCTTTTATAGTACATGTGAACAGATCTAGTCAACATTGTGTTGACATGTCCTTGTTTAAGACATCATGATGACATTATACAAACAATTGATATTGATTATCTTAGGTCAAAAACCTGCTAAGCACATATTGATCAAGATTAGGCAATTAGTAGAGGTCCCGATCAGTGACATTCTACTTGATACAGTCTGATCAAGATTTGCACTGTTTACCTCTGAGTGCCTAGAATTAGCTAAGGTTACTTATGTAAATTTTGTAAGAAACTAAGATTCAATATATTAATTTTTAACAAATTTAGTATGATGGTTATTAGACAAAGGGTCATCAATACAATTGTATCCGTCTTCCATTAGTTTTGACAAGTCACCTGAATAGCTTATTGCCCAATCACAGAGCACTAGATAAAGAGCACCATTTTGTATGTTAATTTGTCTTTCTCACTTCAACAACAATCTGTGACAGGAAATCATTGTAAGTGAGGTAAGATGGTTTTCCTTGCTTTAAAAATATTTTTGAAAATGTTTCCAGGCCATTTTTAGCTTATCTGAGCACGTGCTCAAGGGGAGCATTTGTGATAATGCTTCGTCTGGCGTCCGACGTCAACATTTTAGATTGTGAACACAATACAGGCCACAGCTTTTATCCAATCTTCATGAAACTTGGTCAGAATATTTATCTGCATGAAATCTTGGATGATTTCATTATTGGGTCACCTGGGGTCAAAAAGTAGGTCACTAGGTAGACTCTTAGAAACAGCTTGTGAACACACTAGAGACCACATTTATAGCCCAATCTTCACCAAACTTGGTCAGAATGTTTGTGTGCATAAAAAAATCTTAGATGAGTTCATTATTTAGTCATGTGGGGTCATTAAGTAGGTCACTTGGTCAAATCTTTGAAAATAGCATGTGAACACTATAGGGACCACATTTATAGCCCCATCTTCACCAGACTTGGTCAGAATGTTTGTCTGCGTGAAGTCTTGGATGAGTTTATTATTGGGTCACGTAGGGTAAAAAAATAGGTCACTAGTAAAATCTTAGAAAATGTTTGTGAACATACTAGAGGCCCCATTTATGGCCCAATCTCCACCAAACTTGATCAGAATGTTTGCCTGCATGAAATCTTGGATGAATTCATAACTGGGTTATGTGGGGTCAATAAGTAGGTCACATTTTAAAAAAATCTTCTGAAAACTTTAAGAGGACACATTGATGGCCCAATCTTCACCAAACTTGTACAGAATGTTTGCCAGTATGAAATCTTAAATATGTTTTGAAGTGGATCATGTGGATTCAGTAGGTTACTTGGTAAAATTCTAGAAAATGATATCAACCCAGTGGCCACACTAATGGTCCAATCTTCACCAAAGATTTCTAAAGTAAGTAACTGTTAATTACTTGATGCCAGATTTGAGCCTACTAAAAGCCTGTGTCATCAGGTGAGCGATTAAGGACCATCATGGCCCTCTTTTTTTTTATATGCTGTGGCAGGTACTTTTTAGGCAAACCCTAAGGTTGCTTCCCTCCTAATGCTTGGGGCTATGGGGACAGTATTATGCCCGACTTGTTGGTGTCAGTATAATGGACTGGCTGGGTTCAGTCCCTGGGCACCCCATAAGTGCCCCTGTGCTGTAATGATAGAAATGTTGCTGCACAGTAATCCCAATCTCAAAACAGCGGTTATGTGTTCCATGCTTCTTCTGTTTTTGCATAACAGTTATATGAGTATATATATTTTTTTATTCAAAGGGTCATTGTGAAATTAGCAAACTATTACACAAACAATCATGCAGTGTATCTCTTCTTAGTTAATCAATTTAAGCATAGAATGTTTGTGTCAGTGTTAACTGACGGATAATAAGCCGTGCTTCATGCAGAACAAAGGGAAATGTATTTGATACAGTTAATTGTTGACCGAAAGAATTCAAAGTTCACTTAAGGTCAATTATTGGCGGTCAATAATGACGGCAAGTCATTACTGCTAACAAGTTTATGTAGTATGTTTTCACCCTAAAACAACGTGAAAACTTTTTGCTAGGTTGCTAGACCCCGCCTGTAAGACGAGCCCCATACTTTAAACATGAAATTAAAAGAAAAAATCCCTGTCTTATAGGTGAGAAAATACGGTACTTTTTTTACACAATAATTTTGTGAAACAGTAAGTAAAGCATTCGTCTTCATAGATCACATAATGAAAGCTTCAAAATACTAAGTATTGATTTTAAGTGAACAGCAATATTTTAAGCAGAACCAGGCTAAATTTGCAAACAAAAATCAAATAATTACTTAATTAATGGAAAAACAAAACAACGAAGAACTTAAAAGGAAGCTCAATTTCTTCACTTATCACATGATATTTTCTCTGTGCTCCACATTGTCAGTAATGGCCCTTATGTCACAGAACAGCATGGCCCTAGTTAAATGTTGTCACTGATGACCTATACCACTAGGAAACAGGGGCTTGCTGAACAATTTAATACCATTCTCCACGGTTGTTAGGCTAATATTACTGCTGTGTATAACAGTCAAGTATTAGTTCCAAAAAGCATTGCATTTCATTGAAAAAGTGTTATTTTGCAGTATGGATAAATACGAGAGCATTTTTGGAAGTTTGTTGACTAAAGAAAGATAAAAATACAGTAACCTTTGATATCCAACTTTTCCATAAAGATAGTTTCATGTTTCCTTCAACAGCTTGTTTTTAAATGCCATAATAGTACTAACAAAATGTTGTTGTTTTTTATAATACTATACAATGTTACATACTATTAGCATAACTGTATATAACAACTGCATAACAGAACTGTATATCACAGAACTGCGTGTAATATTTTGTAACATCTCATCAGTATGCATCATTGCCTTGGGGAAAAATGTCCTGTGTTAAGTAGCTTCAGCCTAGAGACTATTTCGCACTACCAATAGCTGTATTAAGTTAACCTAGATGCCAGTATAAATGACATCAGAGAATATGAGACAACAGAGAAATTAATAGAGTTCACAAAACAACTCTAGCACAGTGCAAGACTTCTACGATGTTAGCCAGATTGCATTCTGGTCCTCTCTGTTTTCCTAATGTACCTTAGGAATAACTTCTCTCCTATAGTGTATCTTTGAATTGCTGTAAGATCCAACTTAATTACTGCACCAGTTTCAATTAAGATATGAATGAAGAATATTGGCAGCATTGTTTCCTTTATGTTACTAGTAAAAACAGTCTTGGTATGATGTAAGTACACTTGTTGAAATTTACTGAAATTTATTCAATACAATACAAAAATCTTCAATATGCATTTATGCCTGCTGTGCTTTTTTTGTTGTTATTGTGTGTTTTTTTTGTCCACAAAATTTTATTCATAGAGGTCTTTTATCTTTACTTTTAGCTCACCTGAGCACAACGTGCTCAAGGGGAGCTGTTGTGATACCGCTTCGTCCGGCGTTCATTGTTGTCGTCAGCATTTTAGGTTGTGGACACGCTTGAGGCCATAGTTTTTAACCAATCTTAACTAAACTTGGTCAGAATGTTTGTCTGTATGAAATCTTGGATGAGTTTGTAACTGAGTCACGTGGGTTCAAAAAGTAGGTTACTAGGTCATATCTTAGAAAAAGCTTGTGAACACACTAGAAGCCATAATTTATAGGCCAATCTTCACCAAACTTGGTCAGAATGTTTTGTCTACATGAAATCTTGGATGAATTCGTAACTGAGTCACGTGGGGTCATAAAGTAGGTCACTAGGTCAAATCTTAGAAAAAGTTTGTGAACACACTAGAGGCCATATTTATAGCCCAATCCACCAAATTTGGTCAGAATGTTTGCCTGCATGACATCTTGGACGAGTTCGTAACTGGTTGACGTGGGGTCAAAAAGTAGGTCACTAGGTCAAATCTAAGAAAAAGCTTGTGAACACACTGGAGACCATATTTATAGGCCAATCTTCACCAAACTTGGCCAGCATGTTTGCCAGTATGATATCTTACATATGTTTTGAAGTGAGTCATGTGGATTCAGTAGGTTACTTGGTAAAATTCTAGAAAATGTTATCAACCTAGTGGCCACTCTCATGGCCCTCTTGTTATACTTACCAACATATAATGGTATGTGTTGTTTGCACAAATAAATTGGACTTGTTAATAGGAAGTCAACTTTCCCAGTAACTTTGACGAGCAGGACAAACATTTCTGCAGTGAGCTGTATGAAAACGAAGCTTGACTTTGTTTCTTAGTGATTTTTTTCAGCAGGTTTGACCATGGTAGGTTAATTTATATTATACACTTAAAGGTTTGGGATGAAATAAGTAAATACGGTTGTTTGAAGCAATTAGCAGAAACTTAACTGTTGTAAATAACTCAGTACTGTTTTTAGCTCTCATTTTGTTTTTTGTTTAAATCGACATGCAAATGTAATAAGTCATATTGCTAGAAAATCAGTCACAAAAAAAAAGACATCCTGGCAAGACATTTGTTGGCAGGATGTATGTACTTTGCATAAACCTGAAAAGTTTGTACTTAGCATTCTAAGGATTAATCTATCATGTTTAACATATCTGATAGTTCTCAGCAGTATCATATCATATAGGTACTCAGTGTAATGGTCATTTTACTCTAGGATAACATTTTACTAACATCATAACATTTTGATGCGAAATGAAGGATTTACTTTGACTAAAACTATTTCTCTGCTTATGTACAATGCTAATATTCTGCTGTCAAAGAATGGAAGATATGACGAGGCAGGCATACTGCTGTTGGCACAATGATATCATGTTTAACTCTAACCGTATGGTAGTTTTCCATGATCATAAATGTTGACACCTGTAGTATGGAACAGATTTTGGATGCCACATGATTTGTTGTGTCCTTGACTTCATTTACTCCTAAGCTGCTAAGCATGAAGTAATTAGGTTCAGACCAATAGTGTAGATCCAGAACAGTCCACTCCTGCTGGGAGATGTTTGATCTTGTTCTGGGATATTTGTTGATAAGTATTGATCAAAGGACATGTTTATGTATGCATGAAATGTGTGGCAAATAACTGATAAGTAAACATTGGCTAACTAACAAATGTAATCTAAACATTCCAGGCCATCTGTTACAAATGATTTCACTTGCCAAGTGACCTCCCTTGGCTTATTATTTAAGTTTAAAATAAAATAAAACTTATTTTGTTATACAACTAGTTCTGCTAAGACAATAGCTTATCTATATATTTGAGTAGATCCCTAACAAAATGAAATAAAATACACGAAAAGAAGAGATATATAGTTATCAATTAGATAATCATGAAAAATTAAAAGAAAATTTTGTGCTAAGAGGGTCTGATGTTCATGAGTTAAGACAGTTTGTATTAGACATGCTTGGAGTGTGGTGAGACAGTTGCAGGGCTTTTTCAGGGGTTTTTGGGAAAAGGCCCCAGCCTAAATTGGGAATTTTTGACGTGGTAAATAGTCGAATTTGGGGAAAAAAAGTATCGACGAATCAAACCAATTGGGAAATTTCGACATTTATTTTTCTGCATTCAAGCTTAATCTGCCTTGCTTTTGTGTCCCTGAAAGTGTTACAGAGCTCTTCAAGAGTTTGTTCAGAAAGCTCTGCAGGGCCTTCTATACAGATTCTTATTAAATTGGAGAGTTTTTCCTGGCCAAGGGAGCTTCTCAAAGAAGTGCATAGTAGGTTCATGGTGCTGAATCCTCTATCCACAGCTTCTGTGCTGGATGGTACTATGGTCATCATCTACAGTAGTTGATAGATTCTAGATCGCGTAGTATTTACTATTGTACGACATTTTTCGTCACTATATTTCGCGGGTCAGTATAAAAGCTGGTACTGCATGTACCGTTTTTGCTTCATAACTCCTTTCATTTTTATACACAGTCAAACAGGTATGGCGAAAATACTTTTGTTTATGAAATAAAAAATAATTCCTGTTCATTTTCAAACCATACATTGATTACAATGTAATCTGGAATGGCTCCATGACGCATCTTCAACTTGCGTTATGGTATACAGCTGGGTAAGAGTCTATGTTTTCACCGGTTACATTCAAACATAAATTCACGGAAAGTAGTTTTCACAGATCACCGATCAAAAGTAAACAAACGATTCGCTTAATTGGTAGAATTCTCTTGATTTTATGGTTTCTTGGTTATTTATTTTTTTTAAAGGTAAAAGGCATTTCGGTTCAAATGGAATTAATTTATGAGATTGGGAATTTTTTTCTTGAAATTGGGAAAAATGTTCGCTATTTGGTTTTGGGAACGGGGCCGAATATCGGCCCTGTGAGACAGGCTGAAAAAGCCCTGAGTTGGTATTAGACATACTTGGATTGTGGTGAGTCAGTTTGTATTAGACATGCTAGGAGTGTGATTAGACGGTTTGTATTAGACATGCTAGGAGTGTGATTAGACGGTTTGTATTAGACATGCTTGGAGTGTGGTGAGACAGTTTGTATTAGACATGCTTGGAGTGTGGTGAGACAGTTTGTATTAGACATACTTGGAGTGTGGTGAGTACAGTTTGTATTAGACATGCTAGGAGTGTGATTAGACGGTTTGTATTAGACATGCTAGGAGTGTGATGAGACAGGTTGGTATTAGACATACTTGGAGTGTGGTGAGACAGTTGGTATTAGACATACTTGGAGTGTGATGCAAAAGTTTGTATTAGACATGCTTGGAGTGTGATGCAACAGTTTGTATTATACATGCTTGGAGTGTGGTGAGTCAGTATGTATAAGACGTGCTTGGAGTGTGGTTAGGCAGTTTGTATTAGACATGCTTAGAATATGGTGAGACAATTTGTATTGTACATGCTTAGGAGTGTGGTGAGACAGTTTGCAGGGATTTACCGGACGCAGGATCCTGCATCAATCACAGCGCTGGAAGCACAAAAATAAATTCTGTGTCCATGTGGTCACACAAAATATGCCCAGAATAACTCATTTGAATAACTCATTTTGACATTAAATGTTTTGGTTATCCGCAATATGTCCTTGACTATGCTATAAATTTCATACCACATCATTGTGTATGTAAGTTTACCAGCCAATAAATACGCATGTTAAAGTTAAAAGCCAATAGCTTACAGCAGATGTTGTTAGAAAAGCTTTACTGTTCATGCTCATGTGTTATTTAAATGAAAGCTTATACATAAGTTAGAACAATATGTCAAAAGAAACTGACTTAAGAAGTTTTGGGGGTAAAAGGAAAGATCGCCAAGTTGATGAACAGGACATTGTGTCATCCACGGTCAGTTATGAGTCGAGTACATCATCGCAGTCATCTTCCAAGTCAAAACATGAGCATAAATATCAGTCTGTTTGGCTTGACAAATATAAGTGGCTACAGTATGACAACAAAACAACATGTATTGCAACACCTGTATTTCTGCAAAGAGTTCATCAAATCCAGTTACAAAGGGATGCACAAACTTTCAAAACTCAACATTACTTCGCCATCAGGACTCAAAAGTCCACACAAGCAGTGTTCATCTTAACATGCATTGCAATTTTGCAACCGTGAGTAAAGCTGTACTCAATCAAAGCTTGGAAGAGACCTTAAGTAAAGTTGGAAATGTTATTCAGTGTTTAATTACATATACTAGTAAAGCCATTACATGGCTATAATGTTCAATTTCTACGAGTAAAATGACTTGGACACCCAAAGTTTCATTCTGGACCCCTGTTGTCATAGATCATGCATCCAGTGGACCCCTGAAATAAAAAAGGTAGCGTAAATCCCTAAGTTTGTATTAAACATGCTTGGATTGTGGTGAGACAAGTTGTATTAGACATGCTTGGATTTTGGTGAGACAAGTTGTATAAGACATGCTTGGATTGTGGTGAGACAAGTTGTATTAAACATGCTTGGATTGTGGTGAGACAAGTTGTATTAGACATGCTTGGATTGTGGTGAGACAAGTTGTATTAGACATGCTTGGAGCTTGGTAAGACATTTTCCCTGGTGTTTACCATAAGGCCGGGTTGAACTGGTTAAGTCTGATTTTAAGATAAACATTGGCACTCAAACTCCCACTCAGGGAATGGTTAGAGGAGTCTGCACATTGGCCTTGTAAACAGTTTAAGCTGGGAATGTCCGCTGTGATAAGATTAACTTTTTGCCTTATGGGTATGAATTGATCAGACTTAGGCAAATAATGCAGATCCATATCTGCCATCTCTGTGCTGGCAACAGTCAGATCTGTATCTGCACTATTTGTGGCAGAGTCTAGCAACATTTTAAACACTTTTTTACCTTTGTATGTATTCAAACAAATCTTATTTTCTAATGGAAATATTAACTAGTGTGGCATGATAAAGGTTATCAGAACACAAAAGTGAGGTTCAACTAAAACAGAATTAGACAGAAATTACAATGAATGATTAATTATGTTGACAATCTAGTTTTTGTTACCAATGAATAATTAATTTTGGCATGTAAATGTATCAGATAAGTAAAATGAATACCACTTTTAATGATGCATGTAAAAATATCGTGTGTGTATCTTTTATGGAGGGCATGTTAAGTTATCACCCAATGGGACGGATGGTCAGTGTTTAGTTATCAGAAACAAGAAGCAGTTGCAACCTATCATTTCTTAACATCATTCTGGCACTGCCTTCCTGTTGGTAATAATGTGTTCAATTATGGTACATGCAACAATTCATGCTTCGCCTGAATGGTAATACCAACACAAAACTGATTATGATCACCATCTCTAATCAGTTGAGAGACTTTTTTTAATATTAGACATAGTTAACCAAAACATGTGTTAATATACTAGTGACCCCATTTAACAAGACATACCTGCTACTTGTAATAAACCTAACATGCAGGTGCTAAGGGTTGACAGGGTCAACATGACCTACCTGGCCACTAGCTGTTGTCACAGATGAATTGCAGAATATATTCCATCTGACAGCTGCAAAGTCAGGGGTCATGTACTAAATTGACTCAGTGAAGTTGTTTTTCTAATTTTCAGATCCTTGAACAAAAAGCTACTGCTAGTGGTAGTCATGTTATTGTTCAACTTCTGCTAAACTAACACTGACAAGGCAATGGCAAAGATTTTGCATCAAGGTCACCAAGCTACTGACAGCTGTCTGATTATGATCTGCACCATGTGCTGCCCAACTCTATAATACTATGTTTAGTTGCCTTCACCAGCAAAAGAAGACATAATTTAATGAGAATTAACAATTAGGTTAAGTGTTACCAACAAAACAAGCAGGTATAGCATCACTTATTGTTAATAATTTCATCAGCCTACACCTGCCGTCAGATGTTAATAATGTCATCATCCTTACACCTGCAGTCTGATGTTATATCTGAAACACATGGAAGGTGTCTCTATCTATCGTGACATCTGACAGTAGGTTTATAATCAATTTGACTATTGGTAAATAAAAAGGCCCTCAAAATAAATAACATGTTATATATTACATCTTAATTACTGATGCAATGTGTAACACTACGCTTACATATTACATACATCTTACATGTCAAGAATACAATGTCTGATCAAGATTCTTAACTATTTTGGCAATAAATCCAGGTATTTTTCTGCTAAAGTACTCCATTACTTATGTAAACTGTGCATCTGTAATCTGTGTTAACTTGGAGCCTGCTGAACCTGAATTAATCACACCTAAGCAAATAGTGAAGGAGCTGTGCTGCTTGCTGTGGAGTCTTTAGTCATGTGTCTTCATATTTTCTGGTTATTTCTAGATAATAAAAAGAAAACTAAGAAATGTAGAAGGTTTGGGGTTAATGTCTACATATATGTCCTATTGGGCCTAATGAACCGGTGTGAGACACTTGTAAGATTAATTCCTGCCTTCTTCTGTCAGAGGTGACCTACACGAGTTTTACTGACATTGCTTGTACAGGTTTGTAGGTCAGCATGCAGCTGAAAACTCTATAATACACATACAGGTTAAACACATTCTTAGAATGCGAAAAAGCATATTTACAAATAAAAATTTTATGAGCATTTTAGAAAAAGCGTTAGTAAAAGGTATTTGCTTTTCTTACACATCAAAGATCTAGAAGAAATTAATGATGACAATTAAGATTGTACAATTCTCAAACATAACAATTACGATATATGCAACGTTATCCTGTTAAGGATCAGATGTCTAGCTTTGGAAAATGTTATAAAACAAATAAAGTGTCAAATAAAGTATAGTTATTATTACAGAATATCCGTTAAAACATATTGTTTGATATTAACTTTAAATGTCACATGAGAAAAACAATCAAGACCCTTAAAATCTGTTCTGGGTAAATTATACCAAATGCAGTTGTTGTCAAGACTGACACTTCATTATAATACAGTAATTATATCAGCAAAAGAGGTTAAAGAAATATGAGTTTAATATTGATCCCAAAACATTTAATCAAATAGCATGGGAATACTTCTATTGTTTATATTTATTTTTTTTTATTTTTTTTTTTTTTCATGCACTCTTTTAACATCAAAAGGTAACATTTGTTTACCACAGTTTAATAAAAACTAAATAACCATGTTAGTTTAATGCCACTCATTTCATCACCAATTTGAAACATTTATTACTGCAGCCCCCAAAATGTGGAATATGATGATAAACAATACAGTATTTGAAAATATTATGATGACCTGTTACAGACCTGTCTGGGAATACCACACGTGGTTTGGCTGTTCTAGATATGTATATGTCAGATGTTTACATAATGCATGCCCACATGTTGGACTGAGATGATGCAATCTGTTTGGTTTATACTGGCAGCCACTCCGATACATCCTGTGGGTGTGGGTTAGTACAAGGCAATCAGAAATTAATGGCCTGCATAGCAGTATTATATTGACTAGCCTAAGATAAAATGTGTAGATCCAGATGAGCTGGAGTTTGCTGATCAGGATCTGCACTATTTGTTCCTGAGTCTCCAGCAGTATAACATTGTATAGACTGTAGCACCTTTGCATGTAGATGTAAGTAGATAACTGAAAATAAGTAAATGTAATTTACTACTGTAGTACGATGAGGTTAAGCCATACCAAACGGTGATTTGACTCATAGACGCGTATTTATTGAATGTATAATAATTAGTATAAACGGTTTTATTCATGATGAAGCTTTTATTAATGACAGAAAATTTTATTAATGACAAGTTTTGACTAATGATGCATAAAAATATGAAACCTGGGTATTTATTCAATACAAGTTCACTCAAGAATGAGGCATGATCATACTCTTGTCCCAATTTTTAGCTCAGGTATTTTAGCTCACCTGAGCACAGCATGCTTACGGGGAGCTTTTATGATACCACTTTGTCTGGCGTTTGTCGTCCATCATCAACATTTTAGCTGGTGAACACACGTGAGGCCACAGTTTTTATCCAATCTTCATCAAACTTGGTCACCTGGGGTCAAAAAGTAGGTCACTGTCAAATTTTAGGAAAAACTTGTGAACACATTAGAGACCACATTTACAGCTCAATCTTCACCAAACTTGGTCAGAATGTTTGTCTGCATGAAATCTTGGATGTGAGTTTGTAATTGGATCACGTGGGATCAAAAAAGCAGATCACTAGGTCAAATCTTAGAAAAAGCTTGTGAACACATTAGAGGCCACATTTATAGGCCAACCTTCACCAAACTTGGTCAGAATGTTTGTCTGCATGAAATCTGGGATGAGTTCATTATTGGGTTACGTGGGGTCAAAAAGTAGGTCACTAGGTCCTATTTTAGAAAAACCTTATGAAAATACTAAGATGCCCAATATTCACCAAACTTGGCTAGCATGTTTGCCAGTAAAAAATCTTACATATGTTTTGAAGTGGGTCATGTGGATTCAGTAGGTTACTTGGTAAAATTCTAGAAAACCCATTGGCCACACTGATGGTCCAATCTTTACAACAGATTTCTTTAGTAAATAACTTTTAATTACTTGATGCCAGATTTAAGCCTACTAAAAGCCTGTGTCATCAGGTGAGTGATTAATGGCCATCATGGCCCCCTTGTTTAAGCTTTCATTCTTGTCCCTTTTGGATTTTTTTTTTTTTTTTACTCTACTCAATACTTAAGTTCTTGTTTTATGTTAAACTGACATTAGATATTCAAATATCATGAGTTGGGGTAAAACCAAAACAAATAACAACACAAATTTTGCTTGTTGGTTTACTGTCAGGAGTTAAGTAGCGGCTGAGTTAATGGACCATTGATGTTTATATATGACAGATTGGAGGTTGACTTTCAATCAATTGTACTTAGTTGTAAGCCTTAAAAGCATCTCAAGAATGTTTGTTTCAGCCAAGTAGATGTTTACAACCATTTTGTTATGACTCATTTCTTGTACACAAGTTTCAAGATTCTAGTTACAAAATATACAATAACCATACACTGATTGGCTTGATAGTAATGTAAATGTTTCAGTATATACACTGTTTGGATCTTATTGTTCTGTACCTACAAAACTGTTGCCAAGTCACTGTAAGTAAAACGAATATCTTATGTTGTTTACTGTTCTTCTATTGAACTGGGAGAAAGGACTCGGCTAATGGTTTAAATTCAATACATCACTCTATGTTGTCATAAATATAAAATATTGAATATAAAATATCATAATGCGAATGTATGTGTAGTAACATATACATAGTGTGGGCTGAGATGATGCAATATTTCATGGTGTCCCCCACGCCACTCCCATCCTCTATGAATGATAACCCAACAGGAGATTGTCCTTCATTTATTGACCTATCCTAGAAGTATGGTCTGTTTGTGAAGGTAGATATGGCTATCAATGTAAGGTTCATTTAGAACTGGCATACATTGATTGTATGGGTTAAAGGTTTGTTAGCCTTTTTACCATTGTTCCTGTCAATTACAGGGTAGATAACATCTGAGGCGGCTTGACTTAGAGTTCAGTAGAGTATCAGTAGTCCTCCTTGAAGTGATGTTCTGGCTTCCTACCATGCACTACCTTGACATTTGGACACAATTTTGAGCCAAAACTTATTGACATTATAATCCTGGACCATGTCACGTATACAAAGCTGGCAATACTATACAGATTAAGGCAGCAGACTAGAGTTTGCCAATATGATTTAAGACTTGCGGAGGGAAATAGCCCTGTTGGTTATACATATGCTTGACTGCAGCATTCCATTGTTAATTTATTCTCTGTTTTGATTAATATCTTATCATCTTTATAATAGATAATTTTACCAGGCTGTATTCTAAGCTTGCAAACTGCAGTAAAGGTTGCAATCCTATTTTATGACTGTACATTTCAGAAAGTGGGTCCTTTTAAGAGCGGAATACTTTCAGATAGGGAAAGTTTTACTGATGACAAAATTATTAACAAAAAACACAATCTCTGTTGCCAGACACTACAGGCCACCATGTATTTTACTTATTATGTTACATTACATCACAGTGTCTTCTGTTGCGCATGTAGATTGTAATATGGAAATCATTTTTTGACAGGAATTTTGAGATGAAATTGGGGAGAAATATATACTTTTTCATTGGGGGAATGGGGCCGAATTGCAGCCCCAAAAATGGCATTAAAATAGGCCTGATGATGTATGTTGTTTTTTATCTTTATACTTTGACAAGATATTTGCTGTCCACAATTTAGTAATGTTTGCTTAAAAGCAAAAGTCCTTTCAATACATGTAATGTCAGATGGGATAGATAGAGACAGCATAATTATGAACTTAATTATAGTCGCAATAATTATGCAAGTCCTCTGAACTATGATTGCAAAATAAATGATACACCGTATAAAGCTTAAGACAGCTCTTCTTTTATTTTTCTTTCCATACATGTTGTTATTAGATTGGTCTGTTTTAAAACAATTAAATTAGGTATAATTAAGCTTTTTCTTTTCTTTCCAAAATAAAGCTTTAAAGTGGGTCTGTATTAAATTATTTAATTAATGGAACCACTTTCACTTTAAGTCTCTCTTGCAGCACATTATTTGTTGTTTTCAATTTTAAATCCATTTACTTTTGAAAGATTTGATTACTTGCAGTGGTTAAGGCCTTTATCAACTTGTTTGAACATATTTTACTTGTGTCAAAGATTCTGAAATGGTACTTAAACAATTGCCCCCTCCTTCTACTCCCCTCCTTCCCAAAATATTGAGGAAAAACATTCTCTTCCTTTTTAAATAATATAAAAGTGTCATCTCTGATTTTCCTTCTGCTATATTCATTTGTTGTTTTGTTGTTGTTGTTGTTTTTCTGTATTTTTGTTGCTATATATCATCATTTTTGCTTGTTGTTTTAGGTAAGTATATTCCTGTTGTTTATTCAAGGGCATAAGTGTTTTTATTATGTTTTTCCTAAAGTCTTTTTAACCAGGTTTTCAATGAAAATGCTGGTTATTAGATTGGGGTGTGGCAGGCAGACAGTATCAAACAGAGGGTTACCGGTCAACTTGAGTTTGGTTAATCCAATCCTGCTGAAACTTGGATATAGCACGCTTGCATAACTACCTAGCTTGGATTTGTTAAATCGTTGAAAACCTGGTTTTGTGATGTGGCCACCTTTCTTGTTTATACATTATGTTCTTGAAAAGTCTTGTTAAATGTTCAATTTGTTTCAAATTATTACATTTTTATTGTTCCAGGGGCATTTGTGTTTCCATTTGTCCTGATGTTATTCCTCCTGGGCATTCCACTGATGTTCATGGAGCTGTCGTTTGGACAGTATGCTGGGCTTGGACCCTCCGTCATCTTCTCCAGGTTCTGTCCACTCTTCCATGGTAACCAGTTAATCACTTACTTTAAAAAAAAATCAAATTTTTGGAAGTTAAAGTGCAGTTATAGCAGGAATTTCTTGATTTTAAAACCTGTCCGATAGACTAGGTCCTGTTGTATATATATATCTTTAATATATAAATATATAAAATATATATAAATTTAGAAACACTTGTCAACTTATAACGTAAGATTTTGTTTTTAAAATTATTAAGCACTTGTATCCTGTAGATTTTTGGTGTAACATAGATTTCACAATTGAACTTGATAAGTTTATATGTTGGAAAACTTTGTTTTGTAATGTTCCTTTATTCCCTGGTATCATGCAGTGTGCTGAATGCTGTTTATCTTGCAGGTCTGGGTTATGGTATGATCTTCATATCAGCAACAGTGTCCCTCTACTACACAGTGATTATTGCCTGGTGCATCTTGTACCTTGTATTGTCCATCAGGAGTGAGCTTCTCTGGGAGAGATGCCATGAACCATGGGCAAGTGAAAGTAAGTGGCAATGTAAACAATGAACTGGTATATACTGTACTTTGCAGAATATAACCTCCCTTGGATGATACCCAGCTAAGACTATTTTAAATACCACACAGCAAAAAGTAAACTACACCATGTTTGCCCAAAAGTTATGTGTAAGCAAGTCATATCTTCAGGCCAACACGCGCCCACAATTACATTCTGCTTCTTTACATAGTATTGAAAGTGGAGGTGTATAGTTTGAAAAAGGACCATTCATCTAGCAAAAAAAATATGTTAGCAGGTTATCAACAACAGTTCTCAGCAGTTCTCATTGTCTTACAATGAGACTACTTTTCCAAAGCACCAAAGCAGTCAATACCACATTGCTAGCAGGGCTTCAATTTTTTACGATAATGAAAGCCCAAGGTTCAGTAATTATAAAGTGTATTAGTCCAGCAAAAACTCACGAAACATGCCAATTCTTGTTAAATTTCTGCTTGTTGTGAAAGGACTATTGTTTTTGTGTATACATTAGCATTTCTATATCCACATATTATGTGTGTATTATTCAGACTGCTACTCGTACAAGGATGCTGATGAATGTCATCAGACAAATGGGAGCATTTACTACAAGAACACTTGCTACAACGCTACAGAAAACCTGATACACAACTATACATACCTGGCCAAGAACATCACCAAGATAGCACCAGCACAGGACTTCTTCGAGTAAGGCACAGCTTTATATAAGCATTTTAGAACACTTAAACAGGTTTATATTGTCACCTTCCACTGTGAAGTGTAATGAGTTTATTATGAAAAAGAAAGAAATATTTATGATCTTTAACTATGATTTTTAGTGTAAATTTTAAACTTGCTGCTTAGCAAACATTGGTCAATACGAATTGGTTCGGAAACACCTGGCAGTCCATCAAACAACTGTTAAGAAGTCATTGTCAGGACTCTGTTGCCAAACATTGTTACTGGAATTCATAAAGAATTGAAGAGAAGTCAGATGTGCTCTTAAATATCAAACAATGTTTGGCAACAGAGTCCTGACAATGACTTCTTAACAGTTGTTTGATGTGACTATATCCATGTTAATAAAACTTTCAACCGAACTTTTCTAACACTTGTTCTTTGCTAAATATTCCACTTGTGACATCAATGATCATAAGGTCAGGTTTTTCATGAGGAATTTCTGTGGCTTTTCTTTGTACAAGTATTCCATCTCTAGAGTTTTTTCAGTTGATATTAATGACATTGTCCGCATGGATCGTCCACACAATGAGCTGATAATACAGTTCTTATGAAAACTTTAAAGTTTTTGGTAGCAGTATATAGAATCTTCCATCCTTATCATGTGATAACCATTCACAATACAAACCTAAGTCATTTGCTAACAACTACATGCAAAGGTATCTTGCTAGAGATTTTGAAGCAATTAGAGCAGAACCCTGGAGCTGTCTGACCTGGATCTGAACTGTATGCCCAAGTCTGATCTACTTGTGCTTTACAGGCTATGAGTTAATAACTGTTGTGTGATTGTAATTATCATTTGTTGGTTGGTTTTAACAAACCACTAACAATCTTTTATTCATACTTATTCTGTGTTCTTTGTTGCAACTTCATTCAGTTTTACAAGACATGAAGTTTGAAACATATAAGAAACTGTTCAGACTGATAGACAATTCCAAAATGTAAAATTTCATTTGTTCTAGGCGCATTCTGTTACACATTTCTAAGGGTGTAATTTCTTTTTGTTTCAGTCGCAGTGTGTTATACATATCGAAGAGTATACTGTTATTTGTTCCAGGCGTGGTGTGTTACACATTTCTAAGGGTATACTTTTATTTGTTTCAGGCGTGGTGTGTTACACATGTCAGAGGGTATAGAGCACATGGGTATCCCTCAGTGGCCCATCCTGCTGTGTCTGGCTGCAGCATGGGGCCTCACGTTCCTGGCACTCAGCAAAGGTGTCAAGTCCACTGGCAAGGTAGCAGGTTTTTCTTTGTTCAAGAAACACATGTGCACATAAATGGTCTCCAAATAAAGATTGCAAGGAAGCTTGTTGGTGTGTTATTGGTTGCACTCATGCAAGTTTGTTAGGTTGTCTAAAACCATTGATAGCTGAAAGTTGCTACAAATCCTTAGCTGTTGGGTTTTCTTAAATCCTTTAGTATAAAAATATTTTACAGTTGTTTTTAATCATTTATTAGAACTGGTAAAGCAGATACATGTTTAGTGTGCTCCCTTTATCATAAAAACATGGCATAAAACTATGCACAGTCACATAATTCTGACACCTGGCTCTACCTTTATAAACTAAATCTTGGTAATACAGTCTGGACATTCTTTTTGATAAATATTTTCAAATGTAGCCTTTAGTTCATGCTCATGAAAGTCTGTTTATCTTTCAGGTTGTGTACTTTACTGCATTATTTCCATATGTGGTCTTAATTATCCTATTTTTCCGTGGAGTCACTCTTCCTGGAGCCAAACAAGGCATTATTTACTACATCACTCCAAAGTTTGAGAAATTGCTAAGTGCCAAGGTAAGCTGTTTTATGATATGTTTTCTGCAAATATCCACATTTTACTATTCTTTAGTTAATAAAATACCTTAAAAATGAGGATGACTATGATAACGGTGAAAGTGATAGAAGACAGAAAAATAATATGAGGCTTATAAAAAGGATGATCTAGATGCTGCTACTGCTACTGATTATAATGATGATGACTGCTGTAGAAAAAGAGTATGTTAAAAAGGCAGCTCATTTATTTGATGCTTATAACGCAAAATTATTAATTGATGTATGTTCATGCTGTTACAGGTGTGGTCAGATGCTGCAGCCCAGATTTTCTTTGCCCTTAGTCCTGCCTGGGGAGGGTTGATCACTCTATCCAGCTATAACAAGTTTCATAACAACTGTCTCAAGTAAGGACACAAGCATTACCTCCCCTTCTATGTTTTGCATTACCAGTTCATGAGAATCCATTTCACCTGTGAATGATTATTCCATCAATAAGAAACAAATTATGGAAGGTTTTGTTCTTCAACTTTTCAAACTGTTAATCTAGGACTTAATAGTCATCTTATATTGCAGACACTTATAAGTAAAAAAAACAAACACCCAATATTGATCAGTTTATTAAAGTTTTGCTGAGGATTTTCTGATGCTAGATACAACATCAAAGATACTTTATTCAATTAATATTAATGCCTTAAGGTATATGTTTTATACAAAAATGCATTTTCTTTAGTTGCTATGTGATCTTAGATGTTGGTTTCTAATAAGAAATTGTAACAATACTGTTTAACTTTCACAGTGTATTCACAGTAATATGTATTGTTTGGTCTGCCATGTGAAATTTAGACCTCTGACAGGCAATCCCCATCTTCTTAACCCCATTTTCTTTGTCTTTTCTGACCATGTGTCCCAACCATCTTAGCCTTCACTGCCTTAGTATACTGGTGAAATTTACACAAAAAACATACTGATTCTCCAACTTGCCTTGCAGGGATGCTATGATAGTGTCAGTTCAGTAACATAGCAACCAGTTTGTTTGCTGGTTTTGTCATTTTTCGCCATCATTGGATATCTGGCACAAGAGTTGGACAAGAACATAGAGGATGTTGTGGATCAAGGTACATATAGAATATAAATTATTTATTTTGGTTTTTGTCCCATATTCACCAACAACTTTCTAGTAAGGATATCTAGTAGAGTAGTTTAGATATAGACTTGGAAGCCTGGAGATCTGCACCAATTAAGCTTGAGACACTGATGTTGTATGTGTTGTTCATGTAACATGTTTTACGATAGCTAGGGATGTTCAACCTAGTTTTACCTAGATGGACACATCAAATGAGTGTAATTATTATTTAATTGATAAATGAACAGCAATAGTCACCTGGAAAAGTATGATATTTAAAGCTAAAATTATGTGCCTACTACTGAATTATTATGTTCTTGTTTATTTCTTTTGTTAGATAATATATGACTGTGTATGTGCAGGTGCCGGGCTGGCATTCATTGTGTATCCAGATGTGGTGACTCGATTACCTATATCTCCCCTCTGGTCAATACTCTTCTTCATCATGATGATCACACTTGGCATGGGCAGTGAGGTAAAGCGATCTCACTTTAATGTGTATTTTAACTCACAAAACACATATTATGCAACATGGTCAAAATGCTGATATTGTAAATTTAATAGAAATACTCAGATTTTAAAAATGCTAATAATAATAGATATCATTGATCAGGCAAAGGCAAACAGTGTAACTGTAGGTAGCTTTTGCTAGGAGCTTTCAGATCAGAATGTGCACTTTTTTAAAACATTCTCTTAATTACTACATGTGATATCTAATAAATAAAGTTGTCAGCAAATAACTAAGCATTCAATATTCATGTTAACAAATGTTGCAAGCTGTTATACAGACTGTTTTACATATGTTCCAGTTTGCCCTCCTGGAAACTGTTATATGGACTGTTTGACATATGTTCCAATTTGCCCTATTGGAAACTGTTATATGGACTTTTTGACATATGTTCCAGTTTGCCTTTTTGGAAACTGTTATAAGGACTGTTTGACATATGTTCCAGTTTGCCTTTTTGGAAACTGTTATACAGACTGTTTGACATATGTTACAGTTTGCTCTCCTGGAAACTGTTGTAATGACTGTTTGACATATGTTACAGTTTGCCCTATTGGAAACTGTTATAATGACTGTTTGACATATGTTCCAGTTTGCCCTATTGGAAACTGTTATACAGGCTGTTTGACATATGTTCCAGTTTGCTTTTCTGGAAACTGTTATACAGACTGCCATATGTTCCAGTTTGCCCTATTGAAAACTGTTATATGGACTGTTTGGCATATGTTACAGTTTGTTCTCCTGAAAACTGTTATATAGACTGTTTGCATATGTTCCAGTTTGCCCTCCTGGAAACTGTTATACAGACTGTTTGACATATGTTACAGTTTGCTTTCCTGGAAACTGTTATAAGGACTATTTGTGATGTATGTTCCATTTTTTCTTACTGGAAACTGTTATATAGAATATAGACTGTTTGCATATGTTCCAGTTTGCCCTTCTGGAAACTGTTATACAGACTGTTTGACATATGTTCCAGTTTGCCCACCTGGAAACTGTTATACAGACTGTTTGACATATGTTCCAGTTTGCCCACCTGGAAACTGTTATACAGACTGTCATATGTTCCAGTTTGCCCTCCTGGAAACTGTTATACAGACTGTTTGACATATGTTCCAGTTTGCCCACCTGGAAACTGTTATACAGACTGTTTGACATATGTTCCAGTTTGCCCACCTGGAAACTGTTATACAGACTGTTTGACATATGTTCCAGTTTGCCCACCTGGAAACTGTTATACAGACTGTTTGACATATGTTCCAGTTTGCCCACCTGGAAACTGTTATACAGACTGTCATATGTTCCAGTTTACCTTTATTGAAACTGTTAAACAGACTGTTTGACATATGTTCCAGTTTGCCTTCATTGAAACTGTTGTACAGACTGTTTGACATATGTTCCAGTTTGCCTTCATTGAAACTGTTGTACAGACTTTTTGACATATGTTCCAGTTTGCCCTATTGGAATCTGTTATATGGACTGTTTGACATATGTTCCAGTTTGCCCACCTGGAAACTGTTATACAGACTGTTTGACATATGTTCCAGTTTGCCCACCTGGAAACTGTTATACAGACTGTTTGACATATGTTCCAGTTTGCCCACCTGGAAACTGTTATACAGACTGTTTGACATATGTTCCAGTTTGCCCACCTGGAAACTGTTATACAGACTGTCATATGTTCCAGTTTACCTTTATTGAAACTGTTAAACAGACTGTTTGACATATGTTCCAGTTTGCCTTCATTGAAACTGTTGTACAGACTGTTTGACATATGTTCTAGTTTGCCTTCATTGAAACTGTTGTACAGACTGTTTGACATATGTTCCAGTTTGCCTTCATTGAAACTGTTGTACAGACTGTTTGACATATGTTCCAGTTTGCCTTCATTGAAACTGTTGTACAGACTGTTTGACATATGTTCCAGTTTGCCTTCATTGAAACTGTTATACAGACTGTTTGACATATGTTCCAGTTTGCCTTCATTGAAACTGTTATAAGGACTGTTTGACATATGTTCCAGTTTGCCTTCATTGAAACTGATGTACAGACTGTTTGACATATGTTCCAGTTTGCCTTCATTGAAACTGATGTACAGACTGTTTGACATATGTTCCAGTTTGCCTTCATTAATACTGTTGTACAGACTGTTTGACATATGTTCCAGTTTGCCTTCATTGAAACTGTTATAAGGACTGTTTGACATATGTTACAGTTTGCCTTCATTGAAACTTGATGTACAGACTGTTTAACATATGTTCCAGTTTGCCTTCATTGAAACTGATGTACAGACTGTTTGACATATGCTCCAGTTTGCCTTCATTAAAACTGTTGTACAGACTGTTTAACATATGTTCCAGTTTGCCTTCATTGAAACTGTTATAAGGACTGTTTGACATATGTTCCAGTTTGCCTTCATTGAAACTGATGTACAGACTGTTTGACATATGTTCCAGTTTGCCTTCATTGAAACTGATGTACAGACTGTTTGACATATGTTCCAGTTTGCCTTCATTGAAACTGTTGTACAGACTGTTTGACATATGTTCTAGTTTGCCTTCATTGAAACTGTTGTACAAACTGTTTGACATATGTTCCAGTTTGCCTTCATTGAAACTGATGTACAGACTGTTTGACATATGTTCCAGTTTGCCTTCATTGAAACTGATGTACAGACTGTTTGACATATGTTCCAGTTTGCCTTCATTGAAACTGTTGTACAGACTGTTTGACATATGTTCCAGTTTGCCCTCCTGGAAACTGTAATGACAGCCATCCAGGACACATTCCCAAACCTGCGTAGCAAGAAGACCTGGGTTGTCCTTGCAGTCTGTATATTGGGCTTCTTCGGGGGTATTGTTGTCACAGCAGAGGTATGTTACTATGGAAACAATGATTTATATTTTGTCCCAACTGAACAACAACAACATATGCATATGACACAGACTTAAATGTTAGTAATTTCAGATCAGAGTTAAACTATGGATATAAACAAATGAAGAGAGCTATTCCGTCCCTTGATAGGTGCTGTCATTGCAAAAACATGCGGTTATTTTATTTCTGCGAAACTACTCTCAAGCTTGAATCCCAATGATCAGTGTATGGATTGTGTTTAATTAAGTGCAGTAGTTCCAGGTTGGATTTTGTAACAAATATGGTCCTGGTCCGACATAGAAAATGTCTGTATATGCAGCGAGCACTGTCAAGCTTACATCCAAGCATCAAACTCTAAAATACTTAAGTACAATGTCCTTCCACATCTCTTGCTGCTCTCTTTGAAGATTATATTAATAAATATTAAATTTATTTTGACAAAGATTCACATCTAAAGGAAGTCATTATCTCAGAACATTGTTTACGCCATTTGTTTAACACTTTCTTACTTTTAAAAGTATTAGTTATTCCTCATTCATTAGTGTTATGAAATTACCAATTTAGATATTATTTGATATTAGTTTTTATGATGTAAAGGGGCTTTTTTTATAATTTATCGAAACATAATGAAATAATTGTGATAACTCCCATAGAAGATAACAGAAAATGCACTGACCAAATTGATACAACTTGTTGCTAAACATTTTTTCTTCACATCAATGTCTTTGTCATTTCTTAAATAAACTACAAATATTTTATTAATGATATTAAATCCTACATTTATTTAACAGAATTGCAAAGAAAATGAATGAGAAAGAAATAAAACATGATAAAAATGAATTTGTAGTTTTGTGTCCGTTATGGATTGTAAGTGTTTATTTAAAAAGAAAAAAAAAACTGCACTGTTTTATCCATTGTATTGCAAAATAAACACACTTTTAAAAAATAAATGATGTACTTCTATTTGTATGAAAGCTCCTTTACTGTAGTTTAGAGAATATATGCTCAATTGATATACATTTGTTCTTTTATTTTAATTTATGCTTTTCAAATGTGAAAGCTTATTAACTTGCAATGCCTCTAGCATTTTTGTCCATTAGACACCTACATGTTATGTTTCTTGTGATGCAATAATCTCACCACTATATTACTGAGAATAATCTAGTGAATGCACCTTCAGTCTCCATAGACAAGTTTAAAGTTTAAGTTTAATTTTATTATTATAAGTTTTATTCTTTCTATAACTGTGAACAAACCACAACTGTAAGTTGCCTGCCATCTGTTTCTACACTTACCTTTTTGCAACATTTACTATTTGTGGTTGTATAAGATTAGATTAGAAAAAGTGTATATATGCAAGCTATTTAAACAATTAATAAATAATATTTAAATAATAAATTATTTGTTCTTTGACATCTTCAAGCTTAAACATAAGTGATATTGAACTTCACTTTATGCTTTGCTGTATCTTTCCACAATGATGAGTTGAATATTTCTATCATGAACTTACAAGGTATAAATGATAAAATAATTACTTGAAGACTTACAAGAATATCTGGCATCATTTTATGGCAGTCGCTCCTGCTTCAGTCTACAATGCTATGCTAGTGTGTTTTTTTTGTTTCAGAAGGGTTCTATAGCTGATTTTATGTTGTGTATCAGCTGTTGATATGACTATATCAGCAGTTGGTATGACTATCAACTGTTGGTATTAGTGTATCAGCAGTTGGTATGACTGTATCAACTGTTGGTATAAGTGTATCAGCAGTTGGTATGACTGTATCAGCAGTTGGTATTAGTGTATCAGCAGTTGGTATTAGTGTATCAGCAGTTGGTATGACTGTATCAACTGTTGGTATAAGTGTATCAGCAGTTGGTATGACTGTATCAGCAGTTGGTATTAGTGTATCAGCAGTTGGTATTAGTGTATCAGCAGTTGGTATGACTATCAACTGTTGGTATTAGTGTATCAGCAGTTGGTATGACTGTATCAACTGTTGGTATAAGTGTATCAGCAGTTGGTATGACTGTATCAGCAGTTGGTATGACTGTATCAGCAGTTGGTATTAGTGTATCAGCAGTTGGAACTAGTGTATCAACTGTTGTTATGACTGTATCAACTGTTGGTATTAGTGTATCAGCTGTTGGTATAAGTTACCAACTGTTGGTATAAGTTATCAACTGTTGGTATAAGTGTTTTAATGAGACTGCTGACTCCTATGACATTGTAACTGGAAAAGACTATCTTTCTTTTGTGTGTTTGTATACGTCTGTGTGTATGTTTTATAACAACAATAAATGTATGAATCACAACATAAAACAACTTGATGCATATATTTCAGACTGACATGTGTTTGTTGTCTAGTTTCCATGGTATTGACCAGGAATGATATATAATATGTATAATTTTAAACTATCACTACGTTCAATTACCCTGTACATTTAATATTTAGTCCTCTATTGTGGATTTGTTTTCCTTGACATAAAAGGAATAATATTAAGATCTTTATCTAAGTGATCAGTACCATAGTTTTACTTGTATTACAATTCTTGTAGTTTATGTTTGTTGGTCATTCAAATATGTTTTGTCCTTAAATTAGTTATAAATGAATACTTTATCAATCAACCACATTTCAATTTGTCCTTGTGTTGATTAGGACCAATATGATAATCTACAATTATGTTTACACTCTTTCTGCAGTATTTCTGTCTGTGCTCCTAGTTTTACAGCGTAGATCATAATAATGTACTACAACACAAGCTGTTCTGTTATAGGTTGGTCCTTATATTTATAGTATAGAATGTAATGATGATGTACTGTTTACAAATCATTCTGCAATACACATGTAACTTTTTCCTTATATTGACTGGGTACATGTAGAATGTAATAATGTACTACAAGTTGTAAATAATTGAGCAATAGCTTTGTCTTCGTATTTACAGGGTAGGACATGATAATGTTCTACAGCTTGTAAATCGTTCAGCAATAGCTATATCCTCATATTTACAGGGAGGGATGTATGTATTACAACTTGTTGATACGTATGTGTCAAGTTGGTCCGTGTTTGTGATAGCAGCCATAGAAAGCATCATTTTTGGATGGATCTACGGTAATTTTTTTTTTTTCAGAAATGCTTTTATTCTCATGCTAGTTGCAATGTAGGCCAATAATTGGTTTGCTTTTTAGTTTAGTTGCATTTTCATGTGTGGGTTTCTTGCTTTCTTGCTTTGCCTGGGTGTGATGATTAGACATTTTTATTAACATTGCACACCTCAGCACTGCTCATAGTTTTATGTACATGTATCTATTTTTTATCTGCTTTAAAACCATGTTTTAACACAATCAAAGCCAAGTGATAGCTTCTTGTAATGTCCATGAAAATCATTCACTAAACTATTCATTGCATTTTTTATTTATTGATTATTTAAGGTGGATATATTATGTTTTTTCTTTTCTTAAGCAAGATGTTTGTTCTAAGTGTAAATATGCCTTTTGTGTCATTTAAATTTGAATCAAATTCAACTGTCAAGGCTACAGACAGTAATTTTCTTTTTCTTTTTTTTTTTCCATTTATTTTAGTATATAACCACATTCATTGAGAAAAACTAATGGTTAACAACTATTAAGTTTACTCTTATAATTAACACCTGCTAGTATATTGTATCAATATTTAAGATTAAATATTTTAATCCCTTCCTTGACATCTTTTTTCCAGATAAATTGGAACCATTACTAAAACACATGCTAATACTTTGTTTTTAGACAATGTACATTTTTTTCTATATACAATCTGAGTGTAGTCAGTTGAAAAATCCAGTAGGTGACACCTTAACTGTATTGCCTGGCTTATCTGTGTCTGATGGCTTACTGCTAAATCAAGATAGTCTAATTATTTAAAAAAATATTCTGATGCAAACAAAATCAGATATTCATACTAATGGACTCTGTTCTAAGCTAGGTAGTTTACTACGTGTTGGTTCATTTCTCTACCCAACTGAGTATTTTTAACACTAAATAGCAATGCGGACAACTCTTGTGACACAGCAATGTTCCAATCCATGTGACAAAGAAACAGCCAACCTGAGTGACACAGAAACATCCCAGCTTAAAACTAAGAGACACAGAAAAACACACAAGCCACACAGATATGTGCCGACTTCAGAGATGCAGAAACATATGGCACAGATACTGAGATGTATCCCAACCATAACATCACAGTTATGTCCCAACCATATCATCACAGTTATGTCCCAACAAAGCAACACAGTTATGTCCCCAACTCAAGCAAGACAGTTATGTCCCATCTAAAGCAACACAGTTATGTCCCAACTCAGGCAACACAGTTATGTCCCACCTTAAGCAACACAGTTATGTCCCAACTCAAGCAACACAGTTATGTCCCAACTCAGGCAACACAGTTATGTCCCAGCTCAAGCAACACAGTTATGTCCAACCTTAAGCAACAAAGTTATGTCCCATCTAAAGCAACACAGTTATGTCCCAACTCAGGCAACACAGTTATGTCCCACCTTAAGCAACACAGTTATGTCCCATCTAAAGCAACACAGTTATGTCCCAACTCAAGCAACACAGTTATGTCCCATCTTAAGCAACATAGTTATGTCCCAGCTCAAGCAACACAGTTATGTCCCAACTCAAGCAACACAGTTATGTCCCAACTCAAGCAACACAGTTATGTCTCATTTTAGGCAACACAGTTATGTCCCAGCTCAAGCAACACAGTTATGTCCCAGCTAAAGCAACACAGTTAAGTCCCAAACAAAGTGACACAGTTATGTCCCAACTCAAGCAACACAGTTATGTCCCAGCTCAAGCAACACAGTTATGTCCCAGCTCAAGCAACACAGTTATGTCCCATCTCAGACAACACAGTTATGTCCCATCTCAGGCAACACAGTTATGTCCCAACTCAAGCAACACAGTTATGTCCCAGCTCAAGCAACACAGTTATGTCCCATCTCAGGCAACACAGTTATGTCCCAAACAAAGTGACACAGTTATGTCCCACCTTAAGCAACACAGTTATGTCCCAGCTCAAGCAACACAGTTATGTCCCAGCTGAAGCAACACAGTTAAGTCCCAAACAAAGTGACACAGTTATGTCCCAACTCAAGCAACACAGTTATGTCCCAACTCAGACAACACAGTTATGTCCCAACTGAAGCAACACAGTTATGTCCCCAACTCAAGCAACACAGTTATGTCCCAAGAATGCCACAGAATCATTCTTACTCATATGGCACAGAATCATAGCAATAGTGAGGACATATAAGGCAACTTTACAAACTTACAGTATTCAAAATGTCTTTATCATTATATTGTTTAAAGAATGGCTATCAAAGATGTGGACTTTGCATGAACTTGGTAAGGTGCATGAAGTCAAATTCCTAAGATTCCCACAGAGTGTATAGCTAACTACTTTTTAGAAAATTAATGCTGACAAACAGCAGAGTGAGCTCAGATATAGAAATATATTATTGTAAACAGGTAAAATACACTTCATCTCCAGGACAAGAAATACATATACTGGTTGCCTTTTGTACTTTTTCTTTTGAAATTGTTATATTAGACTTCTGCTTTTCTATGTATTTTCTTTAATATGTGTTGTGTATTTGTCCCTAAATCGTTACATGCATCTTGCTTTATAGTTATCTCAGTATATTCACATGCATGTTTTTTCTGTAGTTATTTTATCTGCACATTTGATTTGTTGTAACCATACTGTTTTACTAACCATGCCTTGTTTGTCTGTACACATGGTTAATGTTTTGGAGTAGTCTGTTTACCTTATAGGGTGGGATATATGTGCTCCAGATGATGGACTCGTACTGTTCTAGTTATTCCGTATTTGCCATGGCCGCTGGTGAAGCACTCATTTTTGGTTGGGTTTACGGTAAGCCTGCCATCGTACAAGTCACACTATACACCACCTGTCCCAAACACATTTCCCTATCGTCAACATTAGTTCCTCCTAAACAAACAAACAGTTACCCATCTTGTATGTCACTCTTCCCCGATGCAATTTTTATCATTGCACATATATGTTGTACAGATTTAGTTAGTTAGTTTTGTGAATAAGGTGTATTCACTACTGCAAATGAATCCATTTTGAGCAGATATTTACTCCCAGGTATCAAATGTCTCACACATTTGGTAAATATGAGGTATTTGTCTACAAATATACGACACTTGTCTAAGTTGTCTACAAATGATACACTTGTCCAAACAAATGAAACACTTAACATTTGACTGCAAGTATGAGGCATTTGTCAACACATCAGACACTTGTCTACGTCTACAAATGTACATTTGTCAACAAATGAGGCATTTGTCTACAAATATCAATTACTTCTATAACAAAAACAAATGTCTACAAATATCACATTCCTGTCAGACATGTGCTGTATACATACATCAGGCATTTGTCTACAAATATCAGACAGTTGTCAACAATAATCAGACATTTTCACAAATATAAGTCTTTTATATACTGATATTAGGCACATGACAGGCATCTGTCTACCTATCTCACACATGGTTTAAGAAATATCAGTTGTATACACCTGTCAGAAACTTGTCTACAAATGCCAGACACTTGTCTTCCAATATTGCAGAACTATATATATATATATGTTATGTTTTTTTGTGTGTTTTTTTTTTTTTTGGATAGTTCAATGATGACAAGGATCAGACATTTGTTATGAAACACTTGCCCACAATTATTTACCTGGATCCTTGATTGTTATTGTTTGAAAATGTGTTATTTTTTCTTTTTGCTTTTCAAACTGTTCTTTCACAATTACTATTCCATTATTACGGGTTTTATAATATAAGACCTTTTTTTAATTTAATTTAATTTAATTTTTAAATGAAGTATGCTTAGGGTTAATCTCCATACCTTCACACAATATATGTTGTGTATATGTGTATTTGTATACTTTCCTATCTTCTTTCTAGAAAAACACCATCTTTGTTTGTAATTTCCTTTTCGACTCACTCACTCTTAATGTATCACACTTGATTAACGGCCAAAGCTAAGGCACAATGAGTTTTACAGAATTTTGTTGTCGTATAAGCATACAAAATGGCCAAATCATGCAACATGTCTGTAATCAATTGAAAATGGTCACCTATACTTAGTCACAAAAAGAAGCTTTTATGTTCTGCCCAATTTTACCTTCTTTTTTTTTATTTATTTTTTGTTGTTGCAAATTAAATCGGTCACCAAGGTATATAATACACAAGAGCCTTGTTTCCACTTTGAAACAACAGCCAGACAATTGACCCAAGACATAGATGCCACATAAAGTTGTAAATAAAATGGTAATATGACTGTTTGTCTTACAATGGAAGCTTCCTGCCACAGTAGTCCAAATTGTTTCTAACATTGAATGACCCTCAAAGTGCCATGATTGGCCCACTGTATTCTGTTGTATTCCAGCCTTCCTGTGAATAGAATTCATTGTTGCCTTGGCTTAAAGTCTGTAATAACTCATTATTACTTTCAGGCCTACTGGTAATAGCTTGTAAAGCTTGTCTTTTTGTTCACATTTTTTCACATTTTTTTAATTAAATGCAGTACTCTAACATGCAATTAGTACAAGTTGAAACCTTAAAAATCATGAGTTATAAAGCAATGTACCCATTGTGACAGTTGTTTTACATTAAAAAGTCAGTAGACCATTACACTACCATGCCCGCTTCAAATCTTACAAATATCTAAGATATTTACATCTCCAATATTTTGGACAAATAGGTTTTCAGTATTTTTTCACTCCCAGACAACTTAAAGCTATGAAGACGGTAAAACATTGTGTATGGTATTTATCATGTACCACCTTTATTATTTTTGACAACCATTAAAAGTAACCCTCACAGCTATTATGTTTTCTGATATGTTTTTTGCAGCACGACTTTTAAAAAACCATTTTCTGTACAAGATGGTTTATAAGCTTTCTAAGGTACACTCACTAATGAAGGTACTTTTTTGTCTTTTACAATGCATTTTGTTAATACATAGATTCCAGTGACATGTCTTCTTATCATGTTGGCACATGTATTATAATACAAAGCAACCACAATTAAGTACATTTCTTTTTAATTGTTTACCTTTACAATCTTTATTTTGTTAAAGTAGGGCCTAAAAATGCTAATGCTACCAGGGCCTGCAGGGAGGTCTGTACATGAATAATGTGTCTGGGTTTTTGTTGTCTGTTCGAAAATATTAATATTCTCTTACTAAATTCAAGCATTCTTTTGCATCCATATATCTCCTTTCTCTAAACAACCTAGCTGTATCTTTTTTTACCTCAGTTTTGCTATCAGATAACAATAGACCTGTATTGTGTATAACAATATCTGCTCTCTGTAGGCTATTTGTGTGCTGAACAATTTTTACCTTTTCAAATTCACCCGAAGATGAAATTATTCCTTTTTTTTTTTTTTTGTATATGTATATTGCCTTCAGTATAATTGTTCTGTTGTGCACGTTTAATTGCTTATCTATAAATGCGTAGCTTTTTTGTGTACAGTTTAAATCATGTTAGCATGAGCCACATTTTACTCTTAAGTTCTACTGACTGTGTAAGGTACAAGATCAGGTACAATTCATTACCCTAATTTGACCACCAATATGCATAAGAATGGTCTATGTTGGCATTTCCAATTAATAAATCTTTAAAATTATTTTCAATAATTGTTTTAATTAATTTTGTTCTGTTTGTATGCTCCAAATTGTGGTACCCTGTTTATGTTGTGTTTTAACAAAGTTCACTTTGATTGTTGTTTATATACTCCTATTGTGATAGTTGTTATTCTGTTAATAACAGACAATTCTGCCACAGTAAACAGGTATCCTCCTTTATAAAGTAAACATTGTCTCATACATGTGTTAGCTCACAAAATCACAAAGTTTACATCTGTACACAAATTGATCCTTTTAATTTGACTCATTGCTTAAGCATTTCAATGATAAGAAAAACTATGTTTAAAAAAAGGATTTAAAAAAAATCTGTATGAATTGAAACAGTGAATCATTTTTCTTTTAAATCTAATGAATGAGTTATGTTCAGAAAAGAATTATTATGTACATGTCTCATCATTAATGATATAGATCAACAGGTTGATTTGTATAAATAGGAGCAGGTAATGATTTTTAAACAGTAAATTTGTTCTATTTTTGTTTTAAAGACTAAGCTAATCAATTGATGTTAACATATTGACTTAATGCAGTTGAATTAGTTAATATGTTATGTTTTGGATTACAAGGACAAAGATAACATAACCCTTTGGTCATTGGTTCCCTTCTGTAAGCTACTGCTCAGCTGGTTCCATTTGCTGGGCATCAGGTCCAGCTCACTTTGTGAAACATATCAATACATAATTGTAATAAATGTAACTGCATTTTATTTTTGCGTAATTTTTAATCTTTCCACAATGTTACTGTCTACATATTTTAAACACGTTTTAAGAAGTCATTTTTATGATGATTTATCAAATGTTAATTGTTCAACCATGTTATTTTCTCAGTGTATGCTAGTACATGTATGAACCGACCGTTACAATCATTTATCAGTGAAGTCATCACTTCCCTGTGTTATTTCCCATCAGGCACTGAGCGTTACATGCAGGACGTTGAGATGATGATCGGAGACATGAGTCGCTGGAAGTTATTCTTCAAGGTGTTCTGGCAGTTCCTCTCACCCATGACACTTGTGGTATGTACATCAGACTCTGAAGGGACTTACCCTCTAATTCTTTACTTTAACCTTTAAGGCTTAAATTAATTGGGCATCCAAGTCAACATTTCTAATGAGTGGGGTTTCATAGAGTAACAAATAACGAATCAATGACACTTGTATTGAATTAACTTTTAAATACAAATGAAAAACAAATCAACAAATCATAAAATGTTGCTTCTTTTATCCACAGGGATGGTAAATCACTTGATGCGTTTCATAGCAAAGTCTTAATAATGGTAGAGATATAGCTCTCTCTTTAATACATTAGGTCCACTATTCATAAGTCAGAATTGCTCAAGTCAAGGATTTCAATCCACAATATCTTCATTATGTATTTAGCTACATGTCATGTCTGTATTTTTGCATGATATCCTTGCTACGTACGTTGAGCTTAAAATCACATTAAAACTTCATAAATAAGCTTATTTGTATGAAAATTGAGACTTGGGCTTTAGTCCTGACTAAGGCTTAAGAATGGTTGGTTGCCTTATGCAAATATTTGGTCAGTTGCATAACTGGTCTCCCTGATGTAACAATAGTGCGACTTTCTGTGGCATCAACTTGATGTCCTTAGCATGGGATACACAGAGAAGGCAGCACTATATTTGCTTCATAGGGACAATGTCATCAGTTAATTGAAATACTCTTGGTTGGAGGACGAATCTAACAAACAAGCAGAATTTCCAACTAAAGCAACTTGGTTACAGTTTGTCAAAGTTGAAGGAAAAAAACGTGAATAATTGATTCAAATATAACCTGATCTCAAAATAATTTGTACACAAGCTTTCAGTTAAGACTGGAGATTTCAAAATAATTTGTAAACAAGCTTTGGGTTAAGATAATATTGTCTTAAGATTGGGTGAATCAAAATCCTCGTAAAGCTTTTCAACTTATTTTCAACTTCGATATTTTCATGCAGTAATAGATGTCATGTGTATACATCTGTAAGACCAGTTACTCTGATTTGTTTGAGGCTGATGCAATAATTTAAATACATATAAAGTGCAGATCCCATGGTTGTATGTGTCAAGTACCTAACAAAACTAAGTTCCATAATAGACTATTCTGCTATTTGTACCTCAATACTCCTCCATCTGTTATTTTTATAGTTTTAGTTCACACCTACCTCAAATACTTATAATTAGACTCACAAACAAAAAAGCACATTCTCTTTTGAGTAATATAGTCCAACCATTCACCATGTGTTTCACACTCACACTGATTAAGTGATTTGGCATGCTAATTTATGTCTGCAGGTTCATCAACTGTTTTGGAACAGGTCCATTATATTAGAGTCAAGTGATCTGAATGTTGAACAGCCTGTGTGCTTCAACTGTTTTCATCTTAATTAAATGACAGCAGCAATTAGTCTTCAACTCTCCATCATAATCTTTCATTTAAACATAAGTTAACTTTTTATGAGCTAAGCATTATTCATAGGCAGAAAGCTTAGTTGCTTTCTATTATTTAAGAAAATAGATCAAGTGCCTGGTATTTCTTAATTCTGCCAATATGATTCTTACACCTGCATACTTTGCATAGTTTTTGGACAAAGAAACTAAATTAAAGAGAGTTTATACTTTCATCATAAACCTTCTTTTATCCTCCCCACTGATGATTCAATTTCACTTCAACAAAACTAGATTTGTAAAAATCTGTTCAAGTATATTTTATGTGACGTTCACATATCCACACTATTCCATACAGGTATACAAACATCAATTTTCATCCAGACCTAATTGGAACCAAGAAATAGTAAATCTTAGTAGTCACCAAATATGGTCAGAATTATTACTGGTATACGTGTGGTCACTAAGTCAAATCTTAGAAGACCCTTGTGAACTCACTAGAGGCTACATTTATTGCCCAATCTTCACAAAACATAGCCAGAATGTTTGCATAAAATATTTAACGAGTTCATTACTGCATCACATCTTAGAAAACTAATACTGGTAAACTTTGCCTGATGGTTGCTGTATGAAATCTTAGATATGTTTTGAACTTGATTATGTGAATTCAGTAGGTCACTAGGCAAAATGCTTAAAAAATTAATCAGCCCAGTGGCCGCACTATTGGTCCCCAATGATTTCAAAAGTAAATAACTCATAATTACTTGACACCAGATATGAGCCTACTAAAAGCAGATGTCCATATAGCAACAGTTACATTGGGGTAAAGTATTTTTAGGTCAGCTTCATGTGAGCAGATGGCAACAGTAATCATGGAGTAAAGTATTTTTAGGTTAGCTTCATGTGAGCAGATGGCAACAGTAATCATGGAGTGAAGTATTTTTAGGTCAGCTTCATGTGAGCACATGGCAACAGTAATCATGGAGTGAAGTATTTTTAGGTTAGCTTCATGTGAGCACATGGCAACAGTAACCATGGAGGGAAGTATTTTTAGGTTAGCTTCATGTGAGCAGATGGCAACAGTAATCATGGAGTAAAGTATTTTTAGGTCAGCTTCATGTGAGCAGATGGCAACAGTAATCATGGAGTGAAGTATTTTTAGGTTAGCTTTATGTGAGCACATGGCAACAGTAACCATGGAGTGAAGTATTTTTAGGTTAGCTTCAATTGAGCACATGGCAACAGTAACCATGGAGTGAAGTATTTTTAGGTTAGCTCAGATTTATAAACTTTTCCAGTTTTGTCTTGTAGAATGTGTTCCCATTAACCCTGGTCCTGTAATAGAAAAGTTTTTATAAAATTAATGTATTTTTTCAGTTCTTATGCATAGATCAAGGTCACTTGTGGATACAGTTCTCTCAAATAGTTTATTCAAACTCTTGCAGGGTGTCTTCATCTTCAACCTGATACAGTACACACCAATGACATATGATAAATATCGATACCCTGGCTGGGCAGATGGTCTGGGCTGGCTTCTGGCCCTGTTCCCTATGGTGTGGATTGCCTCATCCAGTCTGTACAAGGTATTCCGGTTACCTGGAGAAAGGACATTCATGGAGGTATATATATAGTATAATATGTATTTGTAACATTTATGGGGAAACCAGACCTGGTAGTGCAATCGGTAGAACGTCGGCTTCAGGTATGTGCTATACACAGTGAAAGCAGCACTATATCTGCTTCAAGTGGACACCATCTCCAGATAAGTGAAAGATTGTTGGTGGGACGATAAACACCATACACACCATACACAAACATTTAGGAAGGTATGTATAGTATAATATTGTTTTTGTAACACATAGCCCCATCCAGTCTCTATAAGATGCATCAATAACCTGAGGAAAGGACATTTATGGAGGTACATATAGTATAATGTTGTATTGGTAACATATCCCCCCATATTGTCTCTACAAGACTTCATTATAGATCACTCATTAAACTGTTTATTTTGTCATTAAAAATAATGCCTTAAAAAATATTGAAGATTGGAATAGGCAGACAATACTAGAGTTCAAAGGGAATTGAGTTTTGTGCCTATTGTTTAATTACAATAATTGTGAAGTGTTTTTTTTATTTGCCCTAAGTCATATAAGGGAAAGTTATATTTTGGATTGGAATGTTGGCAGAACAGCATTATGGACCAGTAGCCTAAATATTAGAAATAAACGTCTGTTCTGGTACCTGACTGTATATGTCACTTTGCACAAAAACGGGTATCAAACTTACATTTTCTGAAGCAATTTTTTAATGGTTCTACCTTTCGAAGAACATGGAAGGCCCTTTCTCTATCTCTGTGTATCCATTTGTGTGCCCATCTCATTGTGGATTTTTTTATGTCTAATCACGTTCACTGTCCTGATGCCAGTCTGACCAGTAGTGGAAATACCCTTGTATTTGCTTAAGCATTAGCAACATGAGTTATTCCACAACCATTTTAATTGACTTTGGAATGATATTCCAAAAATACAAAGATTTTTGCTTATACATTTTATCATTTCAAGCCATATCAAAGCATTATTTCATTCCCTTCTTCCTTGAAATTAATCCTTTTAAGTTTCACTCTGTATAAAAAGAAAAGTCATTGTAACATATCATTTTCAAAGAAATATTTTAGAAGGTAAATATCTACAGGTACTAAGTATGCCACTGTGGCCTGGGCTGCAGCTAAAAGTATGTTTTATATGTACCGTCCTCTTCCTCCCTGCCACAGAGGGTCCGGTACCTGATGAAGCCATCACCTGACTGGGGCCCAGCTCACAAGGTGCCCAAGTTTGATCTGCAGGACCTCGAGGCAGAGCAGCAGCATGACAAGAAGTCCAAACCCAAGAACATCTCCAACCCAAACTTCAGCAGCAATGACAGTGTGACCAAGATATAAAGAACAACTATCTTGCAAGATATTTAGACGTTTTGTGGCCAGCGTAGATCAACATCTCTACAAGAAGACAACAGACATTATGCCTCTATCATAGATTATGCAAGACATTTCAAAGATTGGTGTGGCTTCCTTGCTAATTTCTCGGTGAGATAAAAATAATAAGCTATGTAAACTAACTGATTGGACATCATAATATTGGTCTAAATTGGTCTAAATATGTTGTCTTTACATTTTGTGACTATTTGTAAAGATATTAGTGCTGACCTGCCAAAAGATAATGTGGTGATTCTATTAATGATTTTATTGGGGTTTTTTTTTTTCATTTTAAAAATGCATGTTATAAAGTGCCTAGGTACAAATCAGTACTGGCATCAAAAAAAGACTAGATACTTGCAGTAACATCTCTATTGCTTAGAGAACCATAAAATAAATGATGCTATAAATTAGTAAAAATACCAGGTAATTAAACTAGTGAATTTATCCACATAATATTTTTGTGTGTGGCTTTAATGAAAATGTTAAGGCTCAGAACATTTAAAGCTCTGTGTTGGAAGAAAGTTAATGTTGATCGAAAACCAAAAGTACATTGTCTATTGATTCATGCATTTGCAGTCATTTTCTAATGAATATAAGATGATCTTTGACGAAGGTTAACATAAAAAATTAAATAAAGGATTCACTATTTTGATGGTCAAATATTTCACAACTGATCCACCATAACACACAAATGCCAGATCTTAACCTAAACAACTCATTGTAACATTGATATTTTGATCAGTCTAAATAATTTATGGAGAGATCTTTTTTTCAACAAGGGAGTTGTAAACAAAAGGAAACTATTTGTACAAATGGTTTATGCTCAGATTTTAATTATGATTTGAACACTCATGTATCATTACATAAAAATGTAGGATTTTCTTATCCCTTACATGTTATTGTTTGGCATACTGAAGACACAGGAACCATTATGATGGTGTTTTTGTTTAGTTTACTTTGTGAAAAGGGAGATAACTGCATGTAAGATAAATGTATGATAGCCATGTCAATGAAATTGTAATCTTATTGGTTTATTTACCCTCGTCATTACCTATTGGTATTTGATGAGCTCTGGTTTACAGGAAGATAACAAATTTTATATCACAGAAGTTTATATCAATACTGGAGGCATAAAGGAGACAGTCCTACTGTATGATAAGAATCTATTTCAAATCTGTGTAGTTAATGGTGTAATGCGGAGTAAGAACATGTAAATTGGATCATGTGACACCTTTAAACGAGACCTTGCTTCCATATGATCCTGCATTTCTGGCCCTAAGGCTGTAAATCTTACCAACTTACTCTCAAATCTTGGTCATCTGAATGGTTGAGATTTGCTTGAATAACAGCTAGTTAAAGCTTCATGATAGTTGGTATCAAGTGTAATAGGCTTAGAAATAAAGCCTTGGCCGTAGAATAAGGACATCACTTAAGTATTCATGGCTTTCCAAAATCCTGGAAACCTTGGTGAATATGCATGATGTCATAAGCCAAAATGTGGAGGCATAGGAAATTTAGATCCTTACATGATGTCCCGTGGCCTAGCGGTTAGTGTTACTGACTAGCAACTCCTCAGCCCTCAACGCACGTGGGTTCGAGTCCCAGTCAGGGCAATAACTTTCATGTCAGGTTTTTCCAGCTAACCTAAGTTGGGCCAGTGGTTCTATCCAGATGTAAGTCTAGGATCTTCCTCCACCTGTAATTAGCTGGATGTTACCAATGACCATAATTGTGTCAGTGCAATGTAACAAAAAACAAAACAAAAAAACACAACAAATCCTACATGATGAATACAAGTATGTATGCTGATATGTGTTATTACTGCATGTGTAACTGACAATCACAAAAACATTATTTTTATGGATTTGCAGTTGGTCATTTTAGAAGTACAAAATATGGCCTAGTAATGTTTACAAGATAAATTTGGCTTTCATAGTTCTATTCAGAATTGTGTACACCTTTTATCAAATTTACATCAGTTGATGTTTTATTGGACAGATTTGCATACTGGTAAAATCCTTTTTGATTTAACTTCACAAGTAGCACAAAGAACCCTTTATACATGTTAAAGGTCGACATATATAACATTCAAAGTTGTGTTAATATTTGTTAGAGTTTAAAAAGTTTTACCTTGTAGCTTTCTTAATACATGTTGCAGGTTGAAAAAGATAAATGTTTTAAGTTTTCATGTGGAAGAAATTATGCAAGACAAGTAAGAATATATGACAAGATTATGTTTCTATATTTTTGTTTCATACAGTCTGACTTGATGCTGAACAAATAATCCAGCCATGTTGCTGTACCCTGTAGGATATCAACTTCATATATGTAGTGTTAAATTAAACAGCATTATTTTTTTATTATTCGTTGCATACCTACAGTATATGATTACTGGAGCACATGTGCATATTATATGTATACAAGTCTGATGTAAAAATAGCCAATGTATTTTTAATTGATGTTGTAATAATGAACATGCAGGAATTAACAAAGCTGTTGGAAACATAAACTCATAAAATTTAGAACTCTATTGCAAAATGTAAATAATTTGAGACTTGAACCTCCATTAGAAGTGAATATTGGTAAGATCATTTATGTTTCTTAGTTTATAGTTAGGCTAGACTGCATGGATGAGTCTTGGTTAGAATGGGGTTAATTGCCATGAAACATTCATTACCATGTTTCAAAAGAATGCTTCCAAAGATTCTCAGTATAATTATGAGACTTTTACTGATGAACTAAGGATTGTTTCTACTTATACCTTTGAATGAAGTGAGGAACAACATATGTCAATTAGGTATTTCATTTAAATAGTCCTAACAACAAGTGGGAAGATATTTACATTTGCCTGTATATATTGATACATTGAGTGTATCACAAAGTTGATTGTTATTGACCATATATTCACTGTATGTATACAATGCAGTTTTATGAATGCTCAATTTATGTTCTGAGTAATCTACATCTTGCTTGATAGATCTCAAGAAGAAATATACACTAATGTTTCTGTTTCTGACTATTAACTTGCATTTTTTTGCCTTGTTGAGACGGATGTTTACAAATGTTGTTTTTTGGTCATGTTGCATTGTTAACTTGTGTTAGTATTTTCTGCTGTTATTTGATTATTGAAGCTTTCTGTTTGTTCAAGAGCTTATTTCTACTGTTAACATCAGTTCATAAGTTCATTATTTTAGTGTGTTTTCTTTTTAACATTTTTTTTTATGAAAATTGCACATTTGACTGACTGTTCATCATGACACAATGCAAGGTTGTATTATGGATTTTCTTTGTGAAAAAAAAACAAGAAGAATTAATTGCCAGCTTTCATTTTGAATTTTGAATGAATGAATTATCACTTCATAAGCACATTACTTCACATTGTAATAAACTAATAAAACATTGTTTCTTAAAAGAATACAGACATATATAAACAGTATTTCGATGAAATGTAAAGATTCCATGTTGTATGTATAACTTTTTACTTTTTGACTTGATTGACAAAACTCTAAAATTGGAATTCTTGTTCATTGTCAAAAGGGTAACCCAATTTTAAAGGGCAGGTAATCCTGAGATTAATTTGGGCGGAGTTTCATCATTTTAAACTTAGAATTTTTGCTATACTGTCCATCACTGAGATAAGTCTACGAACATCTTTGGTTATTTTGTACATTTGTTTGAGGTTTTTAAGTTTAGAATATAATGATCGGAAGTGTGTTAACAAAATTAATCTTTGTGATAACAAACCTTGTTTACAAAATCTTCACTAAAGTGAATCTCATATTGTGCTTTTTGTTGTTGTTATTGTTGATGAATCTCCAGGTACTTTGTGTGTTCAGTACAAACTGGTACCAATTACAATCTCAGCCTCATACTCAAATCAGCTTGATCAATTTATGCTCAAATCTCAAATTTGTTAATCTATCAAATTTGTTAATGTATTCACTTCCTCTAAATTTACTGGTTTATTTATGCCAGCTTAATTTCTATTCATCATGGAAGAGGTAATGCCCATCAGATTACCACTGATACAACAAATGTTGTATTTCATTAGAGAAGTCTTAATGTTTTGTAACTTTCTTGTAAATAGTGTTGATGTGCCCAAGCTTTTATTCATCAAGTGCTAAGAATTTACAATCATACAGAATCATTGAAATTGTGTTTATCATAAAGTGCTTTTTAAATGTTTATGAACTTGTCCCCAATGAAGTGCTAACTTCTAGGATTTGTTTTTGTTTAGGATTTGTTTTTGTTTATTTTTGTTGTATTTTTTATCTACTTAAAATTTTACCAGGTATATTTTACTTATAACATAAATAAAATTAAGGTTTTAAATCTTTCTTGTATTATAAAATGTTTGTGTTGTATTTTCTTTCTTTTTTTCTGATTTTTTGTCAAGCTTTTAGATTTTATCACCTTATTACATGTGAACCATTTAGCCAACAAGAAAACTAATTAGAATTATTTAGTTTAACAATAAGATATAACAAAACATTATGCTAATTAAGTATGCATCTTTATTATGTGAGGGCTATGAATGATTCATTCATTAAAAATTTACAATGAGGTAAAACAGGTTAGCTTTAAAGAAATGTATTATTTTGCATTTAAAATGTGTTTTTTGACTATCACAACATGTAAATGTCATGACCCTCATCATTGACCCCATCATTGAATCAAAGGGTAAGGTACTCTGTATATACATCATGAGGGTAATGACAGATTTAGACATTTCTTTGCTTTTATATAAGTAGAATCTCAAAGCCTGTTAGTCATACTCCTGTCACTTAGTCTGACTTAATCGATATTTTACAATTATTATTTTTTTTTAACTTAATAACATTTGAGCCAAGGTATCAATTGCACCTCATCACTATGAATGTTTCACATTCTGTCATTTGCACATGTAATTTTTATGATGTATATTGTAAATTAACTTGGTCACAGCAGAGGAATGTCACGCACAGAACTGCATGATATTTCTATTCAGTAGTATTTCCTGGCACTTTTTGTCTAATTTCACACTTGTATTCATATTCCAAAAAGAAATTAAGACAATGTGGCACAAGGTTTTGTCCGGAAAGGTTGTCTGACTGTCACATACAATCACAGTTAATGTCACCAAGTCTGGTATGACAGTACACAATATATCGGGGAACAGTGCACTGACCTTGTGTACATGCCGCCAATCAATAATTTCATGGAGAAATGTAATCGGCAGCTGATAAAAACTCATCGTTCACTCCCTCACTGTCAAACTGCTCAAATCGATATCACCTTGACAACAGCTTATCTCAGAGTACAGTCACTTGACCTGTGTAATGAGGCAAGTCTACACAGAAATTCCAAGTAAATTACAGCTTGGTGTATTTGGCAGACTGAAGAATGTTTAAGTGTTTACTGACAGATAATTAGCCGTGTTTCATGCAGAACAAAGAGAAATGTTTTTGAGATAGTTAATCGTTGACCGACAGAATTCAAAGTTCAATTAAGGTAAATTATCGGCAGGTCGATAATGATGGCACTGCTGGGTCATTGCATAACTGCTAACAAGTTTATGTGGTATGTTTTCGCCCTAAAACAACAGTGAAAACTTTTTGCCAGGTCGCTAGACCCGCCTATTAGACGAGCTCCATACTTTGAACATGAAACTTAAAGGAAAAATCCCTGTCCTTATAATTGAGAAAATATGGTAGTTTGTTTCCTGTGTTTGATTTAATGCTTTTAACATATGCTGATGTAATATGTGATGATTTACAGAATTATGTGCTATGGATTAAGTGGATTATTGCTATTATATACACCATAATATACTGTAAACTTTTTGCACACTTATTTTGAAAACAGAAATTAAACCATATGTATCCAGTGTATTTAAAATGTCTAAAAGTGGTTTGATAAAAATATTTTCCTAACCTAATGATACATCTGTTATATCTGGACATCATTTTACATATAATGACTAGATTGAAGATATAATTACAGCCATCACTGTTGTGGTTCTACTGATTTTCTTTGCTTTCTTGAACAACAATTTTACAAAAAAAAATGCTTATTGGATTGTGAACTACTTGCTTTTTTCTTTCATTTTCTTTATCACAGTAAAGGTGCTTGTTATTTATTTTTACCCTTGTTTTCATTATTATTCCTATGCAAGTTTTAAACAATGTATGTTAGCTTTTCTGGTCACTTACAAAAGATAAGAAAAAGATGTAATACCCATTGTAAGAAATTGTTTCAATATTATCATTTTCTACACTTGAAAGAACATGAAATTGTTTTGACAGGAGTTTAAATGGATTATAAATAAATGTATTTTTCAGGTTTTAGGTTCTATTCAGATCTCACTTTTGAAAGAATGATTAATTATACTGTCTCAGATATGTAAGTTTATCTACTTAAAAACCCTCTTATATACCCAAGTTAATTGGTTTATTTCTTACATAACAATTTGTTTTAATGATATTTGGGGTAAAAGGGATGTTCTTGTAGATATCTTTGAACATTTATTTCATTTTTAAAAGCTTATATGTGACTGTTCAAATCCATGTAAAATACTTCTATTTTTTAAGTATGAATTTGTTAAGATCTCCTTGTTCCTTGACCCTTTACTTATTCTTATGATTTATTTTTCTCTTTTTCTTTTATACCAATGCAGAAACATTTCAGCCAAATAGAATATTAAAAAGAAATTGAAACTTAAACATAATACAATAATACATATTAATCTGAATCTGTCTATTTATAGCATGTCATATCTGTTAAAATAATATTGTACTTAATGAATTTGCAAACTTTGTTTATGATCATATTTAGGTGTTTTTGTTTCTCATCCTGATTGAAGTGAAGGTGTGCTTATCACCCTGCTATATACATTATGGAATCCTTGTGGTTTAAAGATTTCAAGTGTGTTCTTTTCTCCACTCTTGTAAATATCATTTACTCTATGTAGTCTTTATAATCGTAGATATAGTACCCCAGATAATGTCAGGGATTACATTAACAGAGTGATCATCTGTAATAGTTTCCTTGTAATATATACTAAGGTTCCAATTGTGAAATTAATCTGGTCTGAATTGACCTGTCACAATAAGAGAACAGTTTTATTGCAGGATTAAGTTTTAAAAAAATATGCTCATGAGCTTAAGTAAAAGCAAAACACATTTTGTTAGATTTCACTGATTCAATTCATGTTCATATTTTAACATCTTCTGAACAAATCTAGAACTGTACCTACACTAGTCATGATGATGAAAGGAACATTGTAAGGAAGGTATTCCCAGATCATTGCTCTGTATTTAACCAACCTCCATTGCCCCTCTGTTATTAGGTTGCTTGTTGTGTATTTAAAGCCCCTCCATCTCCCCTCTTGTTATTAGGTTGCTTGGCAGTCTGAAAATTGTATTAGCTTTGTCATGCAGCAGCCTTGCACCTTAGGGCCTTAAATTATAACATATTTTTGAGATAATTCCAAAGCATTTGATTGGTCAGATTCAATTTTACTTGGCCAATCAAATTCCTAGAACCACTTGGGTTTTCATAGCCTTGAGAAAGATTAAGACTTGCCAATATCGAGTTGTATATGTTTTATGTTGTTTTTTTTTTAATATTTTTATTTGATCAAATAAGTAATGCCTATGTTGGTAATCTTTAGGTACAAATGATGATGCAAAATATAAAAGATCAAAATAACAGCACAGTGATATGCAGGACAACATCCAGTACCATTTTCAAATATACAGGCAACCTTTTGTTATGCTTTAGCAAGGCCAGCTCTGTGACATCTTAACAAATATTTATCTTACTTTTGTATAATGTACAGATGTATTACACAATGAAAATGAATGTATGCAATTATAAATTATGTGTAATTGCTCAGTCGTTGAGATGAACACTATTTTAACTTAAAGATTTAGGAGAGGACAAAGACACATTTAGTCTTTCTAGTGGAGAATTTCAGTGAAGCTGTTAGGAAGCAAATAATGCCATCAATAGACGATAAATACATTTATGTATTTTTCTCAAAATTCATTGCTCACTTTAGCCAGAAACTAGCAATCAAACAATTTCTTTCAAGTTAAGTCAGCAGTCATGGTGTAAATGCTTTTAATGTAGTGATGATAAAAACTCCTTCCCCTTACAAGAAGGTATATATCCAACTGCTTACCTTTTCTTCAGATTGGGGTGGGGTTTTTTTTATCAAATGCAATTGGCCTTTCAGATAACTCGGTTACTCCCATAGATTTCAAAGGGGGGCTACTCGCCACTGGCACTCTGGGGACTGGTTAAAAAAAGACCATTTCAAGAGAACAGATTGGAAAAGGTAGTTTCACAGTACAGGGGTGCACAACAATTGACCTACATAACCACTGTCCTGCATAGCTGGCCTTATTTCCCTGTGTAATGTATTGTAATGATACTTAGGTCACTTCCAATATTTGTTATCAATATGGTAGTCCATTGGTAACTTGCAGCAACCTGATTGACATATTCTAACCACCAGATTGGCTTGTTTTTTATAGTCAATGTAAAATCAGATTGGTTAATAATAAGAAGACTAACCTGATTGGCAGATTCTAGTAGAGTGTATGCATTTTAATTAAAGTTGTAAGTTGCAAACAATTTGGGAACAAAATTCTAGTCAGGCCATTACAGTAAAATAAAATGCATGTATTATGATGCTTCCTTGGAGGACAACAAAATGCAGTCTTTAAAGGCATACACTAACAATATCTTACTGATAGTTTTATATTCAGCTGAAATAACATGTTTTAACACAAGAATGTTGAATAAAGATTGTTTGTAGATTTGAAAGAACAGAGGTTGCTGTGTGTTATCAATGTATGGTGGATTAGCTAGTTCGCACAGGAGAGTTTTGTATGCGAATGTAATCCTCCATTATCAATATTGGTTAGTAACATCAATATGAATACCTGTCTGGACTGCAGGGACAACTGTTTCATCCTAGTGCAAGGACCTGTGTCTGCACCCTTCATAAGTATTAATTACTCCACACTTATCTTAAAGGTTGTTTGTTTATTGAAGAGTTAAAATAACCTTTTTATGCATTGTAATAAATGTCATTCCAGCATTTTCAGGTATATAACAGTATTTTAGGATAGTTGCAAACTGTGTCTTCAATGTGTGGTCCTTGCACTTTTGATGAAACAGAATCCACAAGAACAACCAACCCTTACACATGTTTCTCCACTGTGTTCAAATCAATGCAGATCTAGATTGTGTAATGTTGAAAGAACTTTCCACATATTAGGGTTCTCATTGTGTAAGTAAATGAAAAAATGAGAAGAAAATAAGAACAAATAAGAATTTTTTTTTTCTATTTAAAGTTAGAGGAATATGCTAATTTATGCTGTTGTTTTTGTAAGCCTGTTCGAATAATGATCTTGAAACAAACTAATTCTTTTTCTAATATTTTTTTTATTTATATTACTTTATTGGGTATTGAATTTAAGGTCTTACATGTTTGAAAATATTAACTTGTGTGGACTTATTCATTGAGTTTTAGGAGTGATAGACCATTGTTGTGCAGGAAGGTGGAGATAACTCTAGTGTGTAAAGGGTAGGCGGAGATAACTCTAATGTGTAAGGGTTGGTTCCCTGTAGGGCTAGCATTCTTTTAACCCCGCAGGGACTTTGTAGGGGACCGAGATTTGGCCCTGGCTTCCTTATAACAAACCTACCACAAACATGTGTGAACATTGTAAAATAAAATCATGCGTGAAAGAAAATATCAAAAATAGGGTTGTTGTCTTTTTCCTACCAGTGTTGACTCGTTTTATGGCCATGATAAGAGAACATGTAGTCTAACAAATAAAACAGCATAATTAAAACCACGAATATCTAACATTGACACTGGAGATAGCTAGCTGGCGAAACAAATTTGCAAAGGTAGTTGTGCGACAAAAACACATATTAGCACTGTAATAGTATGAACTTAGTAGTAAATGTTTTGGTCATTTCGGATTTTCCAAAATTCCTGTATCAATTTCCTTTAGGCTCAAGATTCCAGTCATTGTTCAACCAAAACAGCAGCGAGAATGTAAAATATCTGCGTGTAATAAAATTAAGAATGTACTGGTAGTGTGTAAAGGTGTGTTGATTTTCTTTTAGGTACCCAGTGTGTAATTTTATTATGCCCAACCTCTGTCAATGTCTCTTGACTTGAGGGAGATGCACAGTTACAGTTTATGGCAGTTGTACAATAGTTTGATGTAGCTTTAGATTTGTAATTAGTGATCGGGGTTGTTGCTTGCACACTAGGAATTGCGACGAATGTGTCAGGGAGTTCAGTAATCGGTCCACCAAATTGTAGAATGTAAATTAAGCCCCCGCCCCACCCAGCAAGTACATTTCACTAGCGGATCCGGGGTGGGTTGGGGCGCACCCGGCTCAGACTATACATTTATAAACACTATAGAGACGCACGTTAAAACATGTATTAATACTTGTACGTATATTGCTTATTTATACTTATAAAACATTTATTACCAATGAAATTCAAGATTTAATAGTAAAACACAAATAGATCTAGTTTCAAAATTATCACGACACCACATTGTGGGTTCAGTTCAGGTAGGTGTTCAATCTGTCACTAATTATTTCCGTATCTAAACTTGCCGCTTTTTTAGTTTTACCGTGATGACATGCTGGACTCAGACAGCTTCTGCCAAGAAATCAAATTTTAGACAAATCGATGGCTAAACAGTGAACAAGAACACTTAACTATCAGTGAAACATTAAGTCAAGCGTGGACACGCTTGTTTCCAAACATTACAAAGATATTAACTCTTGTTACTAATGTCCATGACAGCAGCCAGCTGCGAACGCTTAAACTCGTCTCAGATATTTATTAAAAATTCTCATAGAAGCACGGTGGGACAGCAGTGTTTAAACGCTCTGGTGCTACTGTTCTTTCACCGTGACATCAAATGGTCAATGTTCAAATCATGTACAGTTTTGCAAGGAAGCATCCTCGGCGAATACTTCTCTGAACCCGTTGTATGAATAAAAATATGACTTGTCTTTGTTTTGCAGTTCTGAAACCATAATTGCTTATGTTTGCCCACCATGCCATTTTTGTAAAATATATAGTATCAAAATATAGAACATTAAAAACGTCTCTCAAATATAACAAAACAAGTATTAAAATAAATGATTTTCGCAAGCTTTTATCAATGTTGGTAGCTCTGGTTGACAAAACATGATTAAAAATTCACCCCCAACATAAATCCTTGATCCGCCACTGTATTTTAAACAGTTAAACATGCAATATTCGTCCACTGAAAGCTGTTTTCTCTTAAGCCAATATTTTTTAAAATACTACATATTCGTCCATTGTCACAAACTTCCACAAGGAGCAGAATGCGCTAGGTAACAAACTAGGTCTAGTTAATATAACATGGTAATCTAAGAAAGATTCTTCAAGCTCGCCGCTTTTGTCTTAGTCTGCTCATTTCGTTTATTGTGAACGATTATAAAAAGTTACTTTACTGGCCGTTTTTTTTGACTGATTAACTTTTATTTGTCATTGATTATGCCAATATATTGCAAGTGAAAATTAGTACATGTGTACACTCCGGTTCGAGGTCTTCCTGGTATGTAAAGTATGTTGTTCTTCTTCAAATTTTTGAAGAAGCACATGACAAGAATCTGTATAGATAATAGAGCAAGATCAAGTTTTTTTCTTCTTTTTCTTTCGGAAGACAACCTCCCGAGGCTTATTTCTGAAAGTAAAGTAGCCGAGGTGACCCGAATGGCATTTTGAATTTGACAATGATCGTCCAGCGCGACTGCTCACTGAAAGTGACACATTGGGGAAGTCTGTTCTGCGGACTTTCATAACTCTGAAAAAAAGGGTCCTTATTCGATTAACGACGTTCTTTTTTATTTTTTATTTTTATGTATATTTATGTTTATTTTTGTGTACCTGTAACTTTCACACAAACATGAAAGAAAACGAGAGATTTTTGTCTATTTCTTTTATCATTCAAATGTCTATAAACTTTAACGAAATTGTACTCTGATTCTCATTACGCCCTTACATAGTTATACTTACGTAAGTAGCTTGAAATGCTTTTCGGTAACGGTCCTTCTATGTTCGGACTGCATGTTTACATAATGACATTATCTAATAGCAATGAAACAGTCCATAGCCTAAAATATCTTGTAATATGCTTGAAGTGTTCTAGGGAAAGAGGTTATAGAATTGGGATTGGAGGGTTTTAAAATTCAAATCCTAGACCCTGTAAAGTTTTCAGTGATATTTTAGTCCTTTCCCTATTGTTTATTTTCACAGTTTGCAAACACAGAATATGTTAATACTAATTATTACTTTTGTGACCACTACCTTACCCCAGCTGTACTAAATAGCAGTTCCCATCCTGGATTATATTGAAAACTTACTTACAGCAACTTTTGTTTAGTTATATCTTTAAGGCGTAAAAAATGTTTGTTTCCACTAACCCAACCGACCTTTTTTGTGTGTGCAGACCCTATGTTCGTCGACGATTTTAAAGCAAAAATATGATTTCCGGTACATTGGTGCATTTCGGTAAATTGTAGTCATTTTCGGTTAATGTTTCGGTTTGCAGTGACCTTGGCAAGGAAGCAGTAGTATTCCAAGATTAGTTACAATTCTTGTGTCAATAAATATTAAATGTATTAAACATATCAATTTACTTAAAGTTATGACAATGACGAGATCTTCCTAGAAGCCGCCAGTCACGACTAAATTGTTCTTGGTTTTCTTAGTGCTTACCTACTCGCCTTACTCCACGTGCGACATTTGTCTGTTGCAAAGTCGCTATATATACAATCTTTGTTTTCTCTTCAACGCGACATTACCTTGAAATCACGATTATGAGAATGCGCCAGCATAAAACAGGTGATTCATTTCTTGTATAAATAAACAGCGCCTATTTAATTTTACATAAATAATCGTAACCAGAACATTTGCACTTGTTTTTTTTTAGTATCTTCTCTATTTGAAATAAAGTATGTCATGATCAATTACAATGATTGTTTTAATATTTAAAGGTCAGTAATCTTACATTTTACTTAAAATCAAGCGATATATTGATACCGGAAAGTCGCCAGAAGCATCTATGTACGATCTAGAAAAATGCAAATTTCCGCAGGAGCATGCCCTAGCGGCATTGCCTGCACATCATATCATGCCTAGCTAAGCATCTGGCGTCAGGTAAAAACCAACACATGCTGCCGATAGGGACCATAGTCCCGCGTTAGGTGATTACTATCCATGGGTAACTGAAACAGTAGTTTACAGGTTCTTAAACTAATCCCCAATATTAAAGGCCAATTTCTCTCGTTTTTTTAAATAAAAAATAAATGATCAACAGCGGTTGGATCGTTGCAAAATATACAAAAATGGTCGTCGTATGACCGTATGCCTAACGCTGTAATTTATGTCCATACAGTTTAGGTAAATGTCGTGTTTAAAGTAGAAAACTGAGGTTATGCATCATCGAACATATATACATAAATTGACGTGAATTAAAATGCACGCACTCAAATTTCTGTGGGCTAATATTTACGTGGAAGGTTGGGGAAATTTATTCATGCAGGTGACAATAGGACTGTGCAGTCGGTAATTTATGAGGATAAAAATAACTGCCTTCAATAGTCATAGTGTAGAGTTAACTACACATAAACAGGGACCCCCTGAGGCTTGCTACATAGTCTTGTTGCTTTGTATTGAAACTCAGAGGACATGTCGGCGAATGTATTTAAAGCAAATTGGTTGCACTGAACCATAAAGATACATAGATGAATGTTCACGTGTTTCGAAATATCACTTGAGGATTACATAGTCAACATTCGAAGGTAAGCACTAAGGAGTTTATTTTTCATTTGAAGGACATGTTTCTTGTTTTGTTTTTAAGAAATACATCGCAGCGACACAGTTATGATCATTATAGCGATGTCCAGGTATTTAGAGGGAGACCAAAGACAAATGTCTTAAGTAGAACTGAACCACCTGCCCACCGCACCACAGCTGCACTATATAATGTCCTCTGAACAGGATTCAGACCTAGGAGGCTGAAGGTAAGGCGTTGTTTACATTAATGGTGGTGCCCGACGGTTTACTCATACAATGTATCCAATACATACTATACCATGTTTCCACTGTTTTAGGTATATTTGGCTTAATTTCTGCATAAAATCTTACATAGCCTAAGTCTAAGTAAAGACACCTTTGAACACTAGCCTACCTAAATTGTTACACAGCACAAATTGCGAAAAAAATCACTCTAAATTTTCATTACTTCCAAATCTAAAAATAAGCACGATAGTGATCTCTACTAACAATAGATATCGATGTCTGACTAGACAACCCGAAAGACTATATAATGGATCTCAAAAGTAAGTTGTCACGTGGTTTTCTTACATTAAAAATCCCGCTCTCTCTCTGCTGCGTTGCTCAGATAGCGAATACCTGTTTGCGGTGACAAATGGGGATTACTGCTTCGCTATTCATACATCAATGAACGGCATTTTGCAGGACCGTTTCAGGTAACAATGACTTATTTGGTTATTTGAGAAAAACAATCTTTCGTCAAGACTGTCGGCTATCCATCTTTAATGATCAGATCATTTCACAGCGGGACTTCAGAAAGAATCGGTTAATTAATAATCAATTAATCTTGGTGTACAGCACGTTCGCAATCAAGTACAACATTATCATTCAGAGTAATATATGGAAATTTAATGTTGCGTAAATTACAATGACTAAATCAGCTGATAGGTTTAGCCCTTAAGGGTATTGTTGCTAACTGGTTTATGGGTCTCAAACTAATCAGGAAGAAGAAGAGGAGATGGCGAATGAAGGGGTGAAGAAAAGTCATACCAGGAAATAAATGAGACATATACAGATAAGGGCGCATGCAAGAATGACAGTGGTGAAAACAAACACTTTCAGGATAGCCTTTTTATATCCTTGTACGGCGGATAATTTACATGATAATTAGGATTTGCATCTGCAATGGCGCATGTTACACGTTTCCCTGCCTGCTGTCGTCTCGACCGGTCCATGCAAGTGCCTTCTTGTTTGTTCAAACATCTAGTTTTATTTTACTTTCCCTGTTCACTTTGTGATAACGCAAATAATGTCGGCCCTCGGGAGTCTAAAGATTATATATCTATACTAGTAGTCACTTACCATTCGTAGTAATGTTCAAGATATGAGTTATTTTGAATAATATCAGAATATCGTTTGTTGTTTTCGATTGAAACGGAAGCTGTCGAAAAAGGTTCCAAATATAAATATAAATGATATGCTAATATGCAGGCTAAATTGCTTCAAATAATGTGTCTTTTAAGTAATAAATCACTTCCTCTTTTGATACCATGCTATGTAATTACACTGAGCTATGCAATTATATGGACCTTAGGTCCCCATCTCTCCTATCTCCCTATCTGTCCAATTCTCATCTCTCTCTCTCTCTCTCTCTCTCTCTCTCTCTCTCTCTCTCTCTCTCTCTCTCTAACCCCTCTCTACCTCTCTATCTCTATACCTCTCTCTCCCCCTCTCTCTGTGTCTCTCTCCCCCTTCTCTCTTTACCTCACTCTCTACCTCTCTCTCTCTCCCCCCATCTCTCTCTGTGTCTACCCTCTCTCTCTCTCTCTCTCTACCTCCCCCTCTCTACCCCCCTCCCCCCCCCTCTCTACCCCTTCCCCCACAACATCATACATGTGTCATCCTTCTGTCCCTACCTTAAATTTTCGTTCTCCCTGTCGCATCCTAAGACAGTCTTTTTGTGTCTCTCTGCATAAACCGTACTTATAGATTAAGCTACACAGGACCATCTTGCGACGAACGTGCTTTATACAATACGAGTTCAAAGTAGATATATTCTGTATAATAAAAGCACAATACCATGATTTTTTTCCCACACCGATATACTTTTAGAGCTTGCAAAACCCCAAATACAAAATATCTTATGATGCATAAATACTATCAATAATTAATTAGGCTGATGTCTTATAATGTATACATTAATTAGGCCGATGTCTAATAATGTATAACTACTAATACATTAATTAGGCCGATGTCTTATAATGTATAAATACTATCGAAACATTAATTAGGCGGATGTCGGATGTCTTATAATGTATAAATACAATCCATTACTTAATTAGGCGAAGGATATTAATATAAATGAGATTTCCTATTGAAATGTGATCCCATTTCCTATGACAATCAGAAATTTTCGTATGGATAACTATCCACTTGACTATTTCTATTTTTTCATCCCAGAGAATGGACCAGGAGAAAATTTCCGAATTATTTTTTTTTTAAATTATTTAAAATATCAGATACCAAAGTATTCGCGTGATCAACACATATTTTTTTCTTAATAGGTTGTATAGGCCACTGAGGCCGCCATTATTTACGTTTACCTGCCGTACCGTTTACCATATCGCTACGCATGGAAACCATGCAGATTTATCGCTACTGTTTTAGTGAGGGACAAGTTACTTGAAAAGATGCAGTCGGCCTTCACTGGGATAGCGTAGTACAATCATGATACAATACACATTCACATTGTGGAATGGCGGGGTAACGTGTTAATGGATTGGAAGGCCGCATCATCAAACCACTTACAGTCGACCAGAGAACTCAACCAGTTTATCGAAGCCGCAAGCCTCCTTGGATGGCCGAGTAAGAAGATCGAACAAAGGTCTCTTCGGTCCTGATCCAGTGTCTAGCCCTGCGACAACATGCACTTTAAAAAACTAGGACACACACTAACAGTGGAAAGATAATGTGTTAATACAAATATACGTTGTAAAAAAAATATCTTGTAAACACGTCTTTTTTCCTGTTAGTGTGAACGTCACTCCCCAGAAAAGCAAATCAAATAAGATGATATTAACCTTGTTTAAATTTAATCCTTGACATTTTAGCATGTTTTATTGTTAAAAGTCAATGGGATGACATGCTAGACGAATTTGTTAAAGTTGTAACTTTAGATTTGTTGAAAATTTACCTCCTTTAGCAAAACTGTCATTTTTTACTGGCGAGATGGGTTAGTTGATGGATTATTTTATATCACTTTTAAAACTTTTAGTTAACATATTTTCCTCGTATCCTCACACCCTCCTGACAGCGTCATGACTAGAAACACAACTCACATAAAAATAAATAGGTTTGACCGTGTTATTCACATTCATTTGTTTAACCTTTTATCCAATTATTTACCCCACCCACCTTAGTCAACTTAGCAAGTCAGACCTCCAGAAAATGTGTGTATATTTTTTTTATATGAACAACTGCACGGCCAGAAAAATATTGTTAGTGCGACCGTATCGGATTTTGTATTTGAAACTTTTATTCTGCTCCTGAAAAATGAAGAAAATGCCCGAACATGTAACTGCTTATCTTAATATTTCAAAAAGTTGTCCGTTAAAACTTATGTTTGATTATTTGTAAAAATACCAGCCCAAATCCGAGAAAACAAAAGTTCCATACTCTTCCTTTTTCGGTTACTTTAGACTTCATTTTTACGAAATTTAGGGCTTATTTTCTTGTCACATGTGTTGTCACAATGTAATCCGATAATATTGGATACTTTGGAAGAATACAAGGTGCATTTAAATGCAAATGAATGAATAAATTTAAAATGTCTAATTTTGCTTAATAGGATAGGATAAGTGTAATAGAAAATATTTAAATATTAACACAACGGATGAGTTGTACACTTTAATGTAGACCCCAAATATTATGTTGTATCCTCTTCAGAAGTGTTTTGTTATTGAATATCCTTTGGAAACATGATATAGAATTAGACAAACCAACAAAACATGTTACTTGATTGGTCTGACTCAAACTATCCCAAATATGTAATTTATTGTTTACAAATCCAACTCGTTTATGACTGATTTTCCCGACTTTTCTGCTAAATGCACTTTATTGCAAAAATCACCGAGCTCTTGATAGCCACACGATTTATTTAGGAGTTGCCCATAATATTCTATAAAGTTTTTTGGTTGATGCTGTAAAATAAAATAAAAAATTCACCACATGTCTTTTTCAGACTTTGAATAGAGCAAGTAACGATTGTGTAATCAAATTAAGCCCTAATACAAATAAAAAATTAATTTACAAAATTAAAATTAAAAAAGGATACACTGTTACCTTCTTAAGTGATAGAGTGATGGGGAAATAATTCTTAAAACGAAAAAGTAGAAATAAAAAAAAAGTTCATGCCCATATCAGGATTCGAACCCTCAACCCCCAGGAATGAAGCATTTTAAACCTACTTTTGATATTGGAATTGCTGCATTACATTTGCTATACCTTCAGAGGAAGCACATCTTTCAGATTACTATAATCTACTTACTTATCTTACTATATTATCTAAATTACTAAACCTGTTAGTCATATAAACATGAATAACAACCTGTCTGGGATATAATTAATTTGTTCACTTAAGTTTTAATAAAAACCCCAGACAACTCGTGATGTCTTAAGTAATAAGAACGTAGAAGTTTATCTGAAGCTGTTATATTCTGATAATAATGTTATTTTTCTGGAAAATAAAAATTTAAAACCAAACAAATATCTTATTTTTGAAAAAAATATATATAAAATACCTGAATTGTATTATAATAAGAATATTTAATATTGTGGACGCTTCTTATATTCAGGAATTCCTTCTTGTAGTAAATTTTATCTCACAAAAGCAGAATTGATTTATCAAGCTCGGAATGCAAAGCTTTCAATGATTACTCCTATTTTACTGAATGGTTCGGAAACCAGGCGATGTGAATCGGTTATATTAATAGAAAGATTCCAAGTTCAGTTTTACGAAATGTGTAATTTAAGATGGTATATCCCCAATCTGGTGATGAATTTCACCACCATTTGGAATCAAGTTTCTTTCAATATGGTTGTAGTGATGCATTCAATACAAATACTATCATAATAACACTTACATACAAAGGACTCTAATTAATTGAATTCTAAGAAAACTGTCTTTTAATGAAATAAACAATTTTCTGCAAGAAGATTGTGAATAGTTTTAATAATAGTAATAATATATGCAGTTTGGTCCTTAATTTTAGACAAGTCATGTTAATAATCTATTAACCATGTTAATAATATATACTGATTAATAAAGTATAGGTGTGATAAAACATAATGATGTATTATGCTAGAAGGTTTAAAAGTACATCCACTGTTAATGTTTAATGTTACTGTTGTTGTTTACTGTTGGTTATTGCTACTAATTAAGTACCTGGCTCATCCTCCAATCCCGATAATGTTTCCTACTATCTCAATCATAGGTCTGACTTTCAGCCAGTACTTGTATATTTTAGTATTTGTTGTTCATTTTTATTTATGTTATCACGTGTTTGCCATCATTCCTACATTGTCAAATAATCTTAAAAAACCGCGACTTATTGAAATAAAATGGTCAATTGTCAAATTCGCCGAGTTAGCTTCGTAACTCTATCATTAATCCTATGTATACGGCAATACATGTTAAGTTTATTAACGTTACAATGATACAGAGATGAGTATTTGTATTTACATTTTAGATTTGGCGCACACCGACAATACTTAGTAGTTATTTCATACGTCTCGAATACAATAAGGCACAAAGCACACAAAGTATGATAAAATTAAATTACGATAGTTAAAATATACATAAAAAAATATGTAAGGTTGTAAGATAAAGGTTAATGAAAACAAAACAATTTAGGTTAACAACTAGTTACAATTTTTAACATAAGTGATTAGTCTTGTTTTAAGTATGCTTCTAGACCACGGATGCGCACTTCAAAGATATACTCGGTTGTTGCCTTTTTCTCAGAAAAAAAAGCAGGAGAGAGTAGTTTAAACGTGTTGCGGGGTTATACCTTCTCCAAACGTTAAGACACACACATTTTTTGAGAAAAGCATCTCCACATATACATTTAGTCGCATTTCCAGATAAAATGTACTGATCAGAGGAAATATTTTTGTCATCATTCTTCGTGGTTCAACAAAGTTTTATTGTTTTTTAACAAAATATATAAAAGAAAATATTCAAATTCTACCAAGAGTCATTTTTGAACGCACTGCGCATGTTTATTTCATTCGAGGAGACAGTTGTTTTATCCATTCTAGATGGCCAGAAATAGTTCGTCAGACGAGGACGAAGGGCGCTGTGATATCAGAAAGGAGCAGCCCAGTGTACCTGGTAAGTGGCTTTTTCAAAAGTGTCTCTTCACGTTTTGAATGTATATCGGCTTTAGCTGAGACACTATTTCACCAACAACAAGCAGTGCGGTCCTTTACAAAGTACCTAAATGCAACGACGAAAACAAGTTAATTTAAGTAAAGAAGTATCATTGAATCTTTGATGACAAATGTTGAAACAGTTGAAAGATGAATGTCCATAGGCCCCTTGTACAATAACTGTCCGTACCCAGATACAATTAAATTGTATGTACCCTTTTCTATCTCACTTGACAGGCGAGTTAGTTTCCGGTCGTGTATGCATGGTACCAAAGGTGAGCAGGACAAAGTGCCACAACCAGGACTGTGAGACGAGATTCCTACTCCGGAGACCTCATAATTGTAGAAGGTTAGCTCCAGTGCGACCAAGTCGATCTAAACTCCACGTGACGTTGTGTTTGCCAAATTGTTAACGGCAAGATGTTGATGGCAAAACCACGTCACATTTCTCAACACCTAAACACGAAATGACCAAAATGGTTCTATCGACGCCTACTTCCAAGTAATTTTATAATAAACGCAGGTTTAAGATACATTGAATCGCAGCGGCGCCAGCAAGGTCATTATGGTTATTGTGGCGAAGATAGACCCTAAACAGTGGTCTGGATAGAACCACCTGCCCACCGCAGTTCCGCTGTACGACCTTATCACAATAAGTCCTGCGCCTCGACCGAAACACAAACCCACGTCGTTCGAACGAAAAACTCAAATATCTGAAAAATCTCATCAGAGGTTAGCAAGTTATGAATCATCCATCGATAGATGTACATACGAATAACGCCAGTTTCTCTTATTACTTAACACGAATCGTAGAGCGGACAGTTAATTTATTTTGTGAAAAATAATGCACTTAAGTAATAAAATCAAATGACATATTTGAAACACCGTCTCATATAATAACCCGTATTTCCCTTCAGATGCGGAGAGGTGTTTTGCCGACCTTGTTTACATTACGGTCGTAGACTGAACAGCGACGGAGAATTTGACGAACAGTCGGACTTAAAAAAGGTTATTGTCTTTTGAATTTGGGTTAATTTATAACTACTACAAAAAACACACAAAACAATCATGCAAAATGCAAGTAAAATAATGTTGTATTCCCCATGAAGCCTGAAAAAGTCATTGTTTAAGATAAATTTAAGAAATGACCATTTGTTACATAGTATATTAATTGTAATTAAATGAGATCTGAGCTATTTTCATTAGTCTGTCTTTTTCAAAATCTTGATGTTCTAGGTGTGCTTCCAATGTTACAATGAGCGTCTGGAAGAGGGTGAAGGTGCCATTCGGTCGAGGATTGAGGAATATCGTTCCGCACGAAAATTAGTCCTTGCAGAGAAAGTTACCACCACTTGTGAGGTTTCTATGGAAAAAAGAAGCTTGTCAATAGTTCCAGCATTCTGGAAAGATCAGTAGGCATTTAGATTGATTTTGTAATAATACAATGGGGAAATCATCTTTATAGTGGAAAATCAGCTTTTTACACCTGATCTAAAATCCTCATGACATTTTATAAACATCAGTACATGCATGTTAGGAATAATGTCCGTTTAAAATAATCTTTTCTGTGCTTAGATATGGCCTCATCAAAGGCCTTGTTCACCTAAAACTTACCGAGTAGAACGAAAATAAGTCGTCCATAACATATTGCTTAAGATTTGGTAAAGCTTTAGCTATGCAAAGCTACAATAATATGGTCCTTTGGCGGACGCTACACCTAGAACACAAAGTCGCTATAGTGAGGGAATGTAATGACTAATTTTAATTGTACCACGAGATTAACGACATTTGGAGAATTTTGAGGTGAGTGATGTTGGAGACTGTTTCAGGTTCCAGGTGGACTATACCAAGGAGTGCCGGCGTCTGCTGTCGGGATTCAGAGCGGAGGTCGGATCGTCTGAGACGTCACGTATACTGTGCGAGTTCAGGGCGGACTATATCAAGGTCCCGGCTTGGCAGAAGTCAACATTCTGGAGGGTGGGTGTCAAATGTTGGGGTCCGAACTAATATTGACTGATTTATAAATTACAATTGATGTGAGTTCGTTTTTTCTGGCAACCTTACTAAAGTCAGATCTTACAAGATGTAAGATCTGATGATCTTGTAAGATCTGATGACGCCCCGTAAATACCGTCTATAAATAAGAATGGTTTTCCCCGATTGCTATTTTTATACAAGCTAATTAAAGAGCCCAATGCATAACGCTTTCTGTAAGAGTCGTAAAATGGCCGCTATCGATGTAAATATCATTAAGTTTTTCGTCTCTCAGTTTAAGTTTGTTCTGCAACCGCTTGTTAGTTAACATTCGACCTGAAGATGATACTGATGTTGAAACAAATGGGATACCGCAAACAAGGCACCTGTCTTCAGTGACATAAGTCTTGCGCGGAGTGACCAAGTTAACATTTCTTTGTAAATGGGCGCAGCCATTAAAGTGATATGTTCGGAACGCTTCAGATCATCATATACTTTTGCCATTTTGTAGTCGACAATCTGATTGGTTCGGAAGGTTTATTGACTCATCGTTAGATCCTAATAGCTGAGCGGTTTTCAGGATAAGATTTTAATCAGATTGGTTGTTTTGGTGGCCTGACAAAAAGATTCAGTTACACCAATGACTGTACCGTTTTGGTCCTTTTAGACAAGTGTGGCTTTGATACAAATCAGTAAAACTGTTGTTCCCAAAGTTCTAAATCACATTTGACAAAAGGGAAAGTATAATACTTACGTTTTTGATTTTTAAACAACAACAACAAAACACAACAACTATGGCCATTAGTTTATAGTGTTGCTTTTCCTTGTTATGTCTGCAACTTCGTCGATGTTTCGTCAAGAGTACAATTTCAGCACTTTTACATGTAAAAAAAGCAGATATAATAAGTTAACAAAATAATTTAGAAATTGCAATTTTAAACCAACCCTGGTACTCTAGAAATAGTAAAAACGTGAAGTAATAATTAGGATCCTCCTGTGACAATTTTCGAATACATTTCTCCTTTGTTGCTATAATTAAGACTAATTTACTATTAAAGATCGAGAAAGTCCACAAGAACTGTCGCCAGTGCTGTTCTAAGATCAAGAGCGTGTTGAACAACTGTCGTGTGTGTGGTATATCTCTGTGCAAGAAGTGTTCCCAAAGGTCCCTTCTCGTCTTCTATGATGATGATGACAGATACCAGACGAACTCCGCGCCAAGGCTTGCTGTCATAAAGGTGGTCGGTGTACGTATCTATATGAACACAAAAAACGCTTCGTTAAGTTTCAAAAAAGGCGAATATGAACGGTCTATCCAATCATTAGAAGTCGCCCTACATTTGAAGCCAATCAGGAGCTATGAAAATTCAAATTCCTCAGCGATTTATGTCAATAGTATTCATATTTATTTTCTATTTTACAATGAACAAAATAGATCGATCAATTTTACTAAATGGTCTTATTTTCAACTGCGCATGTGCAACGAACGACGCATTCTGCCTTGACTCCTCCCCTTGTGACGACAAGTTTGAACACGTCAAGACATTGACAGTTTGATTGACAGTTTTGCGGGACGGATTACATGCCATTTTGATAAAACAGGTAGAAGTGAGGCGGGGACTTCTAAGTCAGATAGAATCTATTGAGACGTTTCTATAGAAAATAGAAGCCTGCACTCGCTGCGCTCGTCTCGGCTTCAGTTTTCTATAGAAACGTCTTAATAGACTCTATTCTATACTCGCAAGTGTAAAGCACAAGACGACGGCTTGACAAACTTAAACAAAAGAAGACGCGCCTTTTGTTTGCGAGACTGATTGTATGCACCTGACCTTGCTATGAACAGAAACTGTCAAACATTCACAGGCTGAGGAGGTGCCTGCCAATTGCAGAACATGTCAATTATCAAAATATTTCATATATTTTGTTCTCCTTGTTTGTCTTAATGAATTTCATTTATTGTATTAGTTATAAGGGACGTCCATGCCGTAGTGGTAGAGTCGCCGATTTGTAACTCCTCTGCTTAGTCTCCCAGTGCGTGTGTTCGAGTGGGAATGTCAAGATATTTGTCTAGGGTCTTCCTCCGACAAAACAGCTGGACGTCACTATAATGATCATAATTGGTCGCTGCGATGTATCGCAAAAACAAACAAAAAAGAAAATATTACATATTGTACGTCAACTTTGCTTAATATGTTCTTTATTCGTAAAAATTATTCACACAATTTTATTTAAAGGGTGGTTTGTCTTGTTTTTGTATTATTATTTTAGGTAAAAATCGTTAATAATTACTGTTTGCTCCATAAACTCTACTTATTTATTATCAAGATTTGCAATCCGTACGATCGTTGGTCTAGGGGCCTCAAAATGCTAGCATAATGCACACCAAAATCCTTTCCTTACGATGTTAAAAACCCGTCCTAGCATATGCATTGCATCATATTAGTCTAACGATGATGTTCACGTCAGTTATTATAAAAAAACACATCAGCAGTTTGTCACACTACGAAACTTAAAACTTGTTTCCTCTAACCACCAGTGTCCGGAAAAGGAGCCGGTCATCTCTTTGTTACTCCCAGTGTGCAAAGAGTGCCTGACAGAGGTGAACCGGCGCCAGGTTGCTGATCGAGCCTGGTACTTGGAGAGACCGAAGCCTGTCAACATCATCACGATGATAGTGGAGATGGAGGAACAGTTCCGGGCACTTCAGACACAGATTGAGGCCAAAATCAGAAAGGTGGGGTATCACCATGACAACAGCATAAAATAATTGTCTTCCACATGCAGTGAAGCCTAAATACACGCATCTGAATGTTTTGGACATGTAATGAAGCCTATATATCTGCAAGTGTCGCATAAAACAATTACAGTTATGAAAACACAAGGGTTTTAAATGACACGCTAGCAGTTTTGCTTGTAGTATGTGACCATATGTTGACACATTTTATAGGTCTAATGACGTATAATGAAGGTGTGTGTGTGCGTGCGTGAGTGTGTGTGTGCTACAAGTGTTGCTTGATAACAGAGCAAGCGATATAATGGATGATAACAGTCATTATATATAAATGTATAAAAAAACCCATTCACTTCCGAGTTCACCCATTCTCTTTGTGTGCATTTCAGTTGCAGAGACAGAGCCAGCGGCCCAACCCCCGGGCCAGTAGGATAGTGCGGTCTCTCACAGACCAGGCTGATGGTCGATCTCATGCGATGGCAACTCTGACGGTGAGACGACTTTTTACAACAAAAACACTTGAAATAACATCGGTGAACATTTGAGAATAAAGAAGTTTCGTCGTATAATCTTAGCGTTTTAATCTTGTGAACCTATGTATGTTATAGGAAGAGTTTTACAATGGACACATGAAACAAACTGTTCTGGTGAATAAAAACGCCTAGATGTTAACAGCTGTCTTCCAAACTGTTTGTTCTTAGTTTACATTCTTGATATTGTATCAGTGGCTTATTATCAAGATGCATTATTCAAAATGATCACAGTCGATATTTTTCTGTAAAAGATAAAATTATAAACATTGGATTCCACAATTTGTTATGATCTGTTTCATTTAAGGCAGAGTTAACCGAACACCTAGCCTCCATGATGTCAATGTTCTCTCGGCTAGAGTCCATAGAGAAACACAACAAGATCAATGGCGCCAAACTTAGCCTCCTGAAAAACTGCATAAAGGTAGGTAACTTTTTAATTAATTTAATTAATTTTCATTTCGTCTGACTAAACATACGACCATTAGACACGTGTACAGCACTGAATGAGATTTCAAAGCCAGAGAGCATAATTGTTAAAGGTGTCACCAAGACCTCTATACTCAGTAAGATACATACTTTTAACTTCGCGGTTTTCCATCTATTACCGATTACATTGTTTCGACCTCTAATACTGAAAGATAAAGTAACTCATTTGAAATGTACTTTACTGTAACACCCATGGCCATATTTTTGTCTGCTTTTAAGAATTTATATTACTATCGCCAGCGCTTAAACATGAAAAGATTAATAAATAACTAGTCAATTACCATCCGTAAGTCTTCTTATTTGTTTCAATAAAAATGAGGGCAGGGTCTGACTCCAAAATTACGCCAGTGTTTTATGTTCTAACGCGTGTTGAGCCAAGAAAAAATGAGATTGACATCATTTTCGTTACTTGATGATGTTACCTGCATATTTTTCTAAAATACTTTTGTTTATTTTTCAGGCCAGGAAAGATTATTATTGGAACACTAAAAGAAGGATAGCTCTACTGGCAGACGAAACACTAGTCACAGCCAAACGAGACACTAGTTTGTCTCCTTATTGTTAACGTAATTCTCCTGGCAAACTAAGAGGGGACATTACTCTAATGACATGTAGTCAAAATATTTTGTAGTTATCTCTCTTATTGGGCGTAAGAATTTCAAGATATAGCAAAGGGATATACGTGATATAATTTGTTTTCCCCAGACGAAAGCAGGAAAATAGAAACAAAAATGTGCTGGCCAAACGGTGCTGACAAAACAATGACTATTTGTTTTCAATGATGAAGTACTGCCTTGATAATGTCTCAGATCAACATTTACAACATCCTAAATGCTTGCCACTTAAAAATGTAGCTGATCTAGGATTCCATTCTTGAGGGAGTGGGGCTTGGTTTAAAAATGATGTTACTTATGCCGATTGATTTAATGACCTCAGTGTTGTTTGTTTGGAAAATCGTGTATCCTGACCAAAGAGTGGCACAATTTTAATAGTATATTTAACTGTAATCATAAAAAATTGAATTTGCCTGTGTATTTGAGAGAGTGTCCACCGGCTCCACCGGCTCCACCGGCTCCACTTCATCTGAACCCACCCGTGAAGATCGTATTTGCAGAGAAAATAGCGTGTTTTTTTGTGTATTTAAACATAGTCTTTTAAAGGTGGTATCCTTCGGTTTGTCTATATCAAAAACAATTAACAGAAGCTTTCCCCTGTTTTAGGCAATTTGAGCATGATTTTGGCATCAACTCACGCTTAAGTATTAATTTTAAACCCAACTTCAAAAGTTAGACAGTCCAGATCTCAAAAAAGCACACTCTAAATGTACATGCATAAATAAGCACGATTGAGATTTCTACTAAAATAGATACCGACGTCCAGCGACTTTCCCGGGCGATATAACGTGATCTCAAAACGAAGTGGTCATGTAGTGTTCTAAATTTTTAAATTAGCTGACCGGTCGGCGTGGCCGTGGCTCAGAAAGTAAATACACATATGTAATGACGAGTGAAGTGTTATACTCCACTCGTGGAGTGTTATACTCCACTCGCGGAGTGTTATACTCCACTCCACTCGCGGAGTGTTATACTCCACCGCGGAGTGTTATACTCCACCGCGGAGTGTTATACTCCACTCTTAACATTGATGTAGGACACCAAACAGTTCGCTGGGATCTTTTCTGGTAATTATAATTTCTATAGTTGTTTGAAAAAATAATCTGATCCAAACTGTCGGATACGACATTTAAATTTAAATCACGGATAGTTTTCACTCAATGTAGTATCTGTGATACCAATATGTCTCCTATATTTCAACAATGTATTTCAAGTACAGACTTTTAATTGTCAAACTGCATTATGTTTGTATACCAGTTTAATGGTTCCACGTGTATAAGTTTGTCAATGTACTAGTTCCATGTACGTTTTACGATTTAAACATACCAAAGTTTTGTCAGGTCGTGTTTAAGAAGCTGCTTGTCTAATCTTTTGTATGCTGCTGTGTTAATTAAATCCCCAAAGGTAATCATTACTCAATGTGTAGCTGTTGTGTCCATGATAAAGCCATACAGTCACTAGCAAGTTTTTTTTATTCAGACTTTATGAAACTGACAATGGTATTATACATTATTGGACTCAAAGTTTTGTGTATATTTATTTACAGTGTTCATATTTTCCATTTCATTATAAAAGGCATTGCTGTGGTAAAAATGCAGTTTACATTTGAAATTGATCCAATCAAACAATACATGCAATTATGTTATCTTTCATTTGCTGTTAGGCAAAATTTTTGTGGTGAAAACGGAAGGTTTTATGGTTGGTTTGCCTGTACATAGACTGTATGTTTGGAGTAAAACAGAAGGTATATTATAATGGTTGGCTTGCCTGTACATAGATGGTGTTTGTTGGAGTGAAAACAGAAGGTATTGTTGTTGGCATGCCTGTTAAAAGACGGTGTTTTTTTGGAGTGAAAACAGAAGGTATTGTGTTTTGCTTGCCTGTACATAGACGGTGTTTTTGGAGTGAAAACAGAAGGTATTATATTTGGCTTGCCAGTACATAGACGGTGGTTTTGGAGTGAAAACAGAAGGTATGTGTTTGGCTTGCCTGTATATAGATGGTGTCTGTTGGAGTGAAAACAGAAGGTATTGCGTTTGGCTTGCCAGTACATAGACGGTGGTTTTGGAGTGAAAACAGAAGGTATGTGTTTGGCTTGCCTGTATATAGATGGTGTCTGTTGGAGTGAAAACAGAAGGTATTGTGTTTGGCTTGCCAGTACATAGACGGTGGTTTTGGAGTGAAAACAGAAGGTATGTGTTTGGCTTGCCTGTATATAGATGGTGTCTGTTGGAGTGAAAACAGAAGGTATTATATTTGGCTTGCCAGTACATAGACGGTGGTTTTGGAGTGAAAACAGAAGGTATGTGTTTGGCTTGCCTGTATATAGATGGTGTCTGTTGGAGTGAAAACAGAAGGTATGTGTTTGGCTTGCCTGTATATAGATGGTGTCTGTTGGAGTGAAAACAGAAGGTATTGTGTTTGGCTTGCCTGTACATAGACGGTGTTTTTGGAGTGAAAACAGAAGGTATTGTGTTTGGCTTGCCTGTACATAGACGGTGTTTTTGGAGTGAAAACAGAAGGTATTGTGTTTGGCTTGCCTGTATATAGATGGTGTTTGTTGGAGTGAAAACAGAAGGTATTGTGTTTGGCTTGCCTGTACATAGACGGTGCTTTCATATAAACGTAGAACTACTGTGACGGCATTATTAATTAATTGTTAACATCTCCGGGTTTTATTATACTAAAACAAAATTTACAACAACACATCGATTTTAAGAGCCTTTCTTTAATCGTTGATCTTTGTAACATTACCGGGAACTAAAATGATTTTTTTTTGTTTGTTTTACATCAACAGTATTTTTTCTCTTGATATGATTATAATTACTACAATTTCTAACTTTTTATAAACATTATATGATCATGTGTAACGAAAAACCGTACGACGGTAGACCGCGGTTCTATATTTACGGTTCGGTTCATGGTTCACTTCTCAAGAATAACGGTACAAACCCTGCGATGCAGTGAAGTAAAAATCCTACATTGTGCTCTCGATTTCGATTCGAATCGTTGTTGAGTCCTAGTGGACTACTATTTTACACCGGGAAAACGACAAAGCGGATCAATATATATAGCACTTTCATGACAATTTTTGCGACACTTAAAAGTGACATTTGCTTATAATTTACAATGGGCCCAACATGATATGGCATCCAATACCAAACTAAGATTAGTAAGCTATATAGTATATCTTAGATCGGTAAAGTTATTGGGTAAAGCTAATCAGTATTCAAAATGGCAGCTGTCGAAAACGTGTTATCCCGGTTTAAGAAGTCAATGACGGAGTCGGACAATCTATATTGCGAAAAGAAATCAATTGTAGATATTGCATGATTGATAACATCTTTGGCTTTTGAGACTTCGGCTAATTAACCGTATTGCCGTCATTATGAAATTGTGAAGCGATAACGAGAAAACGCCAAAATTACCGTCATAAAGTTTGTTTTAATTTTTACGAAAGAATACAAAAATATATTTCTCATTTCTTTCTTTTTTTTAGATATATATATCTAAGAAATTGTTTCAGAAGAAATTATCTTCCGGTATTTGTTTTGAATTTATTGCCCGACTAATTATCACACCTTACTGTCCCGATCTCCCAATTAAAGTCAGCGCAAAATAAGTGCCTCAGCATATATGGTAGTGAAACTGGTAGCAGAAGCGATAATTTATGAGCGAGTTAATTTATGCATAGATTGACTCCACCAAATTTACTTGACTACATGTACATAAAAGTGGTGCCCTTTCTGGTTTTTATTGATACAAACCTTGTTTAAATGATGTTTTAAATTATTTACTTCGACTAATAACACACTGCTTGCTGTATCTTTTACAGAATAGTTAAACACAAGCACCATCCGGAACATGGCTGTCCAAATATCTGTACACTTTTCGGTAATTTGTCTCACTACAATTTGAAGAATATGTTGTGTACACTCAGCATAAATTTGATATGACTAATTAAAATTGTAAGCTTTGCACCAACATGACCAGACGACTAATAATGGAGCAAAATTTCATTGAAATGGAGAGAATATTCTGAATCATACGTTGACATCCCAAAAGCAGTTCGGTTGTGGTTTTATTTTATTTTAACAGTACTTTCCAGTAGATGTACTATTTAAGTACATGTTATATTTATTTGTAAGCATGCAAACTCGCAGCAATAGGAAAACAATCAATAATGTCATATTTTGTCTTAAGCAGCCAACTAGTTTTAAGCAGTGAAATTTAGGCTGTCCCTTGGTTGGCTGTTTAATACAAGTTTGGCTGTAGTTAGAAACTGTTTAAAGCATTTCTGGTCTTATAAATTGCCGTTTTGTAAGGGGGTTTTATGACATTATACATTTTGAACAGAAATGACATTTAATGTATTATCCTTATTTGCTAATCTTATGCTATAAAATAATAAAACCAAGACCTTCTGAAAATATGCTAGGTGATGATGAAAATGAAAGCATAAAAAAGTGAAATCGGAGCACAACTGATGGCATCAATACAGATCACCTTTTTTGAAAAGCAGAATAGTATCTGAATGCTCTTTCCTCATCAGTAGGACATGAATATATTTTGATACTAGGGAACAAATCTCATGCTGAAAAGTATTGATTTAATCATATATATAACATAGATACCATAATTTTAATGTCAAAGGAAACAGCCTCCTTTGTATTAAACTTGACCAATAGTAGAAGGATGTATATATACAGTTCTTCTACTTTAAATAAATAAATAAATAAATATATATATATATATATATATATATATATATGCTGCTACTACTACTACTGCTACCACTACCACTACTACTACTACATCAGTACCAACATATTATGTATCACGATACATATCGTATCGTGTTGTATAAATCGAGGTTAGCGTATCGTTACACCCCTAATGACATGTACACAACTAAATATAGTTCGTACTCTACACGCCACATTCCCATCAATCTGGCTTAATTAGTTGAATGTCGCTAATTATAAATGTCCCAGAATTGTCTCAGTGGATGTAATAAAATAAAATAAAACAAAATAATAAAAAAGTATATCCGGCATGCTGCCGAAAATCAGGTACTCCGTTTCTCGGTGACTACATGAAACTGTTGGGATACAGCTTACTCAGTAGAAACCAGATATTTATTTATAGTAACACCGGAATTTTGATGCTGAGGCAGAAAAAGAAGACTTGCCCCAAAGTTTACTTTATGATACGCACAAATATGCTGGCTGCCTGCTTGGCGCTCACTTATCTACACTCAGGACATCGCGACTAGTCAGTTCTCTAACCTGGAAAACAAAGTTTCTGCATCTGATATGAACGAGCTGATATTTAGCCAATCCAGAATTTAATTGAATGAAGTTCTGCCCTTACTGACGAGACGGCCACTGGACAGACCATCGGCAATTTAAGTCTAAAACAGATTCAGACATAAAATGTGAGGTTGACCCCCAAGGGCATTTCCTGCATCAACCGACTCATTCACAAAGTAAATTACGGTTGCCTTCTAAACCACAGTCGCAAAAATCCTTCTCTGTCAAAAGAGATACAGGAGCCGTTTCCTCTTACTTCAATACTTACGCAAACCCACAGAAGTATACAATAAAATAAACATCAAACAGTTAAACCTCAGTCTCTCGCATACATACGCATGCGCAGTCCTTCTGCACCCGCGCACACACACATGGACGCACCGGCACGCACTCACGAACGCACCCCGCGCACACACAAACAGACTAGCATATACATGCATACCCGCGCACACACCAAAATGGATTTTACTTGAAAGTTTTCAGTATACTATAATTTTTCGAGAAATAGCCTGTATAACTTACGTTCCTGAGACCATATAATAGTTTAAAACACAATGAAAAGCCGACACCATTTAGTAGGTTTTATAAAGATGTTACATATGAAGAAAAAATGCAAAATTATTATAATTAACTATAAAACTAGCACTAGTAGAAAATGCTCATGGGTAGCAGCCTCACAGAACACCTTTGACCGAATTAGGACCCGTATTTATCAGGTTTAGAAACAAACTTTCCCCCATGTGCAAATTTTAGTGAGCATTTCATAATATAGGCTTCGCCAAAAAAAAAAAACGAATGTCTAGAATGAGAGAAACTGTCTGCTTTAAAGTTGGAATGCGTCAGTAATAGTAAAACTCCATGCGTCAGAACAGCCAGTCTTACGGTAAAGTTAGTACATTATGCTCGATATACAGCTTACTTAAAATTCATCTTTAAAATAAGACGTAATTCTGTTAGTATTAACTCTAAATCAAATATTTTCTTACAAAATAGAACTATTAAAATATAACTTACCTTTAGTAAATCGACACCAAATGCGGGCCTTTAACCAACGCTTAAATAGACTTTATTAAGTTTTCGAATAAAAATGCAAAAGAAAATCCGACGACGACCCTAAGCAAAGATTTCTGTGCAGCCAAGCGACCACAAACGCTGATCTTCTCCGGTGTTTGTACTTTTTCCAGAAATCGCCCACCAAACAAGTCGCAGATTAGCCCAATGGGTGATTCGCCACAAAATTCTCATAATCGTGACGTCTTCGTCAATGCTTAACTTCTAAAGCGCGACAGATTTGACAAGTGAATAGGATATACAAAAACAAGGAATTCTAAGGATAAACTCACTGGTAAATTTTCATTAATATTTCATAACATAAGCAAAACCATAAATTAGTAGGCAATTAACATTTACATCTGTTTCCGCTAAAAATATATAGATTTTAGGACAAAATATCGAACGCATATCAGATGATGCTAAAACTACCCAAACATGCATCAATAAAATGGCGGCCCTAACTGGTTCCTGCCAGAAATGCACACCAATGATTCCAGTTTTTAATACTTATGAATGGGAATACAAAAAGAAACAATGAACGTGTACCAGAATACACTGCGTGCATATGTCTCCCACACATTATTTGATTAGAATAGCACCATTATGTATGAACGTTAAGATAATTACACACTTGCTGTGTGAACAAACAGACAAGGGTTGATGTAAACTGGACGCCATTCACATTTTTGATGCGTTAAGACTTGGTATATTATAAGTGATACATTTAAAAAGAACATAATCCCAAAAGTCAATTTGTGTGGCTTAGTATACTATGACTAAACATCTTGGATGAAAGATAACTAAAAATGGGAATGAAAGCACAGAAAAAAAGAGTTTTACTGAACAAACACCATTATCCGCGTCCATGGCTGTGCTATTTGTGCATGGCATGTACAAATGTAGTGTGTGTTTTTTAATCAACAATGCTTGATTCGAGGACATTCTTCAATAAACAAGGTAAGCGTTTAACTTGTTAATAGGTAAATTAGAAAAGGTCCTATCAAAATTTTCACAGAAATTTAAATTTTATCTACCAGTAGACAAAGGCAAATGCAAATGTGACAAAAACACAGAGACGAGACATAACACACATAAAGAACAACTACCAGTTACCGCCTTGTAACGGTCAATCGGCAAAAGGGCCAACTGGGGTTCTTAAACCTGGTTTGTGGAGCGCTCCAACCTCGCACTTCCTGAAGGTTTTTCTAGCAAACAAACAGTGTAAATAACAACATCCCGTCAAAGAGTTAAAACAGATACAATGGACTTATATACATACATAATAACGAGTAATAAAATAAACTATAAACATATGTACAATATGTACAGTAGATAAAAGCCTCGGCAACGTAAAAATAAAAAATCCAAACGAGAGATTAGTTTGAAATAAAACAGCCCAAGCGCTGATATATTAAAAGATATTATAGGAACAAATAAAACAGCCCAAGCGCTGATATATTATAAAAACAAAAAAAACACACAAAAAACAGCCCAAGCGCTTATAGATAATAAGATCAACTTAAGTATGGCATATAAAGCCATGACGTTCGAAAAGTTTCAAAAGTGAAATGTAAAAAATACGAAAGAAAACATCGAAATTTAGAAAACAGCCTACCAACAAAATAAAACCTTATACTGAAGCAAAGTGTACACCTGTCCTGAACTGCTGTGTTATTTATAGCATCTGATATTCACATATGATATTCAAAAAAATATTCATGCTATAGCATAAATTATATTAATTTAATTTGCCAAACGATCAATACAACAGTTTACCACAGCGTCACTGCAGTATACCATTTAGTTGAAAGTGTGATGTATACACGGCGTACAGCTGACTTCATTTGAATTTCAAAGGTAGGCAGAAAAAAGACTTAATTGCCAAAAGTATAGAACCTGAATCCAGAATGGAGGTAAGGAAGTTGAAATGTTCTACTTTAATATTTTTATCCTTTTGGTGTGGTTGTTATGGCGGTATTCGTTTATCCTTCATGCATGTTCTTACGTTTTTACCTTGTCTTGTCAAATTTTTGTAATATTTTACATGCATGTTAAATATGTTCACATATATCATTATATATTAATAAACTAATATAAAAATAAAACATGTTCAAGAAACCAGTCATTTTATTATTGTTACAGAGAAAATTACTTTATGTTGTTTTACGTGTTCCTTCCTTAACCCGCACCACTGACCAATCTTTCAACCTGGTTTCTGCTGTTTGTTTATTATAAGATTTGCTTTAATGTAAAATCGTGACATGACGATGTAATTTAGCCATGTCAATAGTTCTGTTCTATTAAAAAGTTGATTTGGCCCTACCTAGACATAACAAGCTTACAAGTCATCCACACATTATGCAAATTAATGCGACTACTCCTCGCGAAGGACATGACTTTCATTAATGATGGACCTTTGGAATAATAATTTAAAATGTATATTAAGACAGTATGGCCACGCATAAAATACCACTTTGCGGTGTACCTTCATTTAGAGTGTTCATGCCTTGGTTTCGTTTTGCATAATTCAATGGTCTACCCACTTCCTAAATGTTTTCCACATACGTCTTTCGTAAAGCACGTAGTGTTGAAAGCTGTCATTTTAATGCAGTCAGTCTCCGATACATGTATTTTAATCGATTCCGCAATAGATTTTCGTCCGGATATGCCGTTCCCGAGATATTGACAGTTCTTTTTAAGCCTCTTTTCCATGAAGCCTAAGTTTTCAGTGCAGAATTTATTCTTCGAGTAGAGATTTATTTCGTCACCGACAATTTTCAGAGTTTAAAAACGCCTCAATGGTAACGCAAGAATAATATCTCGCGGAATACCTGTCGGTTTTCCGTTTCAAGGAAACGGGGCTTAAGAGAACTTCAAGTCTGCAATTCAAAACGTCATGCATTTTAATTGACTATGAAATATTGTTATAAATTTCAATAACAAATGACCGAATAAATGGCGCATTTAAATGAACGCCCTACAACCAAGAAAGAGGGATCTGCAAGAAGGGTCTATTGCAGCCCTTAAATTCCCTGTCGTGCACACAGTCGTGGAATCTCCCTCCTCAGCATTGTGGGAAAAGCCTTCGCCAGGGTATGTCTGTGTGCTGCCCCAATAGTAATCAAAACGGACCACACTTGCAGCAAGTGCGGCAGAAGCTGCAGCTCCCGCATTGGCTTATTCAGCCACAGTCGCCGCTGCTGCCCCACAACTTAATTAACACTCAGGTGCAGACTCCATTGTCTCTAGAGACAGAAGGATGCCAACAACAACAAGCACACAGTTTGGGCCTTACTACGTTCTTGTAATATTGTGTATCATTAATTTAACGGATTCGTGCACATTTACCATGTTGCAGTTATGCTATATTTGCAGTAAGTACAACAGCCGCTGAAGGTGTTAATATTTTAAAATTTCAGATATTTTATTATTATTGATTATTGAGGATTTTGTTGTTGATGATAATAATGATAAAGCTGCTGCTGTTAATGGTGGTGATTGTAATGATGATGACAATGATGATGATGATGACGATTATGATGACGACGACGATGATGATGATGATGATGCATATTTCAGATGTCACGAGAACTCACTACGTTCAGAAGTCTGCACATGACCAGTGCATTTTCATAGCAAAACCCGTGAATTAGAGACGTAAGTCAAAAACAACTACCCATGTAAAGTCCCTTCCATTATCATGTACACTACATGACACAGAGCTGATGCTTTTCGGTATGTCGAGTATATATAGATTTTTTTTTCAAAATCATGTTCGTTTTTATTTCAATTGAAGTTTCCATTCATCAATCTTTCATCTCTACACGTTGCTCAACTCTTAGCCAGCTAAGCATGAATTAATCAGGGTTAGGACCAGGAATGGATCCATGGGTATGGTGGGTGTGGGGTGATCTTTACCCGCCTCCACCACCACCAACCAAGTAAAAGGGAAAAGTTGTGAAAACATATAAATGTAAGCTTAAGAATACTAAGCTTTTAAAGTAAACATTGTCTGTTGGCTACATGGATCGACGTTAGGGTAAATTACTGTATATATATACTGCGATGAAGTTGAGTGGATCTTGACTCATACCATTACCCCATCCCGCCCCGCCCCATCCCCCCCCACACACACCCGCCACCCCCACCCCAACTTTTCTGGATCCATAACGTAGAACCAGAGCATCCTACTCCCGCTGAGAGCTATCTTATCAGGGTCTGCACTATTTGTTGCTTTGTTAATTAGAATTGTTGTATGTCCATATGGTTTCTAGCACATAATTACGAATTAAAATGGGGGTTATTTACAATGTTACGTCATAAGGCTAACCAATCGATGTGATGTGCTTGCACCCAATGTTTACATCTCTGCAACTGAATTGTCTGCAAGCACCAGGCAAGTCTATGCTAGTGATGTTCAATGCAGTATGTAGTGAATATGTTATGTTAACTTCGCTTGTTGCACAATATCGGACATTTGGAAAAATACAGAATACAAAGTAAAAAGACAAGGTGCGTAGGCCTACATGTGTTTTGTCTTCTTTGTGGCTGGATTGTACCGATGGAAAAATCGATATTATGTCTGGTTAGTTTGAAGTTTGTTTTGTAAAGGATGCTCATCAGGCATCTTGGATGAGAATGTCTCCCTTGATTGTCACGTGACGGAAACATAACATGACCGCAGAAGGTGTGTTAATATATTTTTAAAATCTGTATGACAATCTATTGCAGACTAAATTGGTATTTAGTTGTAATTTAATAGTATCACATTTAACCTAGCACGTAGTTTAAGTTGTTTTCATAAATGAGATTCAACGGAGTATTTCATTTTAATATTTATTATATTGTGTGTATGTATAATAACCGTCTAGATAAATAATGTCGATATTTTAATCAGGACCCAATTAAATAGTGTTTGTATTTCTATTTTTTCACATATGTATTAATGTCTTGATTACAAAACAACATGAGTCAAGGCCGATGTTCGTTTTAACATTTCTAAAAGACCAAACAACAAAACAATAACAAACAAAAAACCACAACACACAAAACAACAACATAAATATTAATTCACAGTGGCACTAACCACTATGCATCATGCTGAGCTGGGAGACAAACAAGAAAGCTTGGATGGCAAGCTAAAGGATGAGAAAAAGAACGAAGAGAAGCCTGAAGAAGATGAGGGTTGTGAAGAAGAGAAAGAAAAAGAAAAAGATACAACACCAGATGGTGGTGATGCAGGGGCTGACAGTTCCTCAGTAGAAGACTCTGATGTTAAAGATGAGACTGATGCAGACAGTGATGATAGTCTGATATTGAAACCAATTACAAAATCCGGTAGGAATTATCTTTATGAAGTCGATGCTGGTATGTGTGTGATCCTGCTTGTGTGTACGTATGTATGTATTGTCTGTGTGCATGTCTGTGTATATGTGTGTGTTCTGTTTGTGTACGTATGTATGTATGTGTGTCTGTGTGCATGTCTGTGTTTATGTGTGTGTTCCGTTTGTGTACGTATGTATGTCTTTGCATGTCTGTGTGTATGTGCGTCATCCTGCTTGTGTGTACATATGTATGTATGTCTATGTGCATGTCTGTGTATATGTGCGTGTTCCGTTTGTGTACATATGTATGTAAGTCTGTGTGACTGTCTATGTGTGTGTTTTTTGCTTGTGTGTACATATGTATGTATGCCTGTTTGCACGCTGTGTATTATTATATGTACGTGTTCTGTATGTATGTGTGTGTGTGTGTGTGTGTGTGTGTGTGTGTGCAAAATGTATGTGTACATGTCTGTGTGTATGTGTGTGATCCTGTTTGTGTGTACGTATGTATGTGTGTATGTATGTATGTGCACATGTCTGTGTGTATGTGTGTGTTCTGTTTGTGTGTACGTCTTAATGTCTGTCTGTGTGCATGTCTGTGTGTGTTCCGCTTGTGTATCCAAATGTACGTATGTCTGTGTGCATGCCTGAGTGTATGCGTGTAATCCTGTTTGTGTGTACATATGTATGTAGATCTATGTCTGTGTGCATGTCTGTGTGCATGTGTGTGTTCCGTTTGTCTGTACGTATGTACATATCTCTGTGTGCATGTCTGTGTGTACGTGTGTGTTCCGTTTGTGTTTACATATGTATGTATGGGCGTGTGCATGTCTGTGTGGATGTGTGTGTTCCACTTGTGTGTACATATGTGTATGTCTGTGCGCATAGGTGCGTGTATGTGGGTGTTCCGTTTGTACGTATGTATGTATGTCTGTGTGCATGTCTGTGTGTATGGGTGTGTTCCGTTTATGTATATATGTATGTATGTATGTCTGTGTGCATGTCTGTGTGTATGTGTGTGTTCCGTTTGTGTGTATGTATGTATGTATGTATGTATGATTGTGTGCATGTTTTTGTGGATGTGTGTGTGTGCGTACGTTTGTGTGTATTTGTGTGCATAAGCGTGTAGATGTGTCCGTTCCGTGTATGTACGTATGTTTGCATGTTTGTGTGCATGTCTGTGTGTGTTCCGTTTGTGTGTACATGTGGATGTGTGTGCGTTCCGTTTGTGTGTACCTATTTGTGTATGGGTGTCTGCATCGCTGTGTGTATGTGAGCGATCCTTCTTGTGCGTACGCATGTGTATGTCTGTGTGTATGTGTGTTCCGTTTGTGTGTACATATGTGTGTCTGTGTGTATGTGTGTGATCCTGCTTGTGTGTACGTATGTGTATATGACTGTGTGAATGTTTATGTTTATGTGTGTGTGTTCCCTTTGTGTGTCTATATGTGTGTAGCTGCTTGTGTGCCTGTGTATATGTGTGTTCGTGTGTGTGTGTTCGGTTGTGTGTATGTCTATGTATATGTCAGTGTGTATATTTGTGTTTATGCATGTGTGGATAGGCATATGTGGGTATGTATAAACTGATAACAGGGATGATGGTGACAATGCTTATGTTGTTAAAAATAATGACGCTAACGTTGTGGTTATTGAGGATTGTGTTGTTGATGATGATAATGATACAGCTGCTGCTGCTAATGGTGGTGATTGTGATGATGATGATGATGATGATGATGATGATGATGATGATGATGATGATTATGACGACGACGACGACGACGACGACGATGTTGATGATGATGATGATGATGATGATGATGATGATGATGATGATGATGATGATAATGATGATGATGATGCATATTTCAGATGTTACGAGAACTCACTACGTTCAGAAGTCTGCACATGACCAGTGCCAGAACGACCAATGTGCGGCAGTGTTTGGTATTCAGAATCTTCTACGTGCGCATCATTGTAGGCGGTACTATTTCTATTTCTGTATACATTATTTACTTATCAAATATACAGTGGCTTGCAGATGTCAATTGTCAACAGCTCTTATCTTTTTTTAAAGAATTACTTTATGTTAATTCCCCAATACTCTCAACTGGGCCATCAGTGCCGGTTTAGTGTCCCGGACCATCACTGGTGCTGCTGCCTGAACAAAGGTTATCACATGTACATTACATCCATAGTTAAGTGCCCTGGACCAACACTTGAATTTTGTTGTGGCCAAAAAAAAACGAAGATGAAAGCACAACATTACGCCTATGGTTAAAGGGCCCATGCTTGTTGTTTAATTTCACATATGGGACCATATTTTGACACTAGATTGAATTGTTCATAATGCATGTACATATCTGTACATGCTCAATTATAAATAGAAGATAAAGCTTCTTGTAGTTGAATAATTAATTGTTTGAATTTGTTTAAAACCGTTAGAATTTTCATTTTTAAGATAAATACACCTTTTGGAGAAGAAAATGCTTTTATTAACATGTTTCTGTAAAATGGCGTAATAACATGGTTATGATGCTAATTTTACTAACACGCCAATGACGTTCAGTTCGGAATCAAAACAAAAAAAGTTTGATAATTCCATTTTCTTGTAAAACCTTTGGATAAAAGAGTCAAAATAATGCCTAGTCATATTGTCGTATCTTGTCTTCTGTTTTGCAGATGTGGGGAGATATTCTGCAATAAGTGTTTGATTTATAGACGCCGACTCAACAAGATGGCGCAGATAGCTCGCCATGGTGTTCACTGCAAGGTAGAGATGCCCAACGTCATTCTTGTCCATGCAGTCTGGTGTCAATCAAATAAGGCATAAAACTTTTTCAGAAAACTGTGCCATGAGGCTGTTATGATGGAAACCATTGGTCAATAATAATAATAAATAATAAATAAAAACAGTAAAAAAAAAAATACTTTTAAAGAAATATTGAATTCTGGAAAAATAAAGCCGATATTTGCAGGACCTTATCTTTAAGTTGCAAGGACGTTTGCACTTCATCTTACAGTAAATCAGTCGCAGTACATAAGAATTGCATTTTATGTTAAACACTGTTTCAGTCTACTAACGTGCCGAAAAGGTTTTAGATTATTTTTATAGGGCAAGTTGATAAAGATACTAAATAAGTCAAACACAACTTTCATTCACGCCATACGTTCTGATGCTGGGTTATATTGAATATAATAAGCTTACATATCTAAGTAATTAAAATGCTCATGTTGCGTGTATTTCAAGTTGCTCCTAATTGCGAACTTTACTTGGTCAAAACATGCTAACTCAAGTATGCCATCCCGTTGAACCAGGAAAGTAAGTAAGTGGTTGGTGTGCAGTCCTACTTAAAACGCATTTCTTTTTCTGAATAATTATAAGTACGAAGAGGAAAACGTATGTGCTTGGCCATAGAAGCATTCTGAAAGAAATGTTAATTAGGGACATTCTAAATGCGACTTGGTCATATTTTTACTGAAGTGACTCATAGTATCACGCGATCCGCACTTCATGACAAGTGTATTGAAATAAGTGCAACCATCGATCGATTTGGAGTCAGCTTTCCAGAGCAGTGCTTCATATGGAATACAATTTTATGTGGACAACAGTGCAGCCGGCCAAAACAGGAAATCGCACTGTTCCGTGAGACTTTTTCAGAGAAAAGGACTGAGCATACCGCTCTTAAAAGTGAAACTTTCAATTACAACAAGGGTAGCAGGCATTAAAAGGAATTCGTACCTTATTGGCCAGGTATTGTTAAACAACAATAATAGCAATGCTGATCTTAACAATGCAGCTTGTAATTACAAAAAGATGAAGAAGACAAGGAAGAAAGCAAAGTAGCAGATAGTCTTAAACCAATCCTCCCAGCAGAGTTGTCGTTCGTTATTCTCACAAATGTATGTAAAGAACCCACGGTGTTAGAGAGTGTCCAGTTGCCAGATTCTTCTTCTGTAATAAGAATATATGACAAATTCCGTTGACATGTGTCATTTAACATATACAATATTCCCGACAGTACCGCCTTGGCACGGTCAGCTGGCAATATGGACAGACTGGGGTGCTTAAACCGATTTTACAGAGCTCTAACCTCGCACTTCCTGATGGGTTTCTTAAATGCAAGCAATGAAAAAAACCCCTGATTTATATAAATAAAAATGTCCAAGCGTTTACGTTTTCTTTGATAATCTATGACGAAAGTTGCAAAGTCCAATGTCCATCAAAAGAAATGCACGTAAAGCTATGCTCTCAGTGGCGTCTTTGGTGTAGCACATCTTTTATGTAAGCGTATTGTTTATAAATGGCACATACACATTGCGTATAAGTACCACATGTACACTTCGGCGGTATATCAGATTGTGAAGATCAAAATGTTAAGAAATATTTTAAAAAGCGTCTCGACGCTTTTGATTTTCTTAACATTTAGACAAGTAGTGTTTTAAAGGAAACCATTTCTTTCATAAAACCTTTAAACAATTGTGTCTAAGTCTCTTTGTCTTGCTTGCGGAGGTGTTGGTTAAAGGGGCGCATCTCCCTCATTGGAATAATATCAGAACGTTTATTAAAATGTAATAGTTCGTTCAATCGTAAATGGAAAATACATTCGTAAATGGAAAATACGTTTTACAGTTTTATACTTCCGGTACGTTAGAAGACCTCTGCGTAAACATATAGATCTTATTCCTATAGGTATGTTTCCACTGCTTTGAAGAGCGCCCTCTGTCGTGGGGACCCCTGGTCAGGTCAAGGACACAGGAGTTTCTTCGATTCCGGGTCGCTTCCATGGATGCCAAAAGAAAACAGTCATGTGTTCAAACTTTAGAGAAGCAAGACGGGTTCGAAGAGCCAGTTTTCTGGAAGGAGCAGTAAGTTTGGCTCTTTAGTTTTTGACAAACATAGAAGCTACCATGTATGATCATTATAGCGATGTCCAGCTGTTTTTGGTGGAAAAAGACCCTAGACAAATGGCTTGGTAGAACCACCGGCATACCGCAGATCAGCTGGAAGACCTTCCGACATTAGGTCCTTCGCCCCGAAAGGGACTCGAACCTACGCGGCGGGAGGCTAAGCGGTCAGAGGCGACTCTCCCGTTATGCCACGGGAGCAGTAAGTTGTATTGTGTGAATAAAAGCAAACTTTCCAGTTTCTGATGAATGATTTTAAGGCCGAGTATCGGATTTTAGTTCCGTGGATAATTCGATACATGAAAATAGTAGTGGACGCCTTTATTCGCTGCTACTAATATAACTGCTGACTATAAAGCACAAGTTTACATTCATCACTAGTTCAAAAGGTAGCGTGACTTTCACTTTACAGAAAACAACAAGAAACAATACTGACACTCCAAGTAAGGTTTGTACTGACAATTTCTACATTTTGCGTTATTCGTGAATTTTCCCAACACTGTGCAAAAACCGCACGGAATGTAAAAATAGCATTAAATGGCTACGTAGCCTTACAATGAAAACACCCTCTGTAAAATAATAATTTTAATAAAACGGATTATTTACTGTTGCCACATGATTACATTCAATAAGTTTAACCGTAATAACAGCTTTTTTTAATGTGAACATCTGGATCCTGCCTTTAAAGACTATGTCTTGCAGTCATACCGGTCAGTAGCCCAAGTCATGTTGTTGTTGTTGTTTTTGTTTGTTTTGTTTTGTTTTGCAAACAAAATCGAACACTTTTGAATATGTGCTGTGAGTCATACGATATTTAATAAAAAAGGTCATCCGGCCCGACACCACCCCCACCCTCCCTTGTAAATCGACACAATCATGTTGATTCAGCTGCGTATATTGTGAAGAGACGCACATGTTAATATCAGATCTTTTTTCATTTTGGACTTCTGTGATATTTGCTAAATGTTAAAGGACAGTTGTGGGTAAAACAAATGCAATGTGCCGACCAGTGTTGTTATAACGGCTTTTATTTTAATAAATACTGTTTCACTTCGTCAATGTTTGCTATATGTGAAAGCGGATTAACGTGCCAACCCGTTCGTTATTCCTTACATTTAGTTAGTGTGGCCTACGCGTACATTAGTTTTCCCCTTTCTAATTGGTTCATATTGACTGCTTTTTGAAAGATTCATTGAAATTCTAACCATTTCTTACAGAGCCCATATAGATGTGCACCAGGAGAGTAAGCGTCTTTTGCTGGGCTTCCAGTCTGCCCTCTGGCGATCAGAGACCATCCGGACCATCCAGGAGATCCGGGGAGACCTCGTTCAGGTTCCGTCTTGGCAGAAATCTAGCTTCTGGAAGGTACTGCACGTTACAATGCGGTTGATAAGATGCCGTTCTGGACAGATATCTAGTTTCGGAAAGGTGCTACACGTTTCATTGTTGATAAGATGCCGTTCTGGCAGATATCTAGTTTCGGAAAGGTGCTGCACGTTACTTTGCTGATAAAGTGCCGTTCTGCTAGCTATCTAGTTTCGGAAAGCTACTGCACGTAACAATGCCGATAAAGTGCCGTTCTGGCAGATATCTAAATTCGGAAAGCTACTGCACGTTACAATGCTAATAAAATGCCATTCTGGCAGATATCTCGTTTTGGAAAGCTGCTGCACGTTACAATGCTAATAAAATGCCAGTCAGGCAGATATCTCGTTTTGGAAAGCTACTGCACGTTACAATGCTAATAAAATACCCTTCTGGCAGATATCTCGTTTTGGAAAGCTGTTGCACGTTACAATGCTGATAAAATGCCATTCTGGCAGATATCTCGTTTTGGAAAGGTACTGCACGTTACAATGCTAATAAAATGCCATTCTGGCAGATATCTCGTTCTGGAAAGGTACTGCACGTTACAATGCTAATAAAATGCCATTCTGGCAGATATCTCGTTTTGGAAAGGTACTGCGCGTTAAAATGCTAATAAAATGCCATTCTGGCAGATATCTCGTTTTGGAAAGGTACTGCACGTTACAATGCTAATAAAATGCCATTCAGGCAGATATCTCGTTTTGGAAAGGTACTGCACGTTACAATGCTAATAAAGTGCCATTCAGGCAGATATCTCGTTTTGGTAAGGTACTGCACGTTACAATGCTAATAAAATGCCATTCTGGCAGATATCTCGTTTTGGAAAGCTGCTGCACGTTACAATGCTAATAAAGTGCCATTCTGGCAGATATCTAGTTCTGGAAAGGTACTGCACGTTACAATGCTAATAAAATGCCATTCTGGCAGATATCTAGTTCTGGAAAGGTACTGCACGTTACAATGCTAATAAAATGCCATTCTGGCAGATATCTCGTTTCGGAAAGGTACTGCACGTTACAATGCTAATAAAATGCCATTCTGGCAGATATCTCGTTTTGGAATGGTACTGCACGCTACAATGCTAATAAAATGCCATTCAGGCAGATATCTCGTTTCGGAAAGGTACTGCACGTTACAATGCTCATAAAGTGCCCTTCTGGCAGATATCTCGTTTTGGAAAGGTACTGCACGTTACAATGCTAATAAAGTGCCATTCAGGCAGATATCCCGTTTTGGTAAGGTAAAGCACGTTACAATGCTAATAAAATGCCATTCTGGCAGTTATCTCGTTTTGGAAAGGTACTGCACGTTACAATGCTGAATAAAGTGCAGGTTCTGGCAGATATCTAGTTCCGGAAAGGTACCGCACGTTATATTGCTGATAAAGTTCCGGTTCTGGCAGATATCTAGTTTCGGACAGGTACTGCACGTTACAATGCTGATAAAGTGCGGTTCTGGCAGATATCTAGTTCCGGAAAGGTACCGCACGTTATATTGCTGATAAAGTTCCGTTCTGGCAGATATCTAGTTTCGGACAGGTACTGCACGTTACAATGCTGATAAAGTGCGGTTCTGGCATATATCTATAGTTTCGGAAAGGTACTGCACGTTCCATCCATTGCTGATAAGATGCCGTTCTGGCAGATATCTAGTTTTGGAAAGGTACTGCACGTTACAATGTTAATAAAGTGCCATTCAGGCAGATATCTCGTTTTTGGTAAGGTACTGCACGTTACAATGCTAATAAAATGCCATTCTAGGCAGATATCTCGTTTTGGAAAGCTGCTGCACGTTACAATGCTAATAAAGTGCCATTCTGCTAGATATCTAGTTCCGGAAAGGTACTGCACGTTATATTGCTGATAAAGTTCCGTTCTGGCAGATGTCTAGTTTCGGACAGGTACTGCACGTTACAATGCTGATAAAGTGCGGTTCTGGCAGATATCTATAGTTTCAGAAAGGTACTGCACGTTACATTGCTGATAAGATGCCGTTCTGGCAGATATCTAATTTCGGAAAGGTACTGCACGTTACATTGCTGATAAGATGCCGTTCTGACAGATATCTAATTTCAGAAAGGTACTGCACGTTACATTGCTGATAAGATGCCGTTCTGGCAGATATCTAATTTCGGAAAGGTACTGCACGTTCCATTGCAGATAAGATGCCGTTCTGGCAGATATCTAATTTCGGAAAGGTACTGCACGTTACTTTGCTGATAAGATGCCGTTCTGACAGATATCTATAGTTTCAGAAAGGTACTGCACGTTACATTGCTGATAAGATGCCGTTCTGGCAGATATCTAATTTCGGAAAGGTACTGCACGTTACATTGCAGATAAGATGCCGTTCTGACAGATATCTAATTTCGGAAAGGTACTGCACGTTCCATTGCTGATAAGATGCCGTTCTGGCAGATATCTAATTTCGGAAAGGTATTGCACGTTCCATTGCAGATAAGATGCCGTTCTGGCAGATATCTAATTTCGGAAAGGTACTGCACGTTCCATTGCTGATAAGATGCCGTTCTGACAGATATCTAATTTCGGAAAGGTACTGCACGTTACATTGCTGATAAGATGCCGTTCTGACAGATATCTAATTTCGGAAAGGTACTGCACGTTCCATTGCTGATAAGATGCCGTTCTGACAGATATCTAATTTCGGAAAGGTACTGCACGTTCCATTGCAGATGAGATGCCGTTCTGACAGATATCTATTTTCGGAAAGGTACTGCACGTTCCATTGCAGATAAGATGCCGTTCTGGCAGATATCTAATTTCGGAAAGGTACTGCACGTTCCATTGCAGATAAGATGCCGTTCTGACAGATATCTAATTTCGGAAAGGTACTGCACGTTCCATTGCAGATAAGATGCCGTTCTGGCAGATATCTAGTTTCGGTAAGGTACTGAACATTAACATGTCGATATTGCTTCCTTCTGGGAGAAATCTAGCTTCTGAAAGATAATGAACGTTACATTGTTGACAAGGTGCCGTTCTGGAAGACGTCTAGCTTCAGAAATGTTACACTGATGCACGTTACATTGGTGGCAGAGTGCCTTTTTGGCAGAATTGTGGCTAGTGGAAGGTACATCACGTTACGTTAACTGATCGTATAGAGAAAATACGACAACAGAAACGCCAGTAAAATTGAGCAAGATTGGTACCATAATCATCTTGTCATTCGGTCTGTGCTTAATTGACATTTTACAATAAATAGGGATAAATGCACTACACTCTCAGCAAGATGAGATGTAGGTTGTATTTTAGTATTCAAAAGAGTTTGTTCATAAGCAGTATGGTTCAAAAGAGATCTTTAATATATTCTGATTGAATAGCCGACACAAAATGACACCTAATGCAATTTACATTTTGGTTTTACGCATACCCCGTGCTGTCCGGAATGCTTTAAGCGTATTGTAAAATATAATGTGCATGCTTCAGTCCATTTAAGTCACAACATTGTTGCTTGCAGCTAGAAAAGTCTCAGCGTTATTGTCGTCAGTGCAAGGAACGGTTGAAGAAGCATCGTAAGAACTGTCGTGTATGTGGGATGGCGCTGTGTAAACAATGCTCTGTTCGGGAACTTCTCCTTTACTATGATGACAGTGACAAACCGATCAAACAATCTACTGAGCCAAAGATAGTTATCATCAGGGAGGATCCCGTACGTTGATGTCTTATATTTACATTGCCAAAAGGGAAATTTGGAAGCATGTTTCAGTCTATCTTGCACTTTTATTCAATAAGTTGTAGTCTAATTTGGTATTAATTTTGGATAATATTTTGGCAAAAACGGCAACAAAACAATACTTACGTTGTAGAAAATATACTAGAAAGTACTATAACATTTTATTATGTTTACCGAATGTCGAATTTTGGAATTAAGCAAAGCCTTATCATGCTCAAAGTTAAACCAATCATAACTACTCGAGCAGGGAAATGTGCCGAGGAGTTTTGTATGAAAGTAGAAAAGCCTATCACAAGTAAGGCATTTGAATAAAAAAGGATCTAACAGTCACTATCTACTTTCCCAGGCCCCTGAGGTGGAACCGAACATCTCCTTGCGCCTTTCTGTCTGTGCGGACTGCCGGGCTGAGATAGTTCGGCTCCAACATAACGATACGGGCTGGTTCAAACATGCTACCCGACCACTAGAGGGGCTGGCCTTGCTGCACCATACTGACCAGGTCTTCTGCGATCTACAGCAGAATCTGACAGAGGAGGACAGTCAGGTGAGAGCAGCATCTGTACACGCCATTTAAACGGAGACCAGTATGACCTTTGTATAACGTTTGTAAAGAGGTCTGTAAATGTTGTTCAGTAATCTTAATTATGTGCTTACTTTATACAGCAATCATCACCTAAATCAATTACATTGACCTATATGGGCGGCGTCAGAGACAACCGTCTTTGTCTGTTTTTATTTGGTCTTGGTGAATTTGATTTAGATTGCAAATTATGTAAAGAGACAAAAAACATCAACAACCAACTAAACCATATTTTTTGTATAAAAATCTGGAATCAGGAGATTTGGAATTGAAACGGTATACGCGCAATTTATAGTAAGGTTTTTTCCTTAAAGAACGTTTTTTTTATTTTTATTTCACAAAACATCTTATGATATGGAGATTCAGGGGAATCCTATTGTAGCAGATTACCGGAAAGCAGGTCAACACGAGATAAGCTAAGGTTAATCGTTGCTAAAATGTGGTTGTTGCTTTTTTTCAAATATAGCCAAAAATTACGGTATTGACCAAAACCTCATTTATTTTTCCTACCTTCGCCGTCATTGCCAACACCTTCTGAAAATGGTGTTTGTGGCTTCAGGCTTTGCCACCGGCACCGCAGTTCTAGTTTATCCTAAATGTCCGTCATTCAAGGGTGCCTTGGTCTTAAACTGGGATACGCACTTAGCTGAAGGTGTTTGGGGCATGCTCAGAGAAAGCATGATCAAGAATGTAGAAATGTTGTTACAATATAATCCGAGTACTTCTGCCCGCAGTTGAGGTGACCGAAATCATTTTTGATATGCCTGCAATCAGATGAAGGCCGACAGTGCCAGAAGAACACGAAGACTGCTGGGAAATCATTAATGTCAGTAGTTACATAATCGCATTGGAATTTGTCTTCTAAACAATCTATCTAGTTGTCTAACAACGCGGCTCATTTATGGACTGGTCAGGTGTGCTGTGTGCAGAAAGGTCGGTCTTGAATGCTTAGATATGTGTATTGCATTCGCTCTTCATCCGTCTTAAGTTATTTAAGAAAACGTGGGATAGGGAACTTGTCGATGCCATTCAAACTGTTTTAACTCGCTATTGATATACTGTTTATGGTAACTTTTTTTGTAAGAATTTGCTTACGTCAATACTAAGTATGCTGAAAACTGATTTTGACCGCGGGCGTAAAATATTCTGCTTAGCAGACCCTGTATGCAGATCAGATCTAAATCACCTCAGAAGAGCTACCATTTTAAAAGGTGAAATCGTAAGCTGTGGTCCAGTTTGTTGCTAGCAAGCGCATCTTAACATTATTGTTCGCTTTTTGATCGGCTAAGTAATACGAAGCAGCAAAGATCTCTCGGGGTGAGTGTGGGATGAAGTGTTCGCACGTGCGTTAATGCTTATGCCCTTACATGATAAATAATTTATGTACGTTTGGCTAAATATTACGGTTTTAAAAGCACTGTTTGGATCATATTTCTTTTCTGTGACTAATGAAAAGCTAATTAAGAAGTAATGTCGGTATAATTAAGTTAAGATTTCTACAGCTTAATGGTGGTATCCAACAGTTTGGGCCAAAGATTTTTTTCTCAACAAAAAAGTCATTGTTACCTGAAAAGGTCCTGCAAAATGCTGTTCATTGATGCCCTAGATCTATGTAAACAGCGAAGCATAAATCAACAGTCGTCTCTGCAAACATTTATTTCCTATCTGAGCAACGCTGCAGAGAAAGCTATTTTTAATGTAAGAAAACCACGTGTCAACTTACTTTTAAGATCCATTATTTAGTCAATCGGGTTGTTAGGTCTGACGTCGATATCTATTGTCAGTAGACATCACTATCGTGTTTATTTTTAGATTTGGTAATGAACATTTAGAGTGATTCTTTTCGCAGTTTGTGCTGTGTAACAATTTATGTAGGTTAGTGTTCAAAGGTGTCTTTACTTAGACTTATGTAAGAGTTTATGCAGAAATTAAGCCAAATATACCTAAAACAGTGGAAACATATTGTAACATGTATTGGATATGGGCAAAATGTCGGATACCACCTTCAAGCAAGCTATCCAAACTTCTTTTTGTGCCTTATTCTTAAGTCAAGTTTCATTTACATCAATAATGCAAGGCATTGGTTCCCTGCAGGAGATCCAGTCAGAGTTCCTGTCCAGGTACCAGGCGCAGATCGAAGCCCTGGAGAAACTAGTGACTGACAAGAATTTCACCGGGAGACATCAAACGTTGCTAAAAAATTACACCAAGGTTTGTTTGTTTGTTTAATTTTCTTAAGTTAGTAATGTCAAAAGTTATTACTTAGTTATAATTAACAGCATTATATGTTTACTTAGTTATAGTTGTGTCACATCACCTACATCAGCACAATCGGAACTCCTCGGGTTATTCCGTCCTCGGGACAATCATCCCTCGGATGTGTCTGGTGCAATGATACTTACTGAAAACACGATCGTTTTGTTCGCCGGAAGTAGGAAGAAGAATATGCCTAAAATGTAGTTCGCACAAAACATAAATAATGCCATTGTTTGACAGCTGCGTGTCTGCTGCGCTGGCTAAATTAAAATTGGATGACTTCAATTTAAAGCCGCCACAAATTGAAGTTTTAAAGACATCGTACTGTAATGACCTGTCACCCGAGCTGCCGTCTTTGTTTTGACGTCTGTCTCAAAAGAAGTCCCATTTAGGGAAATGGCCAAGGTGATCCGACTACCTACATACATCCGAGAGATGATTCCTGAATTATCCGAGGTGTTCCGATTGCCCATCAGCACTCCATTGTATTTAAATTATTGTGTCATTTCCAAACCAGTCATTGTAATGTTTATACCTGACGTATACACTTATCATGAATTGATTCCCGCATGCGCAATTAGAAGAGATACTATACGTATTGTTTTGCTAAAAGCAGCGTCACGTTTTGAATTTTCTTACCTGAAGTTAGCCCGATCAGAAGACAGTATACATTTAAGAAATGCACATTTGATAAACTCTGACTGAGTCGCTTTAAATTTTATAACTTACAGTAAGTATTCACTTTAACATCGACCCTGTTTCTATGTTCACAAACTTATTACGTAGTGTATTTTTTCTTATTTTCGTTCGCTAAATAATGAACAACATTTAGAAAAATCCACTTTCTCTAAAATGCATATGTATCTGCAGAAAGATTAATACGCATATCAGACGAACTTAAATATACTGAATTTATTGATGATTTTTCAACTATGGTATGAACGTATTTACTCCCACACCTATGCGCAAATGTACTGCGCATAATCCACGAAATTAAATTCATTCGGAACTTGCTATTTATTTTTTCTCTGCATATTTCCAGGCTAAACGAGCTTCCTATTGGACAATACGGCAGCGGTTGGGAAGGTCTGGTCGTCAATCTAGTATCCATAGCAACGTATCCCTAACTTCACGTGAATCAATTGACATCTCACAACTGAATGACGTCATGTAAAATAAACTTTAATTACTTACGTGAACAGTAAACAAGTTAAAGACATAATAACACGCACGTTGTGAAAATTATGTAGCTAATAAGAAAAAGGAAGAAGAAATAACAAAAATGTATGAAGAAAATATGCTCAGTTTTTATAGAATTCGAATCCGGAACCTGTTGTATGACAATCCAGTGCTCTTCTAACTGCGTCACCGAGGCTTCTTGCTGGTAGTTTATTAACGCATTGCGACCTGCAGAATGTTTGCACTCTTATCTCAACATAATCTTCGTTATATGAATTTTACACATGACTTATGTGGGGTCAGTCCTATTGTTTAGTTAATCTCTATGCCATATACTTCTTGTTTGAAACTTATCTGAACCAATTATATCGTTTCTCCGGAGACTGTTTTAAGAGTGTGGAATTGACGTAGGGGAAATAACTCTTCACAATCAACGTGCAATAGGCATGTAGGCACTATTTCAGAAACACAATATTTTGTCAAAAGCATTGTACAGTTTGTAATGTGTGTAATCACACGGCAATTAAAATATTGGCAGTGATATTATTACTTGACCGACTTGTGTAATATCACGCTATTTGTCGTTTCTTCAAGTTTGCTTTACCAAACTAGCACAGATTTATTTTCATTTTACAAGGACAACGTTTTATGAACAGTTTGTTACTAAATAATAGTTCTAGATAAGGCCAAGGGCTTGTGTAATTCTTGATCTTATATTCGTTGTATTATGTGTATATGTGTATTTATTGTGAGATAAACGATCTGAGATAAACGATCTGATCTTTCCGCAAACATTTTTGAACTAGCTTTGTGCGGTTATCAGGTCCAAACATCGGTAAGGACATTCGATGTTCACCGCTTCTCCATTTAAAGATGTCAGTATATAACGTTTGAGAATTACGAAATTGAAATCTTTAAATTCGCGATTTCAACTTCAAGAATACAAGATTGTGAAATCTTACAATGTAACCTAATACATTAGTTTTTTTTTAAATCCGTGTGAACTTTTTTATTTCAACAACATTCACGATTTGAATTTTCGAATGTTAAAACTGAAATTCCCACTTCCTCCAAATATAGAAATAGTGAGCTGTGAAAGTAAAGGTTGATCGTAGATTAGGTTCGGTTACATGTTGTCGTTATGGCCATGCTGGTAGTTTTTCTGAAACATTAAGTAAGGTACGTTACCTGCATGCATATTGTCGCATTATATTGTTTGCTTTTATCTCCGACACGTATTTCACAATTATTATTTGATGTGCGAAAAGAGTCACGTGTTCATATTTTACACATTATACATGTTAACCAATTAATTTAGTTTTAATAATCATGATTATAAAATTGTATTTATTAATTTTATAATGTTTTGTATTAAAATCGTACACGGTATCTTCCATTTCATTTTGATATTAGTAAATCACGACATTATGCTCATTTTTAAATAAACGAAGACGCTTTGAGTGTTGTTGTCTTTTAATATTACCCTTTTCTCTAATATAAACAAACAAAATGGGTCCTACACCTAACTGAGATTAATGGAATCTGTTTTTATTGTGGGTATTATAGGTAACCTTTAAAGTGACATCGTCGCAGATCTAGATACACAAGACATAAAACACACACGATTCGCACTTCATACGTATATATTATTAATATTATTATTATTGAGTCAGATTAGAGCCAATCGGCCTATTGTTTATGACTGATGTACACACGGTATGTATAGCACCGCATGCGCAGTTCGAAGATATTCTATATCGTTCAGCTAAATCCGACTAAAGCATCGGGACGCACAATCTAAAGACGGGGCTATATTTTGAAGAACATTATGTTCACATATAATCTAGTGATCGGAGTTTATATTTCAAAGAACAATTTATTGTGGTTCATACAACGTTTTGTTTGTTTGAAAGAAAAGACCAACTAAGAACAATCTCGCCTTTAAGGGCCACAGTTGGTAACCTTGCATTTTATTGTATTTTGTTAAAGGAACTTTGTCATTTTTTCACATGCTTTAATCTGCCGCTTATATTGCTCTATGATTGCATCGCTTTTTAGCAATCAGAGCATTGTTTACGACGGACGTTAACACTGACGTATACGGTATTTTAACACACATTCTGGTTATTTGCATTATTTTTTCTGGGAAATGGTATATGCAAAAAAATGGAATATACCGAAATATAAGTGTAATATAAGTGTTACACTGGATATATTAGTGTAAACAATGGACGAGTTCGCTGCTCCGGGTTTTACATGTCTGACTCTGGCTTTCGTTTTACATCAAATGGATGTGGAAATACGAACTACTTTTCCTCGGGTTGAAACACGAATAGTTTTAAATAGTTAGGTCAGCTGCTTGCGTGCGTGGTGCGTGTGTGTGTGTGTGTGTGTGTGCGTGTGTGTGAAATAGTAACACTGTATCAAAAAGTAGTGCCGCTTTAAATCCTCCGAAACCCCAAACAACTTGGTTTATGATGTCATAAACAGTATGGTTTTGTGCATGTAGTTGCATAAACCAGTGACCTAGACGCTTTAAGTTTTGTTTCCGATTTGAAACACCCTCGACATGAAGGCAACCATGATTAATATTCACATAGGTTACTAAGCAGGCGGAAGATCACTCTTAAAATGAAGTGTTATAAGAGACCGGGAATCAAACCCACACGTCCTGTGGCATCCAAGTGAATGACTGCGGATCTCAATCCAAAGACTCATTTAAGAGATTATTTTTAATGTGTGAGGCTTGTAAAGAAACTGATCACAGTTATACGGCGCCAGGAAAACAGACAAAATAATAAGCATAAGAAAAAAAGACGAATAAATACTACAACTATCATAGTAAAAGAATAAAATAAACAAACTGAACAGCAATGCATCTGCTACCACTACTGATTATACTACTTAAATTAATAGTTATATAATAGTAATAATACCGAAGTTAATGTATGCTTAAATCCAGCTATACCTAGATACATGTTCGCTTATCCTGCCCAATTTTTGTATCAAGAAAATAAATTTCCTTTGTAGTTATCTCCCATTAATCTTGATTTGTAACCAATTTGCTGCTAAGGAGTTTGCAAGAAACTGTGTAAGTATAAACATAGATTATTAATATGACAGAAAAAATATGTATGCATAAGCATAAATGTTATATAATCCTTTTTTGTAATGGCTGGAATACACACAAATATAGCCCTATTGACTGCAGTAGACTTTTATCAACATGACTAAATGCAGCAACTGAAAACAATGCCTACTTAACTTCAGATATTTTGCATTTTAAATGCTTTTATCATATCAGATACTTGCAAGATGTTTAGTTTCAAAGTTTAGAAATAAGTTATATTTCAATATATCAACATTTGAATGATTAACCATGTAAGCAGTCATTTTAGCATTAAATCAGATCATCTGTTCATGTGATATTAAATAAACAATGTGATAATTATATCAAACAATATTTAATATTTAAGAGAGTTAATATATCATTAAATAGTTACACATTTATTAACAAACATTGAATGTAAACATCAAACAACAGTAAAATGAGAACACAAAACAAGTAAGCATTTGTAAATAATTAAAATAAAAGAACTTTATTACAACAACTAAATATCATATATTAAAGATATACATCTTGTCGATTCTACATAACCCTTAATCCTGAATATGAATGAACTAAAGTTTTAACAATAATCTATTATAAACTGTAATTTTATTTGCAATGCTGCATAGGTATTTTGATTGGATTCAACTTCTATTATATTTAGTACATATAGAGCACACACATAATTTGCTTTTGTGATCAACAGTGTCTGTGTATTTTGTACAAACTTTCATGAATGATCACTGAAGCATACTAGAAATAGTAAAACATAATAGATTACACATGTTATGTAATCAAAATATACCCCAAGTCCATTCATATACCTTAAAATTGGTAGCAATCAGTTTGACTTGCTGATGTATTTTAATATATTATTTATGTATGGATTATAAGGTGTAAGTGTACAGACTTTCATTTTTCATATTTATTATTTAACAACCAAGATAAGAAAGATCACAACTCATCTATATTTTCAGGTTTTGTTATCAAACATTAAACCCCAGTATATTGAGTTTATATTGTTGGGGCTGAATAATAATGGCATATGTGGAAAATACAGAAACTCTTCTACATTTGAAATAAAGAACTATATTTGTTTATTGGATTTATTGTCCCACCAACAGTATTTCAGTTATCTGGAGACAGGTGTCCACTTGAAGCAGATATAGTGCTGCCTTCACTGTGTATAGCATGCTGTGAACACCTGGTATGATACCACACCCAGTCACATTACCCTGACACCAGCCTAACCAGTTGTGAAACTATCCTTTAATTTGCTTGAGCATTAGCAAGGGAGCTATACCAATACCATTTTGAATGACTGGTATGTCTCGGCCCGGGATCAAACCTGGTTAGGTCTACACATATATGTAAATGATGAGAAAAACGATGAATGTTAAAGGTTATTCCTACTTCATTGAACAAATTACTGGCAAGATACCTTTATATACAGGGCTACTTTCCATGTATTATTTGATAATGTCTCAATATCTGGAAGAGGTAATTGCATTTTCTCTTTTATGGCCTTTAATATATTTAATGCAGTTTACATGGTAAACTGCACTTCAAAAACATCTAAGGATCCCTTACATCTGTCTCTGCTATAATCTTCAAACAGAAATTCAGGAAGTTATTAAACACATGATTCTTTCAAAAGTTAGTTTGCTTGTTAATTTGTCCCACCAACAATCATTCAGTAATAATGAAGACAGTGTCCATTTTAATAGATACAGTGCTGCCTTCACTGTGTATAGCATTGATATCACACACAGACACATTATTCTGTCATAGTGAGAGTGTTTTTATTTGACAGAAATCTAAGATAGCATGATGCAACTATTGCTATTTGTCCAGACTTGAAAAATAAAAATTATTTCATTAATATAACCATTCTAAAATCTTACTTATAATGTCATAGACTTGACTCAAATCTTGATAATAGTCGTATGTATATGAACAATAACTAACAACTATCTAAGGGTGGTGACTTCAGCTCAGTGGTTACAATATTGGCTTTACACTCTGTCAGCGACGGTTAGAATCGCACTAGGTGCCGTGGACTTTTTCAAGCTAGGCTTTGTTGCAGCTGCAAGTAGTAAGAGGGTTGGGGGAGGCTGGGGGCTTTGTACAGGGAACCTTCATCCCTCCATATGCTTAGTTTTCTGGACACACTATAGGTACAACAGTTGATTTTCATGGGTGAGCCCTAAGCAGATTTAATTACACATAACAAAAATATATCTTAAAAACAACAACAAGACAACTTCAGTTTTTGCATAATATGAAAATTACCGTATTAAGTTAGCTCACTCTCTGCACGAAAAGGGCGAAGTGTGATTTACTTCTGGGCGAAGCATGGTTAATCAAGGCGAGTGAGAAGTGTGAAAAGGGCGAATATCAAATTGGTCTGAAAACAATGAAATGTTCCAAGTTGTGTGTGAAAAGGATATATATAACTAAATCGTCTTTTCCATGAATTCAGGGTGGCAGATGAATAGCAACAGAATAAAATGCCTTCGAAACATGCCAATTTTACAAAAATGTCCACATCATTTAAACATGCAAATACAAAACCTAACAAAAACTCTACAACAATATCTGCTAGTCATCATTTAGAAACGATATCTCCTCGGTGTCATAGTCGATTCCATTACAAACACTACCCTCCATTGTGCTGGAGACCTCAAACAAACTCCATCGATCTTTGTAGTTATGAACTATTGCCTCTCCTGATGGAAACGTTGACATTTGAGATTCAGACAACTGCCAGCCCTGGTTTCTTAAACATTCTCCAACCTGCAGACGTACATTGCTCCCTGTGAGGGCAATCTCTGTATAATCTTTCCCACAATTCAGCTGTAGGCGTTCTCGCTTCAGCTGGGTGGAATCTGATGCAACTGAGAGGTATTTATGAATGACATCTCTACGCCCAGATATGATAGGTTTTGATTCGCGAGTTCATGGTAGGCATTGTAGCTAAGTTACCAGTTCTCACTTCTATCACCTCAAGAAACCTCACTTTAGCTGGCTGTCTCTAGCTTTGGTTGCTTAAGCAGTTCCACACATTCAATTAGTGGGCCAATTTGATAGAAATCAGCTTCCGCTGAAAGCTGGTCGAGGTCTTTAAAATCTGAAGGCAGAGCGAGTCTTGATGATCGCATGTAGTTTAGGACATACTTAAACAGCTCTCCGTCCCTGTCAATAAAATGGCAGCCATCTTGGTCTACTGTTGTTGTCATGGAGCCATTAAACATGGCCCCCAACATGGAGTTTGGATACTTACAAAGTGTTGACTTGGTGGTGATGTAGATACATCCACCAACATTCAGTTTGACTATTTCTGCATTTGACATAATTAATTTCTATTTCTCAGTGAAAACAAATACACTGCATTGTGTTTAATACTGAGATTCAAACCTATTACAACACTGACTACTAGTAAGAAAGTGTCATAGTTTTCTGTCATTTTTTCCTAACTTAGAAATTGTTTCACAAGCTTCATCATCCCAATTAACTGAATGTCCCAACCTGATTCCTTAGGCCTCAAACACATCTTCACACAATAACATTATCTGAAAGAAAAAACAAAGGCATTCAACAGATATAGGCATGAATGTTGAATTTTGATCAATGCACCTCTAATCTCTTATTTTTTATGTGGATATAGTCTCTTTCTTATCATTGTGTTTGTTATTATGATAGCAGAATCCAATAAGTTACAACTTTTTTCAAGCTAATCTAGCATTACAAACTCTATTAACTACAAGTTATTTAAACTGTGCTATCGCAAAACACCATTTATATATTTCCATCATTAAACAGTGTAATTATTTGATTCAATTATGACATTTTAATTTGAAGGTGCAGTGCTACAAACTGCTTTCAGAAAAGAAGTTACATTTTGAGACAATAACAACTGGTGGAGGTAAATTGCTGTATGTTAGATGAACCACCGACTACTCAAACTAAGCGACTTTCAATGAGGTGGACATGAGCGGAAGATTAAGGGTCAAGAAACAAGACCGTCTGATCCATTTTCCCCTAGGAGAGTAGGTCAATATCGCAAGGGTCTAAAAATTGTTTTCTTACTTGCCCTGGAGTGGGGTTATTAATACATTTGTTATTTACTTAGTGTTGCATTTTGTGATCATCGTTTGCATTTAGATTAAACAAAATGAATTTATTTCAAATATTTCAACTAGATTATTTTGTTCTGCTGAGTGCTGGAATTTAGCTGAGTGACTTTGCATTGCCATCTTGTTTTTTAAATAAAATCACTGAAATAAAGTATAATTACTCTGCCATGCTGGAGACATGAGTAGTTAAATATTTGTTAGGTCAGCAGTTTTCTGTGTGAAGCAGTGACTCTGTATTCACTCCTAATACAGTGCATACGTTAAAAATACTGCATGGATTTTGTGGTTCAATGCATAACGTAAATATGCTTAACTGTATCCAAGCAGCTTAACTTCAACTTTGAAATGTGTACCATAATACTATTATGTTGACTAGATTTGCTCTTTTCATGTTTAGGTGAAAACTTTTAAGTGAGTACTTTCAGGTGCCAGCTATTCACAGTCCAGTGATGTCAATTTGCTTTGTTTTAACTAATATAACAAAGGGTTAAAATATAAAGTCTACTTAAAGCCATGAATAGTATAGATGTTTCAAAAAGGGGAAATCTATTCATCAAAGACATCAATGTGATTATCAATTTTAATACTGTAAACTGGACAATGGTTATGCTTACAGGTGGATCTCTGACAGTTTGCAATATTGTTACAACATCTTATCCCAGTTCTGGAAAATTTATGCGCAACTGCTTTATAAATGTATACAGTAATTTAAGGAAAGGATATTTATAACATAACATTAACTGGTAGACAGTACAAATCATGAATACTATAGGCTTTAATGTCCACTTCTTCCAAATATGTAAAAAAGCAATATGGGGATTTCAGGTAAAAATAGAAAACAATGTCAGAACTTATGAAGTTGATGATCGTGTAGCCTGATTTAAAAAGTAAGAGGTCACATGGGTTTCCAAGTTTAAAAATAGCTAATTATCCAGCTTAGCTTGGATAGGAAATTTTTGTAATCACAATTGGGGTATTAATTTATTATGCTTTACTTTTCACTTGGATGTTGAGCAACAATAATCAGCATTTTACTGGATCTTTTGGGAACAATAATTTTTATTAGTTGCATGAGAAAAAAGGAGCCCAAACTGTGGGCTCTAAGCAGTAAATAAAGATACAGTTTTGTCATGATTGTGTCAACTGAACAGCTTAAACATCGTCAGATATTTTTAAAGATCTCCAGAAGAATTAGTGAATTACTGGTATGTGTCCTGGTACTAAGCATCTTTCTAACCAAAAAAGAACGCACTTAACTCAAACACAACAGCAATTAATAAAAATGTGGCTTTGCTTTCAACAACAAGTCAAATGTCTAGAGAAGAAATGTGTTTTCAAATGAGCCAGTTAATTTATTACATTTAATTTATATAATTCAGATTCAAAGTAAATCCTGTATCTTAATGTTTACAATTTGAGTCATTCAGCCATGAGCTTTAATATACATACAATAAAAATTATGAAGAGACCACAGAGACACAACTATCATGTTTTCAATTATTGTCTTTTCTTTCTTTTTGTTGCCCATTTAAACCTACATCAAGAAAAAATCTACTGCTAAGCAGTTTGATAAAATTCCGCAAATCTTCCGTTTGGGTATAGTTAAAAAAAGCATTCACGAAAACATGGGAATTATCGAAGCTATGAGTATGACTCGTATAAGTCCGAGACCGAGAAGTGATTAAACGTACACGTTGACTACAATTTATGCGATGAGATAAAAGATTGTTCAGACTAGTTGTGGAACTGTTGTACCGTGAAGCTCTATGAGGAATTTCGAACTTGACTGGATTATGTCATAAAAATACTTACTGCAGTGGTGACACAAGATCATTTTTGTCTCGTACCAACATTTGTTTGCATCAAGTAACAATTTACTGCGAACACCGGTTCGACGAGCGTGGTCTCCCTTGACGTTAATGCGTCGTAGTGCTCTCCCTTGAAAGTTTAATTGATGTGGTCCAATATGATTAAAATATATCTTTATCGACAGATTACATTTATTTTCATATATTCATTTACTATATTATTGCATACCGAATTGTTATAACGGTTCATTTACACGTACTTGCAACAAATTTTAATATTCGCTGTTGATTTTTAAATATAAAGTTAGTCTAGGTAAGGTAAACAAGCCTTCAACAAGCTTGCCGGACTGGTTTGTGCCTAAGTGTTGGTAGGTGTGTATAAAAATGGAGAAGGCGTCTCGTGCACTCCGAAGGTGAATACTCTTTTCATACCATCTTTTTACAGTAGTGAAGAATCGGTACACATGGTTTATCAGAAAATAACTGAAATACTGTTTGTTGGAAAAGAACAATGGCTCAAATTTATTTATTGTTTACATTCAACTTCAAGCAAATAGTTTATAACATGGATGTTGTTTTGGAGTCTTAACTCTTAAGATTTGAATGGATGACATGTTTTCAACTGCATACACATTTACCTTTACAATACCTTTCCATACATGCCAAAACTGAAAATTTATCATAACTCACTACACAACACACCATGATTTCAGCCATTTTTCTGACAGTTATTTTTATTTGTAAGTTCTAGTTTTACCATGCACAATAACAATGCAAAAAAGTTTTTTTGAAAAATCAGATATACCTGTCACTTGTTATTAAATGTATATACAAACATAAAATATCATAAAACACCAAATTAAACTTCACCACCATCTTTCATTGATATGTCTATCCATGTTAATTATCATAATATGTAATGGCATGTGATATCGTGTGTTAACTCATTATATTTATCTTACTCAAGTTTACCAAACAGTTACACAATATTGTTGACACATAACATTATCCAACTGAGTTGTGACATTTATATATTGTTTAGTCACATATTCAATAAGGAATAATGTGAAGAGCAAATGTTTTTTAAGCATTTGCTATGATAATAGCAAATATGAAATTCATCTAATCTAAACAATCACTTTATTTCAGTCATGCCCCCAACTTTTTTCTAACCTCTGTCTAACAAGATCACATGATTTCTTTGCTGTTGGAGCTCACACTTTTGATATATGCAATATAGTGCTATGATTATATCGTGATTAAAAATAAATATGTGTGTCTGGCTCATTACTTATTTGAATCATGGTCTTTTGTCTGCAGAAGTGGGGTAAAGCTGCTGTCTATGACTGGAGGCTATACAGATCTAAATGTCCTTCTCTCTGATGTAAGTGAGATGCGTAGCACTGCCAAAGCCTTCATGACCGCACAGAGCACAGGTTTGTGACTTAGTATTGATATCATCATCACCATTGACATCTTTATCATCATTATCATCATCATCATCATAATTATCACCATTGTCATCATCATCATCATTATGACAATTATCATTATCATTATCATCATTATAATTTAATACATGACATATGTGTCTATTTTTATTTAAGTTGCATATACTTTTTCAATGAATAAATAAATACCTCTTTTCATGAGATGCTGTCCTAATACACATTACTACAGTAATTGTATAATCATTTAATGTTATTGCATTATCGTACGGGTAAGAAGTTTTGTTTTTACTTAACAGCTGCTCAAGATCTGACGAGATGGGCTGCAAATGAGGACAATAGAGCAGTACAGGTACATTGTAGCACATGACCAATCATGCTATTAATGATTCAGTTAGATATTTTCAAACAAATAAACACACCTGCTTTAAAACATTTTGCTTAATCTTACCATTAACTATGGCTAACAATCCTGATAAGACAGATCTGGATCTAGACTATCTGCCTAGTCCTGATCAATTTGAGTTGAATAACTAGATTGAGATATGGATATTTTAATGTCTAGGTAATTATTAAATCTCATTCATTATATGGAGAGGCCAAACCATGTTGAATAACCATACTTTTTGACTCTACTTTTGACGTAGGTGATATGCATGAAAACTTCCACAATGTAAAACCTATGCATATATGAATTTTATTGAAACCATTAATACAGAGCTCATTTTCATGTCTGTATATGCTGTTTAACAAGTCAATTTTTTTATTTAAAAACAGGATGTGGTTGCCCAGATTTATGAGCTACAACATGTCTGGATGGAGATACAGAAAGTTTTTACAGGTCATCTCATTTATATTGCTTGATTTTTTGTTTGGTATTTTTAAGCCATCACATCCACATAATTATAACCAAATAAGTGATGTCCAGCATTTATCTGTGGAGGAAGATCTCAGACAAATGTCTGGGTAGATCTACTGTTGCACTGCTGATCAGCTGAAAGACCTCCTCCCAAGGAAGTTGTTGCGCACATGTTTCTTGTTCTTCGAGAGGTTTGTCACAGTATGCTCTATTGAAATAAATACTACTGATTGTGTTTGTGAAAATGTTACTGAGTTGATAATCCATAACTCATGATAAGACACTAAAGTTTAATAATTAATAATTAGAAAAATGATAATTTGACAATTTTTAGTAGTAGCCACATCTAAGAGTTTATCTGTACTGTTAGATTGTTGTTATGGTTATTTTTCGTTTCAGATCGAATTAAGGATTTCCGATTGATGTTCGAGATGATTCTTGATGGCCAGAAGAATTTGGCACAAGCAAAAACAAACTGGGTATACTTGATTATATTAAGAAAAATATCTTAGGTATTAATAAAGCTTATTCTTAGGGCTGATGACATTACAGAGCTAATTTTTTGTTGTATGCACAGAAAAACAGAAGCAATGCATATTAAGGGTTGCATGTTTACTGTAACAAAAACATAATCTGGGCACTTTTTGAAAAAATGTAATGTATTATTTAATTTTTTGTTTGTTTAACAAATCTCTTGAAAAAGAATGCCAAATATAGTTTGAACATGTTTAAGACTGTATTTGATTTCTCCTTTTTCACTGTTGTCTAAATCTTTATGTGAAAAACATTTTTTTGTTTGCCTAACACTGGTGTACTTTAAGGTAAAGAAAGATATCCCAACAGTATTTTATGGTCTAGTAACACAGAAAATACTAGGTTGGTGTTAAATAAAGAAAATGTTATCACACAAGGCTGAGACAAATCTAAACACCAACCTAGTGTTCTATTTATCCTACCATCTTAATGAATTTTACATAGTATGTGTTACTTTTTTAATTTTTCCTTCTATATATAAGTTTAATTTTAAAACTAGCACAAGTCCACATTCTAATTTTAGTCTGTGTATTCATACACAGCGAAGTTTGCAGTTGACACATCCGCTGCATAAAGTAACAAAGATAGAGTTAAAAGATTAACAAATAACCAAATATTACACTTTTATTTTGTTGTATCAACAATAGTAGGCTAAATACAATATTTCTTGAATATATATGGCATGTATTAATAAAATATTAACAATTACATACCCTCATCACAAACATACAACATGATACTGTGTAGATGTGTTAATTACCGAAAGTGGGTACCCTCGAATAGTACTGACACATTATAAGAACTCCGTATTTAAAAAATGCGTCTGACAACTTACTGTCCAAAGTCAAAGGTTATTTAATGTTTAAAAAACAACAACTTTGCTTTATTGATTGTCTTACAAAAAAACCTTATGTTTCAATGGCTTAAGGAAATTACTGATTATTCAGTTCGTGGATAAGGATTATAACTGTCTTTCAGGATTCTGATAACTTGTACAATTGTGTAAAAATAATGACACACCAAGCTTGTGTAGGATATACACATGCTCTAAAAATAGCTGACCTAGAATTTTAAAATAACTAGCCCGTCCATACGATGGCTTGACAAGATTATCACACAGTGTCTGATAAAGCAAATGTTTTACATACCCCTTTATATAGCTAACATACATGAATATGGTAATATAAAAAATAATTCATAGCAGTTTGAGAGCTGTTTTTGTCATCGCTTATGCAGATATGTTATTTGAGTTGAATTAGTTATAACTAGCTAATTAATAATTGCAAATTACATTATTTAGTAGGTTGACATTGTTTTACAGGAGTATTGCGATCAAAAAGAGGCTAAGATGAGGAAAGAGCTCAAGAAAGCAGTAAAGGTATTTACACACTTAAGGTTCTTGAACTGTAACTAACTTTGGTAAACATCGGCACTCGGTATGATCCGGTTTTATTTGAATAGCATTCGTCGTCAAGTTTCGTATTTGCTATTTTTAGTAATTTTTCACCACGTGATAGGGATTTTCCATGACGTCTTTGGGTTATCCATTTCGCCAAGCATTGAGGTCTTTGTATATTGCTTGTAACTTGTCGTCAGTGAAACTAATGAAAGACTCTTTTTGTGCAAAGGCTATATACAATAATCAGCGTTATTTGAAAGCTAAGGCTCAAAATATGCCAACATTACACACTCTCTTGGCAAACGGTGTATGCAAAATGACAACAGCAGAAAACATTGCCGAATCAGGTTTGACGCTCGCTTACCTTCGTCTGATATTTTCTCGGGATGGCCAGGATGAACTTTTTAATTGTGTTCAGGGGTCAAAACTGTGAGGGCCAACCAAGTGTAACTAATACCTGTAAGAGTGCTTGGCTCAGTTATTCCTAAACTGTCGGAATTTTTTACGAAAAACGTGTAAAGTGGTTAATTTCAAATATTTCCCTCAAGCCAGCCAAAATCAGTTAAGAAAAGGTTTTCATGTGATAATGCAGAGTTTTACAAACATAATTATTTCCTTCTCCAATACCAACTGTAGGTGATTTTGTGTATAAAGAAGTATAATCTGTAATTGACCATTTTGACATTATTTTTCGCTATAAATTCTCTTGCAGTTTCATTATAGTAACCTTTACAAATTCTTATAAATTTTATTAGGAACGGTAAAATGCCTTTAAAATCTCATATTATGGGCAGTTCATATTGCAGAAAATTTTAAAACTGGTTGTATGTGTCTAACTAGCTTCAAACTTGAGATATTTGCTTTTAAAGATAGAGTAAATTTTTAAACACAACCAAAAAAAATCGGATTTTTGCTTTGGGGTACATGTATGCAAAGCTCTGTATTTTTTTAAGTATTTGTCCAAAGTGTGATCTTATTGTTCTGATTTTTCATGACATGATTGTGTAACAGGAAAATTGGTTAAAATTTGAATATAGGATAGTAGAATTTGATAAAAATAGTACTATTTCAATTTTTGTCCCAGCACAACTTACGGTGTTTTTGAAAATCAAGGGTCACTTTATAAAAATGCACATAACTTAAGTTACTAACGGTAAACTTTCTTAAAAATTCACCATACGATGTGTTTTATAGTATAGATTCAAGAAACAGTATCGTTATAAGGATTGTGGAAGGTCACCATTACAGTTCCAGCACCATTACAGTTCCAGAACCTTAAGTTTGTCTTGATTATAAAATATTTGAAACAGAAAAACTTTTTTAAAACTTTTAAAGTTGTGTTTATGGCCAATATTTAACTCATAAAGAATTTTATTAATTCACTTAAATTTTAAAAATAAATATTTTTCAGCGCGTATCTTCAATTGAGATCAATATTCTAGAGAGTCGTGTGTCACAAGCACAGCAGGAGAAAGAATTGGCCCACATTGAATGTGAGTCTCCTCTTCTGTTTCTCTTGTTCTATACAGGTTGAAACATTAAATTTCTTGTTACAATTTGCAATATGGCTTTATATAATTCTGTACCTTAACCCAAGAATATTCTGAAGAATGCAACAGGGAAGATTTCAATTTTATAAAAGTCTGATTACTGGTAATACCTCAGACAGCAGCTGGAGATTGTAACCTATTTGTATTTGAAATTTATTTCATCAAACATTATTTATAACTGTAATGAAAACAAATTATTGAAATATTACAGTTATGATAACACAATCTAAAATTAACAATGGATCTTTTTCAGTGATAAAAGAAATAAAAGAGAATGAAGCTGTGAAACTGATTCGATTGAAAGAGGGCTTTGTGAAAATGTCCAATGCATACATTGAGATGTCACATAAATGTAATACACTCTTTACCGCTCAACGGGTAGGTTCTTAATTTCTCTATATTCTCCCTAACTTCAACTGATAAATTCAATATTCTCAGCATGTAATTTTTAGCTCACCTGAGCACAGTGTGATACTGCTTCGTCGGGGTCTGTCCTCAACATTTTAGCTTGTGAACACATAAGAGGCCACAGTGTTTGTCCAATCTTCATCAAACTTGGTCAGTATGTTTGTCTGCATGAAATCTTGGATGAGTTCATTATTGGGTCAACTGAGGTCAAAAAATAGGTCACTAGGTGAAATTTTAGGAAAAACTTGCAAACACACTAGAGACAACATTTATAGCCCATTTATCTTCACCAAACTTGGTCAGAATGTTTGTCTGCATGAAATCTTGGATGAGTTCATTATTGGGTCACGTGGGGTAGGTTACTTGGTAAAATTCTAGAAAATTTTATCAACTCAGTGGCCACACTAATGGTCCAATCTTCACCAAAGATTTCTAAAGTAAATAACTTGTAATTACTAAATGCCAGATTTGAGCCTACTAAAAGCCTGTGTCATCAGGTGAGCGATTAGGGGCCATCATGGCCCTCTTGTTTAAATATCCTTGCAGTCTGTTTAAATGTCTTGGAAATTTGCTGAATAAAAATTTACATCCTTAAATAATGTTTAGCTGGAGAATAAATAATTATTTTTATTTATCATGTGGTAGGAGTATTTTGCAAAATATTACATTAATTGATGCTGTGGTTTCTATACTGCAGGAGGTGTCACTATGCCTACCAGATGTGCATAACATTGAGCTTGAGAGAAGTAAATATACAGGTAGGGGTTTCACTTTCTCTTTTGTGTCCCAACCAGCACACGACTGTGATTATGAAGAATTGTACCTGTAAAAGAACCCTGAATTGGGTATTCACACAAGATGTGACCAATATGAAATCCTGTATTTTCATTACTGTTTGAGGTCTTTGGCCAGATACAAATGCCCCCCATTTGTTTTAATCTTTTAAGATTCCTGAGAGTTCTTGTTATTCCTTGCCAACCTGTGTATTTGGAAAGTTAGAATGACTGAAAAAGATTTTTGATTTATGCACATAAGAGGATTTAGACACACTTTATCTTGGTTATGTTAAGCTATTGAACCGTTACCACTACTGTCTTAATAAGCATGTGTCCAATTAGGAGAGCATGCTGTCTATATAAAGTGTCTAAGTCATACATGACCTGTGCTTTACCTTTTGGCCCAGTCTTTCACCAGTTGTTAAAATGGTAATGAGATACACCTGAAGAAAATATCCCCATGTAATACTTAGGTAACCTGTATGGGAGGGATTGGAAGCATGATTCAATGGGGTCTAGTTGTAAGGTTAAGCTCTTTAAATTGTGAAAGATTTCCAAAACAGAAGGAAAATTCTAGAGAAAAATATCTATATTCTTGATAGATATGACCCATTGTAAAACATTATGCCTTCAACAGCAGAGCATCTCTCTGTTACAGATTATGGCTCTTTGATCTTATTTTGCGAGCAGCTTTGATATTTGTCTCTGTTACATACTAAACGATTGTGACCACCTTTGTCTAGAATGACTACCAACACAGTGGCTCTGTTCTGTTTGTTTTAGGGGCATCAACCACCAGGCAACTAGTGATCCAGGCCAAGGAAAAGGTAGCCAATTTCAATGAGGCAAACTGTGCAAATAGTATGTATATATATATTTTTTGTGTTTTGTACATCATGAACATTTGACTAACAATGTTTACTTGATAGAGCCGCCCTGATTGTGTAAAGCCATTGTGGATTTGGTGCCAAGCTGAGACCCAGTTCAGAGTTTCATTGGCTTCTGCTGTGCTTATGGTTATTTTCCGAGACCTGCTGATCTTTTGTCAACAAGATGTGATTATTTGTGGTATCATGTCAATGGTTCTAGTCCTGCTTTCATAATCAGGGCAAAACTAGTATCTGCTGAAAGAAAACACCATCTTCAAGCACACTATTATTGCTGCATTAGTTTTTTTAACATTTTAAGATATGTTATTTTTCTATATTATCTTTAGCTCCACTTTTTGAAAAATGTGCTGTCATGGGCAGATAACTGCAAAATAAATTTTGTCAGAATTATTCCCCATGCATGTGCTTAAGCAGATAACTTGGATTACATTGCATTAATCTATCTGGTTTTTGTTTGTTGCTCATTAGTGACAAGCGAACCTCCTCCGCCATACACACCACCTGACCCTGCCCACTCTGCCACCAGAGATGCCCCTGCAAGACCAGCCAATCCCAATCTTCCGCAGAGATCAGCCACACCCACCTCTAGTCGCCATGGTAGCACAGACTCTGGCCATCTGACTTCTGAGCGTAGACACAGTCAGACTAGTAGTGATGGGAGTGAGGGTTGTGCTACAGCTGAGATTAAGTTTACCAATATAGTCAGAATACAGCAGGAAGGCAAATCAGTCCCAGAGTTTCAGCAGACTGAGTCAGTTTCTATGAAGGGAGGCGAGCAGACAGGGAAGATCATGCATGATGGCTGTTCAGGGGAAAAGCTGCAATATAACAAAGAAGAGGGCCATGATAAAGGTAAATTTAACTTTATTTACATTTACAGTAATGATATTGGATGATAAAACATGAGAGTTCACTTGAATGTTAACCAAAAATGTGTTGTTGTTTTCTTTTCATAAAAAGTGATTTTGTAAATGGAAATTCATATATACTCTTACAAAATCTTCATTATAGGCACTTTAAAATGTCACAAAAGTGTTGGCAGTATCATAATTATGCTAAAAGAAGGTAAAATGTAGTAAGCTGAAGCAAATCAGGAATGCTGTTGTGATTTATAAACAGGGTTTGAGTCTAGGGATGTCAGCAGCCAGGATGAATATTGTAACAACAGCCCAAGGTTCATAACTCCAGCTGCTGTAGATGATGATGAGGATGGCAGTTGTGGTAGAGAATACAAGTGTTACAACAGCAGATAGCAATCAGTTATATCCTTGTTTAGACAGACTGGATCTCCACGCAAGACAAGAGAGACAGGTAGAGCTAATTTCTCTTTTTTATGTTTTTAAGTTTCTGAATGCATGCTTGCGTTTTTAATGCAGCTCTTGTCATCTATACATGCCTTCAGTTTCAATTGAAAATGTTTTGTTATAGAACTTTCTTTTACAGTATCTTTTAACTTTGTTTATCATTTTTAAGAAACATGATAAATTGACTTTTTGGATATTTGGATTTCTCATATCCAAGGTTAATCCTTCATCAAGTCAACAGTAAATAAGCTTCTTTAGCAACTTTGGTTTGAATGCTGAAAAAGATTTTTCTTTGAAAAATTCTTTTTCAAAGTATGGCAAAAGACCAGGGAGTTTATTTACTGTTACGTCTCTCTCCTTTTTGTTATTCAGGAGGTTTGATAAACCTATTAATGAAACAGAAAGTAAACACTAAAAAGTATTCATAAGCTCATATCTTCATATTAAAGCAAAATGTATGGTGCTTTTTTGTTTAAGATTGAACCCCATCCAGTTCCTGTACCACGACACAGGGTGAGAGACTGTCAGGAAGTTTACCACACTGCAGAAGAAGATGACTAGAATACAGGGAGTCAGTCTATTTCAATATCAATTATATCTAAAATTATTGTAGCAACTTGAATGCTTCATGTCTTTTGAAAAGGATCCTCAAAGGGATTTTGTTTTTAAATCACAGATGCAAATTTACAAAAAGAGACTTATTAATAATAATCAACATGAATTGACTGCCAGAGCTGAGAACCAAACTGCTGACCTTTTGATGATTGACCAGAAATGCTACCACCATGCCACAGTCGAGAACCAAACTGCTGGCCTTTTGATGATTGGCCAGAAATGCTACCACCAAGCCACAGTCGAGAACCAAACTGCTGGCCTTTTGATGATTGGCCAGAAATTCTACCACCATGCCACAGTCGAGAACCAAACTGCTGGCCTTTTGATGATTGGCCAGAAATTCTACCACCAAGCCACAGTCGAGAACCAAACTGCTGGCCTTTTGATGATTGGCCAGAAATTCTACAATCAAGCCACAGTCGAGAACCAAACTGCTGGCCTTTTGATGATTGGCCAGAAATTCTACAATCAAGCCACAGTCGAGAACCAAACTGCTGGCCTTTTGATTATTGGCCAGAAATGCTACCACCAAGCCACAGTCAAGAACCAAACTGCTGGCCTTTTGATTACTGGCCAGAAATGCTACCACAATGCCAGAGTCGAGAACCAAACTGCTGGCCTTTTGATGATTGGCCAGAAATTCTACAATCAAGCCACAGTCGAGAACCAAACTGCTGGCCTTTTGATTATTGGCCAGAAATGCTACCACCAAGCCATAGTCGAGAACCAAACTGCTGGCCTTTTGATGATTGGCCAGAAATTCTACAATCAAGCCACAGTCGAGAACCAAACTGCTGGCCTTTTGATCATTGGCCAGAAATGCTACCACCGTGCCACAGCCGAAAACCAAACTGATGGCCTTTTGATGATCGGCCAGATATGCTACCTCCGTGCCACAGCCGAGAACAAACTGCTGGTCTTATTGATGATTGGCCAGAAATGCTACCACGTGCCACAGCCAAAAACCAAACTGATGGCCTTTTGATGATTGGCCAGATATGCTACCTCCGTGCCACAGCCGAGAACCAAACTGCTGGTCTTTTGATGATTGGCCAGAAATACTACCACCATGCCACAGTCGAGAACCAAACTGCTGGCCTTTTTAAGATTGGCCAGAAATGCTACCGCTGTGCCACAGTCGAGACCAAACTGCTGGCCTTTTGATGATTGGCCAGAAGTGCTACCACCGTGCCACAGCCGAGAACCAAACTGCTTGCCTTTTGATGATTGGCCAGAAGTGCTACCACTGTGCCACAGCCGAGAACCAAACTACTGGCCTTTTGATGATTGGCCAAAAACACTACCACTACACCACAGCAGCCACATTAGCCTATTTTATGTTGACTTTTTATACTTTCATTAGCAATCTTATTTTAAAATAGCTTCAGGATCATTTATATGGAATGCTTGCTATTTAAAGTGGGATTTTCTTTACTGGATTATGTAGAATACATTTTACCTGAATAACAGAACAATATCATAAATGTAATATTTCGTTAAAAACAGGTCCTTAAAAAAAGATTCCACTATAACAGAATGATGCGGAATTCCTCAAAAGGTTTACTCATGAACTTAAATAATAGGACAGAGGGCACCCATTGTAACTTGTTACTCTTTTACTGCTTATCCTACCATGACGACCGGCCACAATAGCTCAGGTGGTAAAGCAACGGCTTGCGGATCGGGAAGTCGTGGGTTTGAACCCCGGCCCAGTCAAACTAAAGACTTTAAAGTTGGTAGTAGTGGCTTCCCTCCTAACGCTCGGGGCTAAGGGGACAGCATAACGCCTGACTTGTTGGTGTCAGTATAATGGACCGGTCGGGTTCAGTCCCTGGGCACCTCATAAGTGCCCCTGTGCTATAATGATAAAAATGTTGCTGCGCAGTATCGGCAAAAATGCTGGCTCATCCCATCTTATCCCATCCCTACCACGACGTGGGTTCGAGTCCCATTTGTGGCAAGAGGCTTAATGTGAGAAGGTCTAATCTGCAGTGTGCTGGTGTTCTTTATGCACCCAAATAACTGGACACTGCTATAATGATCATAATTCATTGCTGAGATTTATTTCAAAAACAAAAAACAACAATGAAAGGACATAGAACCTATCTTTAGATCTTCTTTATTAATTTTATTTTTGAAGTATGAAGATTGAAGACATATGCCAAAGTATATTGCAATAATTAATGAAGCATAGTGACTGGTTTCTCCATCAATCTATTCTAAAGCATATCATAACAAAGTAGAAAAATAAAAGAATGGTTTTGTTTGATAATGCTGTGTGAAGTACACAGGCAATATACCTTCTAAAATTGTATTTTGGATCAATTTTTTTAAGAAAAACAGACATATTTTTTGAAATTTCAAATTTCATAAACATTGTAAATTGTTGGTGCTTATTGATATTTTCTGTGCAATTTATTTTAGTTCAATGTTGCTGTTGTTGTAAGGATTATTTTCATACTTGGTTGTTAAAACTGCTGTATGTTCTGAATGCTGTATATATTATTTGAATACAAATTGATGTTGTTAGCATACATCTAAATAGCTAATTGATTATTTAATATGTTGTTTGTTTCCATTTTGACAAAAGATTTAAAAAAAAAAATGATCTGGGATTAACTTTATTTGATTGCTGATGATTTATTTGAGTTAGGGTTACTGCCCAAATGTCAGAAACTTTGAATTAAAAATGTTTTTAAAGTCAAATAAAACTATCCTTAAAGATGAATGTTGCAGCTACTGTGAGTTTTTGGTTGAGTGATATATTGCAGTTTAAGCTTAATGAAACATTCTAAAACTCTTTATAATGAATTAGTTTGATGCAAGATAGATTTTGGTACGGGAGGCCCCGGGTTCGATCCCGGGCCGCGACATACCAAAGTCGTTAAAAATGGTAGTGGTATAGCTCCCTTGCTAACGCTCAAGCAAATATAAGGGTAGTTCCACGACTGGTTGGCCCGGTGTCAGGATAATGTGACTGGGTGTGGTATCATGCCAGGTGTTCACGGCATGCTATACACAGTGACGGCAGCACTATATCTGCTTCAAGTGGACACCGTCTCCAGATAACTGAAATACTGTTGGTGGGACGATAAACCCAATAAACAAACAAGATAGATTTTAGCCATTATTAAATGCACTAAATTGTTGTAACTGCCAACAATAGTGATATGCTGTTGACATTTTGTTCAAATGAAAATATTACTATATCATTAAACTGTTTATTGAAGGAGGGGATATCGCGGTTCCCACATATTTCAACATTTTCCATTATTGTTAGATTTCCGATCTTGTATTGTAACATATTTAGAAATCTATACCTGTATACGCATTTTATAGTATATTGTTGCCTCTTTCATTTATTAATGAAGATCATATTTTCTTTGTAATTGAATACACTTCTTTATAATTATTTACATGTACATTTTATAACCCTTTTTATAATTTATTTCTGATTTAATAATATCTTTGCTAAAGAATTAATACTCCTGTATATATGCTGTGATATTTATCTTTACACTTCCCCCTTTGTAGAATTTAATAGGTTTTGAAACGTCCTAATAATTTAAGTTAGGGGACATTAGGTTTCATTTCATTATGTTATCTGTTGTTTTATTAACATGAATAAAAGTTGGGTTTCTTCAAATTCTTACTGCCTAGGAAATTGTGTGTATCTGTGTTTGTGTATTTTTCTGTTTGATCCATGTGTAGGTATTTTTGTATACAAGTCAGCAAAAGCATGTTAATGCCAGCAGAACATCATTTTTGCCTAAAAAGATTTATATTCCAGTGCTGCTTTTGTACAAAAGCTTGGTTCGTTAAAATTTTACATATGCATTAATGTTAAATATTTGGACTTTACATTCCTAGTCATTATCACCTTTGCTTTCTATCTTTTTGTTGTTTTGTATTTTTGTATTTAGTAATTGACTTTCGAGGCTCTTGTGCTCAGACAGCTCAGCCATGCACCTTGTGGGTACTCATCTGGGTATTTGTCTAGGCTCTTGGACCTTTAAGTCAATGTTATATTGTTAGTGTAGAATGCATATATAAGGTTACAATTTGCACTACCTTTCCTCTAAACCTTGATAAGAAATAGACAAAAAGTGTATAGCTTGATCAACCATCAATGGAAGCTGATCAGGATCTTCACTTTTTGTCAAGTTTTAAGCAAAATGTACAATTACATTTGGATATGTTGACAGAATTGTAACCATAACTACTGTTTAAGTTTAGAATATAATGTAAGTTAAGACTCATATCTACTACTAGAGACATCAACTAATTAAGTGTCCAAACCAACAATGGATTTTTTCTCTGTCCTTCTCTATCGTAATATACCTTTTTATCGATCAAAATATTTTTATAAGTTCTAAAAGAAGCTTGAGTCATTACTGGCTCATTTCCAGGTTGTTTAACCAATCACCTCAGGTTTTATTGGGACCCAATACCTAAAATACCAAAAACAGACCTTTAATTACATTTTATATAGACTTTGTATTTGTTTCCATTATTTACCTTAGTGCCTGTTTTTATGACTGTAAAGCTAAGAAATACAACATTTGTAATAGCTGCAAGTAAGTATAATGTGTTTAATATTTAAACAATAACATACACAAGTTATAACATTTTGTTTTATAAATAATACATTTCTACATGTTTATGTTGATTACCACAATGTTATTAAACCTTACTGCCTATACATTAACTTCTTTCTTTTCAATGCTTATTTTTTACCATAATTTATCAGTAATTGTATATTGAAGAAAACATGACAAATCTACCTTAATTTACCAAATACAGTTTACATAAGTTTGTATTTAGTATTAAATTGGAGATAGATACATGAAGCTTTATTTAAAGTTGGTTTTATACATACACAAATATTCCCTGCTATTTTCTAGCTTAAACCAGACAAATAAAAAGAAAATCGATCAAGATGTACAATGAAACATTAGACACGACTTTGAAACAAGCATGTATATTGACTGAAAAATAAAAAACTGACACAAAGCACATTAAGACTTATAGATACCCGTTACATGGAGGCATAAAATTAATTAAGCAAAAAATGTTAAGATGGTGTGTGTTAAGTCGCAGGAAAGCATACACTTTTACATATGTTCTGGCAATTAAAACCACAGGTGTTCAGCGAGTTGTATAGATACTAGTATTCACTAACCTACCCCCCCCCCCCTCCCCACCAAATCCCCATTCCCCTCTACAACCCCAAAAAGGAAAAAAATACAGTCAAACACACATATATATGATTAAATCATCATAACTTAACATTACAGTCACTTTCGGACAAACACCTGTCACTATCAAAATATATATATATGAAAAAAAAAATGAACGCCACAACATATCTTGTTATGTTGTGTTATGTAAGTGTAAGAGCATACAGCATTTGCAGGAATGACCTTCAAGTTGGAGATCTGAGTCTAGAATACCTTGAATTTTTTCTGACAAATTTGAAAGAATGGCAATAATTAAACAAAAAATGAATAATATTTGGGACAATTAATGGAAACAAACAATTGCATCATTTAGTTTTACAATGAAAATAATATTAAATATTCAATGACGCCGTTTTATAAATCTTCTATTTATAAATGTTTGCGTGCATGTATCTTAAAGAAAGATAACTCGTACACTTTAAGAGGCCACCGATAGCGTCCCTTGATTTTTTTTTTACCATTTCCGTTAACCGGTCTTTTGATATTTTATTAATGTCTGTGTGTGGATTGTATTGCCAATAATAATCTCACAATGGTTTTAGGTCGGAACTTACGTTATGGTTACAAGGTTTGTGGAAGATGTTTTTCCCCTTCTCAGCATAGATTATGTCTAGATCGAAATTAAACAATGTGCGTAGAGCTCTGGTTTCCTGCATATGCTTGAAGCATACTAATGGAGTATAGAGTAATGGGAGTGCACAATGTACACTATCAATCGATTTCTATTGACTGGCACTGATGGGGTGCACATGATTCATTTTTTTGGAAAGCTTTATTAACACTTGATATGAAAGAGAGATAATGAGTGAGAGAGATTTATGTTGAGGGATGTTGTAGAGGTAGAGATAGATGGAGAGAGAAAAAGGGAGATTAAGAGAGAAAGAGAGAGAAAGAAAGAGAGAGAGACGATGTGGAGATGGTCGAGAGACCAGGCTATTGATTAGTTCATGCGTATTGACCTGGGGAGAGATAGCCTACATGCCAATGAAAGGGATTGAGAAGAGAATAGGAAGAGAGGGAGAGAGAGAGAGAGAGAGAGAGAGAGAGAGAGAGAGAGAGAGAGAGAGAGAGAGAGAGAGTTTACATGTATTGACTTGGGGAGAGATAGCGTAGATGTCAATGAAAGGGACCGAGAAGAGAGAGAGAGAGAGAGAGAGAGAGAGAGAGAGAGAGAGAGAGAGAGAGTTTACATGTACTGACTTGGGGAGAGAGAGAGAGAGAGAGAGAGAGAGAGAGAGAGAGAGAGAGAGAGAGAGTTCACATGTATTGACTTGGGGAGAGATAGCCTACATACCAATGAAAGAGATCGAGAAAAAAGAGAAGAGGAAGAGCTAGAAGGATGGAGGGAGAGAGAGAGAGAGATAGAGAATTATGTAAACATTATTATTATTCCAGCAGACATGCGTTGCGTCTGGGGTCCACTTCGGTGCGTTTATATATGTAACAAGAAGGTGAAGCATTACAGAATCAAACGTTCACTTGTCCAGCAGGGCGCGTTCTAGATAATCCGCTGGTGACTCATGAACTTTGGGGTTTGTGCGTTTTGTCTTGGTATGGCATAAAAATACACGATGGCATGCACACCGGTTCAATCATCTATAGCCATCAAACCAGTATTTTGTTCCTATCATAAGTCGTAAGTTTCTTTGTTCTACACTTAAAACAGAAGGTATTAACCGCAATTTAACCAGACTTTGCTATTGACCGTTCTGTTTTACTCATGCCAGTTTTACTCATCCCAAGTGTTGGGAATAGTTTTGTGTAGATGTGTTTCTACACGTGACGAGTGGTTTGTTTCTCCCCTGGGCAAGGATAGATAGAAGACACTAATATTATATACACTGAAGGTTATATCCAGATGCTTGAAGACATTACGAGCTTATATTGACTATTTTATGCATTAACATAAGGTTTAAGATGTTCAACTTATACGCTCTTCCTCTCCTACGACAACAACAAAAACTGATGAATTAATATACACTTTTAAGATAAACACACACTATGAACATTACTCAGTCATTACTCATCAATGAATGTTACGCAATCTCGTGTAGGGGATTAAGGGAGGTAAGCAATGGAAGGCTCGCGTTAGGTGCGCGTGAACTAATCTCGCTGTATCACACTTCTCTCTATTGTGTACAATGGACATGTAGCCTGACAGGAATTAGCCAATCAACAACCGTTTGGTTCACATCATGTTATCATAATTTCGCATGACTGTTGAATAAAGTCCTTTATGATAACTTATAATGATAAACATAATAATAATAAACATATTTTTTGTCAATTCGTGCTTTCTCAACATTTTTAGCCAGTATTTTTGTTTCTTATTATTTCTTTATTCACTTCGTCATGTCCTTTTTTCTTTGTTTCGCCACTGTATTTCATTCTCTCTCTCTACTCCCTCAAATATTTTGATCACATTTTCTTTTTTTGTACATTTTCGAAGCAATTTTCCAAGTTTTTTTTACAAGTTCGTGCATATTAATAATTTACCTTCCATTATTATACCTTGTATATTTCATCATTCGATAAAGTTAAATACCACTTGCTTAGTGGTGGTTTAACATTATTTCACATCTTAAATATCATTTAATAGTGCAGGCGAATGATGCAAAACCAGAAACAAAACAAAACAAAACAACAGCGCCTTCTGACGCATGCCCGAAATTTGAAACTGAACTTCTCAAATCCTGCTCTTTGAAAATGTGACTCCGACCTCGCACAATTCTAAGATGGCGACCATTTTAAGATGACTGTCATATCCACAGAAAGTGTATACTTGTTAACTAAATATTCTAAACAAAGCACATGATAACGGTTGATATATCAATCACTGGTCTTACATGGGTAAAATGTGAGTTATTAATTGTTTGCATAAAGCCTACAGCATGCTCGTGACAAGGATGGACTTCAAGAGTGTATTATTGTCCTAAAGTAATGTTTATATTTTATTTAAATATAGTTACCGACTTATAAAATTAGGAGTAAAACAGTTTTTTTAAGAATAACTAATTTGATATACATGATTGTACGTCCGTTGCATATTTTTGTAACAAAAATGAGCCCATGATGCCTGCCATTATAGACTAAGCATAGCGCTTTGCGTAGAAATCTTACGAAAATAAAGAACCGATATAGAAACAATAACATTCTTAGCGTGGTTATATTTTGTACAAACCAAAGAAAGCAGCTTCTACTCAAATAAAAGTGCGCACACATGTATTTGACGTTCAATGTAGTGGAGAAAAGCATGGCAGGTTTGTTTGGGATTTGTAAAACACAACAAGCGGTTTACACACTTCCCAAAGTGGCAAGTGTTGGTCACTACGCCGTATACTGGTTCTGTCTTACTACGCTTCACCGAGGAGCCTGGACAGATGTTAAGTTGTCATTTGAAGCCCAGAATATAGCTAATATGCAAAGAAACCTTACAGTTGCGTTTCTCTGTGCGTATTCACACATTTTTTCAAGTAGTTCCGCATTGCATGATGCAGTTACACCAATGACCTCTTTAAACAGGCTCAATGTGTCTGTGTTACCATTTAAAGCATGCATATCTGCAGAAACTGTCGTAGTATGTGAATACATATCAAGAAAAACACATCAGTATGTGCCTGAGTTGTTAAAATGCATGTTTAGAAGTGATTTACGTCTAGTTGGTTTGTCCTGCATACCAATTCATGGGGGAACTTTGGTAACTATAGTAACAATGAATGTGGTTATAATTATTTTATTTGTTGTTTGTGTTACTGATCTCTGTAACGCCTTACCTACATGCATGCCATATTGCAATGCGATCACCTTTAAGAACATTTCTGCTTAAATTTGTCCATGACTATCTGGTTCATCCTGGTATGGTCTTATGGGTCCTTTTTGTCTTTACAGATTGTTGCGTCTTTGAGATGGGTCCGTTGCATTACAACTATCCCAGCATCCGTAACGCAACAAGCACAGACGTCAACAACGACGATCAACAAGAATGTCCGAATAACGGAAGCCAAGTCTGAGCATGCGCAGATCCGGCCTTTAGTTGTTCTTTTAGGATGGCTTCTTGCGAAACCTCAACATCTGATGAAATATGGAGAGCTGTATATCCAACAAGGCTTCGACGTGCTAACTGTCCAGGTATAATTGTAACAGCACTGTTGCCTAACATAACACTAAATGAATGTTTTTCATTCACCTGTATTGTATTATTATATACATTGTATTATATAAATGATAAGAAAATGTCGAAACAATCCACACTATGGGTCTAACATTGTTGCATGTTTCATGAAATATCGTATTTTCAGGAACTCAACATTCATATTTTTTCTTATAAATCAGAAGATATGTCTCAAAAAAGGAAAAAAGAGTATGCTACATTTTAAGCTCGGAAAAGCAATACCCGAAATCGTTTGCATTTTTTTAATCATAAACAAAAAAAGAACAAAACACAATTTCAATTAGAAGTATATGTTGGGTTTAAAGATAAAACATATTTTACATTTTAAGGTACAACTGGGCCAAGTATTGATGCCCCAGCGAACTCAGCTCATGGTGCGATCCGTCCTGGATTTTCTCCAAAATGGCGACCGACAATTTCAGCCCCTGCTTGTTCACGGCTTCTCTGTTGGTGGCTATGTCTTCGGGGAAATGCTGGGAGCCATACATGGCAACATCGACAAATATGGCGGGGTCGCCGGGCGAATCTACGGTCAGTTGCTTGACAGTCCAGTAGATTTTTACGGCATACCAAACGGAGTATCTCGTGCAATTACTAACAACACAAAAATAAGCACAAAGATAGAATCAACAATGGAATGGGCGCTGGATCGATATATGAAAACATTTAAAAAAGGTGTAACCTCAAATTATATCCGATCATCAAATGTCTTTAGAGAGAATCATCTACGACTTCCGACAAAGTTCGTGTACTCTCTGAGCGATCCGGTCGTGCATCCGGAAGAAATTGAGAAGGTTGCCTAAGCTATGGCGGGACCAGGGTATAGATGCGGAGACGGAATCGTACTCAGATGCGCGTCACGTGAGCATCTACCCAATGTACGCTGACCAGTACAAACAGTCGGTGATCAGTTTTATTGCCAGAACTGGTATTCAGAGACACGATCCTTCAACAGCGACCGTTGTTAGTCAATCAACGCCAGCATTCGTGGCTTAGAAAAGTAAGAAATGAATCAATGCGACTTTATTACCTTAAAGGCTTTGTGTAAGACTTCTCCGCTATTGTGACCACCATCTTTTGGGTTAAGTCCAATGTTATTTTTATTTTTATTATCCCATTACCAAAGATTATATTTACACTGGATATCAAAGAAATAAACGGTTTGCTATTATGACCGAGAAAGTATTGAGAAAGAATTTGCCTCATGACTAGTGGTCTTACCGGCGGCGACAACCAAGATTCGGTCTGTGGCTGCGAAACAATATTTTCCATTGCCAAGAGTTTGACAATTTTGTAGCATGTCAAATAACCTCCAGATTCGAATTAAACGTATTTAATCTAGGTTTCTGTCCTTGCATGGATCATACTTTGTTTAAATGTTAATACGCCAGTGACCTTGTGTATTGTTCGAGAATACTTAATCAAATGTAAAAAGAAAATAGGCGATCTTGATCTCACTTGTTACTAGGTTATGCTAAAATTTCTCCGTTTTGTGTTTTGATAATATTTTGATGTTGTTTTAACGTATTAATAAAGATCACGGGGTTGCTTCATCCAAAGCGCCGCAAAGACACGCGCTTAAAACAAAGAAATGAATAGCAAGCCACAGTACTGGCAATGACATTACCAAAGTTCATGGAGCATTTACACTACACGATTACTGTTTACGGATTTCTATGTCCAATACTATTTGTACAATATTATTTGTTATTAAAATGTTTAATGCCTGCCACTCTGATCTCTCTTTGTTGTCTGCTACTTTGGTATATTTGTAATCGCATGCTGCACCGTAATCCTCGTCATACACGGTTCTTCTTTTTTTATTGTCTGCTACTCTAAATTCATCATTTACAGAGCCTTTCCATAACATGCACCGCTGTTGCAGCAGGTGTCTTCATTATAATAAAACAACCATAGAACATAAGTAGAGGTGTGTAATTATTTTCAAATTGCATTGCCACCAGAAATTATGAGAAGAAATGCACCGTCTTCACAGCAACCATACCTTGTTAAGTTTCTTATCAGTTTGTTATCAATTTGTCTTGATGCAATATTTGAAGACAATAACCGCACAGATATTAGCAGCAATAGCAGTTTCAGCAGCAACAACAGTAGAAATAAACGTTAATAACGGCGCGTTAGAGGTAGGCAAATCCACGATTTGGCGTATTAAAAGTATTGATTACGGATGTAGTCATGATTTTACGAACGATATAAAGTAACACCATTGCATAGACAATTAAAAAAGCTGTTCCAAGATGAATATTGTTAACTTTATAATTTCATTTCCCATATGATTTAACATGAACTGACGTAGTTTTAATTATGTTTTATATGCAACCTATTAGCGTCATTTATTTGATATAACCTGTACAGTGCGACGTTTAATGCGTATTGTTATCGTGGCTGGACTTTTCTGTTTCTAATATGAATATCATATATAAGTAGAAAGCATATTCATAGTTCTTCATGAGCTACATAGGTATATAATAAAATTACATGAACGTTATTTACAACGACTTTTATATGCTTTTAAATGTTATTTAAGTATACTAAAGAAAGATTATTAAAAATTAATTATGTTACATCGTGGCTAGACTTTATAAACGCCTGCGTGAAAACGAATGTGTAGTCGATTGTAAGTTTCTGTGCACATTTACTTACACAAAGACACAAAAACAAATTAGTTCCAAACAACTTTACAAAAGCTTGTTCCTTTTGTAGATTAATACTGTCAGAAATGTCCGTCTTCTCAAAATAAATCTTACCTTGTCAGTGCATCTTTTTTCATTTATGTATTCTAGAATATAGGTTAAAAACACGTCCTTCTGGTCGGTTTTAATGACCCCACAACTGTCCACATTTAAAACAATCTACAGAGAAAACAATGTCTGACACATGACGTTGAGTGCCGTTTCTAAGTGAAATCCTGTGAAATAAGTTAAATATTCATTACCATACACTTTTCCCTAAGTAGACTGGTAACATTTTTTAAGCAAAATGTTTACAATTATACTCCGAAGTTGAAACAAATGCGCAATGTGTAAGGTACGCTAACAACTGACGCAACATGATATCAAAGACCATGTCGAATGATTGTAATTTCACTCTAAACACCTCAGATATTTTGCACAATCCAGGGCTTTTCGGAAAGCGGCGGAAAGTCTCCGAGGTGTTCCTAGTGCTTTAGGATGTAAAAACAACAACAAAAACAACAACAACAACAAAATAACAACAACAAAACTCAGACAAAAACAACAACAACAAAACTCGGACAAAAAACAAAACAAACACACAACAACAAACAACAAAAAACGACGCCATCTTTTAAAATTTTACTTTCCGTACATCTTCTATTTACTTTATTCGCGAAATTTGACGAGAAATACATTTAAGCCGTTTTACACTTTCGGCGAACAAACATCATGATTCTGTAAATATCATTGCACAAGATGCATATGCGATGATCGTATCGATAGCGGAATTAACCGAGGAGTTCCGATTTGTGTTGTAGTCGTCGCCGAGGAGATTGACGAGACGCGTTCTTCTGCGGGATACCATAAAGGTGGCCGTCACGACTGAGACCCACGCAGTGAGTGACGAAAAATCATATTTATACGTACTTTGTCATTTATTTAAACGGCTATGTATTTAATGCCTGCAGGATGATGGTGATGAGGTTAAAGTTGATGATTATAGTACTTATAAGCATTACATAAATGCTATAATTGTTTAAAGATATGAATGACTTTTTGAGGAAACAGAGTTTTAATCACCTTCACTAGTTGTTTTTTTTTATATTAGTGTAAATTGAATGTTATAATGCCACTCCATCATAAAAAATAATTGTTGACAACAAAGAAAAATAAATTAAGTTGTTTCGTTTGTTAAAAAGTAGAAGTAAAACGAGCCAACAAACAAAAGAAGGTCGTTAAAATTATAAATACGCTGCTTATACAGTTATATAAGAAAGAAAGATAACCGTTCTGGTACTATCAGGACGAGGGTGTCTCCCCTTACAACACCACACACCCTACCCTTCTTTAACGATAAACCGATTTATAAACATCGATTAAACAGCCTTAATATCTAAACAATACACAAATACATTTTGCTATATATTCTGTTTGTTTTAAAGAATAATGCAACATGTCAGTAATACGTTCGGTGAGTGATTTTTTGTCAGAAAGGAGGCTCTCGACCAAAGATTGTATTGTAAATGACTACTTGAAATATGTTATAACATATATAACTGTGCAAATGTCATTTCATAAGCATACACGTTCTTTTTTCACAAAGCGTGAAAAGTATTGTATACGATATTTGAGATGGTCCGATTTTGAAGTACAATAATTTATAGTCACATTCCACAATCTGGTACATTATAATCTAAGGTGTTTCTATTCTTTGCAACATTTCGTCCCCATCATCATGGTCTCCATTGGAGTTCTCGTCATCCACAGACGTTCGCCTCAACTTCAAATAAAACTCCGGAAGCACTATCCCGTGCCGGTAATATTTTGCGGTTCCTGGCTTCCAGCGCTGGTTCACCGGAATCTTCTCGTAGGTCGGACTAAGCTGCCGGTAACCATCCGTCTCAAACTGAAGGCGCATTAGTGCTTTAGTAAGGCGTTTAAATCTCGGATCATCTGCTGCATGCTCGTTTCGCTTCTCGTACAACTCCGTCATCATTCTCTCCTGTTCGTTAATATATTCTAAATATTGTAACCGTCTCTCTTTCTCCTTCCGTTTCGCTTGAGCTCTTTTATCTAATCCTGCTCTAATGTAAAAACTTAAAATATTTATAGGGGGCGCTATTCGCGCATGCATGAGGATACCATCTTGTTCAAGATCTGCTTCTAGCTCTTCGTCAAAGTCCGGCATTGCGTCTATTCCGTATTTGTCAATGAACTCGTCCTTCAAGGTTTGGTACTTTGCATTCCACTGATCGTGTGCTTTCGTTTGGTGTTTCAGGCGATCTTTCACCATGTACTCAGATTTCTTAAACATTCTCTCAACCCTTTTCTTCTGCCGTTGTATGTATGTCGTCTGCACATTCAACATATTCGTCTGCATGGCGTTCTCATACAGAAGCACCTTTGGCACATTGGACTTGGGAAACAGCGGCTTCTTGGAATTTTTGCCATAGTTTGGTTTTATTCTCGGTGGATTGTTCAGAAACTGTAGTTTGTCTTTCTGCTTACTTTTCTCGTAGAAATCAACCTGTGAAATTTATGAAACATAGTTCATTATTTTTGCTAATCGCCATATCACATATAAGACATATTGAAGATAAGTGAGTCCTTTGCTACAAAAAATCAAGACTTTCATGTTGGGAAACTAAGGTTTCAGGCATTCGATATTATGACAGCTCACTTTTCCAGTAGCAGCAATGACTGCTGATGTGTTGTATTTTTGGAATACAAATCCGTTGGCCCAGCAGTAACAGCCATAACACAGCAGAACTAGTCACAAATGGCAGTGCGAAATTATTCCCATTCAGACAACTATTGTCTTTTAAGGTTACGTATGTATTCATTATTTACACCTACGTATAAGGAAAAAATCGACTTCCAGAAATGATTGACAGAGGAAATATCAAAACATTGGAACATGACATATGGGACCATCTTTGTACCGCAAGTCGTCTGGATAATTATGTTTTGTTTAAAATTCGATCTACTGTAGTTTCGAACTTGAACCGCTGTGCTGTTTGGATAAAGATTAATACCTTGGTGGCGTTAACTGCTTGACCTTGCGTACCCACAGGTGTTCCAGATTGGTATAGTTTTACTGGCGTTAATGCCACAGTAACAGCTGTAGTCATTATTTTAACATGATAAGACAAACTTTGGGTGTTAATAATTTCTAATGAAACTATATTTAAAATTAACCACAATATAATACGTGGGACGCCCGTGGCCGAACGGTAAGTTTCGCCAACTTATAACTCCTCAGCCCCTCAGCACGTGGATTCGAGTCCCGGTCGGGGCGAGAACTTCCATTTCGGGATCTTTTCCTGCTAAACTGCAGTGCGCCGGTGATTCTACCCAGACATAAGTCTGGGGTCTTCCTCCGACAATAAAAAGCTGGACTTCGCCAATATGACAATAAATGTGTCGATGTGATGTAACAAAAACAGCAACAAAACAACAAAAACAAACAAAATACGTGAAATGTCTTTCTTGAGTATATAAATAAAAAGAAGCACACAGCAGCTTACCATTTTTGAAGCAGGATAAATCACCGACCTTCCACCAAGCTACTTACAGTAACAACAACAACCCTTCTAAATTTCTTCAGTAACTAAAACTATACTTAAAATGACACAAATGAATGCGCTGTTGCTGATAAAACTTTCTCACATATATTTGCAAGCGAATTTTTAAGTATCTCCTGATGACAGGAATATATAGTGAATAGGGATGAAAGGTAACACAACGTATTGAACTATTTACTGTAGCTTTTCATGAACATATTTTGCAATGGATGGTCTTTTATATCCACTATATTATAAGCCCTAATCCCCCAATCCGCTCATCACTCCCCTGTACAGGTATATGCAAATGAGACCGAGATGTAGATGGTACATGCTATAGTTTTTGATGATTGATCAAGCGATTTTATAATGTAAGATGGTGAGATTATTACCAATGGAATCATGGAGATTTTTTGTACTTAAATATATGTATGCTGTATGTTATATTCACGTCGAAATCATATCGCCGCATCTTCCTGTCAGTCAAACGTGTATAAAACATCAGTAAGATACAAAGATACAACATTTTTATCCAACGTTTAAAAATGTATTCTTATGTTGAAACATAAAGTGAATACACTGTGTTGGAGAAAGTTGTAGTTACTAACTGTGCTGTAAGCCCGGTCTCTCTAACGTGCCAAGTCCAAGTTCCAGGCACAGACTGTAAAGTGACTTTACAAAATATACTATCATCAAACGTTTTGTAGGCAAATTTAGACAACATGATTTTAAGACACATGCTTCTCCCGTTTATCTTCGGTAAGTTATTTGTGGAAAGTTACATGTGCCAAGACTGCCATGATTGACTTTAATTCAGTAACAGTGTGGACCTTTTATATTCATAACAGACTGGCTGGTCAGTAAAACAGTGACAGTACTTGTCTCTTAAGTAGAAGATCGCGGGTTAGAATTTACATAATTATAAGGGTTTTTATTTTTTTTTGCCTAAGATATATTACACTAAGAACATACCAATGTAACAAAGAAGGAGAAAAAGCAATAAAATACAATATAATAATTTATACTAATAATGCATTAATGAAATAAGTTTTTCTAATCGACTTTTTTTTAAATTGTTGCATGCAAAGTACATATATGTATGATATACAAGATATAGAAAACTATATTGTGCAATTGTTTACATTTTACAGCAAATATATATTTTCTACTGGGGGTGTGCTGTGCATAATCAAGAAATTTATAAACCATATGAAATTGTTTTGTTTTATTTGTATGGCTATATTTCTTTAAAGCTGTTATAATATAGTAATAAAAAGCATGCACATTGAGTAATAAAAAAACTTTAGAAAAAAACTTGAAAGAAAAAATGGGGTAGGGTATTTAAATGGATGTTGGGGTAAATATATCTTTTATGTACATTTGTAGTTACTGCAATTGTTGATAAGACCCTTGAAACGTTACCATAGCTCAGTATGTTCTTCTATTATCATGCTGTCATTTGCCCTAATAGTTTCTTATTTGAATAAGTTACGTAATAATATCATAACCATAAACGAAGTGATGGATGGGGTATATTTCTGTCTCAACTTTTACGTATATAGTATCTGGCTTTATAAGAATACAGATAATTATGTTTTGTAAAACGTTTGTTCCCAAAGACAGTGTTAATATAATACATTAACATTGCCTTTAGAAGTTTTAATAACGTCCAAATTTATAAACCAAGCTCTCAACTTTATTAAAATCACGACATAACGAACACACTGTACAGTCTATCTAAGCAACTGGAGACCTCTCCTAAAGTAAATAGAAACCTAACAGTTAGTTATTATTTTCATTATACGCGAACTTTATCTAAACATTGCCGAATATTTACGAAATCTGTCCGAACCGGCTTCGAAACAGCACAACTGACAATGAGTCTTAGTTTAATCCTAGGGAAGCAAATACAAAACTAACTGTTACTTGGTACTATGGATTTACTATTTCACTTTTAAAGGCCGTGTCCTGTCTCAAATATTAGCTGTAGACACTTTTTCTAGGCGTGGAGGTCAGTAGCATGCCCCTATCTCGGGAAGAAATACATTCTGTATGGAAGTCGCTATATTCTAAGTGGGCAGTTTTATTGCTTTTATGACACACCTTGTGCATTATTTATAATACAACTTACATTTACATTTGTTTGTGGCCTCTGTAGAGTACGAGTTATAAATAAGCAGAATTTAAATGCACGAAGGATGGACTCTATATACTCTTTACTACTCAATGCAAGTATATGTCGAAGAACTGGACGCATCGATCGATTGTGTTCCTGGCATGCTTCAACATGTATTAAATAAACATTACTAGTGCAAACTGTCTAAACAAGATGCTTATATTGTGTAATGCAGATACACATGAATGCAGATTTATGAATAAACAAACAGGGATACCACTCTGTGACTAGAGGAAAGGGCCGAAAGAAGGGAGCACACTGTTATTAAAACGAATGTTCCACTGATTAGACATTTTCTACCGAGATATTTGCGATTTCCGGCGCGGTGCCTCGCTGCCTTCTGCGGCTGTATTCCAGGTTATGGCAGAGGTCTTTCGTATTATCTATAGTCCGAGGCAATTCAGATGTCGTTACTGCATCTCAATCTGTAGATACTGCATGCGTTCGAATAAGAAAGGAATAATTGGGATTTCGATTCACATCACAGAAGAGAAGCGGTAACGAAATAAATAACTGAGAGTTAATCTCTAACTCATTACATTATTTGGATACCTTTAATCGCTGCCTGGGTTAAATGTACACCAACCAATCAACACCTTATTTGCTTTGATTTCTTCAAGGTGGTAGAGGTTACATAGATTTGAAAGGCACCTGACCTCTGACGTGGAGAATTAAATTCAGCTGCCTGACCAGATACGTAAAAGACACAAAGAATTTATAACCAAGAACTCACTTTTTTTGTGCCGCGCGTAAGCGTAAATGTGCACCTGACAGTATTTTTAATATTATGTTTTGTGACTGTATTTGCTTTTATGCAGGCAATTCCATCTAATCTGGTGCAAAAAAGCTGAAACTTTGTACGGTTATGAAAATGCAAAACAACTACACCGCTTTGCTCAAAAATGGATAGGTCCATTAAGACCGGAACTGACCATTTCATTGAAAGAGTGCGGATACACTATGCAATATTAACGTTTTCATTTATTATGTAATGTTTTCAAGGAATGATTACCGCTTCAGCTTGAGACGTTGGCTTTAAGAGTGAAGAACATTTCAGAATTTCATTGACCGGACCTGGTAGCGCAATCGGTAGAGCGTCGGCTTCAGGTACGGGAGGCCCCTGGTTCGATCCCGGGCCGCGACATACCGAAGTCGTAAAAATGGTAGTGGTATAGCTCCCTTGCTAACGCTCAAGCAAATATAAGGGCAGTTCAACGACTGGTTGGCCCGGTGTCAGGATAATGTGACTGAGTGTGGTATCATGCCAGGTGTTCACGGCATGCTATACACAGTGAAGGCAGCACTATGTCTGCTTCAAGTGGACACCGTCTCCAGATAACTGAAATACTGTTGGTGGGACGATAAACCCAATAAACAAAAACAAACAATTTCATTGAGCGTTGTGTAACATATGTCTAGAAAAGGAAAAAAAGCTTTATGGATGGCGCCGTGATGTTCTTTAGTTAAACAAATGAGGTTTGGCGCTTTTATGCATTGCAATTTCTGTCTTTCTTCAAGTTTAGTGAATATAAGAATTAAATTAGATTTTAGTTTAAAATGAACCTACATCCTCAGCTGTCATTGGAAATATGTATTCAGTTTGTAAGTTTTGTTTTAAAAGATTGGTTGCATTATAAAATGAATTGTTTGATACATTTAGACAATATGCAATACAGATGATGCAGCTGTCCACGTGTAGGCCAATTGTTCGATCATATTTTCAGCTCATTCTAAACCAATGTAGTGGATGTCCGTCTTTTTTGAACATATATTGGACGCTCTCTGGTGCTTGGCAGCAATGCTTTATTTAGTTTTAATTAAATCGACATTCTACGTTTTCGACACAGTATATTGAAACCTTGCCAATAATGCAGCAGGTATTGGAAGCTCTGACAGTGCTTTAGTGGTGGGAAATAACCGCTTCGTGAGGTAGTACAAAACTGATGATCAGGGACATCTTTGACTTCGCATACCTGTTGAAGCGGAGTGGCCAAACCATTCCATGGCTAATAAAAACCAGCCATTTTGATTGGTATGCGCGTACAATGTATACAATTCAAGAGTTTTCATTAAGACTTGGAAAACTAAGATAATGGGATCTTTCTATCATTTTTTCGGAATACAAAGTATGTGCTTTTTGTGGTGATGCTAGTGAAATAGCTTGTACATTTTACCATTAGCAATGTCGAGTGTAAATTTGAGGAAAAATTACGTGTGTTTGTTATTTTAACAACAAACTGGTCTAACGTCACGGTTTATATCGGGGCGTGCCTTGGTCGCTAGCCATGCCTTCAGAATAATCTATCAACCTTGATGAATACGCCCGCTGAATGACAGAGCAGAGAACTTCGGGTATCTATACTGGGACTACTGGTTACGATCAATAACATAAGGCGATCATTAAATAACAAACGAGGATTCTCTGTCATACGACATATTATCGATCATAAGAATAGAACGTTGCAGTATTTTGACTGAACATAGGTTGGTAAGTATAAGTTTAAACATTGAGCCTATTGTAAACGAGTGTTGGCAGTCTGTTAGGGAGCATCTGGATTATTAAAAATGCTAACTGTTATTGAATGTTTTTGAGCCTGAAAAGAAAAAGCGACATAAGGTAAGCTGGATTTCATGCAATTATCTAGGCGCTGAAAGTGCTGTTTCTTTCTGTATCAGTTTGACCATGTAATCAATCAATGGTATGTAAATAATGTACTGAGTTTAAAATTAACTGTAATGTTTTTATTTCGTCCACACAACAGTCTGTGATCGTAATCAAAACCTCATTGACACCATTATTTACCGAACGCGTGTGTTTACATTAAATAGACCGAGGTGCTGGGATAATATGAATAACCTGTTTTACAGCCTGGTAGAGAGACACAGTAGACATTGAGGCTCCGAGTATGTTATCGCATCTCAGCTAAGTCGAGAATGCATAGTCAGTGGAACGGGTCTTTGTCGTTATAGTAAAATTTTGCTCCCTTCGTTTACTACCTTCTTCTAATCACTTAGTAATATTCCTAAAGGTTGTTCATTTTAAATCTGCATTTCATGTATATCTTTATTGCACAGTATATTCACTGTAACATCCGTTTAAACAGATAACTATATTTATGCACTATTTGATACATTGGGGCACAGTTGACTCGTCTATTCCCCTTTGAGTTAAATAATTGAGTTAAATAATTGCTTCTTTTACTCACACTACGAGGTAGTTAAGATCATGTAGGAACAATCCAATGTGTCATAAAAATTCAGTTTTCTCAAAACTCTGAACGCTGTCGCAACAACACCTCGCTCACCCAACAACAACAATAACAACAATAACTGGTAACCGGTTTTGTGTTATGAGTTGTTAGCCCCTTGTCAGAATAGCGGCTGTTTTAATAACGGATCAGTCCCATGATAGGATCGGAAAAGTATCAAGACTGATCAGCCCGGTGTCAGGATAACGGGACTGGGTGTTGTATCATGACTGGTCAGCCCGGTGTCAGGATAACGGGACTGGGTGTTGTATTATGACTAGTCAGCCCGGTGTCAGGATAACGGGACTGGGTGTTGTATTATGACTGGTCAGCCCGGTGTCAGGATAACGGGACTGGGTGTTGTATTATGACTGGTCAGCCCGGTGTCAGGATAACGGGACTGGGTGTTGTATTATGACTGGTCAGCCCGGTGTCAGGATAACGGGACTGGGTGTTGTATCATGACTGGTCTGCCGGGTGTCAGGATAACGGGACTGGGTGTTGTATTATGACTGGTCAGCCCGGTGTCAGGATAACGGGACTGGGTGTTGTATCATGACTGGTCAGCCCGGTGTCAGGATAACAGGACTGGGTGTTGTATCATGACTGGTCTGCCGGGTGTCAGGATAACGGGACTGGGTGTTGTATCATGACTGGTCTGCCGGGTGTCAGGATAACGGGACTGGGTGTTGTATTATGACTGGTCTGCCGGGTGTCAGGATAACAGGACTGGGTGTTGTATTATGACTGGTCAGCCCGGTGTCAGGATAACGGGACTGGGTGTTGTATCATGACTGGTCTGCCGGGTGTCAGGATAATAGGCCTGGGTGTTGTATTATGACTTGTCAGCCCGGTGTCAGGATAACGGGACTGCAAGTTGTATCATGACTGGTCAGCCCGGTGTCAGGATAACGGGACTGGATGTTGTATCATGACTGGTCAGCCCGGTGTCAGGATAACGGGACTGGGTGTTGTATTATGACTAGTCAGCCAGGTGTCAGGATAACGGGACTGTGTGTTGTATCATGACTGGTCAGCCCGGTGTCAGGATAACGGGACTGGGTGTTATATTATGACTAGTCAGCCAGGTGTCAGGATAAAAGGATTTGGTGTTGTATTATGACTGGTCTGCCCGGTGTCAGGATAACGGGACTGTGTGTTGTATCATGACTGGTCAGCCCGGTGCCAGGATAACGGGACTGTGTGTTGTATCATGACTGGTCAGCCCAATGTCGGGATAACAGGACTGGGTGTTGTATCATGACTGGTCAGCCCGGTGTCAGGAGAACGGGACTGGGTGTTGTATCATGACTGGTCTGCCGGGTGTCAGGATAACGGGACTGGGTGTTGTATCATGACTGGTCAGCCTGGTGTCAGGATAACGGGACTGGGTGTTGTATCATGACTGGTCAGCCCGGTGTCAGGATAACGGGACTGGGTGTTGTATCATGACTGCTCTGCCCGGTGCCAGGATAACGGGACTGGGTGTTGTATCATGACTGGTCAGCCCGGTGTCAGGATAACGGGACTGGGTGTTGTGTCATGACTGGTCAGCCCGGTGTCAGGATAACGGGACTGGGTGTTGTATCATGACTGGTCAGCCTGGTGTCAGGAGAACGGGACTGGGTGTTGTATCATGACTGGTCTGCCCGGTGTCAGGATAACGGGACTGGGTGTTGTATCATGACTGGTTTGCCCGGTGTCAGGAGAACGGGACTGGGTGTTGTATCATGACTGGTCAGCCTGGTGTCAGGATAACGGGACTGTGTGTTGTATCATGACTGGTCAGCCCGATGTCGGGATAACAGGACTGGGTGTTGTATCATGAGTGGTCAGCCCGGTGTCAGGAGGACGGGACTGGGTGTTGTATCATGACTGGTCTGCCCGGTGTCAGGATAACGGGACTGGGTGTTGTATCATGACTGGTCAGCCCGGTGTCAGGATAACGGGACTGTGTGTTGTATCATGACTGGTCTGCCCGGAATCAGGATAACGGGACTGTGTGTTGTATCATGACTGGTCAGCCCGGTGTCAGGATAACGGGACTGTGTGTTGTATCATGACTGGTCTGCCCGGTGTCAGGATAACGGGACTGGGTGTTGTATCATGACTGGTCAGCCCGGTGTCAGGATAACGGGACTGGGTGTTGTATCATGACTGGTCAGCCCGATGTCGGGATAACAGGACTGGGTGTTGTATCATGACTGGTCAGCCCGGTGTCAGGAGAACGGGACTTGGTGTTGTATCATGACTGGTCTGCCCGGTGTCAGGATAACGGGACTGGGTGTTGTATCATGACTGGTCAGCCCGGTGTCAGGATAACGGGACTGTGTGTTGTATCATGACTGGTCAGCCCGGTGTCAGCATAACGGGACTGGGTGTTGTATCATGCCTGGTCAGCCCGGTGTCAGGATAACGGGACTGTGTGTTGTATCATGACTGGTCAGCCCGCTGTCGGGATAACAGGACTGGGTGTTGTATCATGACTGGTCAGCCCGGTGTCAGGAGAACGGGACTGAGTGTTGTATCATGACTGGTCTGCCCGGTGTCAGGATAACGGGACTGGGTGTTGTATCATGACTGGTCAGCCCGGTGTCCGGATAACGGGACTGTGTGTTGTATCATGGCTGGTCAGCCCGGTGTCAGGATAACGGGACTGGGTGTTGTATCATGACTGGTCAGCCCGATGTCGGGATAACAGGACTGGGTGTTGTATCATGACTGGTCAGCCCGGTGTCAGGATAACGGGACTGGGTGTTGTATCATGAGTGGTCAGCCCGGTGTCCGGATAACGGGACTGTGTGTTGTATCATGGCTGGTCAGCTTGGTGTCAGGATAATAGGATTGGGTGTTGTATCATGACTAGTCAGCCTGATGTCAGGATAATAGGATTGGGTGTTGTATCATGACTAGTCAGCCTTATGTCGGGATAACGGGACTGTGTGTTGTATCATGACTGGTCAGCCCGGAGTCAGGATAACGGGACTGTGTGTTGTATCATGACTGGCCTGCCGGGTGTCAGGCTAACGAGACAGGGTGTTTTATCATGACTGATCAGCTCGGTGTCGGGATAACAGGACTGGGTGTTGTATCATGACTGGTCTGCCGGGTGTCCGGATAACGGGACTGTGTGTTGTATCATGACTGGCCTGCCGGGTGTCAGGCTAACGAGACAGGGTATTTTATCATGACTGATCAGCCCGGTGTCGGGATAACGGGACTGGGTGTTGTATCATGACTGGTCAGCCCGGTGTCAGGCTAACGAGACAGGGTGTTTTATCATGACTGGTCAGCCCGGTGTCGGGATAACGGAACAGGGTGTTTTATCATGACTGATCAGCCCGGTGTCCGGATAACGGGACTGTGTGTTGTATCATGACTGGCCTGCCGGGTGTCAGGCTAACGAGACAGGGTGTTTTATCATGATTGATCAGCCCGGTGTCGGGATAACGGGACTGGGTGTTGTATCATGACTGGCCTGCCGGGTGTCAGGCTAACGAGAAAGGGTGTTTTATCATGACTGATCAGCCCGGTGTCGGGATAACGGGACTGGGTGTTGTATCATGACTGGTCAGCCCCGTGTCAGGATAACGGGACTGTGTGTTGTATTATGAGTGGTCAGCCCGGTGTCGGGAGAACGGGACTGGGTGTTGTATCATGAGTGGTCAGCCCGGTGTCGGGAGAACGGGACTGGGTGTTGTATCATGACTGGTCAGCCCGGTGTCGGGAGAACGGGACTGGGTGTTGTATCATGAGTGGTCAGCCCGGTGTCGGGATAACGGGACTGGGTGTTGTATCATGACTGGTCAGCCCGGTGTCAGGATAACGGGACTGGGTGTTGTATCATTACTAGTCAGCCCGGTGTCGGGAGAACGGGACTGGGTGTTGTATCATGATGGTCAACCCGGTGCCAGGAGAACGGGACTGGGTGTTGTATCATGACTGGTCAGTCCGGTGTCAGGATAACGGGACTGGGTGTTGTATCATGACTGGTCTGCCCGGTGTCAGGATAACAGGACTGGGTGTTGTATCATGACTGGTCAGTCCGGTGTCAGGATAACGGGACTGGGTGTTGTATCATGACTGGTCAGCCCGGTGTCGGGATAACAGGACTGGGTGTTGTATCATGACTGGTCAGCCCGGTGTCGGGATAACAGGACTGTGTGTTGTATCATGACTAGTCAGCCTGGTGTCAGGATAACGGGACTGGGTGTTGTATCATGACTGGTCAGCCCGGTGTCAGGATAACAGGACTGGGTGTTGTATCATGACTGGTCAGTCCGGTGACAGGATAACGGGACTGGGTGTTGTATCATGACTGGTCAGCCCGGTGTCAGGATAACAGGACTGGGTGTTGTATCATGACTGGTCAGTCCGGTGTCAGGATAACGGGACTGTGTGTTGTATCATGACTGGTCAGCCCGGTGTCGGGATAACAGGACTGTGTGTTGTATCATTAGTGGTCAGCCCGGTGTCGGGATAACGGGACTGTGTGTTGTATCATGACTGGTCAGCCCGGTGTCGGGATAACGGGACTGGGTGTTGTATCATGAGTGGTCAGCCCGGTGTCGGGATAACAGGACTGGGTGTTGTATCATGACTGGTCAGTCTGGTGCCGGGAGAACGGGACTGGGTGTTGTATTATGACTGGTCAGCCCGGTGCCGGGAGAACGGGACTGGGTGTTGTATCATGACTGGTCTGCCCGGTGTCGGGATAACAGGACTGGATGTTGTATCATGACTGGTCAGTCCGGTGTCAGGATAATAGGACTGGGTGTTGTATTATGACTAGTCAGCCCTGTGCCAGGATAACGGGACTGTGTGTTGTATTATGACTGGTCAGCCCGGTGTCAGGAGAACGGGACTGGGTGTTGTATTATGACTAGTCAGCCTGGTGTCAGGATAATAGGCCTGGGTGTTGTATTATGCCTAGTCAGCCCGGTGTCAGGATAATAGGCCTGGGTGTTGTATTATGACTAGTCAGCCCGGTGTCAGGATAATAGACCTGGGTGTTGTATCATGACTAGTCAGCCTGGTGTCAGGATAATAGGCCTGGATGTTGTATCATGACTAGTCAGCCCGGTGCAGAGAGAACGGGACTGGGTGTTGTATCATGACTGGTCAGCCCGGTGTCAGGATAACGGGACTGTTTGTTGTATTATGACTAGTCAGCCTGGTGTCAGGATAATAGGCCTGGGTGTTGTATCATGACTGGTCAGCCCGGTGCCGGGATAACGGGACTGGGTGTTGTATTATGACTAGTCAGCCTGGTGTCAGGATAGTATGACTGGGTGTTGTATCGTGACTGGTCAACCCAGTGTCACGATAACGGGACTGGGTGTTGTATTATGACTAGTCAGCCTGGTGTCAGGATAATAGGCCTGGGTGTTGTATCATGACTGGTCAGCCCGGTGTCAGGATAACAGGACTGGGTGTTGTATTATGACAGGTCAGCCCGATGCCAGGATAATAGGACTGGGTGTTGTATCATGACTGGTCAGCCCGATGTCAGGATAACGGGACTGGGTGTTGTATCATGACTGGTATGCCCGGTGTCAGGAGAACGGGACTGGGTGTTGTATTATGACTGGTCAGCCCGGCGTCAGGATAACGAGACTGGGTGTTGTATCATGACTGGTCAGCCCGATATCAGGATAACGGGACTACTGGGTGTTATATTATGACTAGTCAGCCAGGTGTCAGGATAAAAGGATTTGTTGTTGTATTATGACTTGTCAGCCCGGTGTCAGGAGAACGGGACTGTGTGTTGTATTATGACTGGTCAGCCCGGTGTCAGGATAACGGGACTGGGTGTTGTATTATGACTAGTCATCCCGGTGTCAGGATAACGGGGTTGGGTGTTGTATCATGACTGGTCAGCCCGGTGTCAGGATAACGGGACTGGGTGTTGTATTATGACTGGTCAGCCCGGTGTCAGGATAACGGGACTGGGAGTTGTATTATGAGTGGTCAGCCCGGTGTCAGGAAAACGGGACTGGGTGTTGTATCATGACTGGTCAGCCCGCTGCCGGGAGAACGGGACTGGGTGTTGTATTATGACTAGTCAGTCTGGTGTCAGGATAATAGGACTTGGTGTTGTATCATGACTGGTCAGCCCGGTGCCGGGAGAAGGGGACTGGGTGTTGTATTATGACTCGTCAGCCTGGTGTCAGGATAATAGGACTGGGTGTTGTATCATGAGTGGTCAGCCCGGTGCCGGGAAAACGGCACTGGGTGTTGTATTATGACTTGTCAGCACGGTGTCAGGACAACGGGATTTGGTGTTGTATTATGACTAGTCAGCCAGGTGTCAGGATAAAAGGATTTGGTGTTGTATTATGACTAGTCAGCCAGGTGTCAGGATAATAGGATTTGGTGTTGTATTATGACTTGTCAGCCCGGTGTCAGGATAACGGGACTGAGTGTTGTATTATGACTTGTCAGCCCGGTGTCAGGATAATAAGTCTGGGTGTTGTATTATGACTGGTCATCCCGGTGTCAGGATAACGGGACTGGATGTTGTATCATGAGTGGTCAGCCCGGTGTCAGGATAACGGGACTGGGTGTTGTATTATGACTAGTCAGCCAGGTGTCAGGATAATAGGATTTGGTGTTGTATTATAACTTGTCAGCCCGGTGTCAGGATAACGGGACTGGGTGTTGTATCATGACTGGTCAACCCAGTGTCAGGATAACGGGACTGGGTGTTGTATTATGACTGGTCATCCCGGTGTCAGGATAACGGGCCTGGGTGTTGTATCATAACTGGTCAGCCCGGTGTCAGGATAACAGGACTGGGTGTTGTATCATGACTGGTCAGCCGGGTGTCAGGCTAACGGGATTGGGTGTTATATTATGACTTGTCAGCCCGGTGTCAGGATAATAGGACTGGGTGTTGTATCATGACTGGTCAGCCCGATGTCAGGATAACGGGACTGGGTGTTGTATCATGACTGGTCAACCCAGTGTCAGGATAACGGGGCTGGGTGTTGTATTATGACTGGTCAGCCCGGCGTCAGGATAACGAGACTGGGTGTTGTATCATGACTGGTCAGCCCGGTATCAGGATAACGGGACTACTGGGTGTAATATTATGACTAGTCAGCCATGTGTCAGGATTAAAGGATTTGGTGTTGTATTATGACTTGACAGCCCGGTGTCAGGATAACGGGACTGTGTGTTGTATTATGACTGGTCAGCCCGGTGTCAGGATAACGGGACTGGGTGTTGTATCATGACTGGTCAGCCCGGTGTCAGGATAACGGGACTGGGTGTTGTATTATGACTGGTCAGCCCGGTGTCAGGATAACGGGACTGGGTGTTGTATTATGACTTGTCAGCCCACTGCCGGGAGAACGGGACTGGGTGTTGTATTATGACTAGTCAGTCTGGTGTCAGGATAATAGGACTTGGTATTGTATCATGACTGGTCAGCCCGGTGCCGGGAGAACGGGACTGGGTGTTGTATTATGACTCGTCAGCCTGGTGTCAGGATAATAGGACTGGGTGTTGTATCATGAGTGGTCAGCCCGGTGCCGGGAGAACGGGACTGGGTGTTGTATCATGACTGGTCAGCCCGGTGCCGGGAGAACGGGACTGAGTGTTGTATTATGACTTGTCAGCCCGGTGTCAGGATAATAGGACTGGGTGTTGTATCATGACTGGTCAGCCCGATGTCAGGATAACGGGACTGGGTGTTGTATCATGACTGGTCAGCCCGGTGTCAGGAGAACGGGACTGGATGTTGTATTATGACTGGTCAGCCCGGCGTCAGGATAACGAGACTGGGTGTTGTATCATGACTGGTCAGCCCGGTATCAGGATAACGGGACTACTGGGTGTAATATTATGACTAGTCAGCCATGTGTCAGGATTAAAGGATTTGGTGTTGTATTATGACTTGACAGCCCGGTGTCAGGATAACGGGACTGTGTGTTGTATTATGACTGGTCAGCCCGGTGTCAGGATAACGGGACTGGGTGTTGTATCATGACTGGTCAGCCCGGTGTCAGGATAACGGGACTGGGTGTTGTATTATGACTGGTCAGCCCGGTGTCAGGATAACGGGACTGGGTGTTGTATTATGACTTGTCAGCCCACTGCCGGGAGAACGGGACTGGGTGTTGTATTATGACTAGTCAGTCTGGTGTCAGGATAATAGGACTTGGTATTGTATCATGACTGGTCAGCCCGGTGCCGGGAGAACGGGACTGGGTGTTGTATTATGACTCGTCAGCCTGGTGTCAGGATAATAGGACTGGGTGTTGTATCATGAGTGGTCAGCCCGGTGCCGGGAGAACGGGACTGGGTGTTGTATCATGACTGGTCAGCCCGGTGCCGGGAGAACGGGACTGAGTGTTGTATTATGACTTGTCAGCCCGGTGTCAGGATAATAGGACTGGGTGTTGTATTATGACTGGTCATCCCGGTGTCAGGATAACGGGACTGGATGTTGTATCATGAGTGGTCAGCCCGGTGTCAGGATAACGGGACTGGGTGTTGTATTATGACTAGTCAGCCAGGTGTCAGGATAATATGATTTGGTGTTGTGTTATGACTTGTCAGCCCGGTGTCAGGATAACGGGACTGGTTGCTGTATCATAACTGGTCAGCCCGGTGTCAGGATAACGGGACTGGTTGCTGTATCATAACTGGTCAGCCCGGTGTCAGGATAACAGGACTGGGTGTTGTATCATGACTGGTCAGCCGGGTGTCAGGCTAACGGGATTGGGTGTTGTATGATGACTTGTCAGCCCGGTGTCAGGATAACAGGACTGGGTGTTGTATTATGACTAGTCAGCCCGGTGTCAGGATAATAGGACTGGGTGTTGTATCATGACTGGTCAGCCCGGTGTCAGGATAACGGGACTGGGTGTTGTATTATCACTGGTCAGCCCGGTGTCGGGATAACAGGACTGGGTGTTGTATCATGAGTGGTCAGCCCGGTGTCAGGATAACAGGACTGGGTGTTGTATTATGACTGGTCAGCCCGGTGTCAGGATAATAGGACTGGGTGTTGTATCATGAGTGGTCAGCCCGGTGCCGGGAGAACGGGACTGGGTGTTGTATCATGACTAGTCAGCCGGGTGTCAGGATAATAGGACTGTGTGTTGTATTATGACTTCTCAGCCTGGTTCAGGATAATAGGCCTGGGTGTTGTATTATGACTAGTCAGCCTGGTGTCAGGATAATAGGCCTGGGTGTTGTATTATGACTAGTCAGCCCCGTGTCAGGATAACGGGACTGTGTTTTGTATTATGACTGGTCAGCCCGATGCCAGGATAATAGGACTGGGTGTTGTATCATGACTAGTCAGCCTGGTGTCAGGATAATAGGATTGGGTGTTGTATCATGACTAGTCAGCCTGATGTCAGGATAATAGGACTGGGTGTTGTATCATGACTAGTCAGCCTGGTGTCAGGATAATAGGATTGGGTGTTGTATTATGACTGGTCAGCCCGGTGTCAGGATAACGGGCCTGGGTGTTGTATTATGACTAGTCAGCCCGGTGTCAGGATAATAGGACTGGGTGTTGTATCATGACTGGTCAGTCCGATGTCAGGATAACGGGACTGGGTGTTGTATCATGACAGGTCAACCCGGTGTCAGGATAACGGGACTGGGTGTTGTATCATGAATGGTCATTCCGGTGTCAGGATAACGGGACTGTGTGTTGTATCATGACTGGTCAGTTCGGTGTCAGGATAACGGGACTGTGTGTTGTATCATGACTGGTCAGCCCGGTGTCGGGAGAACGGGACTGGGTGTTGTATCATGACTGGTCAGTTCGGTGTCGGGATAACAGGACTGTGTGTTGTATCATGACTGGTCAGCCCGGTGTCGGGATAACAGGACTGGGTGTTGTATCATGACTGGTCAGTTCGGTGTCGGGATAACAGGACTGTGTGTTGTATCATGACTGGTCAGCCCGGTGTCGGGATAACAGGACTGGGTGTTGTATCATGACTGGTCAGTTCGGTGTCGGGATAACAGGACTGGGTGTTGTATCATGACTGGTCAGTTCGGTGTCGGGATAACGGGACTGGGTGTTGTATCATGACTGGTCAGCCCGGTGTCAGGAGAACGGGACTGGATGTTGTATTATGACTGGTCAGCCCGGCGTCAGGATAACGAGACTGGGTGTTGTATCATGACTGGTCAGCCCGGTATCAGGATAACGGGACTACTGGGTGTAATATTATGACTAGTCAGCCATGTGTCAGGATTAAAGGATTTGGTGTTGTATTATGACTTGACAGCCCGGTGTCAGGATAACGGGACTGTGTGTTGTATTATGACTGGTCAGCCCGGTGTCAGGATAACGGGACTGGGTGTTGTATCATGACTGGTCAGCCCGGTGTCAGGATAACGGGACTGGGTGTTGTATTATGACTGGTCAGCCCGGTGTCAGGATAACGGGACTGGGTGTTGTATTATGACTTGTCAGCCCACTGCCGGGAGAACGGGACTGGGTGTTGTATTATGACTAGTCAGTCTGGTGTCAGGATAATAGGACTTGGTATTGTATCATGACTGGTCAGCCCGGTGCCGGGAGAACGGGACTGGGTGTTGTATTATGACTCGTCAGCCTGGTGTCAGGATAATAGGACTGGGTGTTGTATCATGAGTGGTCAGCCCGGTGCCGGGAGAACGGGACTGGGTGTTGTATCATGACTGGTCAGCCCGGTGCCGGGAGAACGGGACTGAGTGTTGTATTATGACTTGTCAGCCCGGTGTCAGGATAATAGGACTGGGTGTTGTATCATGAGTGGTCAGCCCGATGTCAGGATAACGGGACTGGGTGTTGTATCATGACTGGTCAGCCCGGTGTCAGGAGAACGGGACTGGATGTTGTATTATGACTGGTCAGCCCGGCGTCAGGATAACGAGACTGGGTGTTGTATCATGACTGGTCAGCCCGGTATCAGGATAACGGGACTACTGGGTGTAATATTATGACTAGTCAGCCATGTGTCAGGATTAAAGGATTTGGTGTTGTATTATGACTTGACAGCCCGGTGTCAGGATAACGGGACTGTGTGTTGTATTATGACTGGTCAGCCCGGTGTCAGGATAACGGGACTGGGTGTTGTATCATGACTGGTCAGCCCGGTGTCAGGATAACGGGACTGGGTGTTGTATTATGACTGGTCAGCCCGGTGTCAGGATAACGGGACTGGGTGTTGTATTATGACTTGTCAGCCCACTGCCGGGAGAACGGGACTGGGTGTTGTATTATGACTAGTCAGTCTGGTGTCAGGATAATAGGACTTGGTATTGTATCATGACTGGTCAGCCCGGTGCCGGGAGAACGGGACTGGGTGTTGTATTATGACTCGTCAGCCTGGTGTCAGGATAATAGGACTGGGTGTTGTATCATGAGTGGTCAGCCCGGTGCCGGGAGAACGGGACTGGGTGTTGTATCATGACTGGTCAGCCCGGTGCCGGGAGAACGGGACTGAGTGTTGTATTATGACTTGTCAGCCCGGTGTCAGGATAATAGGACTGGGTGTTGTATTATGACTGGTCATCCCGGTGTCAGGATAACGGGACTGGATGTTGTATCATGAGTGGTCAGCCCGGTGTCAGGATAACGGGACTGGGTGTTGTATTATGACTAGTCAGCCAGGTGTCAGTATAATATGATTTGGTGTTGTGTTATGACTTGTCAGCCCGGTGTCAGGATAACGGGACTGGTTGCTGTATCATAACTGGTCAGCCCGGTGTCAGGATAACGGGACTGGTTGCTGTATCATAACTGGTCAGCCCGGTGTCAGGATAACAGGACTGGGTGTTGTATCATGACTGGTCAGCCGGGTGTCAGGCTAACGGGATTGGGTGTTGTATGATGACTTGTCAGCCCGGTGTCAGGATAACAGGACTGGGTGTTGTATTATGACTAGTCAGCCCGGTGTCAGGATAATAGGACTGGGTGTTGTATCATGACTGGTCAGCCCGGTGTCAGGATAACGGGACTGGGTGTTGTATTATCACTGGTCAGCCCGGTGTCGGGATAACAGGACTGGGTGTTGTATCATGAGTGGTCAGCCCGGTGTCAGGATAACAGGACTGGGTGTTGTATTATGACTGGTCAGCCCGGTGTCAGGATAATAGGACTGGGTGTTGTATCATGAGTGGTCAGCCCGGTGCCGGGAGAACGGGACTGGGTGTTGTATCATGACTAGTCAGCCGGGTGTCAGGATAATAGGACTGGGTGTTGTAATATGACTTCTCAGCCTGGTTCAGGATAATAGGCCTGGGTGTTGTATTATGACTAGTCAGCCTGGTGTCAGGATAATAGGCCTGGGTGTTGTATTATGACTAGTCAGCCCCGTGTCAGGATAACGGGACTGTGTTTTGTATTATGACTGGTCAGCCCGATGCCAGGATAATAGGACTGGGTGTTGTATTATGACTAGTCATCCCGGTGTCAGGATAACGGGGTTGGGTGTTGTATCATGACTGGTCAGCCCGGTGTCAGGATAACGGGACTGGGTGTTGTATTATGACTGGTCAGCCCGGTGTCAGGATAACGGGACTGGGAGTTGTATTATGAGTGGTCAGCCCGGTGTCAGGAAAACGGGACTGGGTGTTGTATCATGACTGGTCAGCCCGCTGCCGGGAGAACGGGACTGGGTGTTGTATTATGACTAGTCAGTCTGGTGTCAGGATAATAGGACTTGGTGTTGTATCATGACTGGTCAGCCCGGTGCCGGGAGAAGGGGACTGGGTGTTGTATTATGACTCGTCAGCCTGGTGTCAGGATAATAGGACTGGGTGTTGTATCATGAGTGGTCAGCCCGGTGCCGGGAAAACGGGACTGGGTGTTGTATTATGACTTGTCAGCACGGTGTCAGGACAACGGGATTTGGTGTTGTATTATGACTAGTCAGCCAGGTGTCAGGATAATAGGATTTGGTGTTGTATTATGACTAGTCAGCCAGGTGTCAGGATAATAGGATTTGGTGTTGTATTATGACTTGTCAGCCCGGTGTCAGGATAACGGGACTGAGTGTTGTATTATGACTTGTCAGCCCGGTGTCAGGATAATAAGTCTGGGTGTTGTATTATGACTGGTCATCCCGGTGTCAGGATAACGGGACTGGATGTTGTATCATGAGTGGTCAGCCCGGTGTCAGGATAACGGGACTGGGTGTTGTATTATGACTAGTCAGCCAGGTGTCAGGATAATAGGATTTGGTGTTGTATTATAACTTGTCAGCCCGGTGTCAGGATAAAGGGACTGGGTGTTGTATCATGACTGGTCAACCCAGTGTCAGGATAACGGGCCTGGGTGTTGTATCATAACTGGTCAGCCCGGTGTCAGGATAACAGGACTGGGTGTTGTATCATGACTGGTCAGCCGGGTGTCAGGCTAACGGGATTGGGTGTTATATTATGACTTGTCAGCCCGGTGTCAGGATAATAGGACTGGGTGTTGTATTATGACTAGTCAGCCCGGTGTCAGGATAACAGGACTGGGTGTTGTGTCATGACTGGTCAACCCAGTGTCAGGATAACGGGGCTGGGTGTTGTATTATGACTAGTCAGCCTGGTGTCAGGATGATAGGCCTGGGTGTTGTATCATGAGTGGTCAGCCCGGTGTCAGGATAACGGGACTGGGTGTTGTATTATGACTGGTCAGCCCGATGCCAGGATAATAGGACTGGGTGTTGTATCATGACTGGTCAGCCCGATGTCAGGATAACGGGACTGGGTGTTGTATCATGACTGGTCAGCCCGGTGTCAGGAGAACGGGACTGGATGTTGTATTATGACTGGTCAGCCCGGCGTCAGGATAACGAGACTGGGTGTTGTATCATGACTGGTCAGCCCGGTATCAGGATAACGGGACTACTGGGTGTAATATTATGACTAGTCAGCCATGTGTCAGGATTAAAGGATTTGGTGTTGTATTATGACTTGACAGCCCGGTGTCAGGATAACGGGACTGTGTGTTGTATTATGACTGGTCAGCCCGGTGTCAGGATAACGGGACTGGGTGTTGTATCATGACTGGTCAGCCCGGTGTCAGGATAACGGGACTGGGTGTTGTATTATGACTGGTCAGCCCGGTGTCAGGATAACGGGACTGGGTGTTGTATTATGACTTGTCAGCCCACTGCCGGGAGAACGGGACTGGGTGTTGTATTATGACTAGTCAGTCTGGTGTCAGGATAATAGGACTTGGTATTGTATCATGACTGGTCAGCCCGGTGCCGGGAGAACGGGACTGGGTGTTGTATTATGACTCGTCAGCCTGGTGTCAGGATAATAGGACTGGGTGTTGTATCATGAGTGGTCAGCCCGGTGCCGGGAGAACGGGACTGGGTGTTGTATCATGACTGGTCAGCCCGGTGCCGGGAGAACGGGACTGAGTGTTGTATTATGACTTGTCAGCCCGGTGTCAGGATAATAGGACTGGGTGTTGTATCATGACTGGTCAGCCCGATGTCAGGATAACGGGACTGGGTGTTGTATCATGACTGGTCAGCCCGGTGTCAGGAGAACGGGACTGGATGTTGTATTATGACTGGTCAGCCCGGCGTCAGGATAACGAGACTGGGTGTTGTATCATGACTGGTCAGCCCGGTATCAGGATAACGGGACTACTGGGTGTAATATTATGACTAGTCAGCCATGTGTCAGGATTAAAGGATTTGGTGTTGTATTATGACTTGACAGCCCGGTGTCAGGATAACGGGACTGTGTGTTGTATTATGACTGGTCAGCCCGGTGTCAGGATAACGGGACTGGGTGTTGTATCATGACTGGTCAGCCCGGTGTCAGGATAACGGGACTGGGTGTTGTATTATGACTGGTCAGCCCGGTGTCAGGATAACGGGACTGGGTGTTGTATTATGACTTGTCAGCCCACTGCCGGGAGAACGGGACTGGGTGTTGTATTATGACTAGTCAGTCTGGTGTCAGGATAATAGGACTTGGTATTGTATCATGACTGGTCAGCCCGGTGCCGGGAGAACGGGACTGGGTGTTGTATTATGACTCGTCAGCCTGGTGTCAGGATAATAGGACTGGGTGTTGTATCATGAGTGGTCAGCCCGGTGCCGGGAGAACGGGACTGGGTGTTGTATCATGACTGGTCAGCCCGGTGCCGGGAGAACGGGACTGAGTGTTGTATTATGACTTGTCAGCCCGGTGTCAGGATAATAGGACTGGGTGTTGTATTATGACTGGTCATCCCGGTGTCAGGATAACGGGACTGGATGTTGTATCATGAGTGGTCAGCCCGGTGTCAGGATAACGGGACTGGGTGTTGTATTATGACTAGTCAGCCAGGTGTCAGGATAATATGATTTGGTGTTGTGTTATGACTTGTCAGCCCGGTGTCAGGATAACGGGACTGGTTGCTGTATCATAACTGGTCAGCCCGGTGTCAGGATAACGGGACTGGTTGCTGTATCATAACTGGTCAGCCCGGTGTCAGGATAACAGGACTGGGTGTTGTATCATGACTGGTCAGCCGGGTGTCAGGCTAACGGGATTGGGTGTTGTATGATGACTTGTCAGCCCGGTGTCAGGATAACAGGACTGGGTGTTGTATTATGACTAGTCAGCCCGGTGTCAGGATAATAGGACTGGGTGTTGTATCATGACTGGTCAGCCCGGTGTCAGGATAACGGGACTGGGTGTTGTATTATCACTGGTCAGCCCGGTGTCGGGATAACAGGACTGGGTGTTGTATCATGAGTGGTCAGCCCGGTGTCAGGTTAACAGGACTGGGTGTTGTATTATGACTGGTCAGCCCGGTGTCAGGATAATAGGACTGGGTGTTGTATCATGAGTGGTCAGCCCGGTGCCGGGAGAACGGGACTGGGTGTTGTATCATGACTAGTCAGCCGGGTGTCAGGATAATAGGACTGGGTGTTGTATTATGACTTCTCAGCCTGGTTCAGGATAATAGGCCTGGGTGTTGTATTATGACTAGTCAGCCTGGTGTCAGGATAATAGGCCTGGGTGTTGTATTATGACTAGTCAGCCCCGTGTCAGGATAACGGGACTGTGTTTTGTATTATGACTGGTCAGCCCGATGCCAGGATAATAGGACTGGGTGTTGTATCATGACTAGTCAGCCTGGTGTCAGGATAATAGGATTGGGTGTTGTATCATGACTAGTCAGCCTGATGTCAGGATAATAGGACTGGGTGTTGTATCATGACTAGTCAGCCTGGTGTCAGGATAATAGGATTGGGTGTTGTATTATGACTGGTCAGCCCGGTGTCAGGATAACGGGCCTGGGTGTTGTATTATGACTAGTCAGCCCGGTGTCCGGATAATAGGACTGGGTGTTGTATCATGACTGGTCAGTCCGATGTCAGGATAACGGGACTGGGTGTTGTATCATGACAGGTCAACCCGGTGTCAGGATAACGGGACTGGGTGTTGTATCATGACTGGTCATTCCGGTGTCAGGATAACGGGACTGTGTGTTGTATCATGACTGGTCAGTTCGGTGTCAGGATAACGGGACTGTGTGTTGTATCATGACTGGTCAGCCCGGTGTCGGGAGAACGGGACTGGGTGTTGTATCATGACTGGTCAGTTCGGTGTCGGGATAACAGGACTGTGTGTTGTATCATGACTGGTCAGCCCGGTGTCGGGATAACAGGACTGGGTGTTGTATCATGACTGGTCAGTTCGATGTCGGGATAACAGGACTGTGTGTTGTATCATGACTGGTCAGCCCGGTGTCGGGATAACAGGACTGGGTGTTGTATCATGACTGGTCAGTTCGGTGTCGGGATAACAGGACTGGGTGTTGTATCATGACTGGTCAGTTCGGTGTCGGGATAACGGGACTGGGTGTTGTATCATGACTGGTCAGCCCGGTGTCAGGAGAACGGGACTGGATGTTGTATTATGACTGGTCAGCCCGGCGTCAGGATAACGAGACTGGGTGTTGTATCATGACTGGTCAGCCCGGTATCAGGATAACGGGACTACTGGGTGTAATATTATGACTAGTCAGCCATGTGTCAGGATTAAAGGATTTGGTGTTGTATTATGACTTGACAGCCCGGTGTCAGGATAACGGGACTGTGTGTTGTATTATGACTGGTCAGCCCGGTGTCAGGATAACGGGACTGGGTGTTGTATCATGACTGGTCAGCCCGGTGTCAGGATAACGGGACTGGGTGTTGTATTATGACTGGTCAGCCCGGTGTCAGGATAACGGGACTGGGTGTTGTATTATGACTTGTCAGCCCACTGCCGGGAGAACGGGACTGGGTGTTGTATTATGACTAGTCAGTCTGGTGTCAGGATAATAGGACTTGGTATTGTATCATGACTGGTCAGCCCGGTGCCGGGAGAACGGGACTGGGTGTTGTATTATGACTCGTCAGCCTGGTGTCAGGATAATAGGACTGGGTGTTGTATCATGAGTGGTCAGCCCGGTGCCGGGAGAACGGGACTGGGTGTTGTATCATGACTGGTCAGCCCGGTGCCGGGAGAACGGGACTGAGTGTTGTATTATGACTTGTCAGCCCGGTGTCAGGATAATAGGACTGGGTGTTGTATCATGACTGGTCAGCCCGATGTCAGGATAACGGGACTGGGTGTTGTATCATGACTGGTCAGCCCGGTGTCAGGAGAACGGGACTGGATGTTGTATTATGACTGGTCAGCCCGGCGTCAGGATAACGAGACTGGGTGTTGTATCATGACTGGTCAGCCCGGTATCAGGATAACGGGACTACTGGGTGTAATATTATGACTAGTCAGCCATGTGTCAGGATTAAAGGATTTGGTGTTGTATTATGACTTGACAGCCCGGTGTCAGGATAACGGGACTGTGTGTTGTATTATGACTGGTCAGCCCGGTGTCAGGATAACGGGACTGGGTGTTGTATCATGACTGGTCAGCCCGGTGTCAGGATAACGGGACTGGGTGTTGTATTATGACTGGTCAGCCCGGTGTCAGGATAACGGGACTGGGTGTTGTATTATGACTTGTCAGCCCACTGCCGGGAGAACGGGACTGGGTGTTGTATTATGACTAGTCAGTCTGGTGTCAGGATAATAGGACTTGGTATTGTATCATGACTGGTCAGCCCGGTGCCGGGAGAACGGGACTGGGTGTTGTATTATGACTCGTCAGCCTGGTGTCAGGATAATAGGACTGGGTGTTGTATCATGAGTGGTCAGCCCGGTGCCGGGAGAACGGGACTGGGTGTTGTATCATGACTGGTCAGCCCGGTGCCGGGAGAACGGGACTGAGTGTTGTATTATGACTTGTCAGCCCGGTGTCAGGATAATAGGACTGGGTGTTGTATTATGACTGGTCATCCCGGTGTCAGGATAACGGGACTGGATGTTGTATCATGAGTGGTCAGCCCGGTGTCAGGATAACGGGACTGGGTGTTGTATTATGACTAGTCAGCCAGGTGTCAGGATAATATGATTTGGTGTTGTGTTATGACTTGTCAGCCCGGTGTCAGGATAACGGGACTGGTTGCTGTATCATAACTGGTCAGCCCGGTGTCAGGATAACAGGACTGGGTGTTGTATCATGACTGGTCAGCCGGGTGTCAGGCTAACGGGATTGGGTGTTGTATGATGACTTGTCAGCCCGGTGTCAGGATAACAGGACTGGGTGTTGTATTATGACTAGTCAGCCCGGTGTCAGGATAATAGGACTGGGTGTTGTATCATGACTGGTCAGCCCGGTGTCAGGATAACGGGACTGGGTGTTGTATTATCACTGGTCAGCCCGGTGTCGGGATAACAGGACTGGGTGTTGTATCATGAGTGGTCAGCCCGGTGTCAGGATAACAGGACTGGGTGTTGTATTATGACTGGTCAGCCCGGTGTCAGGATAATAGGACTGGGTGTTGTATCATGAGTGGTCAGCCCGGTGCCGGGAGAACGGGACTGGGTGTTGTATCATGACTAGTCAGCCGGGTGTCAGGATAATAGGACTGGGTGTTGTATTATGACTTCTCAGCCTGGTTCAGGATAATAGGCCTGGGTGTTGTATTATGACTAGTCAGCCTGGTGTCAGGATAATAGGCCTGGGTGTTGTATTATGACTAGTCAGCCCCGTGTCAGGATAACGGGACTGTGTTTTGTATTATGACTGGTCAGCCCGATGCCAGGATAATAGGACTGGGTGTTGTATCATGACTAGTCAGCCTGGTGTCAGGATAATAGGATTGGGTGTTGTATCATGACTAGTCAGCCTGATGTCAGGATAATAGGACTGGGTGTTGTATCATGACTAGTCAGCCTGGTGTCAGGATAATAGGATTGGGTGTTGTATTATGACTGGTCAGCCCGGTGTCAGGATAACGGGCCTGGGTGTTGTATTATGACTAGTCAGCCCGGTGTCAGAATAATAGGACTGGGTGTTGTATCATGACTGGTCAGTCCGATGTCAGGATAACGGGACTGGGTGTTGTATCATGACAGGTCAACCCGGTGTCAGGATAACGGGACTGGGTGTTGTATCATGACTGGTCATTCCGGTGTCAGGATAACGGGACTGTGTGTTGTATCATGACTGGTCAGTTCGGTGTCAGGATAACGGGACTGGGTGTTGTATCATGACTGGTCAGCCCGGTGTCGGGAGAACGGGACTGGGTGTTGTATCATGACTGGTCAGTTCGGTGTCGGGATAACAGGACTGTGTGTTGTATCATGACTGGTCAGCCCGGTGTCGGGATAACAGGACTGGGTGTTGTATCATGACTGGTCAGTTCGGTGTCGGGATAACAGGACTGTGTGTTGTATCATGACTGGTCAGCCCGGTGTCGGGATAACAGGACTGGGTGTTGTATCATGACTGGTCAGTTCGGTGTCGGGATAACAGGACTGGGTGTTGTATCATAACTGGTCAGTTCGGTGTCGGGATAACGGGACTGTGTGTTGTATCATGACTGGTCAGTTCGGTGTCAGGATAACGGGACTGGGTGTTGTATCATGACTGGTCAGTCCGGTGTCAGGATAACGGGACTGTGTGTTGTATCATGACTGGTCTGCCGGGTGTCAGGCTAGCGGGACTGGGTGTTGTATCATGACTGATTAGCCCGGTGTCAGGCTAACGAGATAGGGTGTTGTATCATGACTTGTCAGCCTGGTGCCAGGATAACAGGACTGGGTGTTGTATCATGACTGATCAGCCCGGTGTCGGGATACTAGGACTGGGTGTTGTATCATGACTGGTCAGCCCGGTGCCAGGATAACGGGACTGGGTGTTGTATCATGACTGATTAGCCCGCAGCCAGCATAACGGGACTGGGTGTTGTATCATGACTGGTCTGCCGGGCGTCAGGCTAACGGGACTAGGTGTTGTATCATAAGTGGTCAGCCCGATGTCAGGATAACGGGACTGGGTGTTGTATCATGACTGGTCAGTCCGGTGCCAGGATAACGGGATTGGGTGTTGTATCATGACTGGTCAGTCCGGTGTCAGGATATCGGGACTGTGTGTTGTATCATGACTGGTCTGCCCGGTGTCAGGATAACGGGACTGGGTGTTGTATCATGACTGGTCAGCCCGGTGTCAGGATAACAGGACTGGGTGTTGTATCATGATGGTCAACCAGGTGCCAGGATAACAGGACTGCTTCTTGTATCATGACTGATTAGCCCGGTGTGAGGATACTAGGACTGGGTGTTGTATTATGACTGGTTAGCCCGGTGTCAGGATAAGGCCACCCTGGTGTCAGGATAAAAGGACTGGGTGTTGTATCAAAAATGGTCAGCCCGGTATCAGGATAACTGGACTGGATCTTTTATTATTACTGGTCAGCCCGGTGTCAGGATAAGACCACCCTGGTGTAAGGAGGACTGTGTGTTGTATCATGACTCGTCAGCCATGTGTCATGTCCACTGGATGTACACTGTACATGTGTTTACGGCATTCATCACAGTACAAGAAGTACATATAACGCCCATTATTAATAAAAGCAAACCAAACTACTTTGTTAGATACTCTCAATAGACATCTGCATCTGCTTTTCGATACAGCTCTCAATTGTACTTCATCATCTTATTGTACTTTAGGATTTGTGTTGCACATGCGAAATAGAATTTAAATTTCTCACCTTCAAATCCCTTATTGACTTTGCTTTTTACCCAAACAGTGTTTGCCAGAGCGTATGATATATATTACTTGCCTGACAATTGATTTGATGACTTCTACTTCAATACGATTCATGGTTCCTTTCACAAGGTTTACGAAATGCGTATAACATACAGAAAAGCATTTGTAAATAGTTGGTTTCTACCTCATTGTGTATTGGTTTTTTTTTAAAAAAAAATCCATACTGACATAGCGGACAAAGGTTCAGTTATATACTTGAGTGGCCGGGTAGAATGTTATAACCAGTGTCAAGCCCTAGTTACGGTGTGGGTACGGTATGGGTAGGATCACGGGCCGAGCGGGCCACAGTCTCTAATTTCAAACAAATAATTAGCATGTATTTTTGGTAGTTATACGTTATCTGGTTGGCTAAGAGAACGTAACATAAGATTTTGAGACACAGCTGAAATTTAAATTATGCAGATCCTAATTAGACAGGTGCCAGTGAACTGGCAGGTCTGGATCTACAGTCTATATGTTAAGTAAATAAATGTGTACGCCTTTTCATTATGGTCGGTTTGCGCATCAGCATTCGCATGTTATTGTTATTTTTTAATTTTTTATTGTTCCTGTGTCAGTATGACTAAGCCGAGTGCAGTATTATGTCATATAAGACATTACATGTTTTAACAGTAATTTGCAGCACATTTTTCGTCTTCGATTACAGTATGATTGAAGCTTTTATGTTAACAAAATAATACATTCTTAAATCATTTACTGAAGTGATCTGACGAAAGGTCATAAATTTAGAAGTTATATTTTTGATCATCTATTTGAAGCGAGTGGGTTTTTATTATTGTTAGATTTTGAAGTTAGCTTTTCGATGCTAGCATTGTTTAAATGCATGTGCTTTTGGCATCAATTCTCCAGATAAGCTAAAATAACTCCCATCTTTCTATTAAGTCCATTAAGCTTCCTAGAATAGAAAGTGTAGTTACAGGTTAGCCAGTTTTCGACATATGCTACTTAACCAGGATGTTTTTTTTTCTTATCTTTTCCAAGGATAACAAAAGAAAAACAGAAAGAGAACTTAATCCACTGTTTCCATAAAGGTCCTTACTGTCCACGTTCTTGTTTTGTTAAAGGATTTACATGGGGGTGGGGGAGGGGGTGGGAAGGGGTGGTTGGATAGGGTGGGTTGGCAGGCCTTGGTTTCGAACCCGGGACCCTGCGATCCCAAGTCTTTCGCCTCAACTACTGGAGTACGGCTCACTAGAAAACAGGTTCTGTTTAATATATTAAGAATAAAAAGAGCCATTTATGTTGCTGAAATAGCAACTACTTCGTTACAAATTAAATTACTATTATTCTATAAAATAAGTAATTCTTCATATTGTGAGCGACATACAGTTTTCAAAACATTTCAAACAGCGTGTTTCTGCAAACACACCACCATGTTCAGAGGACTGAAGGATGATCAGAAGAGGGCGTCTGGAACAGTTAAGATGCCATGGCGGCATTTGCTAGATAAGGTCGACTCAATTAACTTATGGAGTAACACCAAAAGAGAGGATAGGGAACCCTGGAAGAACTACTTTCAACGCGCGGAGGAACTTCTTATGCACCCAAGGAGCAACATTCCCAGAGTATGATTTCTTTTTTAAATACACCGTAGCGACCAATTAGGATCATTCTAATGACGTCCAGCTATTCTGGTGGAGAAAGTCCCCCAAACAATGTCTGGGTAGCAGGTCAGCTGGATGACATTCTCACATTAAGTCCTTCGACCTGAACGAGACTCGATTGTTTGTGTATTGTACATTAGTTAATTAGGAGGGTTTATGAATAGCCAGTTAAAACCCAACTATTCATTGAAAAGGATTTATAAAAAGTTTCTATCCCAATATCGTCGGTCGGGTACAGAAAGTCTTACCAACAAATCATTAAGCCAAACTCGGCTACTGTATCAAGAACAAATTACCCTAGAATCAATGCTTTGGCATGCAATGGAAGAGAACACTATTTAAACAATTATTCTAGGGGAAACACAACACCGCCACCCACCCCCACGAAAACAATGATACAAAACTATAAGTAAAACATCTTCTTCAGACAGTTATAGTCAAAATACTCTCCGGTGACTTCACGGAAGTGGATACATCCTGTATTCCTACGGCTCAACCACGTGTGGCAGTGTTTGTCAGTTCCACCTTTACAGACACCAAGGCTGAGCGCAACCACCTAATGAAAGGTACACACTATTATTGTTAAGCATAGCACCAGAAACAGCTAACGTTTTCACAGCTGCTGTCAGTATTTATACAGGCTTGCTTAAGCAGAGTAGTTTTTTATACATAAAGCTGTCTGTTGATTACAGAAATTAATTTCATTTATATTCAACAATTTACAATTGTGAATACCATGTGGACATTTTAAAAATACATTTTTTTTACGACGTCGTAACTTATTACTACAAAACGTTATTACAAAACGTTGGCGCTTTGACATGTTTTTATTCAAATAGTTTTCATTTCACTGGTTGCATATGAAAAAGCCCTTATGAAGATAGTCTGTGAAAAGTGGTTTAAGCACCCCAGTCGGCCCCTATGTGTTCCAAGAAGGTTTGGTTTGCATTTTTGTTTTGTTTAATGACTTATCACAGATTTGTTCGTAATTTTACATTTGGCTTGCATGTGAATGAATACATTTGTTCTGTGCATTTTCAAATTTTGGTATATTTTGCCATTCTCATATGACTTTGCCATATTTCTCATTGATTTAGATATGCTTAGTCCGTTTTGCGCCGAACGTAAATGGTTCTTAACTAAAACATGAGCCAACTCTTCCTGACTGCAATTTCAGTTTTCGAATTTGTTTTATAAACAGTCAAGCTGAAATGTACATTTCGCTTACTCAGTGGTATCAAACATCTGGCTCTGGACCACACATGAATTGCCTTTATTTCAGATGTGTACCCATTTGTCCGTAAAATCAGTCGCCGACTCGGAATGGACTTTGTTACTATCGACATGCGATGGGGCGTTACGGAGGAGGCAACTAACGATCACAAAACTATAGACATGTGCTTGGATGAAATCAAACGGTAAGGAACACGCATGATGATATCTCTTAAGAAAGTTGACAAAATTATTACAATGGTTATTTGTTAATGCAAACAAAGGTTCGTTTTATTTTATTTTACGTCGTTTGAATCGCTTTTAAATTAAGCAAACTCGCAATTTCTGGTAACTCTATTCCACTTGTCAGCAATACGATTATATGTGGATTTCAATACTCTATGACGAGGTGTAATATATATTAGCTAGACAGTACATGTTGTGAGTTACATTGTATTTCAGTTGCATAAAGGACAGCTGCGGTCCAGCTTTTCTCTGCTTTCTAAGCCACAAATACGGATTTAGGCCGCTGCCTCCGTCCATTGACCAAGATGAGTTCAATCAGTTATTGAATTACTTAAAAAAGGCAGACAAGGACACTGCACTGATACAGAGCTATTACACTCTAGACCTTAATGCCGTACCACCTGCCTTCGAACTGAAACAGATGCCAAGAGCCAAGGATCAAGGAAGTTGGTGGTCCGACGTTGAGAGGATCCAGATCCTGTTTCGCGAAGCAGTCGTTGCCACATACAACGCGTCTGATCCTCGCTGCGATAAGTACCACATTTCCGTGACAGAAAGAGAGATTCAAGAAGGTGTATTTAACAATCCGAACACAAAAGATCAGGTCACAGTGATCCTGCGAGATCTAAGTGACTTTCAATCGGAGTTTCACCGTGATCGAAAGATATTGGACATGAAAGAGGATGAGATTGATAGATATGCTATGGAAAAGCTGACGGAACTAAAAGAAAAGAAAATATGCCACTCAGTTCCTGAGGAACATGTCAAGAAAATTGCCTACGACAAACCTGTCCCTGAGAGTTGTTGCCAAAGCCTTCGTAGTGTATGCGACTATGTTTGCAAGGTGCTGACAGAGAGCATCCTCAAAAGGTACGCCAGTCAGTTTCATGTAAATAATGATATGGTGTTAAACGAAGTTCTGCAGCATCGAAACCTTGCCAATAGTAAAGCAGAGCTTTTTGTTGGAAAAGAAAGCGAAATACAGGCTATCTCAAATTATGCCTGTGGGAAATCTGATAGAAGAAAGCCATTGGTGGTTCATGGAGTATCTGGCTGCGGCAAAACAGCATTGATTGCAATGAGTGCGAGAACTGTGAAGCAAAAGCTCCCAGAAGCTGTCGTTGTTCTAAGGTTCCTTGGTACAACTGGTCATTCCGGAGCAGCTAGAGCTCTGCTTCTAAGTACCATTCACCAGATATGCCAGGTCTATGACAAAAGTACACTCGACATTCCAGACTCGTACAAAGACTTAATCCAATACTTTAGAGAGAGCATAACCTTTGCAACCGCCGAAAAGCCACTGATCTTGTTCTTTGACTCACTGGATCAGCTCTCTAACGAGGACTTTGGGCAGAACCTCGCCTGGCTACCACTCTCAGAAGACCTACCAAATAACGTTAGACTGGTCTTGTCCAGTTTGCCTACTCAGTGTTTGGATATACTAAAAGAAAGACTGCCAGCGGAATCATTCATTGAAGTTCGACCTCTCTCGAAGACGGAAGGCCCAGAGATTGTTACAAAAATGTTAGGCATGGCAAACAGAACCGTGACAAATAAACAGAAAGAGGTCATCATGAATGCCTTCAACAAGTGCCCTCTCCCTTTATATTTGCGATTGGTTGTCGATATTGTGATGGAATGGCATTCATTTGATCAGATAAAGCCAACTGATTTACCTGACACAATACAAGGATTAATCACAATGCTGTTTGGAAGACTTGAACGCCGATACGGGCAGAGATTTGTTCAACGTTCGCTGTCATACATTACAGCTGCAAAGTTTGGCTTGTCACTGAACGAGTTGGAAGACATTTTGTCATGCGATGACGATGTCCTTGACGATATTTTCAAATTTTGGATTCCACCGGTAAGAAGAATACCTTCCATGCTGTGGGCACGAGTACGGAATGACATTGGACAGTATTTAGTAGAGAAAGGCACTGACGGCATGAATACTTATGGATGGTTTCATCGTCAGTTCTGGGAAACAGCCGAAAAACGGTATCTCAATGAAGTCTTTGGAGATGAAAAGGAGCCATACAAAGCCAAAGCACATCGCGCAGTTGCTGATTATTTTGAAGGAGTGTATGAGGCTGGTAAACTCTATGTTGATGTTAACGGCAAACAGAGATTCGAAGACAGAAAGGTTCTCCAACAGCCTAACATTGTTGCCGGTAACAGACAAATTGGTAGACAGTTAAACCGAAGAAAACTAAGCGAACTTCCGTATCACCTTATTCGTCTGAAAGATTGGGATCGTTTAAAAAAACTAGCCATTGATTTGTCGTACATTGAAGCAAAGTTCGAGGCTGATATGGGTTACTCCTGCCTCAGGGAGTTTATTGAGGCAACCCGCCTCTCAAACAGCGAATGTTTGAAACAGATGACCAGATTTATCGGGTCAACTCTGTCTTTTCTCATAAATGAACCATACGCCGTTTACCAGTTAGCACAACAGCAAAGCAAAAAACATCCTGCAAAGCGTCTGCTGGAGCTACAAGACAAGACATGTTTACCAATGGCGCTGATGGTCAATATGGACGAGGCAGAGTTTGATGATGCATGTGAGATGACGCTTCTAGGACATACAGAGACACTAAGATGTTGTGCCTTTTCACCCAAAGGTAATGCAAATACTTACTTTACCTTAATAAAGCCCGATATAATGTATAGAAACTTAATGCGTCATTACCAAATCTATATTCAAGCACATGTTAAATTAATCTACAGATAACGATACAAGTTTAAGAAAGTTTAGGCAAACAGGTGTTTGAGTATTTTTCACAGACATTTTTAAATGAATGAAGAAATCGGAAACATGCACTGGAACTTGAATGGGTGGATCTTAAGTATGAGGGTATTTCTAAATAAAAAATGAGGTTGTTGCTAAAGTTAATTTGACATAACGTGTTATTATACTAAACGTATACTTTTAAACTATGTAGCAAATGCCAATCACATTTAAACAAGAACATTTGTATACATATGCCTTTAATGTTTAGCTTATTAAATGTCTATATAAAGAATTATTGTTTATAAAATTTAAGGTTTCTTACTTCAATATTCTTTTAAGGGGACATGATTCTGTCAGCGGCGGATGACCGAACAATGCGACTCTGGGACTCCTTGACCGGAGCCGAGCTCGTGACAGTCTCTGGACTTCCTGAACCGATATTTCCTGACAAGACAGAGTCCCAGACGCTGATGCTACATCCAGTGAATCCCTGCTGCTTCTCTAAAGATGGAGGGATGATTGCTAGCGGGACAGAGGCAGGGGATGTGAAACTATGGAGTCTCTCTGGTGCAGAGGTAGGTGTCTGAACAATGCCAGGCTGAAATTTATGTGGTTTCGATTTTTAAAAGTTTAATTATCTTTTCATAATTACGTTAAACATATTTCTGCCAGCTTCAAGCAGCATAATGGATACTGCTGAAAGATAAGTGTCTCATGACAATTTGACAATTATATTTTCCTTAAACGAACATTTTTTTTATCAACCTATTCTTTCTATAACAGCCAGAGGCCGGTCCTGATAACGTAAAACGTGTAGCTTCAGGACGGGTTGAAAGGCATGTGAGAAAAAACAACTGACTGGCGTATTTTTATTTCAAATATAACACGATTAGTAAATACCAAATTGTCGGATTGGTAATGAGGAGAAACTGGGTCGGGTATTTTGTAGCGTGTTTGCAGCTTATATTTACAGAAGCGCTTTGTAAACACATATAGATCTATTACCTCTTCGATCTAGATGCTGATCAGAGACATTTCCTTTCTTTTTTCAACAGCTCAAATCGGTGAAGACGGCATTCAATCAAGTGACGTACATTCAGTTTTCCCCTAACAATCGTCTCATAGCAACCGTGCATAGAGACAGCTCTGTCTCGTTCTGGAAACCGGAAGACCTTAGCATGCTGGGCTCTGTAACGACAAACACATCAGAGACAACGGGCTTAGACTTTTCTCACAACGGAAAGTTGGTCGCGGTCTCGAGCGCTTCAGGTGGGATTTGACATGGCTGCCGTTAAAATGATATGTTGTTGGTTGTAGATGTGGCAACTATTACAAAATATTAAAAAAATAAGTGTTTCATATTATAAAGAAATAGGTCATCATCCCAAACGGGTTAAGCATCTTTGACTATTACCAGCATAGATGTATGCGATTGCCAGAATAAAACATCCATGCATATATAAAAGCCTGTTTCGGCAACTCAAAAATGAAGTTGTTCATGAACAATAACCTACATGATATTTATTTATTGAAGTATACGATGGCAATTCGTTTTATTTCTACAATGTGACAAATAGGCTGGTTGTTATTTTGCTAGATTCTTCTCCGTACCTTTTACAAAAAGTAAACGTTGCTATAAAATATTACATGTTAATGTCTAATTTTATGTATATGTCTGTTTTCGCTGTTTGACAGCCAAAGAGGTTGTTGACGAAATGTATCACTTTCATTTTATTTTGCTTTTTTATTTCAGGTCTTTCCCAAATTTCTACTGAAAGTTTCAAAATTGTTACAAAGCAAAAAGGTCGTTGCATGAGTTTGTGCTGCACCTACTATACCGATGACAAACAGGTAAACCATATGAAAAAATGTGACTGTGGGTTTCCATTTTTTAAAAATTCAGGTGTTAACAAAGCACTGCTCGCTGTGTGAATATTTTGCAATCCGGGATATCTATATCTAAGAAATTTACCCGCCACAAGTAAGACCTAGCGCATCATATTTCTACCTTCAACATACTTATTTTAAATTTTAAATTTTTCCTGATATGCTACGTCGTAAACCTCCCAGAACAGTAGCGTGCCGCACTCAGCGCTTCTATTCAATGCCTTGTTGGACCAGCAATGTTTAATTATATGTCGTCGCGCTGTGCGTGTCTATGTGTAATCATTGCTGGGAAAGCGCTATGAATGGCACCAAGTTGGTCTTTATGCCAATGAATTAATTGAAATTTAGGTCCTCATTAAAGTTTGCTGCATATCAAAATTAAATGATACTTTTTTAAAGTTTTAAATGGAGTGGCATCCTCACCTGTCACTTAAAATTGTTTATGTACCATATGTATGTATATGTATCATATGTATTTATTTGTACCATATGTATATATATGTATCATATGTATGTTTATATATACCATATGTATGTATATGTATCATATGTATTTATTTGTACCATATGTATGTATATATACCATATGTATGTATATGTACCATATGTATGTATATATACCATATGTATTTATGTACCATATATGTATATATGTACCATATGTATGTTTATGTAAGATATGTATGTTTATGTACCATATGTATGTATATGTACCATATGTATGTATATGTACCATATGTATGTTATGTACATGTATGTATATGTACAATGTATGTATATGTACCATATGTATGTTTATGATTTGTGAATTTGTTACAACGATATTCTATGTACAATAAGAATATATGACAAAGTCCTATGAGCATTGCAACATATACCAAACTCCGAAAAGGCACAGAACAAAGGTATTTCACGTGCAAGCCAAGCGAAAATAAGAACAAATTTGTAATGAGTCATTTAACGAAAAGAGCAAACCCAACAAATTATGTTCTGTTCAGTGCTGCTGTTTCGATTCGGACCTCTTCCCTTGCGTCAAATGCGATTCGTATCTGCCTAATCTAGTTTTGGCCAATATTTGTTTAATTGTATCATTAATAAAAAATAGAATGTTGTTGGAATAAAACACGTCTAATCAGTTCGTTTTATCTTAATGTTTGGTTGTATCGTCATATACATTTGCCATTAATACTGTAAAGACCTTATAATGAAACATTGTAGAATGATTATTACTTTTTTTTTAGTTTTAATTACATTTATGTATGATTTGTGGTAAGTAGCGGGCTGGACGTATATTAGTAACGGGAAAAAGCAGCAGCTGACTTACTATATTTACACATACTTTAGCCAATGAGTAATGAGAACTCGAATGTTTGCCCAACGCAAACACACTACTTTTCATGAATGGAGGCTGTAACATCACAAATCGTTTAAACAAATGTTGATTCAGTTATAATTGGGGCTATAACGATCTGGTATTTAGCATTGTGAACGAACTGAAACGGGTTTTAGTGGTAAACTGATATACTACTGTTTATCACTTACAAAAGGCTTGTCCACAATTTGTTTGAAGGCATTTTGATATTTTCTTTCAACGACAAGGTTGGCTGTTGGTTCTATGGTTCTCTGGTAAACAAAATGTACCACTGTTGGACAGTAGCCCGAAGGCGACCTTATACGATTCGCATACATGTTTTCTTGTAGAATAATGTTTCATAGCCAGGATAGGTTGTATGGGTAATATTTCGCTAATAAAATATGGACATAAGAATTCAATCACTTACGTTCTGTTATCGAAATAAATTATTTTATTCGACCGACTGGAAACATTTTACCAGGATTATGTCAAGTTAAATTGCCGAGGTGCTCCAAATGGCATGACCATTTTAAAAGATTGGGTATTACATCCACTTTGCGGAACCATTTTTTCGACGAAATGTTGATGCAATGTGAGAAGTGCAGAAAACAATTTCGTTAATTTATCTTTCTATTCATTCCGCTTAATGTATATAATGCAGTTTTTTGAACCCCAAATAGCGGACACTCGACCAAACACCTCCACACAACATTTCGCTGTCATGTTTATAAACGACAATTTCTTTATTGTAGAGGTGAGATAGCTAACTTAAGAATAATAGAATGACTTTATATTATATTTCTTAATTATCACCTTACTGGTTTATGTCAAATGTTGCGTACAATTGAAAAAATGGTGTTGCTACATATTATGTGTGGGCCATAAGACTTCGCAAATCAAACAAAAAAGTAAAATATAATATCGCATATAAAATGATGAAAAAAGCGACATGTAATGACCGATTTCATGTAGGAATACCCGCCAACTGAAAATAATGTTAATAGTTTACTTGTATACTAGTATAACTTGTGTTGAAAATTCGTCAAAAGGCGCACTGCCACCAGAATAACCGAGAGCCGGTCGGTACCAATTCTTAAAAGGAGTTCACAACTATGTTATATGATTAGGTGTGCGCTGCTGACAATGATCGAACATATACACAACAAGGAATAGTCTTCTTGATAGTTTTAAGTAAGTGTTTTTGTTTTTATGCATAAATACTGGTTCTATTTAGGACATGTTTCGGAAGACACTTTTTTCAGAAATGCCCCCAAATCAATGTATCTCAATAGGTTATGACCGGTGGTTCTGACAACTGTGTTACTGTCTGGGACGTTGGTACTGGACAGTCTGTGGACAAACTAGCCTCCCATAGGGCTTGGATCTGGAGCATCGTGTTCACGCTGGATGGTCGCTTCATGTTTACGGGTTCTTCGGATCGGACCATGAAGATCTGGCAAAATACTAAAGGAAGCTGGAACCCAATGATGTCTGTGGGCGGTCATTCCCACCGGGTGTCCATGATGTCGCTGGACCGATCATCTGGACAACGCCTGGTCTCGTCTTCCTTGGACAGGTAATATGTCCTTTTTCAGGATCGTTTTTCTGTGAATAGGCGGTTTTGTTGGTCTACCGGGTACAATTTATGACTAAATAAGTAAAACCATTTAATATCTTATTAAAGTGTTGGAACAAACACCAACTTTATCACATAGCTGTGTTTTTTGTCAGCTTATTCTTGTCAAATCATTCCGCTTAAATCTCATCGTGCCAAGGACGTTGTTGTTATTCTTTCAGTTTTTACATCTGTTTTTTCTGTCGGTGTCTTCGCAATGTGTTGTAAAGTTGTAACTTTACTGAATTTCTATTCATTTTTCTGTCATTTTGCAACCGAGCGAATTCGGTTGGTACGTTAGTCCGCTAAAATACAAAACGAACATATTCCACCAGATCGCTGAAGGTGTGGGACGTGCAGACATTGCTGAGCGGTCAGCTGCCCCCAGTGGCGGGTCTCCACTATAACATTTGCCTTCTGTCCCCCTCTGGTCGGTACCTGGTCACATCACAGGGATGGAGCCGCAACTGTTTTGTCTTCAAGGTGGACGGCATGGAGAATATAGGAACCACACCAATACACAATGGCTTCATTAAGCAGGTGGTCATCCCGCCGGATGATAAAATGATGGTCGTACTTGACCACGGGCACGCAGGCGCCTATGAGGTTGGTAAAAACCTAATGACGCCCGTTATCATTATCAGACGACACCTAAATTTGTTTAGTTTACTGCAACACTGTAAATCTACTCCAATACAGGCCAACGCCCAATGAACAGAAACACACAGTTTTTATGCACAGCAGTCTAGCAGTTATTTGTCATTAGGATGAAAACGATCATAGTATGCGGTCATATCACTTTATGGACTATTTGTACACTTGTTGCCGCTTATGAATAAAAACATTTGCTGTGCGCCATTAAAGAAAGTACAATGTCGATGTACGCCGCCAGTAAAAATACTTAAAATACAATTATGCTGTATACCACTGAGTCATCTGTACGCAAGAATACAACTCACTTATAAAATACATTTGTACATTACACAGCTCGTAAAACATTTTTGCCATATGTCATTTATTATTAGGATGCCACTTATTAAGATACAATTTTGCTCACCATTTTGAATCTCGGTCTTGGCGAGAAGTTTCATATGCGGATGTTGTCCAGCTGTCATCAGGTGTGCCGATATTCTTCTCAGACTGATAATGGCAATTCAAAATGTATGTATATTCTTTAAAGTTGTAATTCTGGCAATGTATTATATATATTACAATTCTTGCAACTTCAAAGATTTAAAGATATAAATACACACACACCAAGACAAATTTAACCCTATTTTCAATGTCATTTTAACAGATGGGAGCGGAGAAAAATGCCGTTGTTAAAGTTATCTCCCTTCCCGATCTTGCGCTTGTGATTGACCTTCCGGTGATGTCGCCAATGGCCGTGACTCTTGTCCAGAATTCGATATTTGTCAGTAAGTGCTTGAGCATGCATTATCTTTTTTTTTCATGAAGTGTTGGAAACCATATACTTTCAAGTCTCTAAGTAATAATTTCATTGTTCCGACACCCTAAACGAGCCAATCAATCTTTCTGTAACAGTGGTGGCATTAAAATTGGGGTCCTAGTGGTATTCATCCTCTGCCTTAAAGAGTACAAATATGTGTTTTTTATTGAGGCTTAAACTCCTTAAATGCCCTATATTCTATTTATTACGTTTAATTGATATAACTTTGGCTTTTTTTCAGCAGAATACATTATCATGGCAATGAGCAAACCAAGTGGAAAAATACCAGATGACAAATACAATCGATTTTGATGTGATTAATTGTAATTTCTATTTTCAACACTCAATATGATGTCAATTTCAGTTTCCATATCCGAAGAGATATGCCAGTTTAGTCGAAAGGATATGTCGGAGTTGAGGCGCTGGCCTTCCGGTTTGCCAGGAAGTTACATGACCTTGACAGGAAATCACATGACCGGCCATCTTGTTGCTACTGGGAACAAAGCGGCGAAAGTGTGGAAGATTAGGTAGGCCAATGTAAATGTAAAAGTCACTTTTTCATAAATATGCATTTCTTGTCAGTATGTTACGTGTAAAATTGATAAATATTTGCCCCCTCATCGCCTCAATTTAATAGCAAATTATATCACACGGTGAAATAACGATATAAATTACATATTTGTAAATTGAATATCGAAGACCATGTGGCATACAGGATAACATACCAAGGTCATTCGAGAATTACCACATATATATTTGAATTTGTATTACCACAAGGCGAAGACACTCCCACAAACATAAATGTAAAAGTGACAACAGCTCTGACACGAAACATACAGAATAAAAGTTAGCTCCGTGCGACCACCAGTCTGTAAAAGGACCGTCAGGGCAGGGGCGGATCCAGAAAAAAAATGGTGGAGTTGGGGGCTGGGTATGAATCAAAATATATATTCTAAATACTGTTTCTAACTTTCATTACACGGATTTGTTACTTCAAATGTCAATTTGTAAATTGCAACACCGCTTATGCTTAACACGGCTATCTAATTTCATCCTAACTTTTATATATCAAATGAAAACGATTACATTTCAACATTTCATTTGAAAAAATTCACATTTCCCACATATACAATTTACAAGTTACAAATCACAGGGCAAAAATGACGGATACGTTTCAAATTTCCAGCATCTAATTTACACGTATCTAATTTACAAGTATCTAATTTACAAGTTACTAACCTAAAAGCGCAAATCACTTACCGACAGAATCAGACACATGTATTTTTTATTTGTGATTTACATTTTTTAGGGATATATAATACTATAAAAGTCGGTCCATATTTGCACGTCTCTACTTTTCCCTCAAACTGTACGAATCAGTTAAAATGTTGTTCGTATATTTTATCTCTCAGGTCTGACAGCCCCAACACCCAATTTCAGCCTCTATGTGGTCCCGCCCTCTTTCACTTAACAGCATACATCCTGATTCAACCGAAATGATTTGAACTGGCAAAATTCCGTTACCGGTACACGTTATTGAGGTTCGAACCCACGACCTCCCCCATAATCATGCGCTCATACCTGATCTACCTGGGCAGACAGCTTTTAACCTTCCTTATATTTCGCTGCCGTAACTATAAAGGACACGACTGGAGAGGCAGAATTTTAAAAGCCGTTGTCCAAATTTTGGCTCAAAGTCATCGTTTTCATAAAGTCGCCTCGATCTGTCAGTTCATCGTGTAATGTTAAAGCAATTCAGCTGAAATTTGCTCTAAAAATGTCGGCAACTAGCAGTTCAGTACGCTGGTCATCAATAAAATCTTTAAAAAAGGTCTATAAGGTCAGAAAAGTTATTAAGACCATTTATTGAGTTAAAAAGCAGGAGAGTTTATGCACTGATGCAAAAATGTTTTTATAATATTACTATATGTTGAAGCAATAAAATCATTACGTCGAACGAATCTTGAAAACGCCTTACTAAATTTGTTGAATCTAAAGTCTTGTTGTAACAGTTTTTGTGGTAATAAACTGGCCTCTGGCATTAAAATGTTTAACTTTAGTACAAACTTGTGCAAACCTTGAAGGCAGAGATATATAAACACATAAAATTGAGCAATTTAAGGTGACACAACAGCATCCGCAAATTATATTTATATTCGATCTATTTCAAATGTAACTCTTCAGTACTGGTTGTTGATGTGCTTGGATCGCTAAAATGACTTTACTTATGTAAAATTAATATCATAAACAAAAACAACGACTACTTTTGTGTTACAGCAACAACGCATATTCCATCTTGGACAAACTGCCATCTATGGAATCAAGTATCGGCGAGACTGCTATATCCCCAGACGGTACATTTTTAGCCTTTGGACTAAACTCAGGAGTAACAGATGTTTACACTATCAAAAACGGCAAGCTGAAGCTCAATAGATCGCTTAAAAAGGAAAGCAGTTTTGTCAAAGACATCAACTTTTCTGCGGACGGAAATTTTATGTTGACATCAGCAGGTTTGAGCATGCGCATTTGGGATATGCGCAATGGCGTGGAACTTGTCAGCACGTATTATGCGCCTGTCAACAAGGCATGTCTGCTCAATGGTAACATGGTTATAGCTGGCGAGGCCACGGGATCCCTGTCACAGTTGTCTTTCGACATGGAGTCTGTTCAGAAATTGGTTCAGGTGCGCCTAAACCTTAAAAAAGTTCTCGAAGAAAGCGAAAAGCCGGAGCATGTCCAAATGAGCAAGCGCGCAGTGGGGAAATCTCGCTTTAAAAATTCCAACACCTAAAAATAAGTATGTCAACTTTTGAAAGTAAAATGAGTGCAACTCCCCTGTCTCAATGCCAATTACGCATAGATATTTATACAAACTTGTAGACTTTAAAGTACATATTGCCTAAATTTGTTTAAAACATTTAAAAAAAATGCTATATATTTACAAACACAACGATAATACTGTTGTTAAATGAAAGGCTTTTTTGTAAAACCGATTAGTTTGTTGTACTGACGCATAAGCGAGTATAACTCGGTCATCGTACACGCATTAAGAAGAGAAACAATGATAAAATAAAAATTAGAAATATCGAGCGACTTAAGCACAGCAGACCGAGAGCTTTTTGGAAATATTTTAAGAAACATAAGCAGAAGTCGGAAAGCGTTTTAACGATGAACGATGAATTTAAAAGAATACTTTATTGAAGGTGTAGATATGATATGTCAACATATCTGCGACATTTTTAACATGATTTTAAGAGTCCGGCCACTTTCCTGACAGTTTTAGAGAGGGAATTATAACGCCGCTACACAAAAAGGGAGATAAGCACGACCTGAATAATTATCGTGGAATAACTCTGTTAAGTTGTTTTCGAAGATATTCACAGCGATTATAAATAGACGAATGAATGATTTTTGTATGAAACATAAAAAATTAGCAGATTCTCAATTCGGTTTTAAAAAGGAACATTCGACTGTTGATGACATTTTTATCTTAAACACCGTGATAAGTTACTTTTTGAATAGAAATAAGCGATTATACTTGGCATTTTTGTACCTTTAAAAGTTTTATGATGGCATTTATAGAAATGGATTGATATTGAAACTATACCGAACTGGTATAGATGGAAAAAAATTAAGTATATTAAGAGATATGTACGCGTTAGTATGATCATGTGTAAGGCTGTGAGGTAATATGTCTGATTGCTTTGATAGTTTTGTCGGCTAAAACAAGGGGAGACAATCTCGCACGTATTAGCGTCTCTTTTCTTAGAGAATTTAGAGGAGTTCATGAGGAACAATGGCGGGATAGGTATAAGCCAAGATGACTTTATTTTGACAACCGTTCTGTTTGCAGGCGATATTGTTGTGTTATAAACGCCTTATGAATTACAGAGAAATCTGGACGTATTTTATGAATATTGTGATAAGCGGAGTTAAGAGCTTAATTGTGAGTAGACAACATAGTTGTTTTCAGAAAAAGAGAAAAAATAACTGCAAACGAGAATTGGTTCTTGAATGGCCAAGTTATTAAGGTAGTAAATTATTTCAATTATTAAGGTACTGTTTTTAACTATACCGGATCTTCTGCGCTTCATAACGAATATATATATATATCTAGGAAATCACTTAAGGCACTAAATGTATTATTAATTAATTGCAAAAACATTCCAGTGAATCCGAAATTATTGGCAGCTTTTTGATGCGTTTGTTGGATCTATTTTGAATTACGCAACAGAGGTATGGGGCTTTACAAATCGAAGATGTTTATCATTTTTTTTACTGATATGCCCACTTTATGACGAGTTGAGAAAGGTTCACATAGATTCTTTTTTTCCCCCGAAGACCATCAGTTTATAAGTTGAGTTTACTAATGAATACATGTAAACCGAAAAAACTACAGAATGTTGCACAATTTATTAAAAAGCAGTAATTATTAGAAACAATTATTTAAACACAAATAATCAGTGAACTGTCCTAAATCAAACCAACAAAGAAAATCTCGAAACAATTAGTTTATGTATTACTCTCCAAGAGTTTTTTTTTTTTTTTTTTTTTTTTTTGGGTGCGGGTGGGGCATAATATGTACTGTGTACCATGTCAATGAATTAATTGTGTACCATGTGACTGAATATATTATTTTTATATATGAATACTATGTGAGACGATGTATGTTTGTACAAATCGTAAATAAAGTGTTCTGTTCCGTATCTGGTCCTAGTCCATTATATGTAAACATGTGCGACAGGTTACTCGGTAAGTTAACATCATCAGCGAGCCTATTTCACTTTCAATTGGGAATATGATTTATTGATAGTTGATGACAAAAGTAAAGTTACAAAGTAAAAAGTATCGAGCAATTATGCGATCGTTTATACTTAATGGCGAAGGACAAGTTACTGCTCTTGTTCAATTCCCATCAAATATGCCCTACATGGTTTACCATTGATATCGATTTTGTTTGTTTTGACTTTGCATATACCTGCGACCGAGATATACCATTTAAGTTACATATTCCTGGCAGAAGGTACCATGTATAAATCCAGTTGGAGATACTTTGCTAATTTACGCCTTTTTTGCTTTAATTGTACGGTATGATAAAAAGTATAAGTTTATGTTATGATAAAATACTCAATTAATTTTGACATTTTGTGTTAAATGTGTGTTGTTAACCACCGCAACCTGGTATTTCCTCTTTATATTATTATTTACATTAGTTTTATCAACTTATATCACAAATGCTTGTGTTGTGGGTAGAAACAAACTAAAGATTTTTATACGAAGCAGAATTAATAATTTCCTGTCGGTTTTTTTTATTCGGCCTACTTGTCTAAGCTCATTTTTGACCTCATTTTGACCTACTTAACAAATGCTGAAACAGTATCAGCCCGAATGAATATCAGAGCGTCTCGCATTGGTAGAAATTCCAGACAACACCTTATACAGTAATGTTTATAAAAACGTCTTCTTGGGATGCGGTTAATTGGGTCATAAACAACACTAAATCAATTCCAGTCAGTATGTTTGTATAGTGCTGACAAAGTGATTTGATCAAGAGTATCGGCACTATCGGTTCTGGAGACTGGAAAAAAGAGCCCGAAAAGTAAAAAAAAAATCTAGATTTGGATTTAGTCTCTGTACAGCCTAGGCGAAAATAGGCAAAAGATGCCTCTTTGGGACACTTTTTCGGGCACTTTCCAATCAGGCTTAGACCTGAAAGCTCTCAGAGGCGCAGTCTGGTCTGGCTACTTTGAAAAAACCCGGCACTTCCGGTCCTGGAGACTGGCAAGTGTGTGCAAAAAGAGCCAGAAAGGTTAAAATTCTCCGTTTGGACTTAGTCTCTGGAAAGCATAGGCGAAAATTACCCAAAGATGCCTCTTTGGGGCACTTTTTCGGATACTTCCCAATCGGGCTTAGACCTGAAACCTATCAGAGGCGCAGTCTGGTCTGGCTACTTTTGGAAAATGGCGGCATTTCCGGTCCTGGAGACTGGCAAGTGTGCGCAAAAAGAGCCCGAAAAGTGAAAATTCTGCGTTTGGATTTGGTCTCTGGACAGCATAGGCGAAAATAGCCAAAAGATGCCTCTTTGGGACACTTTTTCGGGCGCTTTCAATCTCGCTCAGACGTGAAACCTCCCAGAGGCGCAGTCTGGTCTGGCTACTTTGGGAAATGCCGGCACTTCCGGTCCTGGAGACTGGCAAGTGTGCGCAAAAAGAGCCAGAAAAGTGAAAAATCTAGATTTGGACTTCGTCTCTGGGCAGCATAGGCGAAAATAGCCAAAAGATGCCTCTTTGGGACACTTTTTCGGGCGCTTTTCAATCGCGCTCAGACGTGAAACCTCCCAGAGGCGCAGTCTGGTCTGGCTACTTTGGGAAATGCCGGAACTTCCGGTCCTGGAGACTGGCAAGTGTGCGCAAAGAGAGCCCGAAAAGTGAAAATTCTAGGTTTGGACTTCGTCTCTGGGCAGCATAGGCGAAAATAGCCAAAAGATGCCTCTTTGGGCCACTTTTTCGGGCATTTCCAAAATCTGGCTCAGACCTGAAACCTCTGAAAGGCGCAGTCTGGTCTGGCTACTTTCGGAAAATGCCTTCATTTCCGATCCTGGAGACCGGCAAGTGTGCGCAAAAAGAGCCCTAAAATTGAAAATTCTCAGTTTGGACTTAGTCTCAGGACAGCATAAGCGAAAATAGCAAAAGATGCCTCTTTGGGCCACATTTTCGGGCATTTCCCAATCGGACTCAGACTTGAAACATCTCAGAGTCGCAGTCTTGTCTGGCTTTTTTGGGAAAATGCCGGCACTTCGGTCCTGGAGACTGGCAAGTATGCGCAAAAAAAGCCAGAAAAGTGAAATTTCTGCGTTTGGATTTGGTCTCTGGACAGCATAGGCGAAAATAGCCAAAAGATGCCTCTTTGGGCCACTTTTTCGGGCATTTCCAAAATCTGGCTCAGACCTGAAACCTCTCAGAGGCGCAGTCTGGTCTGGCTACTTTAGGAAAATGCCTTCATTTCCGGTCCTGGAGACCGGCAAGTGTGCGCAAAAAGAGCCTGAACAGTGAAAATTCTCAGTTTGGACTAAGTCTCTGTACAACATAGGCGAAAAAAGCCAAAAGATGCCTCTTTGGGCCACATTTTCGGGCACTTTAAAATCTGGCTCAGACCTGAAACATCTTAGAGGCGCAGTCTGGTCGGGCTATTTTGGGAAAATGCCGGCATTTCCGGTCCTGGAGACTAGCAAGTGTGCGCACAAAGAGCCCGAAAAGAGAAAATTCTGCTTTTGGACTGAGTCTCTGGACAGCATATGCGAAAATAGCCAAAAGATGCCTCTTTGGGCCACTTTTTCGGGCACTTCCCAATCGGGCTCAGACCTGAAACCTATCAGAGGAGCAGTCTCGTCTGGCTACTTTGGGAAAATGCCGGAATTTCCGGTCGTGGAGACTGGCAAGAGTGCGCAAAAATAGCCCGAAAAGTGAAAATTATCCGTTTGGACTTACTCTCTGGAAAGCATGGGCAAAAATAGCCAAAAGATGCCTCTTTGGGACACTTTTTCAAGCGCTTTTCAATCGCGCTCAGACGTTAAACCTCACAGAGGCGCAGTCTGGTCTGGCTATATGGGAAAATGGCTGCACTTCCGGTCGTGGAGACTTGCAATTGTGCGCAAAAAAGAGCCCGAAATATGAAATTTCTGCGTTTGGACTTTCTCTCAACAGCAGAGGCGAAAATAGCCAAAGTATGCCTCTTTGGAACACTTTTTCGGGCACTTCCCAATCGGGCTCAGACCTAAAGCTTCTCAGAGGCGCAGTCTGGTCTGGCTACTTTGGGAAAATGCCGGCACTTCCGGTCCTGGAGACTGGCAAGTGTGCGCAAAAAGAGCCCGAACAGTTAAAATTCTAGGTTTGAACTTACTCTCTGGACAGCATGGGCGAAAATACTAGTAGCCAAAAGATGCCTCTTTGGGACACTTTTTCGGGCGCTTTTCAATCGCGCTCAGACGTGAAACCTCCCAAAGACGCAGTCTGGTCTGGCTACTTTGGGAAAATCCCGGCATTTCCTGTCGTGGAGACTGGCAAGTGTGCGCAAAAAAAGCCCGAAAAGTGAAAATTCTGCGTTTGGATTTAGTTAATGGACAGCATAGGCGAAAAAAGCCAAAATATGCCTCTTTGGCCCATTTTTTCGGGCGCTTTCCAATCGGGCTCAGACCTGAAACCTCTCAGAGGCGCAGTCTGCTTTGGGTATTTTGGGAAAATGCCGGAGCTTCCGGTCCTGGAGACTGGCAAGTGTGCGCCAAAAGAGCCCTAAAATTGAAAATTCTCAGTTTGGACTTAGTCTCAGGACAGCATAAGCGAAAATAGCAAAAAAGGCCTCTGTGGGCCACTTTTTCGGTCACTTCCCAATCGGGCTCAGATCTGAAACCTCTTAGAGGCGCAGTCTGGTCTGGCTACTATTTTAGAAAAATGCCGGCACTTCCAGTCCTGGAGACTGGCAAGTGTGCGCAAAAAGAGCCCGAAAAGTGAAAATTCTTGGTTTGGACTTAGTCTCTTGACAGCATATGCGAAAATAGCCAAAGGATGCCTCTTTGGGACACTTATTCGGGCATTTCCCAATCTGGCTCAGACCTGAAACCTCTCAGAGGCGCATTCTGGCTTTGCTACTTTGGGAGAATGCCGGCATTTCCGGTTCTGGAGACCGGCAAGTGTGCGGAAAAAGAGCCCGAAAAGTGAAAATTCTCAGTTTGGATTTAGTCTCTTTACAGCATAGACGAAAATAGCCAAAAGATGCCTCTTTGGGCCATTTTTTTCGGGCACTTCCCAATCGGGCTCAGACCTGAAAGCTCTCAGAGACGCAGTATGGTCTGGCTACTTTGGGAAAATGCCGGCATTTCCGGTTCTGGAGATGGGCAAGTGTGCGCAAAAAGAGCCCGAAAAGTGAAATTTCTCCGTTTTGACTTAGTCTCTGTACAGCATAGGCGAAAATAGCCAAAAGATGCCTCTTTGGGCCACTTTTTCGGGCAATTCCTAATCGGGCTCAGACGTGAAACCTCCCAGAGGCGCAGTCTGGTGTCTCTATTTTGGGAAAATGCCTGCATCTCCGTTCCTGGAGACTGGCAAGTGAGTCGAGAGCCCGCAAAGTGAAACATTCTCATTATAGTTTATGCCTTGAACGGATATTGGGCGATAAACAACGACCCAACCCAGATGTTGAAAAGTCTTGATTCTACCTGCGAACCGCTCCTTCGGCGTAGAAAAGATCCGCTCTACATAATTATATGTATGTTTAGCGCTGATATAAGTTTAAAATCTTTAGCAGATAGATTCCTTAGTTGCGTGAAAATAGATTTCTGACAATATGCCCCCACTTTCAGAAAACGTTTATTGTTTTTCTCAAAAATACAGAAAATTTAGTAACTGTCTGCTCAAAGAAACTGCACAAGCGTTTTCTGACCCCGTTACCGCTTCTATGGCGAGACAGTAGTTTTGCAGAAATAGAGCCCATCTCTTGATCCTGCTGCTTTCAACCTTGTACTTGTTTATGTAAGACAAAGGTGCATGATCAGTTTGAACGATGAAGTCTTTCCCGTAAGGATACTTCTGGAATTTCAGAATTCCAAAGACAATGGCAAGACCCTCTCGCTCAATGACTGAGTAGTTCATCTCACGCGGTAACAATTTTTTTTGCTGGCGTAGGCAATGGGAAAAAGGCCGTCATTGAACTTTTGCATAAGAGCCGCCACTATGCCAGTGTCCGACGCATCTGTCTGTAGCACAAATTTATTCTTAAAGTCGGGCATTCTGAAAATTGGTGATTGTGTCAGTTAAGTTTTAAGTCGTGTGAAGGCCCTTTCGTATTCTTCTTTCCATTGGACTTTGTTAGAGTGTCCCTTTTTTATCAGATTAGCCAAAGGCGCCGCCACCTCTCCAAAGGAGGAGGTAAACTTTCTGTAGTAGCCGGCCAGTCCTAAGAAAAGCCCTAACTTGCTTCTTCGTTTCGGGTCTCCTTGTATTCGTTATCTTGTTTAACTTCTCATTTTCCATTCCTAAATACCCCGTTCCCTATGATCTGCCCCAAGAAACCAACCTTTGATTTACCAATTTGGCACTTTGATGGCTTGACTGTCAAACCAGCATCCCTGATCCTCGAAAAGAGCTCACGAAGAGTTTCTTTATGCCCTTCCCACGTTTCCGTGTGCCCCAGTATGTCATCAATATATCTCATCAGCCTATTGAACGTGGCTCCGGAGGAATTCATCAGCCCGATAGGCATTTTGACAAACTAGTAGGACCCTTTGTGAGTAGAAAACGCTGTCACGCGCCGTGATTTATCAATTGGAACCTGCCAATACACTTTGCTCAAATCTACCTTCGTGAGAAAGTTCTTGTTTGCTAGGTTTGCTACAATATCCTCTTGGCTTGACATTGGTTCTGTGTCAAACTTTGTTATTGCATTTAGTCTTTTGTAATCTACGCAAATCTCAATGTGCCATCTTTCTTCTTGTATTTGTATTTTGGGGTTTCCGGCACACCGACACTTGAAAGGTCATACGGCGCCGAATACATTGAAGTTTTAACGAAGACAGAATATCATCAGGTTAAAACTAAAATATGTGAGTAGAAATATAAATCTATCAGGTTAAAAGTGAGAGTGAGAATTATAAGTGACAACAGGTTAACATATTGAGCAGTTAAAAATGTTTAACGTTAGCATAATAAATAGTTTAAAATGCTTAAACTTATTAAGAATACCAATCTCATTCAGAAAGCAAACAATCTTTACATCGGATACTGTTTAAATAGTTCGTGCATGTTATTGACATTAAAATGTTTGGACCAAATATGGTCTGTGTCAATACAAGTAGTAAAATATGATTAACTATAAGATCTTCCTGGCAAGGAACACATTCAGGTTGAACTTCGCTTTTTTAAAAGATAAGAAAGAATGAGTTAATCTAGTATGTCCAATGCGACAGCAGGTTAGAGCTGCGTCTTCCCGCCTACTTTCTCTGCAAGTAGAGATATTGTCACCGACGTTAGGTTTAATTACGTGTAATTTGTTATATACGGTATTGTCCCAATTTGTTTGCCATTTGGTTAAAATATATTGATTGTTAAGTGGTTTAAATTCTGAGTGTGGGATGCAAAGGTCTATCTCAGTAAGGACTAAAGCAGATTTTACACTTTAATCTGTATCCTCGTTTCCTCGGATGCCTACATGACTAGGTAGCCAACAGAAAACAAAATTCTTATTAAGACAAACTTCATAAAGTTTTAAAAGTATTCTCTAATTTGAGGGTTGGAAAATTGAGATTTTTAATAGACTGTAATACTGACAAAGAGTCGGTTAAACACTACAAATTTATCGCCAGAATGATTTAAAATGAAGTCATGAGAAAGCTTAATAGCCTGAATTTCGGCTGTAAAAATGGATGAGTCGGTGGCAATTTTTGTTTAAAACAATGAATTTTACTTACGGAAGTACAGCCGACATATGATTCTGCTTTTGAGCCATCAGTATATATTTCAAGGTAGTTAGAGTATTTCTTGTCGCGCAGTTCGATAAAATTTAGTGAAGTACGAGAGGGTCTATTTTTGACTTATTATTTCTCGAGAGAGTTAAATTAACAGCGGGAATTTTCAGTTGCCATGGAGGAAATTCCAAGACATTATTTTCCATTATTTGATTTAAATTCAGATGTGATGAGTGTATGATTTCTAGCATTCGTAAACCAAACGGTTTAATTGCCTTTGGTTTAAGCTCGTACAAGTGTTCGTATTTAACGCAACCAATTTACTTTTCAACACGTGTATATATTACTTTTTCAAATTCAAAATGCTGTCATAGTTGCAAGTGTGAACAACATTTTAGCATAAACAGGCATTTGTCGTTCATACCCAGGTATTTTTGTAATCAAGTAAACTGCCATTTTGGTCGTTTTATAACCGTGCATTCTGGCCGGTCATCCTTTGAACAAAGCCAATTTGTTTACGACTACGATTTCAGGTTCGTATAGGCTGATCCATGTCTCATCAACAGTTACAATCCGTCGCAAGAAACGTTCACCTTCCATATGACACCGTCTGACAAACTGTTCGCACCACCGCACCCTTTCCACTTTCGTCCGTCAGATTTTTGGAATCCATCTGGCACACAGGTGTCTCATTATCAGCTCTTCGTGTATAATGTGGTGTATTGTGCCGATACTACAAACTGATCGTTCGTGTAATTCGCGAATTGTAATGCGACGATAATTGTCGAGCAACTCCTTTATCAGTGATTTGACTAACAATCTTGGGACGTACACTGCGCTTGCCATCATGGCAGCTTTGCAGGCCGTTTAGAAATCAGGCATATCACTTGTACATTGCCGTTTCTTTAATCGCATGATCACCATATGCCTTTTTATAACCTTAACATAGTTTCTTTCTTTGAATACCTATTCAAAACACAAGATCATTGTTTTTCAGCCATTTTAACGCATACGCACTAAACAATATGGCCGCTTAAAACCAAACGACGTCACAAGCTAACATCGCGTCATATACGTAACGCCAACATATTGCACGTTAATCATGCAAAGTTTGATGAAAACTGCATGATAAACGTTAAAATGCGACGTCATTATTTAACAGCGACTATTTGTAAAAATGAACAAAAGTAGGCCGGTAATCGTTATATGTGGTTTCCATAACGACCGTTGCTAACTTGATACATATACATATCTGAACAGCAATGTTTGCTGTATATTTTCAAGATATGTTCGTCTTTAATTATGTATACGTTTATTTCAGCTAACTTAAAAAGTAGGGAAATGGCGACTCTCTGCCGCGTATTTTTTGAACACCTCTCGCATTTATAAAAAAAAGGGACCAGCGTGCCCCCTCTAACCTAGGCAAGAAAACTGATTTAATGAGCCTGTGAAATCACTATGTATAGAACATTATACTATCTAAATAATATCGGCCCTGCCGGAAGGGCACATAATTCTCCGGCTGCCGCTACCTGTATCTGGGTAGAAACCCTCCAAAGGTAGCCCACCTGTTTGCCGTGGGTGGCGACCCAGTATCTCTGCAACGAGGGGATCCTGGTAGTTGAGGTCTTTGTTGGCTTGTCAGGATTTTGACACATACGTCGACCCTGACCAACACACTTCTTTGGCCCTAAGTTGTGGGGTAGACGGGCGGGGTGCTGACCTTGTATCCCCAATCGGCTAACTCCTCGGTCGGTGCTGGGATAGCTTTTACTCCCTTTCGTCCTACTTTCTTGACTTTCGATTTGCTACTCCTTTTCTCCCTTTTCTTCTTCAAATATACCGTGTTCCGTAAACCCCTTTTCTCATATTTTCCACTATCAACTATAACCCATCTGCTGGGCGACACCCCCTTAACGCATCAATCTGGCATTTTGTATGCTTTTTAGTATATTTTATGTCGGATTTTCGTATCATGGTATCACTGGCGTTGGGAGGTCGGAGATCCACTCCCATAAGACGCCCCCTTGTTGGGCTCCGCGGTGGGTGGTGAGCCAGGATGCCGAATAATTATAATAAACTCTCATGGAACGCAAATGCAAAAACCCGATCCCTACTTTATCTTCCGAAGATTCTAATACAGAAACACCTACAAGCACGTGCTTTCGTCACTTTATTTTTGTTAAATCGACCGAGAAAAAACGATAACCAAAGTATCCCCTTTTGTCATAGAAAAAACCCTCAAAGGTCTTATTGGCAGTGTTGTGTCAGTCAAAAAACTAAAAAGTGACTGCTTACTAAGAGAAACTGATCGTAAAACTTACTCCGATATACTTCTTACTTCTTAAACTTACTGACTTCTGTTCCTTAAAAGTAAAAACGTACGCCCACTCTTCTCTGACCTCGTCGAAAGGAGTAATTCCATGCCCTGACCTTGCTGGAGGTGTGTGGTGTCCGCAGGATTTCATTCCTGAGGGACGGCCGGTGAGTTCCAACAAATACTTTTGTTTTAACTTTCGCCAACCCATCACTTCCTACTTCTATTTAGGTCAGTTACATCAACGTAAAAGCGCAGGTGTATATTCCGAATCCGCTTAGGTGTTTTCATTTTTAGAAGTTTGGCCACCACGAGTCCCAGTGCAAGGAGGACGACCGTTGCCCACGTTGCGGTGAACAGACCGCCCAGCACAGGGAAGGCGTATGTCCTAACCCACTGAAATGTGTTAATGGACCACATGAGACAAAATCCAGGGATTGCCTTGCCTGGAAACTAGAAAAGGAAGTACTAAAATAAAGTACACAAATAAATCTCCTTTCCAGAAGACAGAAAATTGGCAAAAGACAAGGCAACTCTTGCTATATATGCCTCAGCAACCAAAAAAAAGGCATCTTACAGCACAAGGACAATTTCACACAAAATGAGGTCCCGACTGGTGACAAAATTTCTGACAAAGTCATCATTCCGTCCAAATACAAGGTAATTGGAATGTTCTGAAACTCAGGCCTTCTCCCTCGACCAAAACACTTCCTCTTCAAGTCAAAGTGTTAAGACTAATACAAAGGCACAAAACAAGTCTACAGCAAAGGACCTGGTCTCCTCTAAGGAGACACCTGGTCCTTCTGGGCAGGGGAGAGGACACAGTCCTCCCACTGCTCCAAACACTCGGGTGATAAACACCAATCAAAACAAATTCGAGTGTCTAATGGAGCCTCCATCGGACACTGGAAAACCTCCAAGGTCACCTGTAAAAGCACAATAAAATAGTCCTCAAAAATTAAGTTGAATAACACCATAAATATTAAAATCATTCAGTGGAACTGTCGAGGTCGAGGTCTTAAGGCCAATTACAATGAAATACTTATTCTATTATCTACGCTAAATCCTGCTGTGCTTTGTGCTGACAGTAGTTGTCAACTCCGAATTGCCACACTCTCAAGTCGAACTTGACACAAACATACAAGCTGTTGCTATTCGTGTAACCCGACATAAAGTTGTAACTAATTGCTCTGTCTATCTTTCACCAAATTCAAATTTATCTAAAGTTGATTAAGATAATCTTATTAACCAGCTGCCTACTCCATATATACTCGTTGGATACTTTAATGGTCATAACCCGCTACGGGTTATTTTGACTTTAATAATATGGGCAAGACGATTGAAAACTTATTGATATATGTCTATTCAATAATAAAAAAGCCAACATACTTGCATCCCGCAAATGGGCATTATTCATCGTTAGACCTAACATTGTGTCACCACTCTTTATATTTAGATTACACTTGGGATGTACACGATGACATTTGTGGAAGTGATCACTTTCCTGTTATCCTTAAAAACTATACTTCGCCAATAGACGACGATAATCCTCGTTGGAAGATGGACAGAGCGAACTGGAACCTGTTCTCAGCACTTTGTTCTGCAGAACTTGACCCGACTTCAATAGAAAATGACAAAATTGTCGCATTTTCAAACACTTTGCACAATATAGCAGAAAGGTGTATACCTAAGACCTTGACTAAATCAAAACATAGTTAGCTTTGGTGAAGAGTTTAAAAAATCTATTCGTAAACGTAGGGCGGCATAAAAGCATTTTAATGTTCGACCTACCGATACAAATCTTAATAACCTTAAAAGAGAACGGGCTAAAAGTCGCCGGACTATTAAATATGCCAAAAGATCAGATGACATAGATTTTGACCTTTGTTGCAAAGAAATTGCTGATGCAATTAATCTGTTTGCCGATCGCTGGTGTAAGAGAGAAAACACGGATACAGTAGAACTTAATACTTGGAAGAAAGCCATTTTTAAGATAATAAAAAATCGCGTTAAATTCTACCGCTCCCATCCTTCTAGTTTACCTAAGAAACCTTTTTATCACTTAAAACATCCAAAACAATCCTTTCAGAGTATTCACGATAAATTTGTACTTGTACCTGCAGACAAAGCTTCAAACAACATAATTTTTGTCTGACGACTTTATTACAAACATATACTGAGTGCTGAGTTATCCACCACCAGTTCTTACTCTTGCACCAACCTTGACTTTCAGACAGTCATTGACAAACATAAACAGATATTGCATAATTTCAATATCAAAATAGAAACAAAGCAAGAAAAACTTCCTTCCTTGTACTGGATTCCTAAGCTTCACAAAATACCATACAAGTCACGATTCATAGCTAATGCCAGCTCTAGCACCACCACTCACATATCTAAACTACTTACGTCTTGCCTTACAACCGTTCGCAATCACGTTGTTAAATATTGTGAAAAAGTGTATGAAAATTCAGGAATTAACATTTTTTGGTCTATTAAAAATTCTTTAGAAGTCTTAGACAAGTTTCGTACTTTAAACTTTCATTGCTCTGCAGTTAATACTTACGATTTCTCTACGCTGTACACTTCTTTACCTCATGATTTAATTAAGACCAAATTGATTGCTCTTATTGAGAAAACATTTGCTCGAGAGCAACGTCTATATATTGCATGTCATGATAGTAATGCTTTTTTTACCAACACATTCTTAGAAAAGTTTACTATGTGGACTTGCACGGATGTTTGTGAAGCTTTTCGTTTTCTCTTAGACAATATTTACATAAAATGCGGTGACACTTTATTTAGACAAGTAATTGATATCCCTATGGGAACCAACTGTGCACCATTAATTGCAGATCTGTTTTTATACTGCTTTGAACGTGATTTCATGTTATGTTACTTTATCCCCTTCAAACCAAAGCCACATTATAGAGGCTTTCAATTTAACGTCACGCTATCTTGACGATATTCTAACTATAGATAATCCTTTCTTTTCTCAAATGATCCATCTGATTTACCCTCCAGAACTTACCCTTAATAAAGCAAATAACTGACATTTAAATGCAGCATTTCTAGACATTGAGATGAATATTTCCAATGACAACGTCTCTACTAAAATCTCTGACAAGAGAGATGATTTCAACTTTAGTATTGTGAATTATCCATACATTGATGGTGATTCACCTCGTGCTACCTCCTATGGTATTTACATATCACAACTTACAAGGTTTGCACGAGTTTGTACTAAAGTAGAAGATTTCAATGCTAGAAACCTGTTTATTTCTTCTAAACTGTTACAGCAAGGCTTTCGTTTTCATAAATTAAGAAAGGCATTTTCAAAATTCTTTCACCGCAATGATTTTATTGCTTCTAAGTATAATAGCAGTATGAAAACACTTATGCAGAAAGGCATAAGCCATCCTGCATTTTATGGAAATGTTTTATACAAGTTAAAGAAGATCAAGGGTCTCAATAACTTTTCTGACCACTTTACAAAACTTATCAGAAAATGTATTGCAGACGGTTACAACCCGGGAATACTTCGATGTACTGCATTGCTTGCAATTGACCCTTTTACAGTCAAGAACTTGCATTGCTTTTAAATTACACGATGACCGGACAGGTCGTTGAGACTATATGAAAACAGTGACTTAAAGCCATAATTGGACAGTCACTGTTGGATTTCTTGTCTCTTCATCTCTCCAGTCGTGCCCTATACAGGTGGGACAACTTGAGCAGTCTCCATACCCTTTACGTGAGATTGCACAGTAGGTATAACATCGGGATTTTTTTAATCTTTTTCATATATAATATGTCAACTGCGGATAAATCCTCGGCGTTTATAATATGTTTTTTAAACGATTAACTCTAAACAATACTACGTTTTATTTTGTTGATTTTCTAAAATTCTATTGTTTCTTCCATATTGTTTGCATTTCACTTTTGACACTTTTGGCATATGACGTCATGACATTTATGACGTCATTATATGGTTCTTATAATATATCAGCGCTTGTACTATTATTTTAAACTACTCTCTCATTTGGAATTTTTTGGTTGCCGAGGCTTTTATCTACTGTAAATACTGTACATATGTTCATTATATCTGTTTTAACTCCCGATGCAGGTGCTTACTGTTAGTTGTGTCACTTTGACGGGATACTTTTATTTACACTGTTTGTTTGATAGAAAAACCGTCAGGAAGTGCGAGGTTGGAGCGCTCCACAAACCAGGTTTAAGCACCCCAGTTGGCCCTTTTGCCGACTGACCGTTCCAAGGCGGTAACTGATGGGTTTTTTTTTTCTTTTTGTGCGTTATGTCTCGTCTCTGTGTTTTTTGTCACATTTACATTTACCTTGTCTGCCTTGGTCTGCAGGTAGATAAAATTTAAATATCTGTGAAAATTTTGATAGGACCTTTTCTTATTTACCTATTGACAAAAGTATGTTTCAAAATTAAATGGCAAGACTTCCATCAAAAACGTTTGGTCTGCTGTTAAAAAGATAAGCGGTAAACCATCATATTCAACTGTTAACCACATTAAAACAAATCACACCGTGGTAACAGATAAACAAAACATTTCGAACACATTGGCTGAAAACTTTGCCCAATATTCCTCATCGGCAAACTACACGCCTCAATTTCAAACCTTTACACACTCTGCTGAAAGGGAAAAGGTTAAATTTAAATCTAATAATAACGAAACAATCAATCCTTTTCCTTGAAAGAGCTTAAAGATGCTCTAAAAATCGCATGATACCGCTGCTAGTCCAGACGACATACCGTACCATTTTTTTTTTAATTTTAAACATTTACCAAATCGATCTCTAAACTTACTTCTGTAAATCTTTAATGAAATTTGGATATCCGGTAAATTGCCCGATTCTTGGAAAAATGCATTCATTATTCCAGTTCATAAACAAGTTAAGGATCCACCAGATCCTCAGAGCTATAGACCTATTGCTCTGACGAGCTGTATTTGTAAGAACTTGATCAACTTGAATGAATGATCAACAATAGACTAGTCTGGTACCTTGAGTCCATAACTTAATTTCGGAATATCAATGTGGATTCAGACACCAACGTAGCACAGTCTATCATCTTGTTCGTTCAGAAACACTCATTTGTGATACCTTTATCAAGAAGGAACACCTTGTAGCTGTGTTTTTCGATCTTGAAAAGGCTTATAAATAAGAATATATGACAAAGTCCTATGAGTATTGCAACATATACCAAACTCCGAAAAGGCACAGAACAAAGGTATTTCACATGCAAGCCAAGCGAAAAGTAAGAACAAATTTGTGATGAGTCATTTAAGAAAAAGAGCAAACCCTACAGTTACCGCCTTGGAACGGTCAGTCGGCAACATGAACCAACTGGGGTGCTTAAACCGGTTATGACACGACCTGGAAACATGGGATTTTAAAGGATTTAGGTTACCTTGGCCTCAGGGATCGTTTACCAATATTCATTGACAGCTTCCTTTCTCAAATTTTCAAGATTGCGTACACTCTGTTATCTGTTCATAAACAGGAACAAGGTGTCTCCCAGGGTAGTATTCTATGTGTTACCCTTTTTAACATAAAAATAAATAATATTGTAAAAACCCTTCATGAGGGGGTTGACTGTTCACTTTTTGTATACGATTTTGTTATTGTTACCGCTCTAAAATATGAGCACAATTGAAAGACAATGTCTAAATAACTTGCAAAAATGGAGCAACACTAACGGTTTTAAATTTCTCCAACCAAAACCAACTGTATACATTTCTGTCAGAAACGAGGTCTTTATATTGACCCTGAATTAATTTTAAATAACGTTCGTATTACCGTCGTCGAGGAAACTAAGTTTCTTGGTGTTATCTTTGACAGGAAACTGACTTTTCTTCCACATATCAATTACATCAAAAAGAAATGTCTCAAGGCTCTTAACTTGCTTAAATATTTATCCTGTACAGACTGGGGAGCCGATAGGAAAACGTTGTTACTTCTGTACCGTTCCCTAATTCGGTTTTAATTAGATTTCGGAAGCATAGTCTATGGTTTCTGATAGGAGGTCCTATCTCCAAATGCTGAACGTCGTTCACAACCAGGGACTTTGTCTAGCTCTAGGAGCGTTCAGGACCTCATCAGTGCAGAGCCTTTACGTTGAAGCCAATGAACCATCATTATTCTTGCGTCGTGAGAAACTTTATTTGCAGTATATAATTAAACTCGTGTCTAACCCCGATAACCCAACGTTTAATTGTGTTTTTAAACCTAAACAGTGAAGAGCTTTATGATCGATCACCTAAAGCCACTAGACCTCTTGGCTTAAGGCTTAAAGGTAGCGTTAACACATCAGATAGAAAACTCGATAGCATTTCTGAACATCCACCATGGCAACTCCGTTCCCCTGATGTGAATTTAGAACTCTGTAAAAATAAAAAGTCGAACACAGATCCTTTGATTTTACGATCTGAGTTTCTCGAACTCCGTGACAAGTATTCTGATCATCTTGATATATATACTGATGGTTCAAAGACGGACACTCACGTTGGCTGTGCTTCCGTAAATAACAGCCACTGCATTAAACAAAATCTTTCTAACAACTCATCTATCTTCACCGCTGAAATCCAGGCTATAAATCTAAGCCTTGATTTTATTTTAGAACATTCCGGTTAAAAAGATGCTTTTTTTCAGACTCATTGTCTGTATCGCAGAGCATTTATTCAAATCCACATAATCGCACTGTTCTTGTCAAACTTCAAAGTTTACAAGACACTTACGAAATCTCCTTCTGTTGGCTTCCTAGTCATGTAGGCAACCGAGAAAACGAGGACGCAGACAAGAGTGCAAAATCTGCCTCAGCTCTCACTGAGACAAATCTTTGCATCCGACACACTGATTTTAAATCACTTATTAACCGACATATTTAACCAAGTGGCAAACAAGTTGGGACAGTATTGTTTGTAACAAATTACACCTAATTAAACCTAATGTCGGTGTCAATGTCTCTGCTTGCAGAGATAGTCGACGGGAAGACGTAGCTCTTACCCGCTGTCGCATTGGACATAGTAGATTAACTCATTCATATCTTTTTAAAAGAGAAGTTCAGTATGTATGTGATCCTTGCCAGAAACCACTGACATTCAACCATATTTTATTACTGTGTATCGACACTGACCATGTTCGGTCGAAGTATTTTAATGCCAATAACATGTACGAACTGTTTAGGACGGTGTCGGATTCTAAACTTGTTTGCTTCTTAAACGCGATTAATATTCTTAATAACTTATAATTTTTAAACTGTTTATTAAGCAACCGTTGTACATTTTTAGACCGTTTAATATATTAATCTATTTTTTAATTTATATTTTTTATATTTTTCTATATTTTACTAACATAGTTTGGTTTTTACCTGATTATTCTCTATTCACATTAAACTTCTTTGTATTCGGCGCCGTAAGACCTTTTAAGTGTCGGTGTGCCGTAAACCCCAAATAAATAAATAAAATAACCTACTAGAACCAATCCCCTAAATAAAAAGACCAACCCAAAAGGGGTAATACCACTAGAATTGAGAAAGAATTTAAAAAACAACAACATAGAAGCACCGCCTCTTCTTCCTCTAAAAGCGAACAGTTACCTGGTTGCAGCAAACCGGAACATAGTAGGCTGAGAAAAGCGCCTAGTTAGTAGAAAAAAAGCCCCAAAACCATAGCCCCAACCATGACCCTAACCCTTAATCTTAACCTCTAACCCAAAACTCTAACGGGTTAGGTGTAGACCGTCAATGTGTAATGGGGAGTTCAATGGTGTACAGGTAACTGTTGACGGTTAATGGTTAACGGGTAACACGGTACGGGTAACGGGTGAAGGGGTACGGGTCATGGGTTAATGGGTGACGATAAGATGTTACGGGCAAGGCGTTAGGGATTAGGGGCATAGGGTGATTTGCAATGTGTGGCAAGTGAGGGGAAAAGGGGTGAGGGGCAATGGCTAGGGTAACGGTTAACAGCTATTTGGCGACGCGTTTCTGGCAATTGGTAACGGGTAAGGGTTAACGGGATAAGGGCCAAAAGTATACGGTCATTGATAATGTTAACATCAGTGATAACGGTAATGGAATAATGGTCATGGGTAACAGGGTAACGGTCAAATGTCGCGGGGCTAACGGGGAAACGGATGAACAGCATTACGTTGAGCTATATGCTTTTAATTCAGAGAATGTTGAAACAATTTCCAAAATGTCATTTCTACTTACGCTTTATCAACGGCTATATTCCAATAATCCAAAGTCCACATTTCTCAAAATTAATCTAACAATATATATTTCTAATGACGACAATGTCAGGAAATATTTCAACATTATAAAACTACTTTTACTTATAATTTTACAATTTTAAATATCAGACAGACAGAAGAACATATTTTAAAAAGAATGATATTTCATACCTTTATCCGCTTAAAGAATAATCAATTATTAAGTATCCCGATGTACAATATTTATATAACCGATCTGTCTGACTGCTCACTGCTAATTGACGATTATGGTTATCATTTCCCAGTGTTTTCTCAAGTTTAAAAAATGTTACTGAGGTCATTTGTATGTTTGCACCTAATGGCTTACAAGTGTTATTCGGATTGGAGTCACAATAAATATCGTTAGTTTAGTTTTCATTTATCTTTCATCACACGCCGTAACTTACTACGAAAGGCATTTTCTACACGAAACATCATCCCTTCGGTCAGACATTCTTCTTTATAAAGTTCGTAAAGGTCGCTGTCCAACAATTTTCTTTTTTGTGAGCCATTTTATAAATAACATTGATTTCAACCACCTCAGATTCCTTTTTGTTAGCAGTATACAATTTACCGCTCGAGTTAATATATTCTGAGGCTTATCGTCATCGTCAGTGTCTATTTCAACTACTTCGTCTGGCGCTTGACGTTGCTCCTCTCGTGGTTCTTTTGAACTGCTTGCACTTTCATTTTTCATTTCTTTTGCTAGTGTTGTAGGAATATCGTGGTACACCCTGTAGAGCTTGAACTTATGGAAGTTGGACATTAAAGATGGACTCTGTATTTGTGTAAGGACACTATGTGCACCTTTTACCCATCTGGCTTAAACGGTGTGGGCCTCTTACTGGTCACAGGAGACACTATGTACACATTTTATCCATCTGACTTAAATGGTGAGGGCCTCTTACTGGCCATAGGGGACACTATGTACACATTTTATCCACCTGATTTAAATAGTGTACGACTTTTACACGGGACACTATGTACACATTTTACCCATCTGACTTAAATGGTGTACGACTCTAACTGGTCATACGACTGTTACCCATCTGCCTAAAATAGTGTAGGACTATTACTGGCCATAGAGAACAATTTATGCACCTTTTACCCATCTGTCGTAAATGGTGTACGACTCTAACTGGTCATACGAGAGACTATGTACACTTTTTTCTCATCTGATTTAAACGGTGTGGGCCTCTTACTGATCATACATGGCACTATGTACACCTTTACCCCCCCCCCCCATCTGACTTAAATTGTGTACGACTTAAGTGGTCATAGGAGACGCTTTGTATACCTTTTACCCATCTGACTTAAATGGTGTACGACTTTTGCACGGGACACTATGTACACCGTTTATATTTATTCTACCAAAGTAAACACTGATTAATTGAAGCATAATTAAAGCGACTTTTTCTGATATTGATGTTATCTTCTATAAAGTAAACAAATCCGTCTTATACATTGAGAAAAAATGATTATACATGATTATACATGACATATATTTAAAGACCTATATTTACAAAACACGTCGGCTTTGAACATATAATCACACCTTGATGAAGAGCATCGAAGCCGGTTCCGTGAAAACCCAGTATATAAATAGTGAGCTCTAAATGAGAGCGACACATCACGTGACCAAAGATTATTTCTATTTCCAGACGAAGCCAAATGCCACAAGCGTCAACTTCAGAGTGGAAACGGTAAGTGTTTACGAATATTCCTGTCTCACAACACTAAAATTTATACAGAAAGGGAAGATCTTGTAAATAAGACATTGTTGTTAGCTTGCAATGAAGTGGCTGGGTTGCTTGACTAACAGATCTAATAATGCAAACATTCGTATTATTCACATATAGTGCACCTTTTAAAAAGTATCAGAATATCTTTTTTCTTGCTTTAATAGATACTTTTAACAAAGAACTTAAATGGGATTCGGTTCACTTAGCATAATAAACGGTAATCTGGAATTGTTTGATGAGTACATAACACACATACACTTATTTATCTATATCTAATAACCACAATTTATTTGTTCAACGTGTCCTACAATTGCTACCAACTACAAACATACATACTAAATGATTGTGTAGAAAGTTTATTTAAGATTATACTGATAATAATGCATCATTGTGTACAATGGTTATATCTGCTTGGTTATTGTTGTTTTAATATAATTATTATTATATAATTATTTACCAATATTATAATGTTCAGCCAGTGTTGTTATTAGAAAGTGTTTGCTTATTATCTCTACGTATTGTCAGTGAGGAAGACACATCCAGACAGAAAGGTAAAACTACCAGTCAAGGGATAGAGTGTACACCGAAAAAGACCAGAGACAGAGATAGTAGGTCATTTAATATTTCTCTTGAAAATTTTAACTTTTGTATGTATTTTAATTTTAAAATATTCATGTAGGCATTGATTTATATCTTAGATGCTAAAATAATCTTGACTACCAATTCCATAAAAATTTAAATCACAATTTAATAAAATCAAAACATGGTCATCACTTTCTGATAATTTTTACATCTGTAGACTGATCGCATAATTGTCTCACAATGAATGCAGAAAACAATATTTTATTTGTATACTATTTGATCCCTTTATACTGCTAATTAAACAAAGAACTTTCCATAAACATGCCACATTCTGTCATATGACTTTGATTATTTCAAAATAACACCAGTGCAAATGAATATTACTTTTTTGCATTATATCTGTTATCATAGGATCCAATGGATTCTGAAAACCGGGGATAGCAAGACTCTCAAAATGCATATGGGAGCAAGACTAAAAGACCAGTTGTTGGAGGTCAACAATCTTCAACAGTTCAGGAAGAAAATGACAGGAAGATGCAAAAGTAATTAATAGTGTTTCAGTGTTACAGGAAGTGAACTGTTTTTAACAATTCCAATGATTAAAAAGTCATCAGACTATATGCTGACATTTTAGGGAGTGCACTTACAGTATGATGATACATTCTAGGCAAATCTCATTTTCGTTTTGCATCTATTTCATATTTCAAAAACAGCTATGAATATCTTGAATCTTTTCAGTCTTGTTATTTTTGTGAAAGACCGAAAACATGATTGGTTGTATCACCGCCTCAACTCAAATCACAAGGCAATTACGGGACGATGTAGAACAACTTTATGAAACCTTAACCATCCGTTAAAAGTTATAAAAGAAATACAAAGAAACAAATTTAGTACATGTTACGTGCATTTGAATAAACAAGCGTTTTTACTAATTTAATTAACATAAATATATATCAAGTGCACGCAGCTGTGTACTGGTTCTACCCAGGACTAAATGTTTACGAGCAAACTAATAATTGGTTGAAAGAACTTATTAAAAATCACCCTCTCTAGCCTGACGTTGATATATGCTTATAAAAGTAACAGACAAAAACAACAAATAAGTGCAGGAAAAAAGTACGAAAAATTGAAGTCCGTAAAAACAAGATGGCTGACACTAACAATAACAACAAAAGTTGTACGAGTTATTAAAGTAATTAAAATGAAGCATATTAGCGAATGACGTCAAGTATTTAGGTAAATCATTTACTTGAAAGTAATGCACTATTTATTACTTAATAGTTAAATGGCTTTAAACATTCCTTTTTAAAAACGAGGCTTAGTATAAATGTTGATAGTTCAAAGAGAAAGTAAAACGTTCTACTCATCACCAACATTCCCGCGCTGGTTGTATTGTTGACCAGTGGTCTACTCTAACAGTTAGAACTTGCTTCTCATGACATATGTTGGCTTCGTGACCTCTTTTTGACATGTCTACCATTCAAACCTATGCCATAAGCATAAAAGGGCAGAGTGCTAACGACTTACAAGTCAATTTATTGTTATTATGTTCTATTATCAGAAATTGATCAACCAACTGACAGAGAAGGTGTGAAAGGGGAGAAGGAAATGGTTACCAAATGACCATCAGTAGTGTTGGATGGGCTTCTTGTGTTCACCCGGCTCTGGATTGGAAGATGTCCTGCCGTGGTGTGTCTGTACCAGATGCCCCCCCCCCCCCAATAGATTCACAGGTCTAGCATGTCTGCTGTAATATGCACACGTTCGCGACTAGTAAGAATACCCTTTGTTCAATCAAATATATTAAAGTAAATTATGTTTTGATCAGTTTGTCATTCTTCATGTTCTCGCAAGATGTTGTCTATATTTCACATGCATTATATCTTGTTTCAAATGGCTTTCGTGCATATATAAACATGATTACAATACCTATGTATTATCTGCCTCAAATGCAAACTGTCTCCAGATAACTGTTGGTGGGACTATAAACCCAATGAACAAACACACTGTGTGACTTATTCTCAAATTATGAAGTAATGTGACATGGTATAAATAAGGATATCTAACAGTTTGCGAAAAAAATGCATGTAACACTATTTTTCCACTGTTTTGGGAGAATTTAGGCACAATCTTTGCATAAACTCATGCGTTAGATTTTGAAGACTGCCTCAGTTGTTAGACAGTGCAAAGCATAAAAATGCTTAGAATGTTCATTATTTCTAAATCTATAAATAAGCATGATAGTGGTGTGGTTTTGTGGTTCTGCTTAAAATCATTATCAATGACAGAGCAGATTACCGGGATGATTATATGATTTTTTTACATATATGTAGGATGTCAATAAACAGTACTTCGTGTGATCATTTCAGGTGACATTTTTTATTGTTTAAGGGGGGGGGGGATTTGATCTAAACTATTGGATAAATCCTTTAAACCCATTTTTATTCAGAGAGGGAACACTGAAAATCATATCTTGTCTAAAGGAGACACTTTCCATTGTGCACCATTTAAATGGATAAGAAAATAAGACTATTCACATCCATTATGAAAATTTAAATATACGTTTTAATATTTCAGAAAATAGACCTGAACATAACTCACCCGAAGACACTACATTTGCAAAATGATCCTCTCAAAGGCTATCACATTCATCAGGAGGCTCTGGAGGACATTGATAAAAAAATGATAACTTTTCATACTTATCATGTACATAGGTTACCAAAGTTTGGACTGAAATGTCAGGAAACCAGATACGGCTTGCAGCACAAAAATCTTCAATTACTAATTTGTATGGCTTATGTTGACATTATCAACGATATTTAAAGGGATCATTATGATATTTATAATATTTCTGATGGCATTCTTGTCAGATCTTGCCAAAACATATTAAAGCAACAAGGCTTTAAAACTTGCCATGTAGTTTTTGTTTTGAATTTTTATATACTTGTTACTTTGTTTCACAACATTTATTATTTTATCTCACTTAATATATCAGATAGCATTTTTTAATTCTCTAAATTGTATAAAATCATAAAAATAATGCAGTTACTAGGGGAAAAAAATGCATTAGTAACTTTTTTTCTTGTTTTTATTATTTTTAAAATCAATGTCAAACTGGCAGTGTCTTGAAATTATATGTTTACAGTATTATTTTCAGTGTCTGATTTAAATATACAAACTCAATAGAATATCAGGGAAAAGTCTGGAAAGGAAACTTAAAAAAAAACATGTGAACTGCTTAGCCCCATGCACCCTTCGATACCGAATTGAGGAAGGAAATGTTATATAATATGATGCACAATGAGTGCTCCTTTCTTCCAGCATTGACATATTCAGTTCTTTTTATGTTGGCCACCTGTATACATTTTACATATGGTCAAAAGTACATTAACATTATAGTATATGTGCTTTAAAATGTTATTCTACTGTATTTTATCCCCTCTGTAAAAATGTGCTTTCAAAGTTTCTACTATTTTCTTCCATCTCCCCCCTCTTGTATATTGCATATCCGTGCATCCATAATTGTTAATTAACTGTCGTAAAGTGACTGTGTCAATGTTAACTTATATCGTATTTTCTAATAGGAAAATGTATTAAACCAGATTGCATACTGGAACTAAATTTCAAATCTTGACATAAACTTCAAAAGAGTATCTTTAGGTTGTGAGAAATTAAAGCATTGCAACACTTTTTAACTATTTTAAGCAATTTTAAGACCAGTAACACATATATTTGAAGTGTGATTGTGGTTCTTTATTGTGATGAAACTACTCAAAACTGACTTAGTCCTTTAAAAGTTAAATGGACAAAATACAACAAGGACAATATGATTGTGGATATGTTGATTTATTATCATACATAGGATACGTTGTCTTCAGTATGCAATGAGTACCGTCTTATTTACAATACCACACATGTTCATAATCAGAAAACACCATTCAACCACACCATCTTTTAAACTTTCATTTCAAACATCCGACCATTTCGAATGTGTCGACAGTAAAAAAATACATACAATATACTTAAAAAGGCCACAGAAATATATTGATTACCGAGATAATCATTATATGGTTTTGTACAGAAATCATTGAAGTGTTCAAATATAGACATTGAGATAAGAAAATACATTGAGAAATAACAAAATAACAATATAATATAAACATATAAATATATAACATATAAAACTAAAGGTACAATAAAGATAAAGAAGTAGATGTATTTGTATAGACCCATGTTACTTATCAGTGGTCAAGATAACAAAATCCTAATGTATTTCTACAAACTGGCTTTCTCTTTTTCCTTTTTATAAAGTTTATCAAAGTTACCTTCTTTTTATTGTATTGAAGTATACAAACATATCGGCTTTCAGAAACAAACATGTCAAGAAAAGTGTCTGGAATGTGGTGGTTATAAAGTACAAACTAACCGAAGAGTAAGTGACATTAACTTTTTCAATTTGTTTATATATTTCTCTTTGTCTTGAATCAAAATTTGTAAAAAGTCATAGATAAAGTAACTATAGTAATCCGTCTTGTTTCTATTAAAATGATGGATAATAACATATTAGTTGCTTTTTCACGGTGGAATCCAATAAGTCTGGCTTTACAAAAAAATCCCAAATGTGCGTAAAAATATGGAAAGCGTCATTATGTTAAATTACTTACATTAAATTCTATGCATTGGTTTCGATATGATCCTCTGTGTCCAATGTTCAATGTTCATGTGGTGCCACAAAAATAGCTCCGGCCCTGCATTGATGAACAATGTCTCTTTTTTTGTCTTGTTTGTTTTTGTTGAATTTTGTCAGGGACCATCCTTCAAACAGTTTGACCTAGTCCTAGGACTTAGTGTAGGCATGGTTCACCAATAATATTATGTCAATCATTATTAATTGTTCTGCTGCATCACCATGTCATTTCTGGCTTGTTGTATTTCTTTCTGCCTTAAATCTCAGCTGTTGTGATGTTCTGGCAATTGCTGACTCAACTGAAATAGAATCGCCATCTCTCACTGTGAGTTGTCGTTCTTTCCTTGTCGTAAATTTACTTGTTTGATATCTGACATAACAGGCCCGGTACATGGCAACATTATGTTGGAACCTTCAAGGATATCACCGAGCAGTGTTGGCTCAAAATGGACTGCCTAGAAGTATATAGCTCAACCCTTAAAAATAACAACAAATTGCAGCTACACAATAGCAGTCACAAAAGTGAAGTCAAGCTTTTACCTAGAATAAGACCTAAAACATTTAAGTCAAAGAACCACTGGACCACTAGAAGTCAGCTGGAAGACCTCACCACAATAGGACCTATGCCAAACCGGGACTTGTACCCACACACAGAGAACATTGCGATAGATGGTTCAATACTGTCTGACCTTGGGCGTTAGTAGCCAAGTGGTTATCCATTTATATTAATTGTAATTTTATCTGGTTATGTAGGGTAACAGAATGTTTTGTTAGTTTAGATTTTCAAATACAAAGCAGCAACCAATTATGATCACATAAGTGATGTCCAGTTACTTAAAGGAAGAAGACCCCAGGACATATGTCTGGGTAGAACCAGTAACACACTGCAAGACATGTGGAAGACCTTCCTACATTCTAAGTCCTTCGTTCGTCGCGAGCGGGACTTGAACCCACATGGAGAGCGGCCCAGCAGTCAGAGGAATTACAATCGTTGATTCTACCACTATGTCACAGGTGTTCCACAATATACGAAAAGAAAAAAAGACTAAAACATTACTGTTGTAAGCTATTCCAGTTTATATGATGTGACAGTATTTCCTACCATTATATTCATCTGATATAGACTAGCTGCACAATATATAGCCGTGGTTTTTTGAATGGTTGTGTTGGATAAATGAACAATGACTAGAATGCTATAAATTACTAATTTAAAAACACACAACAGAAAAGGCAGAAATAAATCCTGATTAATAGTCCAACAACATTTTGATGTTTAATTCACTTTTAACAACCTATTATTCTGGCAAGGTGCTGGTAGACCATCTATGAAATAAATCATGTTTAATTACTTGATAAAACTTATTATGCCGCATAAGATTGACTTTCGTCTCCCCCTATCCGTTTTTCTTCTGATGATCCATTCACACAGCTGCGCTTTGCTGCGCATGTGTCGAAAGTGAATCGGAAATCTTGTCATATTTATGATCAGCAATCTTGTATCTTTAAGGCTTTCGTTACAATATAACAGACATGGAATTTTGCTTATCCATATCGGAAAGAGTCGCTTTAACAACATTTATAAGGTGTACATAGCCTATTCATGAATATTTCAGTCAGTCGTCATATTCTGTGTGCAGCCAAACATAAAACAATTAAATATACAATCTTTCCAAACGGTTGGAAAACTAAATTACATACATACATTTAATTATTCTTGTCTTTGAATTATATTAAAGATACAAAACATTTGCTAAAAAAACTACTTCAGTGATCTAAAAATTATTGTATGACTTGTTTGAGAACAACAACAAAGGAGCTCATTGTTTTAGAATTATAGCAAAACAACTCATTATATCGCAGTCACAACAGCTACAAAACGAAATTGAACTGTGATTATAAATAGACAATCATGTGTTCCCAAATAATACACATTCGTTCTGATCGGCGGTAGGCCGAAGTGTTCCGAGAGCATTTTACACGTTATCTGCTGTGTCGTCGATGTATATTTTAAGCAGGAGTCCCAATCGTTCTTATTTATAGATTTGAAAAGAATGAAAAGCTAAGTGTTGATAAATTAGTTTTACTGCCTTAAAATTGAGATACTGGTGAAAATCGCCAATGCTTAGACTTAAGTATGATTTTTCCTGCAGAAATTATTACAAATACCCCCAAACAGAGATCAGTTTTTGATTCATATATTAGATATAAACAAACTTTCGGATACTATATTTAAACGGTGTTTGGATTTAAATAGTGTGGGTATATCGAATACTAAGTAGTCAATCGCTGTTACTCGACGGATCAAATTGTTTTGAACAATCTAACTCAGGACCACCAAAGAAACGTGTATACCAAATACCAAAGTCTCTATCACTTGCAGCATTGTTTCTGACAGGAAGATTTTCCTAGTGAGGACAATCATTTAGGAGATTTATTTCTCAGACAGCAGGTATGTCAAGCAATGCTTTTCTTTTCTTTCTTTCCTTTTTAATGTTACATCTCACAGACACAATTGTGGTCATATTGGTGACGTCAGCTAAATTTTGGTGAAGCCAGACCTCAGACCTATACCTGGGTAGAACCACTGGCGCACCTCATTTCTGTTTTGTGTCAACCTTACTGTCTTCACAAATTTATTAACAGCAGATATATGATAATTTACAAGAAAAGTCATTTATGTGAAGCATCTAAGTCGACGCAAAAACTGGAACAGGTTAAAGCAATATGTGAGCAAATAAAAATACATATTTGAAAAGTTACGGTTTTATTAGAAAGTTTTCAGTAAAAAAGTAAGTCAAGAGAAAACGGATTTAAAATGTATAATCCTGATAGAATGGTTTTAAACAAAAACAAAATATAAAGAAACATCCGATACCATTTAACAGGTTTCAAGATGTTACATATGTGGGAGAAAAAAAGGCAAAAATATAAAAAATAACAACAAAACTAAAGTGTACAAGCAGAAAATGCACGTGTGCAGCATCTTTACATTACACCAATCATTACTGTTCAGGTAGTATTTTTCAGACACAAAGTAAAAAGATCATATATGGGAAAAACACATATTATTAAAATAAATATAATGGGAAATAAAATAATACACGAGGATAGTCCGCATGAATTACATTCATATATATCATTGTGATTGTCTTTGAATTATATTAAATACAAAACATTTGCTAAAAAAACTACCTCTGTGATCTAAAAGACTAGTGTATGACCTGTTTGAGAATAACAACAAAACAAGCTAATTACATAGCAGTCACAACAGCTAGATAACGAAGGTGACCTGTGATTATAAATAGACAATCCTGGACTCCCAATAATACACGTTCGTTCTACTTTTCAGGTAGTGTCCGGAGTGCATGTTATTGATTAGTTATTGCCGATATTATCGCCTATATATGGAATGCTCACTGAAACATAGACATATAGTACATTAACAGGACCGCCGACTCCGCAAGGTGCGCGAATATCTTCCAATCTCGCAGCACAACCACCGGGACACGTAGAAAGACTTCCGGTCGGGGTTTCGCATGCAAAACAATAACATAAAGCTGACAAATAAAACAAACATTTAAAAAAAGCGGCCACGGAAAATGAATATATTGAAAATGAATTAAAGGTAAATATAGACTTTGTATGTGTATTCATTGCCTGCTTTTAGTTTTCCATGAATACCAGTAAACATAACGTAACCGAGTGTAAACAAAGAACTCGAATTCTGAATGAATCATTGACAAAGTCCCATTTAGACCTTATTGTGGATGCCCCGTTTTCCATAAATACTACAGTAGCTAATACTGCGTGATGGGTGGTATTTATTATGGATTATCTTTGCCTGAACTGCACGGAGAAAGACGTAATATTTAATTAAAATAAAATAACTCGGTGGATGGAGACAGAGGAGGAAGACGGAGCAAGGACTGATAGTGGAAAGTATGTAAGGGACCTCAAATTTGAAAGAAAAAAGAACCACAATCAACTATCAATATTTGAATACATGTATAATTAGATTAAACAGTTTCCTGTAGAATATGCACTTAATTTTATTTTATACTGATACTAGGAATAAGACAATGGTGATGAATCCCCTGACCCAGAGGCGTCTCTGCCTGTTGCTCTGAGACGTTCAGCTAGTACAGCGGACCTTAAACACATTTTAGAGACAGAATTCTTTCACACAATATTACAAATTACAATCGAGTTGTTAGATTATGTGAACATATTTAACTTTTTATAACAGAACCTTTTTGAGAAATATATCTTATAAAACAACTAACACCATTGAAAATGTGGTCTTCTTGGTGTGTGTTTTATTTTGATATATATCATACAGTATTGACAGACAGAGCTTATTACCTACTGACAAAGTTTAACTTATGTCATATCAGAGGAACCCTGGTGTACATATTTTACTACAGTAATTGTTGATAGTTTAATTTCTTGACAACACTCGAACTGAAGTTTTTACAATACTGATCTCAGAATATAATAAGTGGGTTTAATTGATATGACAGGTATTCGTGGCCTGAAATCACAGAAAAGGTAGCACTATATTTGTTTCAAATTATTTATTGATAACAATAGTAACAGAAGTGGTGTGTTTTGTTCTGTAATTGGTTTTATTCCTTAAATGATATGGTATTCTGACAACTGCTATAGACGTGTTGATTTTCGATTTAGCTATCAATTCAGCAGGAAAATAAATGTAAAAAGACTGATTATATATATTAAGACAAACCCTTGTCATCAGATTGAAAAACAACAAAAAAGAAAAAAAGAAATAACTTACAATGGCAGCAGACTCGAAGTGGGCGGAGCAGATGTGCGCCGTGTCTGGGTTAAGACTTAAATCTGAACGATTATCAACAAGATATAGTGTCCCCGCCATTCTTTTTTGGTAAAACCAATTGGAAGTTATAATTTTACATCCTAGTACCCTTTTACACGAGATTTACGCGTCACGAGTCAGCGGTCACGTTATTATATGTCTTTAACTGAAATTTGCACTTGGGGAACTTTTTACACCATTTACGTTCTAATATAGTACACATTGATTTATTGTGGCATAATTTAAGAACATGTATAGCCTATTCATAAACATTTCAGTCAGTCGTTATATATCTATTCTGTACACAAAAAATACCGCTAAATATACAATCATTCAACACAGTTTATTTTATTTAGGTAGTTGTGTTGTTATTTCCACCCTATTGTTTGTGTTTTACTGGTTTCATTATATTATTAATGTGTACGGGCCATTCATTATTGTCCATTGCTGCACTGCACTGCACTGGTAGATGTTGGTATTGGGATACAGTTTAACCCTCACCCACATCGAACCACGACTTCGCCTGTACTACCTGACTTAAACGGTGTGCGGATTTAAAATGGTTTGGGTTTAGCGATTACCCACAACGAAGCCGATCGCGTGATTGTTTTCGATGTTTTTAATAAGGAATTACATATTGTTGCTACGTATAGTTTCAGGTTGTTAAAATAGTTCTGTAAAGAATTATGGTCATATCGTAACCTTACCATTTCGTAACCATACAATGATGGTTGATTGTAATCATTGTTTTAGTCATATCGTAACCGTAAAAATATCTATTGGTCAATTAGTAACCTTCGAAGTTATTGAAATGTGAATAAATATCTATTTATATTATATACACTTTTATGAATTTTATATTTTAACTTATATTGTCCTGATTGCATTATTTAACTGTGTAAGAAAGATGTCCTTTGAATATTTGAATATTATGTAATCATTGGAGAAAATGAATACTTATGAAAATATTTCCTGTTATTAACACTTGAAAATAAACATGTATTATTTAAATTCATATAAATAAATTAAAATAAAAGGTTGTTGTTGTTGTATTGTTGTTGTTTTTTGTTGTTGTATTTTAATTTTCGATACGAGGTATATTGCAATATATAATGAATATGTGTTTGCTGTATAGGTGAGTGGTACACATTATGAAACCGTCTCCAGATAACTGTAATACTATTGGTGGGACGATAAACCCAGTAAACAAACACATTATCAAATTGGAAAAGGTGTAATAAATAAAACAAATGATAAACAAGTGATCATCATAATTGCAAGTAAATTCAAATGTTTAGCACTTAGAGTATTATCATTATAGGAATGGTGGAGATAATTAATAATTGCAATTAATTACGATGATTAGCACTTGACAGTATTATAATTCATAATAACTAATTGCAATTAAAATCACGTGTTTGTTTGCACTATATAATTTTAATATATGCTTGTAGAAAACAAGATAATAATTATCGTAGTGAGTGGTGTAACCCGCTAGTTTTAAATAAAAAAAATATGCGCAGCTTAAACAAACAACCAACACAATTGAGGAGGAAACTGTGAGCTTTTATTTCTAACTACCTTCCAATACTAATACAGCAAGCGCGCTTAATTGCTGTGGTATCATAATATTCCGCTCATGTTTAAAAGTGCGCATATTTCGCGTTATTGTAAAAGTGGTGATTTGAACATAGCGAAATAACATTAATTAATAATATATCTCAGTATAAATATACAACTACAAATATATGCCTACGAGACTCTATTCTTGTAGCTTTAGCGTGACCATTTGTCTCCACGAAATTATATGATACGATAGTAAAGACAAATACCTACACAACATGTATCTAACTCAAAAGTGCATGTTAGCGCGGCGAATTACATCATCATACAAAATATATAAGCGCATACAAATAATACACACAAAGGCATATCAAATAGTCAGGTGATACAGAAATGTGTTTCTGTAAAGTTTATCGTCCAAGAGTTTTACTCATAGTATAGGGGTAGTAGGAGGTAGAAATTGAACATTTTTCTGCATATGTTTTACAATTTTGAACCTCGATTTGACATCATTTTCTATGTAGGATTGGTAACAAGTCGAACGCCAGTCACCCAGAATTTTAATGCAGTCGATGGAAAGTCCAACAGAGTAGCAAAAGCTAGCACCCCTCGCCTAAAAGAATAAGTTGCAATGTCTATGGGATTGACGTTGCATAAGGAGAGACAGTGTCAAATACGACCCATAAACTTCCAAGTCATCCCAGTCCGCGCCAAGTCTTTGTTATTTGTAATTATAAATAGTCTGCACAGGGCACAATACATTATCCTTTATTCGAGGTAAAGGGATGTCGAAAGTTCTGGACTGGAATTGTATAACCTTGCTTCAGCGAATGTGTATTAATACCCAGCAAGGGAAAATAAGTTGTCACTTCGCCGTAAATGCTTAGACGTGTCAAACTGAGACGCTGAGTTAGAAAGAGCATTACTGCGTCTTAACAGACCATAAAACATCGTTAGGCAAACAGCCCACACTGTTGCATCCAACGAGGAAGTAATGTCCAAGTGCAGCAGTATGTTATTCAACAGATCTGATGTAATCGGTTTCTTGCAGACCACAGAGTCACCGAGATGGCGCCGAATTCCTTTTATAGTGGAAGAAAGTTGAAAATTATCCTGAAACGGGTTTTACAGACCTTATTCATGAACTAAACCGATTATACTAAGATATTGTTTCTGGCAAGGAAAGCTGCATAACGACATATAGTCACGGTTGAGGCAGGTATTGGTGCATATTCCTTTTTCTCACAAGTAAGAGTGTCGATGAGGTCTGTACGTCCGTTTGGTGTTTTCTGAGAACGCCCGGCTGTTAAAAAAGCGATCAAATGGTCAAGATCAGATTCTAAAGCCCAAATGCTCTCTGCAATGAGAGAAACTTTATATTAATAATAAAGTATGTCAGCCTCTGCTCACCAACCGGTTCGTGTAACCTGCTGACGCTGTCAGCCAAAACGTTTGATTCTTCGCTATAATACACAGGCTTTGAGGCGGAAGTTTCAAACTGCTGATAGCCAGAAAACGCGTCGCAATTAATCCATGACAACCGAATTTCTAGAGCAGAGCTGTCCTTATTTATAATGGAACATGTCGCAATATTGTCACAATGTACAAACACTTCGCTATTTTTGGGGACCAAGGTGTATATACAAAGTCCCCTTGACAAAAGGCGCCAGCAGCTATTTTACACGCGTCAATAGTAATGTGTCGCCGGTTTGCAATATACAATAGGAATAGTGCCGTTAAAAAATATGCATGAAGTCTAACCACCATTTCAAGTCTAGCTTCATATCCTTAGTAAGCAACGTCCGATGCCATGGCTTTCGCAGTGTATTTGACCTGTCAATCGAACGCCGCATATGAAAACGGCCACCATAAATGCACTGTTTTATCCAATTTAGTTTCCCTGCTAAACTTTGTATTGCACGTTTAGTTACTTTCATTGAAAGCCAGAAATGATTGCATAATAGTCTCAATCTCTTTAAACTTTGTCCTTGGGATAGAGAAGGTCATGTTGCTCGAGTTAATCGTGATTCCTAAGAATACGAGTTCATGTTTAGGCCACTTAATTTTATTATAATTTATTTGAAACCACAGAAGGCGCCAAAGGCGCAATAGTTCATTTAAGGTAGCCACGCACTCACGATAAGTCTTGGCAACAATGAAAAAATCGTCCAAATAAACAAACAATGTTACTGTATCAAGCCATGTTAGCAAGAACGGCTTGAGTTTAACGATTAAATATTTCTGGGGACCTCGAGGCCCCTAAAGGGAATCGCTCGTCAGTCAGGTAAGTGACTTGCTTATCTACTCTTAAACCGCCATTTGAGTCCAGTGGCTTTATAATTAGAAGGATGTATCTTCACGCTTCGGTAAGCATAAGCTAAGTCTACTTTGGCGAAATAGGAACCTTTGGTCACTAAGTCCATGACATCTTGAAGAGACTGGTACTTAAAACGATCAGTAGTAGCAAAGTCATTAAGAAGCACTCCCCAGTGGTCTACTGGCATCGTGAATTAACCGTACATTGGAAGAATCTTTCTTTGGGATGGCACCTAAGGCTGAAACGATATTTGGCTTTTCACTGAGGTTTCCGGTACTGGTCATTTTCTAATTCCGTTAGTTAGGATCTGGTCCTCCACGCGCTTTTTTTTCTGACTTTGCTGACAAGTAATTATTTACATCAACAACATTTGAAATGGAGTCGGGATCGACTATATAAAAACCATCTTTTATTCCAGATAAAATAAATTCACGATGTTCATATTCCATTGGCAGGGGAATGCTCCCAAACTTCGTATCGTAAACTGGCAGATCGACCACTTAAATGTTTTTTGACACATCCGCTGGTGGAGGCTTTTGCGGCTGCTGTCGTTTATGTAGGTAACGGCATGAAGTGCCAAACGGGCAGCTTCCCTTTGCTTTGAAGATTTTACATTCCTCTCTCTGTACAGACTGTGAAGTAATCCCACTCAAACTTGGTCGAGCGCGTTTTGGCACGAGAATCTGCATTTCCATGTGGGGCGAAAACGTACCCCCATTAGAATTTATGTTCGACCTGTTGCTCTCGATATAGATAATCAAAGTTCAAGACAATGTTCCAATCATATATTTCGGCAAACTCGAAGATCTTTGTGGTATAAGCGAGAAATCATTCTATTTCATACCGCCTTAGCTTCTCCGATGCGAGAAGGTGATTCCGCAATCACATATTTGCCGCACCCCATTCCTCGAGGAAGATGCCCAAATAAGGGTGTTCGTCACCGGTCTTTAGAGCGAGCGGTCCTGACGTTTCACTTCCCGATCTGATGACAAATTCCTTTACGCATACGCATATTTTGACGGCGACGTTTCGCTTACTAGGTGAGGAATTGTGTAATATGCTCAGACTTTGTCGATGTTGCTTTTAATGCCATAATGGTCCGAGAATCCATATGGACAAAGTCATGACTAGGTGTCGGTGTTTTATTAGAGGGGGCAGATATGCTATTTAACAAACCGTCTAAAAGCTTGCCTGCCCCTGCCAATTGTTCATCGTTTGATTCCGCATTCGTTTCCACACCACCTGCCATGTGCACAAAACCGGTTTCCTCGTGATGGTTGTTCGTTTTCCACTGTTTTATATCTTGCATAAGCAGTTTGTTGATACCTAGCGGGACACCAAGCTCCTTGAGGACTCTTAATTCCAACAATGATAACGTGTCCTTTGTTGTGAGTTCTTCTTGTCTCAGTACCTGTGTTACTTTTCGGCTAAGACCTAGCTTTGTTGACCATTTATCAAAGTTGAAATCACTTGCGTCGTCTAGTTCCTGTTCACTGTCACTCATTTCTTTTTCTTTTAATAAAACACACTATACATTTAAATATTTGTATCACTGGGACAAAGAAAAACGTCCAGTTAGTGCGGCAAACAAGCGCGCACTGCAGCTAGCATATGCTCGGCCGGAGCCAAAATGTCTGGGATTCCCAGGGGACATGTCATGTAAGCATGACGCTAAGATGCGCCGCTTGATTGCTTGTCTAAACGAAATTAAGAAACTTAATTCTATATAAATTCTTAGTTGCTGCATTGTTGCAACTATGACTTCAACAACTCAGTACATGAGCATAACATTTTATTATATACTAAATTCTTTGGTCAAATCATAACCATCGCTCAGTTTGATCAAAGCTATTGGAAACCATAACGAGTTGCAAATGGTCCCATTAGCACCTCGTTTAGGATTTCAATAGCAATTCACTCTGAGTGAAGGTTACGAATTGACTAATAGATGTTTGATTGATTAGCCAACGATTTGACAACGACAATGGTAACGATTCGACTAAAATTGTAAGGTTACGAAATGATAAGTTACGAAATGACCAGATAGCTTCTGTAAGCAGTACACATGTTTCTACTCTTTCAACGTTACGTTGATGTGTTGTTTATCTGTCGGCTTTGGTCTAATTTCTAAATTTGTAACAATTCTGGCTAAGTTTCTTTGGAATGATTACAATTATCATTATACATTAGTTACTTTATATATAAAGACAAAGTAAAATGGATAGAACAGTTAGATGATAAGCGAGTAGTAGCAACAATAAGTACCAAAGACCGGAGTTACAAAATATTTGCTAAATTCAACTTTTAACTTATTATTATTATTAACATTACATTGCTTTTAACATTTTGTATTTCCATATCTTCATAGCTTTTTGACATAGGACAAGTACCGGTAGTTATTTAGGAGTATTGGGCGATTTCCTATTAAACAATGAACAACACTTCAGGTTTGTTTTTCACAACCTAACCATCTTAAATTACACTGTACTTTATGTAAAGCAGAGTGCCTGCGGTGTAGTGGTGTTACACAGTACCTTATGTAAAGCAGAGTGCCTGTGGTGTAGTGGTGTTACACTGTACCTTATGTTAAGCAGAGTGCCTGTGGTGTAGTGGTGTTACACTGTACCTTATGTTAAGCAGAGTGCCTGCGGTGTAGTGGTGTTACACTGTACCTTATGTTAAGCAGAGTGCCTGTGGTGTAGTGGTGTTACACTGTACCTTATGTTAAGCAGAGCGCCTGTGGTGTAGTGGTGTTACACTGTACCTTATGTAAAGCAGAGTGCCTGTGGTGTAGTGGTGTTACACTGTACCTTATGTTAAGCAGAGTGCCTGTGGTGTAGTGGTAAACTTGCCGACATGTAGCTCCTGACTTCTTAACCTTTCACACCCGTGGGTTCAATTCCCTTTGTTGAGGAAGACTGAAGGTAGGAAAGGTCTTTCAGCTGACATGTGGTTCTACCTGTATATTTGTATGGAATTTCCTTGGATGAAGATATAATGACCATTGTTGGTCGCTGCAGTGTACTCAAATAACAAAACAAAAACAAACAACATGCCTTTTATACATATATATATATATATATTTAATGATACCATGTGGATCGTTTACAGAATGAATAGCTTCGAAAATTTCGTGAACAGCATATAATATATTATGCGGCAAGGCGAATATACAAATACCTGATATTTACATTTTCACATATTTTATACCATTTTGTTTAAACAAGTCATATACTTTAACTTTACTACAACTTTAGGTGAATCACACTTACTACATGAGGTTCAATGCGTTGGGGCATTTTAAACTGAACAACTTCAATAAAAAAATAGCAATGTTCTGAAAAGGTAGTTTGTGGTGATCATGATTGATATAACTGCAGTAATTGTGAAAACCATTTTCTAGCGGTAGTGTTGTACATGAGATTACACGATGGAAAGTCTTAATGTCCAATAGAACCATTATTTGAATTATTTTTTGAAAAAGATTCAATTATTTTCGTGACAATTTTTGCTAGTTATAGATAATCTCAACTTAGTTGGTGCAATATAATCCTGAAACACTGCTGAATTATGAAGTGAAATATATTTTTACTCGATTGCTCAATATTAGACTCATCATTTAGACCTGTACTTATTTTTTAATTGAAAATATGTGGGAATACATTTAAAAAATTACAGTGCATATTTTCATGTGGCGTTTTCTCTTTTTGCTTGTATATTGGTTTTCTTCTTAAAGGCCCTAGTAATTAGACAATGCAATGGTCTTTCACACCATATCTTATTGGGTATTTGGTTCATACACAAACGATCCAATGTTTATTTGCTCCAAAGTTGTGACATAAAATGAAACAAATCAAAAGATATATAAATTTCAAAGTTTCCAAGAAGTTGTATGTACCGTACTTGAACCCACCAGTTTACTCCACACTATTTACATGTCCCACCACTCGACTTTACATGAAATGGTATTAAAGTATTTAGTTTTCATAAGATAAAACATCTGATAATGACAATACTGTAGCTCTGAACTAAATTCCAATACTAGTTCCACACACGCCTTTAAAACTCATTGCACTTATACTTCAATATTTTTATTGGAGATATAACCAATCTTGGTTTGAGCAACATAACTCATATAAAAACATAGCCTTAAACTGCAACAATTTCTCAACATCCACATCCTCCTTCAATACCATACAACTTACCCAATATTACCTGTCACTACCACAAAATCCCTCCGATGCAAGTGTAGTTAATAGTTAAGTCTGTTTTAATCATGGTATTTTCAAACTTTCGTTTCAGAGATTATTGTCAGAAACACAGTTTTATTTTCACATTTTATCGAGTGTCTATCTACTAATTCAGCATACAATTTACCAAATAGATGGTTATTAAATTTTCTCAGGATACGCGCGCACCTGTTTGTCTGCCATCTTTGTGGTTAGTCGAATCAACGCATCAGTACCGTGAAGGCACACGTTTTTTTTTTAAATTTACAGTTACAGTAGCTCCCGGCAATAAAGACAATGGTACAATTCTTATAGTGATGTGAAGTATCACAACAGATCTAATTGTGATCGGAAATATCTTTTCTCCATATCAGCCGTCATTACAAACCAGAATGAAAGGACGAAAGAATTTAATGAGAAAAGTAGGACGTCATGTTTTCGCGCTTGACAGAGCATTCACGGTAGCCAAGTTTTTTAAGTGTTTTGGATTGCATTCAAATTTTAAAAAAATGCCTGGGAAGTATATAATAATGTTAAATGCTATCTTGTTGTTTCATTTTATTGTTAGTATTAAGATGCATGAAAAATAATAAACTTTTAAGCCATATTCTGTTTATTTGCTAGTCCCAAATAATCTGATAACTATCAACAGTATCAATGAATCCCATCAAGACCAGTTTTATGCAAAATGATGTTATCAGTGACATAAATTCATGTATGTACCCTTTATCATGTGATGCACGATGACAAAATTGACCCCACTCCCCAGATAGTGGAATTTGACCCTTGAAAATTTTGACTGAGAGGTCAATGACGCTTGAAGTTCAGAGTCTATTGAACGCTCTGTATGTGATTGTAATGTGGTATCCGACAGTTTGCTAATATAGAACCCATGTAACAAAACGTTTTTTTCGTCCAAACTGCCATATACCATCTTTAATAAAGTGTAAGAAACAAACTGTTCTTAGAACGAGTCTGAACTAGCTGTTAAAGTTAACTTTTGAAAATAAAATGTTTTTACTTTGACATTTGTCTGTAAATGATAGCACATAGTGTTTTTATTAACTCACCTGAGCACAACGTCCTCAAGTTGAGCTTTTCTGATACCGATTCATCCGTCGTCCGTCGACCGACGTCAACAATTTGCTCGTAAACGCGCTAGATGCCACAGTTTTTATCCAGTCTTCATCATACTTGGTCAGAATGTTTGTCTGCATGAATTCTTGGATGAATTCATTACTGGGTCACCTGGGGTCAAGTACTAGGACAAAAGGTCAAATTTTAGGACTAGAGACAGCCCAATCTTCACCAAACTCGGTCAGAATGTTTCTCTGCAGTGAAATTTTAAGTTTGTAACTGGGTCACGTGGGGTCAAAAGGTAGGTTGTGAACACACTAGAGACCACATTTATGTCTCAATCTTAACCAAACTTGATCGGAATGTTTGTCTGCATGAAATCTTGGACGAGTTTATAACTGGGTCACGTGGGAGTCAACAAGTAGGTCACTAGGCCAAATCTTGTATAAGAAATGAAGATCATAAGAAGCGGGTGCCTTTCTTTTTACGGGGCACTTATGGGATCATCGTTTATTCAGCAACCCTGTTTTTATGTATAATTTTTGGCTTACAATTGCACGATCGTCTCCACCCTGAAGGGTGGATGCTGACTCATGTCATAAAAATAATGGTTGCATAAATCGGGTACCTTTGTTTTTACGGGGTCTTTATGAGTCCACCGTTTATTCAGGTATTATGTTAAAGGTAAGTAATTATATGGAAATGCTCGACTATCTCACTTTGTGTTTAAGAACGTTATCTTTATTAACGGAAGTAATCAGTGTATACATGCAAAACGATAATGACGTCAGGAACCTTGCGTCTTCGCGCCAACGGCGCGTCGCATTGTCGTCTGCCCAGAATTACCGCCAAAACGTAGTGTCCACTTCCCGACATCCTCCCGGCCGCGAAATGATGGCTAGCGTCACTAGGTCTCGAGGGGAAACAGCTTCACAATTGATCTCGATGTCGGTTGTTCGCTTCGGCTCGTGTCAGGCCGTCCCTTCCGATGATGAGTTGTTGGATGGTTCCCATCTTCCATTGCGTTCTAGGGGTTTCGTTTTGTGTGTGTGTGTGTGTGTGTTCTGTGTTCTTTTCAGTGTAATATTGAAGTTGTCAGGTAACTCCGAGTGATCCCGTTTCCATGTTAATGACGCAGTGTATCGACCATCCTGGAATCTAATGCAGTCTCTCTGGTAGATTTCTATGTAGTCCGAAGCCTCTTGGTTTGTTTCAGGTGTCCAACCAATGGATTCCAGCTTCAAAAAACGCTCGAGGTCATGGCAATCTGGTGGTGACGTAATGACGTTCATAATGTAGTCTATGGCCGCAGTGTGTGGCGCTTCAGGAAGTGGCCCGGAAATAAGATAACCGATCTTTGATGACACAGCCGTCGGTCCGTCGCCTCTTATAACACTGTCCCCTGCGATATCCCTGCTGTCCTCCAGTACGAATGTGGCCGGAAATAAGAGTAACAACGATGCTTTGCGTTGATGACACACACGCGTCGGTCCGTCGATGATTCTTATAATTTCTCAAGAGGACCAAGCGATATCAGGAGGAAACTTGATGCTTGCCCAAACAGTTAAAACGTATCTTTTTCTTTATCACCATGTCTTTTCTTTCCAATGTTCCATATTTGTTGCAGTCGATAGCAAAACGGAGGTGGCTGCAAAATGGACATCGCGGTCGTTCCGGTCTACGCTCTGTTTTCCATTGATATACACTTGTAGCCTTCGCTGTCGGCCTCGTTCCCGTGAAAACGACGCAGTGGCCACGTAGTCGTCTGCTTTCTGTGTAGGCTGGCCACTCTCTAAGATGTCGATTTCCGTTTTCAGCGCCCGTCGGAAGTTCAAGAAGTTGCCAGTTACTACTTCCGTGGTCACGAGTCATGTTCCGTTTGACGACAGCAGGAAGTTTTTCCAGTATAACGGGAACAAGAAGGTTGCCAAATGATTCCTGACCTTGGCCAAGAGACTGAAGTCCGCGAATACATGCTTCCATTTTCTATTAAAACGATCTAAGGCTTGATAGATGGGATGAGGGTCGGGTTAAATCCAACAGGCCTTGCATATAAGCATTGATAATTTTGTGATTTTGACCAAAACGGTCTCGTAACAAGTCTACTGCTTGTTCGTAATTTCCATGTGTTAATAGCAGTCGCTCACTAACACTAGCGGCATCTTCAAACAGCAATGACTTAAGGTAGCAACATTTATGCACCTCAGAAAGTGATATGTTAGAGTGCAAACTAGATTCAAAACAATCCCAGAATGTTTGTCATTCTAATATATTTCCTGAAAAAGTAGGCAATGTTAACTTATAAAATTGTGACGACTGGAAAGGTTGGATAGAAATTTCACTTAGAAGTCTGCCGGAAGTACTGTTGTTCGTGTTACCGTCGGCGCTACTGCGCACTCTCTGTGCGGTCTCTATGTCCTGGGTATTCCTGGGAAGCTCCTCGGGTTGCTCAGGGTTGAGCGGGCGTTGTGCGGTTGAACCGTCGGCTTTGCGTCTATGTTGAGCCTCAAGGCCGCCGATGACCAGTCTTACTTCCAGCATGTAGCCTTGCGTTTCAAGCATCTCGGAATCGTAGTCGTCCTCATCTGTTTTGTTAATCACCTCCTTATTTAGCTGTTCAGGAACGTTTATCTTGTCTTGTAGCGATTTCATAATTACCGTGAAGTTTGCGTCGTTGGCCGTTGATTTTTCTAATTTTCGGAGCTGCCTTGAAATCACGGTTTTATGCGCCCCTCGCTTCTTCTTGATCTTTTGAAGATCCATTTTCTTCTCACTTTTTATGGCAGCAAAATATGTTGAAGGTAAATAATTATAGAGAAATAATGACATTATTTGCATTATACTAATCCATGTAATTTCCTTTTCAGCATACAGTAAAACGTTCATATATTGTAAAAATTGAGCCTTTTTATACATATTTTATCGTGCCCTTATACATGAACGTTTTACTCTCAGTCCTGCCATAGCCATGGACTTTCTCCTTGTATGTACGAAAATGTACAATGAGAATGATTTAGGGGCTTCCAGACATGATTAAACGGTACATAGGCACATGACCCCTCCAGTAGTAAAAACAACCCCCCACCAATGCTAAAAAGAATATGGGCATAAGCAGACCCCTTTCAATCACAATTAATTTCGTTTCAGCATTTAGAAGATGTCAGCCTAAAACCATACCTTCAAGATATCAAAACATTCAACTTAACACCCCATATTGGGGTAAAACAGGGATCCAGCGCCGTACACCATAAGGTGAAGCTAGGATAATTGTTAGGCGGTGAAATTCACAAACTTACATATTCACCTTATATTATGACCCAAAATACGAAATTATCCAATTTTCCAAGCTCCTTACCTATGTAAATAGGTAACCGAAATATGATACCTGATAGGGGCCCACTTTTTGGCACATTGGTCAAAACTCTTTAAGTCAAGCTTGGGCAACATGACAGGGTCACGATAAAATACAAATGTATGTGCTGACCCTTAAATAAAAACAGTTGTAAGTCAGTCAGTAGGTCAACGCTTAAAACAAAAGCTTGTAACCACACTAGAGGTCCCATTTATGGCCCAATCTTCACCAAACGTGGTCAGAATGTTTGTCTACATAAAATCTTTAAAGATTTATAGCTGGGTCACGTGGGCTAGAAAAGTAGGTCACTAGGTCAAATCTTAGAAAAAAAACTTGCTAACACAATAGAGACATTTTATATGTTGTTTTTTACTTAAATAAATGTCTGAGAATCTTGACGTTAAATAACCTCAAAAACATGGCCTTTAACTACTATCATTTCTGAGTATATATATATTTTATTTTATAAATTTTCTGAGAAATCTTAGCCGCATAGATAACCTCAACACTTAAACCGTAAACTATTATCATTTTTGAGTATGTAATGTGAAGTATAAGTACCATAAATATTCTTTGTCCGAGAGTGTGGACAATTTTCTTTCCCTGAAGGTAACCAGTCCCTGTAGCAATAGACATTGTTACCCGAAAAAAGTGACGCAAATGATGCTCATTGACACCCTAGCTCTGTATGAACAGTCAGGCATGAATCCCCTCTCGTCTTTGTAAACATGTGTTTTCTATCTGAGCTATGCTGCAGAGATGGCTATTTTTAAACTCATGTGACCATTTACTTTTGCGATTACGCTATGTAGTCATCATAGTAATCCGCTCTGATGTCGACATCTATTTTTAGCAGAGACCACTATGGTGCTTTTTATAGAGTTGGAAAGAATGAACAATTAAAGTGATTTTTTTCGTATTTAGTACTATCTAAAAATACAGTATAGAAGAGTTGTGTTCAAAATCGTCCTTATTTAGACTAAAGTATGGGTTTATGAAAAAGTATGCCCAAATTCCCCAGTAATAAAGTTAGGCATTGTTACGTGACACTTATTTATATTATTAACTTAAATTACATTCATTTACATGCATTCCTTTTGTTTTATTATAGTAAAGTGGTTTTACATCAATTATTTTTTTACATTTCCAACAGTTATCATGAAAATTACTCAAATTACAGCCCTGGTATCAGTAGATTATCCATTGGCTTCAGGGAAATTACAGGAGGCCCCATGGTTTAAACTTACCTTGCATTAAGGTTTTAAAATAGTTTTGGTATAGCACTCGTGCAAAGTCGCACAACATTTTAAGAGGTTATTGCGCAACTTTTCAGTCCAAATATCATGATAATGTGAATAGGTGTGTTACCATGCAAGGTTTTCATGGCATGATACTCACTGAAGGCAACACTACACCTGCTTCAAGTGAACAAACTTTCCATATTTTAACCCCTTAATTGTTGAAAACGCCGCAAGGGTGGGGTGTGTTTTATGTTAGTGGAATAAATGGTGTTTCCAGCAACTTTAGGGAACTTAAACAGTTGCTGGTGTGACAGTAAGCTCAACAAACAAACCAAATAACAGTCGTGCACTAACTGCATGTAGAGTTCAAATTTGAGGTGATCATTAATGGTGACTCTATAACTTTGTATACATTGTAATATACTCGTAAGATTTTTCCTGGTTGTTTATTTTCTGTTGAGATAAATTCTTTTAAAATAGAAATTTATTCTTAATGAATCGTTTCTCCATGCACCTGCTTACTTAATATTGGAAGAATTATACAGTCAGTTTGAAACCCTTCACGTTACTGTCTTTCGTAAAGGCAAATACCAGTTTAAATCAATTTATTTTTTTCGCAATCTCCAAGTCAGAGGTCACATGTGATTTTTCTTTTTTCTTCTCAATCTCCAAGTCAGAGGTCACATGTGATTTTTCTTCTCAATCTCCAAGTCAGAGGTCACATGTCATTTTTCTTCTCAATCTCCAAGTCAGAGGTCACATGCCTTTCTGAACACAAAGGAGATACTAGACTGATGTATGAAATGTTAATACTTTCAATTTGTTTTAATGATCATGCTATGAAAGTTTTATGGAAACAGTAAAGTCTGAGAAATGTGAAATATAAAGACTTTGTTTTGATTTTGTAACTTTTAAATTGTGTGGAATACTTTCACAATGACACCGATCTCAATGCCCCCAATCATGGTCTCCACTATCACCATGTGCTTTTTGAGACAACAGGAGTTATAGTAGGCATAGCAAAACATAATCAGCGTAAGGAGAGTGAGTTCTCATAACTATAAAACATGTGCTCACTATTGGACTGCTCAGAATCAACATTTATTGGTCATATGTTAACTATGTTGCTTCGATTCTCAAACTAATTATTATGAATGAAGTTATACATATGTTTGTGATTAGTCAAAACTACATGTTGTATCTTCTGCCGTTGCATATGATTATTAGACATAATACAACATACTGGGAGACACATGTATTTATAGGTCTCTGAAAGGAGCTCTCATTATTGTATACAAATGTACGAGTTTCATTTTGATTTAGCTTGATAAACCTACACATTGAAATAATAATAAACTAAGAGAAAACACTGTCTTCAAATATTTCAATGTGGTTAACATTTAAACACGATATAAGCTGGCTCGTAAAGTTGTAAAACACGAATTAAATGGCCAGTAATGGCCAAGGCATGGTTTTATATGGAAGATTACAAGCCATTCTGTAAAAGGAAAACTGGTAGCTGATTTTTTTGATTTCATCGTTTGTTAAGTGCTTCTTCTTGTGTAAATGAATATATATGATTATGTGATCTAAGTGAATTTTATGTAGTTTTATTCATATTACTATATTCTGTTGATAAAACAGCATGATTTATTAATAATATTCAGTCAAACACTTCTCATTGTTATAAGGTTTATCTTAATTCATGTTATGTTGTTTACAAAATGTAATTCGAATTGTTTGGCAAAATTAAATTTAATTCATACTTCAGTATTTGTTGTTTTTAAATACATTACACCGACAAAATTATAATCTTATTGTATAATTTATTTAGGAAGACCTTAGAAAATATCTACTTAGCTTTACTAGCTCACCACGGGTCTGCTGAAAGACCTTCTCATATTAATCATTTCATTCAAAGTACATGTATATGATTTTGAAAATGCGCCTATCTTTTTACTTTGAAACACTATAAAATGCATGTTTGTTCAGCATATAATTAAAGATCCTTAGTAAAACCAGTCTACAATTAAAACCCTTAGTTGTGCAGATCCTAAGACAAGTTATAATTGTGCATGCTTTGCAAAGTTGTAAAATGGCGTTTGCATGAGTCAAATATCAAAAGTTCTCACCCATTCAAAACTCTAACCCAATGGGATGAGTGACCAAGGCGTTACCGGTATATGTCAGTGGCTCTAACTGCACGCCCCCACCCCCGCCCCTAGGCATCCTTTCGAAGAAACTTATCTTTGAAAACAACTGCAACTACCTATTGCCTAAGTGTCAATGTCGAACTGAAACAAAATATTTTACCTATTACCACATAGGTTTTACACACAAAAACCGTAAAGATATTGACTGTGTCGCTGCAGTGTATTTATAAAACGATGGCAACAGAAACAAACAGAAAGTGAACAACTCAACATTTTCTGCAAACCTACTCAATGGATAGGGGCCATCTGAAAAAAGCACATCAATAATTTACAAGTTTTATAGTTAACGGCATAAAAATAGCCATTGGAGTTTTTAAGACTAATTTTGAGCTGAAATTGAAGAAGAAAACTGATTTGCCCCTTTTAACTGCCTTTATTCCATGCCAAATCATGCCGACAATCTGAAATTTCAATTTAAACAGCTATGCATTCTATTTTCATAATATATGACATAACATATAAATCAAATGTAAACCAACTTACATTATAAGTAAGTATATCAGTAATAAATCACAATTACATTATTATACAGTGTAATTAACTGTGTAACTTTACCCATCATGGTATTTAAACAATACATATTTTCTTCTCTTGGACGGCCCCCACCCCTTTTGCCCAAAATTCGAAAAGCACACTGATAGTTGCATTGTCAGTCATATCAGATGGATAAACACATCTAAAGAGACAGCATATTGCTTTAAGATATTGTCGTTGAATTAAAAGCTGTACTGCAAGTACCCCCCTTGAATGTTGACGTGTGCTTTATATATATATCTATATATCTATATATATATATATATATATATATATATATATATATATATATATATATATATATATATATATTTGCAGCCGCAATGTCCAATTACAGACCTGTTGTGATCAGTGGCCCATCTGGCTCTGGGAAAACTACCCTACTGAAGAAACTGTTAGAAGACTTCCCGGGATCCTTTGAATTCATCGTCTCTTGTAAGTTGATTTGTTTGTGGTCAGGCAAGGCCAGGTGATTTTGTTTTAGTCAATTGCAATGATATTACAGTTATACAAATATAAAAAAAACTTGTTTATTGACCTTGCAGGTAGAGTTGCCAAAAATATCCTCTCAGCCTGGCATCTCATGATCAAGTATTGGTTAGGGTCTTGGGACATTAACTTCTTGTAAAGGAGCCTTTCAGTTGCCCATCAGTGCTTTGGTGTTTCTACCTTGATTAATTAGGTATAATCTTCCTTCTTGGTAGGATAATGAACATAGTGGTCTCATTCCAATTTTTATTTTAGAGTTTGAACCTCATGCTGACATGAATGATGTGTGTGCTAGAGCTTCTTCATGGTCTATTTGCTTTCAAGTTAACCTGAGTTCATGGCACATGGATGTAAGGAAAATAGTTTTTAATCCTTATATTAACATATATATTTTCTTATAAGACACAGCTGTTCCGTAGGTTTTTAGGACAGCTTTTGCAAATAATAAAGAATGATCACAAGCACAAAGGAAAGTTTAGTTCTACAGCTGTGAATTTTTTCATGACATTTCCACTAGCATCTACTTTCAGACTAAACAATTAGCTGAAGAACATTCTTTTTCTAATTCATTAACATTAAAGTTTATAACTTGTTAAGAAATCCATTTGAAACTAAATGTTTTGTTGTGACTTAAACGGCTAAGGCAAAATACACAAAAATGAAGTTATTCAAAGGTGAAGGGATCTCACGTGGGTTATAATTTATGAAAATCCATTTTTCTTTCAATTTCAAGGGACATTTTTGTTCAAGGTACAAATAGATTGTATTTCAAATGAAATGAGTAATATTACAAAAACAAAAAAATCAGGAATGATAGTATGGTAAAAATGACAACATGAGATTACAAATCTTTCCAACAATAAACTAAAGAGAAAAATCAATTAATTACACCTTCAGGGGTCTTTTACCTTTATGAGCCTGTCATCTGTCATTGTACATCATGCATTCCTGCAAAACTTAACACTGATTTAAGGAATTTTTTAAGAATATTTCTGTATTATTGAAAATGAAATGCAAATACTTTTTTCATATGTGTAACTTATAGTTTGTACAGAATTTGTTACAAAGTCTTTTTTTTAATGACTAAAACTTATTTTGCCCCATTCGGGAATTTTTCTATAGCAAAAGAAAAAAACAACTTTTTCTAGTTGGGAATATGACACAATGCTTGCTATGAAATTGACAAAATCCCACAACAAAACAATACATAATTTGAACCCCATGTGAAGAACCCTTTGACAGCCTGCCAAATAGAAATGGTGAACCTTGATCTGTGATTTTAATGGTCATCATTTATTGTCTGATTGCCACAAACTTTCGGATTATTTTTTGTATTTGAATTTTACCATTGTATACGAATGTTGCATTACATTGTAAAACTATTTGAAACATAATTATTATCTAAATTAGACAAAATATAAAATAGAATCGCAAACAAACATATACGTAGCACATATCATCTGTCCTTGACATGAAAATATTGACCCCAATTTGGATTTGACCTCTATGCGGTAAGCAGCATAGGTCAGAATTTTCATTTAATGAGATAAGTATCTGTTTTATTGTTTCTTTTACAATGTATTTTTCATTTTTTTCCCTAGACACAACAAGAGAGCCAAGACCAGGGGAAGTTGATGGCAAAGGTAGTAATCCTGTCCTAGTGTTCATGCTGTTTTACAACACATACTTTGTATATACTTTTGTGCAATTTCAAAGAAGGTTACCAGATGATGTGTTATAAACTTAATTGTTTTTATTCATAAAAATGTATAATGGTTAAACTGATATTGGCAGTGACTAAATTCAAGATTGTGGCGATGCATTCAGGGTATAAAATGGCTAAAATAGACAACTGTACTATAAATAATTAGCAATGGACCATCCTCAAATCAGCTGTTTAGTGTTTACAGTTCTCTGCTCTGTAAGGCTGAATAAACATAAAATATTAATCAAGTACCATACAATAAATGCCTTTCTTTACCGACTTAGGTCGCAGTTACAAAATGTCATATTTAACGTTTAGTTCCCTATTGTTCGCATGTTATATTATGTATATTTTAACTAGATTGTGTTAGTCAAGAAGTAGGCGTGCCTATGACTGAATGAGTAGATCACTGACTCTACAGCCCATCATGGCGTATGCTCCATGTAGGGAAGTCCTCCAGACGACCTGTGTCGTGCGGGTAGTTCGTCCCAAAACAAGATGTCTTTCTGCACACATTTTATAATTACGATATTTGTATAGCAATATATTTGTTTCTGCTAACAACCCTATCAGTCCTGGGTTCATGAATTACAAGTCAACTGGCCTATCCACCCAGCCACATATGCCCATAGAAAAATAAGACATCTTGTGGTATTATGTAAGGAGTTCACATGGTGATATCAAATAAAAGATAGCACTAAATACGCTTTAATGAACGCTGTCTTTACAAGACTGAAGAATATCAATCAAACATTCCCCCATCCTACTCTCCCCATTTAACAATTCTCTCCAACAACTTGCTTTTTAAAATCTCTAAACAGTAAATCTCCTAATCATGCCATATTTTGTTAACAACCCATACTATAATCTCTTGGCCTTAATAGCACAGGTAGATCAAGCTTAGGGGTGATCTTGATGAGATAGCTCCATCTGGTCCTCCAACAATACAACATTTTGCATTAAGATGTAGATGGCAAAGAAATAGTATGGATTGTTAACAAAATATGGCATGATTAGGAGATTTACTGTTGTTGTTTCAGACTACCATTTTGTGACCAACGAAGAGTTTGAGAAGATGGTGTCAGAGGGTGACTTTTTGGAGTTTTCAACCTTCTCAGACCACTTATATGGTACAAGGTGCAGTAAAACCTCATTAAGAGAACCACATGTTGCTCTTATTTAAAGTGTCCCACTTAGAGGGGTGGTCCTCTAAGTGTATAATGCATAATGTATTATACATCTTTTAAAAGGTGTAATGTTATATTGTATTTATATTGTAATAACATTATCTAGTGTACTTATTGTGTTACAGTTTATCTGTTTTAGCTTTCTGTAGTATGTTTAACTGTTTATTTGATAATATTAGAATTTAGTCATTTTTCAAAGGGATATAATTTAACATAAAAATAAAATAAATTCTCAGTATTTGTCGTTTTTTTAATTTCTACTTTGTGACCTAAAAGTCGTAAAACTGAGCATGTTATGAACTGTTTTTCTTATGTGATAGCACATACATTCAATAGCACATTTCATTTAGTAAACAATACGTGTCATAGTGTAATTTACTGAAAGAACTAGTTAATCGTTATCTGTCTGCCTTTGGTGTAGACTATTACTGCTTACATCTGAAATGCTTCCTCGATGCTGAGAAAAGATGAGGGTTTTTTTCACCCAGATTATTTCGTATCACTTAAAATGAATGTATACAACTAATGATCCTGTATCAGTTTGTAAACATAACAAAATCGCTGCAATTATTGACTTCTTTATGATTACTTTATGTGAATTGGCAATGTTGTAATTCAATGTTATAAACCGTGCAAACAAATTTCGTTCACTGGAACATATTTACAGGAGTAATCAGCTGATTAATAACACTTGTATCACTGGACCATTTGGTGCTGGCCCAAGTAGTGGAGATTAAGAGAGGTGTGAATTTCTTAATTGATTCTGAAATAACGGCCCGGGTTCCGGGTAGCGAGGCCTATCGATTTTGATGGACATTAAAATAAGGAAGAACAAAACGGTTCTGGAAAAAAAGTGTCCTGCGTAGCGGGATGTCCACTAAGCGGGTTGGTTCTTTAGTAAGGTTTTACTGTATCTGCCAAGAAGTTGATCTTCTACTTAACGTAGGTCAGATGGAAGACTTCCCCACTTTCTTATTTTACGACCCGGCTAAAACACTATCCCACTAGGTGAAGGACTGAGGAGTCAGTGACCGTAACCGCACAGCCATGGGGCTGATTGTTTCCATTTTTGCCGCCTCAGAATTTTAAGCAATTGATGTCAAAGAATTATGATAATGCCACAGAACGTTTTTTTTTTGTTGTATAGTAGGATGTCAATTGTATTGGATTTTAGAAGTGTTCTTGATCTAAACTTGTGCCGATAATATTGCCACTTAACATGGTAGAATTTCAAATAAAACATGTGACAAATAATGCTGATATTTGCTGTTTTTTCACAGCAACACGACAGTAGAGGAGGTCCATGCTGCAGGGAAGATCTGCATTCTAGATATGGCAGTACATGGTGTGAAAAGCATAAAAAAGACAGATTTCAATGCCAGATACATTTTTATCAAGCCAACCAGTATTCAAGATCTCGTAAGTATCATTGTATGTCATTGTCAGCATCAGATGTGGGAGTCAGCATTCCAAAATTTGACACTTAAACAAATATAAGGTTAATTACCTGACTAGTCTATCCAGTGACAAGCTACTCTAAGTGGGTGTTGTATTATGTAAGGTGTACATGGTGCTCTTTTGACATTGAACGCATATATATATATATATATATATATATATATATATATATATATATATATATATATATATATATATATATATATATATATATTGTGCATAGTGTTGTCTTGTCATGATCAGCTTAATGTCGATTGAGTTATGGCCCCTAATGTTATTTATTGAAAATATTTCATCTGCGATATTCATTTCAAACCATTTGTTTAATATAATAGAAACTTGCATTGAATGTCAAAACTTTCTCTTTTTTGGTTCCAGTAACCGTGACAAAGCAGTATCGGGGGAATAGTCATCATCTTGCCCGCAGATGGGAACAAAAAATTTTGTGCTGCCTTGACAGTCATGTGACGTAATCTTTACTGCAACACATTATTATTAGAACCATTGTAAATGAAAACTATAACTAGAAAATTGATATACATCTGATGTATGGGACAGCTGGGGATAAGGCTTTCATCGATATTTTGTGTGAAACATTTTATAACCATCAAGCCCCAAAATACCACAATAGAGTTATATACCTGTGGATAAATATTTGCGTTTTGATTACATGATTGAAAGGTATTTACTTACAATAGGTAAATAAGAAAAGGTCCTATCATTACAAAACAAGAAGCCTGCGAGTTGATGAGGCACAACGCTCTAGACTATTCAGTATTCAAATCATTCTTATTTGTTGATTGTACTTAACTCGTTCATTACTGCATAGGCATACTTCAAATTTATAATAGAGACCTGTAGCTTTTTTAAAATCCAGCGTTAATCCTGCTTATACAACTTAAAAACAATTAGTTTTTTTGTTATTTGAAGAAGGAAAGATTGAAAGGCCGAGGGACAGAGACTGACGAAAGTTTACGAGAAAGATTAGAAGCGGTACAGGAAGCTTATGCTTATGGTGAGTAAATAAATCCTCAAAGACAAAATGAGGTACATTGGTAGAAATGGCAATTGTCTCGTTAGTTAATTGCCGGGGTATTCCAAACAGTAGGTAGGTTCTTTTATAGTTATCCTGGGTATCACAAGAAAGGTAGAAAAGTCAATATACACTCCAAAGAGCACATGCATAAAAACCAAGTAAAACAAATAAAAGGACCTACTGGCATTTGCAGATTATTCAGTGTGGACAATTAATTAATGTCTCATTAGTACATTAATACGATAATAAAGATAGTTGGATGAAGTTAATTCTGATTAAACTAATAGAACAATGTATCTCAAAACGTGTGTTTAAAATCTTAAGTACCTCATTAGATGGGTTTGAGTCTAGTTAGTGATCATGTTTATAAGGTGGTCTTAAGACTTTAACAAATAGTGCAGATCATTGTCCGACTGCTCCTAACTGATCTGGATTTACACTTTTTTGCTTAAATGTGACCATTATTTTCTTAGCAGGATAAGACTTTTTAATTAATGACCTGTTTCTTAAAAGTTTTTTTCATAATTTGGTAAGATATGGCTTAAGTTAGATTCATTTAGCATTTGATTAGATCTGGGACAGAAGAACATATAGAAATAACAGGAAAATTTTATCTTTCTGTTTTTGGATAAAAAAAATCTTAAGGTAGTGGTGGTTTCAAACACATTATCTTTTTTAAAAAAATCTGTAATAGTGACATTTATAGAACTATAAATTAGGACTTACTTTCTTGCTGTTTTGCTTCATGACTTTGTGGTCGTGGCTTAAATGCGAATTTTATTACGCATAATGTAAGCTATTTATTTGATCTAACTTGTATAAGCAGTCGCATGAGGGTTTGTCTAAAAAAGAAACAATAAAAGACATAATTGTTTATAACATATTACACCTGATACACTGTATCATTGTATAGACACATATATTAATTTTAACCAGATTATACTCTCTCCATGTTACACTTCATCATATTTGGCGTCCATTGATCTATCAAGTGTCGGTGTATCATAAAACCCAGAAAACAAAATTCATACAAGGTATTATTGAGTTATTAATGACCCCAATCTTTTGCAGCCAAAGAGCCGGGAACTTATGACCATATTATAGTCAATGATAAACTAGATGAGGCTTATAAGAAACTTAAAAGGATTCTGTTTGCAGTAAGTACATGCTTTACCTATGTATTAATCAAATACATGTGTATTAACTCATGTCAAATTTATTTAAGTTTTCAGTCATAGGTCCAAATAAAAGTTTAAAAGTATGATTAAATTAATATAGTCTATAATTCCTATGGAGTCCCTATTCATGTGGCAATCTCCTAATTACTGTAGAAAACCAGGCATAAAATGCACCCATGTATAATACGCTCAGAATATGTGCACCCATGTATAACACGCTCAGAATATGTGCACCCATGTATAACACGCTCAGAATATGTGCACCCATGTATAATACGCTCAGAATATGTGCACCCATGTATAACACGCTCAGAATATGTGCACCCATGTAAAATACGCTCAGAATATGTGCACCCATGTATAACAAGCTCAGAATATGAGCACCCATGTATAATACGCTAAGAATATGTGCACCCATGTATAATACGCTCAGAATATGTGCACCCATGTATAACACGCTTAGAATATGTGCATCCATGTATAATACGTTCAGAATATGTACACCCATGTATAATACGCTCAGAATATGTGCACCCATGTATAATACGCTCAGAATATATGCACCCATGTATAATACGCTCAGAATATGTGCACCCATGTATAAACGCTCAGAATATGTGCACCCATGTATAATACGCTCAGAATATGTGCACCCAAGTATAACACGCTTAGAATATGTGCATCCACGTATAATACGCTCAGAATATGTGCACACATGTATAACACGCTCAGAATATGTGCACCCATGTATAACACGCTCAGAATATGTGCAACCATGTATAACAAGCTCAGAATATGTGCACCTATGTATAACACGCTCAGAATATGTGCACCCATGTATAATACGCTCAGAATATGTGCACCCATGTATAAACGCTCAGAATATGTGCACCCATGTATAATACGCTCAGATATGTGCACCCATGTATAACACGCTCAGAATATGTGCACCCACATATAATACGCTCAGAATATGTGCATCCATGTATTACACGCTCAGAATATGTGCAGCCATGTATAACACGCTCAGAATATGTGCACCCATTATAACACGCTCATAATATGTGCACCCATGTATAACACGCTCAGAATATGTGCACCCATGTATAACACGCTCAGAATATGTGCACCCATGTATAACACGCTCAGATTATGTTCACCTATGTATAACACGCTCAGAATATGTGCACCCATGTATAATACGGACCTATTTATAGCGCTCATGCCTATAACTACCATACTATATGATTATGCACAGGTTTGCTGGATAAATGTACATGAATAACACCTCATATCTGAAACTCTCGCCTAAGCTGTTCTTGTATGCAAACACACCTAATGTATGCCTATAGCTTATTTTTGTTTTTATTTCAATGTATACAGAACATAGAAATTAACATTTTTATGGCTTTCCTCTTTGACAAATGCACATTTTTTGTAACCCATTGGTGGTTTTGAGCAGCAGCTCACCTTTACTGAAGAGACAAACGTTAAGCAATGAACTTCACAGTGGAACTTTTGCACATAAGGACACTTTTTTTGCAGTTTCCAGTATTAACTTGCTATTGCCCATCTTTATTTTTTTTGTTTAGAGGTTATGTACTTCAGTTGGTCAAATTTCCAAAAGGAAAAAAAATTGAAAAGAAAGCTTGAAACACCTTACTGACTCCTTGCAAGACATTCAGTGAAATTTGACAAGTAATATATTTTTAACATCCCAAAACCTGTTCTTCCCCACATACTCCTGCCTAAAGAAACAACAAAAAAGTTCAATACCATAGAGTGTGTTCGCTTAACTTTTTTCCTTCTGTTTAATTTTTACATGCTTAAAAATGAAGTGGATGTATTGAACAACTGTGATTTGTTTTACTTTGAAGGAATACCCTCATTTACAGCAGAAACCTATAGGTAAGTACATTCATGCATTGAGCTGTTAATTAATTGTTCATTGTTGTTGTTATTTGATACAAACATGTTTAAAGTGGCTTTGGTTTGTCCTTGTTTGTTTTCCTTTAGTCATGATAAATTACACTTTTTTCATGTGTTTTTGGGGCATTCAATTGAAAGTCAACTGCCTGATGGTCTTTCTGGAATACATAATAACGATATTAGTTTTTATTTAATATATATTGTGAAAACGGTGTAAGAAAATTTCCCTAAAATAAGCTTTATGCATGAAATTTAAGTGCATAGGAATTATTGATCAGACTGGACACATCTAGTTTCTTTTATTTCACTTTACAATTGGAAAAATGTATCTAGTATTTAGCTTTTATTTTACCTTTCAATTGGAGACATATCTAGCATCATATTTTTTATTTGACTTTACGCTTGGGAATAATCACATTATACTATTGTAAACATATGATCTTTTTTTACAGAATATGAATGTTAGCTTGGTAGCATTTTTCTATTACTCTATACATTTGTATAATTATGATCCTTATGACACTCTTTTACTTTATGATCTTTATTACATTATTTTACTTTAAACATAACATTTTTACACTATATGATTATAAGCCTTTATTTTCATTACACTTATGACACTGTGAGATTAGGGGCATATCTTATATTACACTGTCATATGCTTGGAAATGTGTTATTTACCCGCATGTGTGTTTCTTTACACATCGATCACTGTCTGTATCTCTATAAATATGCACATCTCAAATTCTTTCACAAAGTCAAAGTGTGTCTTACGTTCATTAAACATACACTAGGGGAAACAAAATATCATTAGATAATTTAATTTTTGTTGAGTATGTGTTTATTACTGTTATTACATATTCTTGCAAGTAAACTTATTTTAAGCTTAATGACAACCAATAACAGCCAAAGAAAGAACAATGACATTCAACAAATGTAGTCACAAACTATTTTGGAAATGAATTTTCCTCACATTATAAGAGTCAAACTTGTTACATAATTACTTTATTCATATAATGATGTGTAGTACTAGACATATTTATTTATATTTTGCACTTTTACAAAGATAAAAATCAAGGTATAAGTGAGGGAGTGGTTTAAATGATTTATAACCCATCAGTCCATTTGTCCATCCACCAGTCTGGATTTAAGTCCAAGTTTTGGCTACAACCTCAACGTCTTTCAGCTGTATGAGTGCTGCAGCGTGATAACTTTATTTAAATATTTATCTAAAATATTTCATCATTTCTGTAACATATCAATCAAGAATAACTCCCACTATGACGTGTGTTATTATGTTGACTTCCTATGCACTATAAATGCTGAAAAAATATTCTTTTACATAGTGGTATAGTCGCCGACATAGTGGTATAGTCACCGACATAGTGGTATAGTCGTCGACATAGTGGTATAGTGACCGACATAGTGGTATAGTCGCCGACATAGTGGTATAATCACCGACATAGTGGTATAGTCACCGACATAGTGGTATAGTCGTCGACATAGTGGTATAGTGACCGAAATAGTGGTATAGTCGCCGACATAGTGGTATAATCACCGACATAGTGGTATAGTCACCGACATAGTGGTATAGTCACCGACATTGTGGTATAGTCACCGATATAGTGGTATCCGACATAGTGGTATAGTCACCGACATAGTGGTGTAGTCGCCGACATAGTGGTATAGTCGCCGACATAGTGGTATAGTCACCGACATTGTGGTTTAGTCGCCGACATAGTGGTATAGTCACCGACGTAGTGGTATAGTCGCCGACTTGCAACTCTTCTGACTGCTTAGCCACCCCCTGTGTATGTTCGAGCCCCGTTTTGGGCAAGGGTCATAATGTGGAAAGTTCTTCTAGCTGACCTGCAGTGCGCAGAAGGCTCTACCCAGATGTTTAGGGTCTTCCTCGCTGCGTGTTGCAAGATTTATTAACATAATTAGTTGCTGTGATGTATCGGACGCCCATACGTCACGGATCTACTTCCACCAATAATTACCTCTACATCGTAATATGACCAAAATTGTGTTGGTGGGATATAAAATAAAACAACAACAAAAATAATTTCAAAAACAAAACAAAAACAAATGCTGAAAAGTAGAAACATGAAGATGAATCTGTCTATTTAATGTTCTTAAAGAGATGATAAATGAATCTTGGTGTATTATTTTTAATATCTGTATTGCAGAACATCCATAGTGACAGGGGATATGTACAAATACCAGAAATAGACAGAGGGTCGTCCAGGCAACGTAGATAAAGTTTGGACTATATTTCTTTATGATCTGACTATCATGGACCTAAAGATATAGTCACAAGCAATTCTTCATTGTGGATATAGTTCCAGCTGCAACATTACCATCATTCTATGATTGTAGCTTGTTGTCATATCATACACTGTTTGTATATTTTTAAGTTTTAGATATTATTAAAATTGTCATGTATAATGTCAATTTTGTCATTGCCATTAAAATGTCAATTATCAAGCTTAAATCAAAATTTATGGAGCAATATACAACCCATCATTTTTAATCAAACCAGTACTCATAAACTCATACTTTCTTTTATTGTTCCTAACCCACACTCAATTCCAAGTTATTCGTCAGCAACATAATGCAATTATTACTGAACATATTGCTATAGACTCTGGAGCAAATGTTGGAGAACCTGATTAGAGACCTCTGCGTGGAAGATCTGAATCTTAATTATAAATCAAGGTCAAATCAGTCCATGCTATGTAGGCTAAGTAAACATTTTCCCAATGAGATCGTTCTATAGAGTTCCATATAAGGTGATTGGATATTTCTCCACTTAATCCAGATCTCCCATGCAGAATTTTTATCTGTTTTACTCTTTAGTTGGACTTAAAACGTTTACCTTGTTATTACAGTCGATCTTATTTAACCATTGATGTTTGTATTTTATTCAGAATTGTAATCATTTTTTCAGTAAAAGATGCTTTTTAGAGAGCCATAAATTCTCCATAATTTAAATGTTAATGTAATGATGTTACCCTATTCTCTCTTTCTACACTTTTGTAGTAATAGCAGACCAAAATACTGTAGTTATTACAGGGACTGTAATCAATGTAATCTTATCAACTGCCGACGAATGCTCTTAACTGGTGGTGCGTACAATCAATTAGCTATAGATTCTTAACTAAGACCTGAAGATCAAAGTAGGGATGCGCACCTGACTCTTTGTTGAGGGAACAGTAGCTGTACCTTCAGAAGGGGGACTTTTAGTGTTGTTTTCCCTTTATGGGGAATTTTAGGCATTTTTCCAGTACATTAATACAATTAGAACAATATACCAGACTAAATTTCTGTCTAGGCTTTATTACACGGAACTAACTAAATAAACTAAACCCTTTGATATAAAAATGGAAATATTGGAAAATAAAGGGCAATATCATTTTAAATTGAATTGACTGTAAATGTGTATGATAAATTATGGTCAATGTTTGTAAAACTTTCATTAACTCTGGTGTTAATTTTTGTTCTTGTTATTAAAAATCTAAATGATTTTTAAGTTTAATGAAAAATTATGTTCAATGTTTGTAAAACTTTCATTAACTCTGGTGTTAATTTTTATTCTTCTTATTAAAAATCTAAATGATTTTTAAGTTTAATGAATGATTATTTAGATGTCTTGCAACATTCTATTTTTTATAAATCTTGCATCAGTTTTCCAATCTACTTCATCTTTCATCTGCAGCAAACTTTTGTAACAGTACATGAAAAGAGATGTTTTTGCTTACTACTCTCGTAGCTATTTATGTTTACCTGTTCTCTTTTACATTATTCTGACTTAGGCAAAACAGTATGTTTATGTTTACCAATCTATAAATGATGAGTCTTCATGCTTTCTGTATGTTTGATAACCAAACTTGTACACATCTGAAGTAATTCAGTAAAGTACTGTTAGTTTATGGAACAAGTGCGGTAACATTCAATCTTTGGTTGCTTTTTTAAAATAAGTCAGAAAAATATTCTTTGTGGCTGTGCGGAATGTTGATAAATACCAGCACTAAACAAAGGACATCGTGAGACCTGTTTGTAGGAAGAAAGGAAGTGATTTTGAACAAATTTCCTTAATTGACTGATGATATATTTAAGGTCAGGATACGCTTTAAATTGGTGTATAAAATAATAAAAAGGATACCTGTATTGAGGACAACATATTTAGATGCATACTCAAAATCCTGCTTGGGCCTGGCAATAACACAATAACAGCTATTACATAATTTGCATGTAGGTATTTTATAAAAAAAGGCATATATATAGTTAACACTGGTCACTGCATACAATAACCAGTTCTCACAGCCCTTGTAAATTCCCACAAGGATACTGTATACATAGGACATGCAATACGAATTAGATCTACTAAACCTAACTTAAAATTAAACACATTATTACTCCACCTCATACCATAAATCCTCACCACATTCTATCCTCACAAAATCCACCACCCGAGGTGCATTATCCTGTAAGTAGCTCACCCAAAGCATAAGCTCAGGTCAGATAAAAATGTGCACTCAAACCCATCATTGAGGGACTGAGGGGTCCAGTGACTTGGCAAGAGATTCTGAGTTCTAAAATGTAAAATAGATTTAAGTTCAACCAGACGTTCATTTGGTCTTCCTTTGCATCTACTTTGCATTTTTGACAGAGGAGTTACAGGTTGTCAGCACTAACTAGTGGGTCACAGGTGTATCATTTATTACCTCAACAACTGTGGCAGCATCTCCCTGGATTAGTAATCCCACGAGTCCCTGTGACATGGGGCGTCCCTCAAGGTTCGAGGCCTTCGACCATCCCTCCTTTTAGGCTTGTTCTCTCATCCAAGATTCAGATGTTAATATGAATGTTGAACAGAATATATTGTATTCTAAATGACTGGAATGTAAATATATAAGTAATATTATTAAAAATATTATATACACATGACACTGGGCCAACCAATCATGAAACGACTCATATATTGCTTGAGCGTTAACAAGGGAGCTATACTACACCCGTTGTTTCGACTTTGGTATGTAGCGGCAATGGTTCGCACCCAGGGCCTCCCGTACCTGGAGCCGACGCTCTAACTATTGTGCACCAGGTCGAGCAGTGAAGTGGATTTTAATCCAGTTTTAAAATGAAATATCAATAGGTAAATAAGAAAAGGCTCTATCGAAATAACTACATATCTTTAAATCTAAACTACCTCTAGACCAATGATAAGAACAATCTCTGTCACAGGACAGCACAATTAATTTGCTTGATAGATCTTAGTTTGACAGACTAGTACTGTTATTTTATGTGCTGTGTGAGACTTTGAAAATAAAGATAAATTAGAATTAAAATTGAAATAATATTATTACTTTGGCGATAAACGTGGGCGAATTGAAATATCAATATACATGGTCAGTAAACGACTAGACGAAATGGATAATTAAAATTTTCTCGGAGTCGTCTTTTTTAAGAATAGACAGTTCTTATTAACAAAGAAACCAATTAAATAAGCATTTAAAGTTTGTTAATTTGGGGGATTTATCAAACATAAACGAAATTCACAAGACTTTCATTATACATTTTACACGTGATTAAAAGCAGACTTCATGTCATGTCCTATGGGAAATTAGAAAGATATCATTTGTCAATTTGTACTAACAAATGTTTTTAGTGCACACGTATTTAGAGTGAAAATAAAATAATGACACCAATTCTAAATGGTTTCATAATATAAAATAAAATTATAATCAATTAGTGTTATTTTGTTTATTTAATCCGATGTATAATGGATCAAAGTGTAACTTAATATTTAAAATTGAAAAAAAGTTTAAAACATTAGTTTAGCGGCAAAGTGGTATACAATTGAGCCAAAATGTATTTGCTATAGTTTTTAGAAATCAGAGTTTCGTTTCTTTAGATTCTATATAAGTATTGTCAAAGTTTTGATTATTTCCGTCTTAATAACAATAACATCTAACGGAAAAGGCCGAGTTTTTGGACTCGATCAAAACATAATATCGTCATATCTGCAAACATGGAGATATTGATAAACAATTTCTTTTAAGCGTAACTTCCGGTGGTAAGTGTAATATTTCAATACGAGACCAACAAATAATTAAGGTCACTTTTTCACTTTATTTTGCAAACGATAATATATTATGCAATCAAGTGAAAGAGTAAGCTAAAGATGTCTCGGTATTATCTGTAGGATCCTTAAAAGATATTTGCAATAAAATATATAACCTTGAAAACTACGAAAAGTCACACTAAAGGAACATAACTTAACAACCTAATTTGTAAAAAAAAACACCATCGGTTAAAATTACCTAAGATGTGGTCTTTTCCAGCCTTCCATCCCAATTTCGCGAATCATTTGAACCTTTGGTGCGCATTCGGGAAAGAAAGAATGCAGAAAATGACCAAATAAGGATAAAAGACTCGATATAGGGGATTGAACAGCAGTGGTAGGAAAAGTGCACGCGTGAAGCTATGTTGCAGAATATCACATTTACGACACTACTGCCTGATAGGGTAGGTCCCAGACGAAAGCCTCATATCCACAATTTTTGAACCCAGGTTGCGCAGACACAAAAGAAGTCATGTGGAATATGGTCAAATTAGGATAACATACTGCATATAGGGAGCTGAAGAGATGTGATAGGTAAAATTTACGCGTAAAGCTCTATTGCAGAATAACACGTTTCCTTCAACTGTACACTTCCACTTTACAAAGTTCAGTCCCCTATATGCTGACTCTTATCCTAATTTGACCAATTTCCGCATTTTTTCTTTCGCGCGTCTGCAACCTGGGTTGAAAAGATTTGCAGGTCCAGCCCTAAGCTTGGACAGTGAAGATGAAAATAACAGCCTTAATAGGAAAAATGCCTCTTTGGTTTGGCCTAACATTCAAAGATCAGCCCAGTTCCTAGTTATGTCCTTTTTCGGACCTTACGTGACCCAGTCATAAAGATTTCATGAAAGCAAACATTCTGACCAAGTTTGCGCCATAAATGTGGCCTGTAGGTTTTTTTCTATGATTTGGCCTAGTGACCTACATTTTTACCCATGTGACAGACAAATATTTTGACCAAGTTTAGTGAAAATTGGGTTATATATGTGGATATACTTATAGGCAACACGTATATACAGTTGATTTCAGTTAATCGAATAACGGTTATACGCATATTTCGTTTTACTGAATAAAATATTCAACCACCAAACCCTTTCTTCTTAACCTTTATAAAAATAGTTATATGCATAATGCGTCAGTCCAATTTTGGTTTGAGCATAATCCAACGCTGCACACCTACCAGCAGAACTCCCTAGTTAGTTAATCTGCGGGGCAATTTTCATACCTTTTCTACGGGATTAGCAAACACGGTCGCTAATCTGTGTCAACCTCATGATCACAAGCCTATTCAGCTTACACAGTTACAGTCTACTGCCAATGGCACGCTGTCTGACACATCTTCCAGACAAATTTCACAGATTTTCGCAAAGGTTAACAAGTGTCAACAGTGAATGACGTCATCAATATTTCTTGTAGTTTTAATAGCACATTAACTATCCCTTGGCAAAATAGAGCAGTACAAAGGCATACTTTTTTTAACATAAATGCACCTGTTAATCAAATCAAAACGACCACAAAACGTTTAAATCATAATAAATGAAGACATATTTTAGTTCTGATTCGTTAAAAAGTAACATCTGAAAAGAGCACTTTACAATACTTTGTATACTTCGTACAAAAATATGGCCTTTTTGCTCTCATGAAAACACAATGGCCGCTCTTAAGATAAAATAATCGGTTGTTAACTTGTTTTGGAGGTAACTTATAACTTGTTCAGTAATTATCTTACAATAAAAATGAAAAGTAGATATATGACTTGTGGTTTTCTAAGGAAACACAGTGTCTGAGAGCTAATATAAATAATTAAAATTCGTAGCAACTGAAAACAAAATACGCTCATTGAAATAGTACTCCTACATTTATTTTCGGTTTTACGCAAATTCCAGTTAACTGCATACATTTCTATGATAAGTTATGTTATAAAATATGCGGAATCAACTGTACTATGAAAGAAAGGAAAAACAATGCAATGGGAAATAAAAACAAAAACAAAATCAGATTACCTTGAACTAGTAAAGTTTCTAACTCAACCCACTTTCCTTCCGGTTGGGTGCAGAAGTGTTGCCATTAATTAGTGCGGTCTGATAGTGATATGTATAAATTCGTAAGGTCCAGTGGCGTGATTGTCACGCCTCCTTATGAATATGTATACACAGACTACTGCCTACACGTAACGTCTGCTAATTGCAATAACCACACTTCCTTACATCTATTTATCATCACGGATCAAAGGCGATTTCGCATTAAATTAGCTTTAAAATATAAATTTTTGCGGTCTGATAAAATGTAATGCGTAAGTTCCGATGGTCTGATGACCATTCCTTTATAAATATTTATACACTGTCACAAACACGTAAGGTCTGATCAAAAAGCTATCTTTTTTTATAAAAGTTTTATATTTGGTTATAGGTGCGATAAATGTTCTTCAATAAGTACTTATGAGTCTTAAATGTCAACAAAATCATTTTATTCATTCTTTTTAAATCAACACAAAACAAACCACAAAAGTATAAGGTATGATACTGCCGATAGCATTTCCTCTTTAATAACTCTCGTTAACCGTATAAAGTTTGATTAGCTCATCCACACGCAAGGTTCGATGTTTAATAACATCAACTCATGCAGTCTGATAAGCCCATCAACACGTAAGGTTCAATTTTTAATAAACATCAAAACATGCAGTCTGGTAAACACATCAACACGTAAGGCCCGATGTGTAAAAAACAACCGCACATGCAGTCTGAAAAGGCCATCAAAACACACGGGTCCATTTTCATTTACATCAACTTAAAAAGTCTGATAAGCCCATCAATACGCAATGTTCATTGTTTAATAACATCAACACATGCAGTTTGATAAGCCCATCAACACGTAAGTTTCATTTTTAATAACATTATCACATGCAGTCTGATAAGCCCATCAACACACAATGTTTACTGTTTAATAACATTAACACATGTAGTCTGATAAGCCAATCAACACGTAAGTTTCGATGTTTGATTACACCAAAACATATAGTCTGAAAGAACCATCAACACGTAAGGTTCGATATTTAAAAACAACAACACATGCAGTCTGATAAGCCCATCAACACACAATGTTCACTGTTTAATAACATTAACACATGTAGTCTAATAAGCCCATCAACACGTAAGTTTCGATGTTTGATTACACCAACACATATAGTCTGAAAGACCCATCAACACGTGAGGTTCAATGTTTAAAAACATCAACACATGCAGTCTGATAAGCACATCAACGCGTAAGGTTTGATGTTCAATAACATCAACACATGTAGCCTGATAAGCACATCAACACGTAAGGTTCAATGTTAAAAAACATCAACACATGCAGCCTGATAAGCATATCAACACGTAAGGTTCAATGTTTAAAAACATCAACACATGCAGCCTGATAAGCACATCAACACGTAAGGTTAAATGATTAAAAACATTAACACATGCAGTCTGATAAGCCCATCAACACGCAAGGTTCATTGTTTAATAACATCAACACATGCAGCATGATAAACTTATCAACAATCAAGGTCCGATGTTTAATAACATCAACATATGCAGTCTGATAAACACATCAACACATAAGGTTCAATGTTTAATAACAACAACAACACATGCAGTCTGATAAACACATCAACACGTAAGGTTCAATGTTAAATAACATCAACATATGCAGTCTGATAAACCCATCTACACATAAGGTTCGATGTTTAATAACATAAACATATGCAGTTAAAGTCGGAGTTTTTCACTTACACAGTGGCAAATTTGTTATTTTCTCAAAAACAAAGTTTTCTGTTGCCAAGTAAGGAGGTTTACGAATGTGTGTAAAACGCCCCTCATTTTAAAATAATTTCGAACCTTAAAAGTCTAAATGTGGGAGAGATTACATGCAAAAAAACACGTAATGTTCGAATCACACTTAAGATTTTTAATGGATTGTAAAACTGACAAAGAATCAGTAAACACTACATATTAATCACTATGATAATCTGAAGTAAAATCAAGAAAATGGTTAAAGGTTAACACTTCGGCTGTAAAAATGGACCAATCGGGGTGTAATTCTTGTTTAATACAACGAACTTTATTTACGGAAGCACAGCCGACATGAATCTGCTTTCAGTAAGCCATCAGCAAGATAAACCATAGACATTATATTAACATATACTATATGTCTATGAGAATTTCTTAGAAAGCTACAATATACAAAGCAAAAGGTAAGAATGGCAGAATACTAATACCGTAAAAGTTCTCCACATCAATATTTGGAGGGGGCACAGAAAATTGAGAGGTCTTGCTCTGCAAATATCATACTCTTGCCAAGTTAAAATACCCAATATAAGTCATCATTTTATTCGATTTTTACTGGTGTTTTAATAATATCAAAGGTGTATTGTTTCATATAATATCTGTTTAGTTAATCATTTATGAAAAAAACAAACAAATTGAAACACAGTGAATATACTTAGGAAAATCGGAAAACTTTTAAATAAAGTAGAGCTAATTTAAGTAATAAGAAACATTGAATTTCAATACAAACCTGAATATTTAGTTACCAAAAGGCCAATTGTTTGCTGTTAATGAAGAGTAGTACCCGATATTTACACCTATCACAAAATTATCATATTGTTTTCTGTTAATGAAGAGTAGTACCCGATATTTACACCTATCACAAAATCATAAAATTGTTTTCTGGTAATGAAGAGTAGTACCTGATATTTACACCTATCACAAAATCATCATATTGTTTTCTGTTAATGAAGAGTAGTACCTGACATTTACACATATCACAAAATCATTAAATTGTTTTCTGGTAATGAAGAGTAGTACTTACCCGATATTTACACCTATCACAAAATCATCATATTGTTTGCTGGTAATATAGAGTAGTACCTGACATTTACACCTATCACAAAATCATCATATTGTTTTCTGTTAATGAAGAGTAGTACCCGATATTTACACCTATCACAAAATCATAAAATTGTTTTCTGGTAATGAAGAGTAGTACCTGATATTTACACCTATCACAAAATCATCATATTGCTTTATAGGCTGATTTAATGTCATCATTAGCCATACTTACCACGCTACTTAGTCTGTCTTTCTGTAAACACATTTTTGAAACATTGTAATCTACCAGGTGTTTTCACACAAAACTGGTTACCTATCAAAGATTCAAGTTTTTCAATTGTTGTTTTTCTTTTAAATATTAAATCCATTAGGCCAAAGACCTATGTGGCAAATAAATACAATAAGTATGGTAAACTATGTACACATGATCAACAACAAAAAGCAACAACAAACAAACAACAAAACAAAAACAGCAAGAAACTTATGACTACCAGTAACCAGTAATTTATATAGCATAGCAAAATAGCAACAAACAACTAAACAAGATATTCTCACAAGCTTAAAATTAAAATAATAAAATAAGCATACAGTGCAACGAGTTATACAAATAACCAATTTTGCCTAAACCTTGCAAGAAATACCAATAAATTTATAGATAATGTATATTAGCATTAAATTAAGGAGATGGGAGGTAAATCCAGAGAGTATACATTTAAATGTTCACTACATCTTGTTTGGATAACATCCCTTGGTAAACCGTTTGTAAATAGCATGTATGTGTAATACAGTTTCGTGGTAAAACTACAGGACTTTTATAATAATCGTTTATAATAAGAATATATGACAAAGTCCTATGAGCATTGCAACATATACCAAACTCCGAAAAGGCACATAACAAAGGTATTTCACATGCAAGCCAAGCGAAAAGTAAGAACAAATTTGTGATGAGTCATTTAACGAAAAGAGCAAACCCGACAGTTACCGCCTTGAAACGGTCAGTCGTCAATGTGGGCTGACTGGGGTGCTTAAACCGGTTTTACAGAGCTCTAACCTCGCACTTACTGACGAGTTTCTCGAATGCAAGCAATGAAAAAAAACAAACGATCCATTTGAGAACAAAATGTCTATGAGCTGATATTTTCTATACGTTATGACGTCATTGAAAAATAAAGTCCACATAGTGTTTAGAAATGAATATGGTATTATTTTGATTTAAAAAAACTACACAAAAATGGTTGACTTTAAATAAAATTAACTTTCTGAATCATGAACAAACATGACCAGAGACGAATAAATGGTTGTAACATCCTGTTCATGTGAGATGGAATTGAAGAACCAAAGTTCAATGTCCAAGTTCATTTTTCCTTTAGCTATATTGAGAATCAGGTAAATACATTTAACACAAACACTGGCGTAGAATAGTGCTACTGTTAAGATGTTGCTGCAGATCAGAACTGCCCTTTGAGGAAGTTTTACTGTACATTGTATATTCAAAATGCTCTTTACGTAAACTAGTAAAAATTGATATCGATTCCATGGCATAAAATGATAAAAGTGTTGCTGACTATTTGAAAAAGTAATTCAAGTTTCAATACTTTAAATGAATTCACTATTAACAGTTTTAACGAATTCTCAAACAATGCGTCAATATCATTTGCAATTGAACGTATAACATGTACCACTAAACACAGTCTAAAGGGATAAATACATATCATACAAGGCAACAATTTATAGGCCTAGATAATGTAAGAATAAATATTTAACGATTAGAAAACAGAATAAAATCGAGATATAAACGCAAAACTCAACAGTTATGATAGCTAATAAATCGACTGAATAGTTAAATAAACAGAGAAATACATTTATTATACAAATTTACATTTACAAATTTACAGTGTACATGTACATGCTAAATAAAAGTGATAAAGTAGGTAGACAGTAAATATGAGTGCAGAAAAGTCTACAAAAACTGGATAAAGTTAATATAAACAACAGGAAACAAGATGATAATAATTTACCTGAGATAAAAATGCATATGAGGTATCGTAGAATATCTTTTTTCGGAAAATCTGTCTGTCTGTCTGTCTGTCTGTCTTCTCTATCTCTCTCTGCTTGCTTGTTTGTCTGTCTGTTTGTCTGTCCGTCTATCTGTTTGTCTGTCTGTATGTCTGTCTGTCTGTTTGTCTGTCTGTCTGTTTGTCTGTCTGTCTCCGTATCTTTTTTTCCTTTCTGTGTCTTTCTGTCGCTGCCTGTCTCTCCCTGTCTTTATTATGTTGTTCATGATACCAGATAAATTTCACGAAATAAATAAATCTTGCGTGAACATTTGATAAGATATTACTTGAAACTGTGGAAAAGCCAGACGGCCAAACTATGTCACCGTAAAGTAAGATTGTATAATATGTAACGGAATATATTACGGCTTTGTATTTAAGATCAAACTTGAAGGCCATACTTGTTGGACGCTTTTTGTATACGTTGACCTCATCCTTAAGGTCAGCATATTCATACGTTCAGTTGAAGAACAGTGAAGATTAGCGTGATAATCAGTGCGTTCCGATTAGATATCTTCAGGAGTCTTCACACGGTATCAATGTAAATAAATGTTATCAGAGGAAATGAACAAACAATTAACGACATTCACGGATGCGAATCGTGTTACTTAATAACACAGATGCGATTTTAATAAGATACATATTACAACCAGTTTAACTACGATTAATGTAATCACAGACGAAGAACAAAAGCGGAAACATAAAAAATTAAATATGGGGGTCGATTTGTATATTGTTGGGTGTTGCATTATACTTGTGTGCTACATGTGGCTGAAGAAACAATCTTACCACGGTCAAACAAGGAACCCACCAGGCCCTAAAGGACATCCATTCATAGGCAGCGCATTAGAAATTTCACCGGAAACCATGCATGAGAGGTTCTTTAGCTACACTGAGCTATTCGGAAACATATTCCAAGTTAACATATTTAACAGTAAAATTGTTTGCCTAAATTCTTCTGAGCATGTAAGAAAAGCATTTTCCGAGGAGCCCTATAAACGAGTTATGAATGACAGGGATAGCTTCTTCTTTTCTGATTATGTTCACTACGGTGCACAAACAATTGGTGCCATGCAAAAAGGAAGCAGTCCACTTCATAGCGGTCTCAGAAAAGGCTATACTAAGGCATTCCACGTATATGGAGATGGAAATGAAACATTCGAGAAAAAAGTTTCATCTGAACTACTGAGATTCTCTCGAGAAATCAACAGTTTCAATGGACACGGGTTCGATTTTCAAGCTTTGCTCAAGAAGTCATTGTCTAATCTTATTTCCATTCTGGTAAGTAAAAATTAAAAGATTATATATATACTTGACAAGAGTGAGAGTGTAGTTCTTGTCCTTGCCTAATGCCTTGAAACTAGGTATGAGAGCAAATATCATACGTCTAAGCATATTAAACAGATGGATTCTAAGGAAGCATTCCTTTAGCGTTCCCATATCTCTTTCTTCTCAAGTCAATAATTTATCGTGGTTCATTTAGTGTTTTCAATTAACACACGTGTATGCTGCACGTTTATATAATTTCATATACATGTTCATTCAAGTTATGGTTGACCACATATATATCTTATCTGACACTTTTATTTGACATGCATTTGTAGATAAATCAGCAGCCTATCATACAGCAATTTTAGCTCAGTTGACCTATTATCGCTTCACAATACCACATTTAGATTCGCTGGTTTGGTCCTTTTATTTGTTTTGCCATTTTCTTCCTTTTACACTTATATTGTTGATATCCTTCGTTAGAAAATAGTACACCAATTTGTCCTTAAGACATCACTGTCGTATTATCGGGTCCTTAACACTCTCTCATCGCATGGGCTTATTTTTCCATTTTAATAGATTACTCTTTAGGCCAGAAAAAGTTGTCGAGGCATCTATCTCATTTATAGTGTATACTTTGGTCATTTAGTTACTTTATTTACGTTATAGTTAATCTTGATTTCCGTCAACATATTTAAGACAGCTTATTGCATTTACTTATATATTGTTTGTAAATAATTTCGTTGTTCAGCAATCAATCCCGATACATGTGTTTACTATATGGTGTCACAGTTTTTATAAGAAGTTCTAAAGCGATCCGTAAACGAGTATTAAACACCCCAGTCAATTTGCCGACTGCCCGTGCCAAGGCAGTTTTATTTCATGGACCTGTGTATGCCTGGGTCTAAAGATAATTTAAAATTTAATATTATTTTCATAGATCACATTTTAATATATGTTGCAATACTCATAAGATCTTGTCATATATACTTGTTCATAAGATTTTCTTTATATTTTCATTCCATAAACAACCACAATTACCTTAGATCTAAATAAATCGTTCATTCAGATGATCGGAAAGGACGTGTCCGTTGACAACGGTAAAATTTTCTGGGAGTACGATAGGTCATCCAATTTTCTTATCAACCTAACAGCCAACATCATCCTGTCTACGTTTCCTTTCCTGAGATTTGTACCAGGAACGTACATGCAAGCATTCAACGAAATAGTGGCAGCTAAGAAGGCCATTGAGAAAAAATACGTGGAAGAGGTCACATAGTCCCTCTTTGGTTTTGTTGCTTATAACTTAGACATTTACGTCTGATTCATTATGACCATCCGTCCACAGAAAACTTACCAACCCAGCACAATCCGAGGCATCATAGACAGTCTATACAGCCAGTATCTGGCCGACAAAGATGCCGGAAGGGAACCGGTGTACAACTATGAGAGAATATCGTGTGTTGCTATGGAAACCATTGGTGCAGGTGAATATTTCGTCAGTCGTTTCTCCTTGGCAATATCCAAACAATAACAGAAAGTAGCGATGTTACCTGAGGTCTCTTACATGGCATATCAGTAGCATATATGTATATTGAGTATGGTTCCCTATAGAAGACAAGATACAAATAGGTGTATACAATAACGACATCATACATTACAGGTAAACGCGGTCATTTTACATAGGTATTTAATGTGTCTTTGAAAAGTCAGTCACGTTAAAACAGTCTTGCCGGATTAGTGTTCTTAGTTAATTACCTTTTAAAAATAGTATTTATTTAAATGTAAAAAATGGCATGCCACAAAACCGTAGGTGATAAAAGTTAAGAATTACGAAATCTATTGCCGCTATTTTCACAGGCATACTGACAACTTTTGCCACACTATCTAACTTGCTTGTGTGTCTTCTTCATCACCCCGAATACCAGCTGAAGATTCAGCGAGAGCTTGATGAGGTCGTAGGACGGGATCGCTTGCCGACGATTCCTGACAGAGGGAAGTGCCCGTGGTTGGAAGCCGTGCTAATGGAATCTTTGCGACTTATCCCAACCAGCCCACTTCTTGCTCCACACCATTGCTGCAAAGATGTCGAGTTTGAGGGCTACCGCATCGACACAAATACCACGGTTGGTATTCACCAACTCGTTGCTCCACTCTGTCTGTAAGGCTGGCGAAGACAAAAGTCGCTGCATCTACAAATTATTGTTTAGTTTAGTTCACCGGTTCAAAGGCCTGGACTTACAAACGTTGACAATGTTCAAATCAGGCAACAAATACACTTGTTAGTGAACAATTGAAATATACAAAAGATACAATGCCGCTACCTAACGTTGGCAAGATCGCCCGCTTAACACACCCGCTTAACCACTTTGATACCCAGGAATATTATATAGTTATTAGAAGTGTTTTGATTATTGAAATTTTTTAGCGTATAACCTGTAAATGTTTGGAATATTCCATTACATGCACACAGTGATATTTTGCTGAATAATTATTCGACAAATTCAAGTGTCTCAATTGCCCGCAGTATTTTTAAAGCCATTTTAATTCTTTAATTAATATGATGATCAAAACTCAGATGTATTCTATGCGATAAACATATATACATTTGGTATTACTATTATATATTTAGAGAAAAAGAACTTACTTTTTTAGATTGTCGCAAACCTCTGGTACATTCATCACGATCCTAAAGTGTGGGAAGATCCTTGGACGTTCCGACCGGAGCGCTTTCTGAATGAGGAAGGCCAGTTAATACCGATGGACCATCGCTTTAGACGAAAGTAAGTACCTGTTTGAAACTTTAAAGAAGGAAAAATAATATCTTCGCTGGTTTCTTGATCTTAATAAAATACATTCAGAAGTGTTTTTTTTCTGATGAAACAATAACAAAACAAGAGTCCATGACAACTAGTAATTTACGCACGGTTTCCTCATTTGATAATAAAATACCACGTCTACAAAAGCTACAGATGCAAACAACATCCAGAATGGCATCGTCTTTTTTGAAAGATTGAAATGCCATAGGATTTAACGATGAAACTTTAGTACAAATCTTCATTTAAAATTCTGTTTAGAATGTTACAGAACATACTTTTTAGCCTTCAACACAATGATTGTCAAAGGAAGATTCAGAGCCACCATGGGGAATATGTGACATGGCGTTAGCTGCTACAAAACTGACGAAACAAGGACAATCCCAAAACCGTATAGAGATAGCTGGATATGTTGTCCATGAACGATCTCAGGATCCCTTAAATGAACCCTCAGATGAATTCAAATTGCAGATTCGTTTATCTCGTGGAAAACCTGGTGAAATGGCTAGCATTTTCTTTTCTTTTTTCTATAAAAACTTGATAGATAGATAGAATTCAACAAAACACCTGCCTCTGGTACACCTTTCTCCCCAATGTAGATGTTTTTACCTTTTGTTGAATATCAATCGTTTAACGTTAGTAGTGGTCCTTCATTAAAATACATGTACTTATTGGTTAAATTTTACATCTCACCAAAAACTTCACTTAGTTGACCCATATTACAAAACAACACTTATTTTCTGTAGTTCATTTCTATTTGTCATATAATACGCATCACCACAAAGATCTATATATAAATCTATATTCAGGATTGTTTTGTATTGCACTTTTAGCTGGTTCCCATTCGGTATCGGCAGACGACAATGCGTTGGAGAGCCGATTGCAAGGTCAAGGATGTTTCTATATTTAGCAACATTACTGCAGCGCTGGACATTTGTCCCAGTTCCTGGGCAGGTTGGCTCGTGCGACCCTAGAAAGAGTGACAGTTTTGGAGTTCACCTGATGATGATTGCTAAACCATTCATCTGCAAAGTTGTTGAACGAGAGACATGACCCACATTTAGAACTTCGTATCGCTCAGAATTATCTATACGATATGTGTATCGATACAGAATGACCGATATTCGATATAACATATGAAACATTAGAACATACATGCTTATTATTGTGTTTTCCTGTTTACAAATTCATAAACAATTGCAAATAGTAAAATAAATTAAACATGGTGTTATCGTTATTTCACATTTCTCACGATTTCATTTTCATCATCACCCATGAACATTTTCGGAACGTCTTGGTTTTAGTATTTTATTTCATAAAAAATTAACCCCCCCCCCACCTTTCTCCCCCAAATGACAATTTCTTTCCGTATGTAAAATAAGACCAGCAACGCTTTAAGCAGTTTCTTAAGACAAAACATGATATATAATTGGTTGACATTATTGTTTGTTTGCATATTCTATTATTATTGTGGGCCTTTATGCTTACAAAATTAATATAACATGTACTTAAATAGTAGTTCTTTTGCAAAGTACTGTTTAAATAATTATTTAATACAACAGCATAATTGCTTTTTGAATGTCAACGTATGATTCAAAATATCAGAAGTGTCTCCCTGAATAAAAAAAACAACAACTTTGCTTCTTTATTAGTAGTCTGGTCATTTAAAGTACAAAGCATTCCATGTTAAATTAATTACCTCAAATTCATACTGAGTGTACCAACATTTTCGTCAAATTGTGGTGCCATAGATATTGGCTGAGACACTTACATGTATTTTGGAATGTATCTTGATTGCGAGATCGGGACAGTTAAGTGTGATAGTTTGTCTGGCAAAACTTCGAAACATATAAAGGAAGTCTATTTCTACTGATATAACTTTTTAGATGCATATATAAACAAAGATAGAAATGTGACATGTATTTTAGCATTCTTTCGGAAAAAAAATAAAACAAAGCACATAACTAAACTCAAGTTTTGGCATTTTCTTGTCATTGTTTCACAAGTTAATAAGCTCGGCAATGCAATCGATTAGTCAAAGTCAAAATAGCTAAATTCAACATGTAATTGTTCATTTCTAAATAAAATTCATTACAAATAATTTGCGGTGGATTTCGTTTTTTGCAATATACATTGTCCGATTCGATCAGTGATTCTTTACACAGAGATAAATTTTCGATAGTCGCCATTTTGAATACTAATTAGCTTTACCCAAATCGCTTTACAGATCTAAGATATATTGTATTGTTTACCAATCTAACTTTCTTGCGATAAAATGATTGCAGAGAATTAGACAATGCTGTTCTGAACGATCAACTTCTCTTGAAAACAAGGATGCCTTATATCTCGGTTAATGGTACCGACAAATGCAGCCAAATGTATCCCAACTTCCGGCTAACGGAAAATGAAATTACGATTAAATATACCTATCTCTACCTGCATATTTCGAACTGCATTTATTTAAGTATTCTAGAAACATTTTCAGAAAAAGATAAGTGTCTTTCGTCTTAATATACTTTGTTCATTATCGATATTTTTGTCCGATGCAAAAACGTTCGATCCGGAAAATCTATCGAATTCCATATATATCGCGTACGGAGCCTTAAACCCTGTATCCAGCTATAAAAGGCAGTGTGAAATGTTTATCCACTAACTGAACAATTATAACCTTTTAAATTATTTGTCAAGAATGATCGAAATGGTAATAATATTCATTATAAGCTGATCCTGTCAATTACTTATAAAAATAGTCTTCCGTTGACCAATCGAAATAGTGCAATTTATTAAAATATATTAAATTATAACATTAAGTATACTATACTGGTATAAGAAATATTTTGTTCATGAAACAATATCGTGGTCTCGTGTAATATATGTATAATACATGTTTATTGTTCAGTTTTAAAAAAGAACCTCGTCTGCCTTTTTGTAAATAGATATAAAATGGTAACAGTTGTTTTTTCTCTTGCAGATATTTACATGTGTGTGTGTGTGTGTGTGTAATAATCCATCCTCATTACCATGTCCGAAAATATATCAATCTTCTTTTTCAGTTATTTACTAAGTAGATGCTTACTGTAAGCTGTCTCCCTCTGGTAGGATTGTATTCTTTGCATTGTTTGTCCTGGGGAAATCAAACGGCTTTCTCGGTTAATATTTTACGCTAATGAAATACACTCAGGAATATATCTGTGCAAAGGTTTTGCTTTGTTATGTATTCTATAATAATACGTGTTTAAATAGATTATATTATACATAAGAACGTGTTTCTTTTTGTAAAGAGCCAATTAGCGATACGCCAGCTGTCTTTCTATTATGTATGTATTCCCAGTAGCTTAAAACTAATATCATTGCTTGGTACGAGCAAAACCGTGCATAATTAGTATATAAAATATATAGACCACTGCAACGGTACATTGTTGCATTGGTTTTGCTGTGTACATTAAATCTAACTTTTTTTCCAATCTGCAAACATCGCCCAAACAACAAAACAAAAACGCTTAATTTTAAGATTGAAGCTTATGTACAGACAGCAAGACGAATTGTTGTTTTGACGGTGTATTGAAGTAATCGTACTCTTTGCCGTTAATTATCAGATTAAGCATACACAATTACTGAAACACATACTATGTTTTTCATTATTATTTTTATGTCATAATTTCTGATTGAGCAATTCTAAATGTCGGAAAGCAGAAGGTCGAATATTTGGGGAAATTTAATATATACCCGTATATATAAATGGGAAATAGTCGATAAGAATATATGGATTTTGTTGATTTGGATTGTTTTCTAAATTTAGATTTCAGTCATGTTCTAAGATGGTATAGTTTGCCTATACCAAATACATGTAACAACATCTTACCCCTGCCGTTGTGAATTTGGTGCATAATTTCTGAATAAACTGATATGACTGATTAATTTCATGATAAGTTTGTGACAATTGTTAAACAGCGCAGATTGTGACATATATCGCTTTCAATGTTTATTATTTCCCAAATCTATAATTAAGTACGATTGAAAAACAAATTGTTGTTCATTTAATTGTTTTATAACCGCACACATACATCCCCAATGTTGCTATAATCTTATTTCCCCTTGCTTAAGTTCCAGGTTTCTAGTCATGATTGTGTCTCCAGAAATAACTTCCTTTTGTTGAACTATTAGCGCATACTGTCTTTTGTATTCGGTGTTGTGTTCTTCTGATGATCTGTTTTCGGTCTTTTATGCATACACGAAATTACAATTCTAGTTATTCCATGTGTGCTCATATTTTTGCAAGTTTAATTTAGAACTCATCATTTGCTTCTAGCATTTTTCGAATCTTATAGTGTGTGAATCAATATAGTTCATGTTAACCTTTACATATCAAATTTACCTCAATTATGTCAATTTTGTGTTGTTCTTCTAAAAGAAATAATACTTCCATCTCTTCTATATACCAAGTTGACTTAATATTTTAATTACGTCACTAACGATTTCATAACTTCTCTAAGACAATGTCAGCGCTTGGACATTTTGTATTTATTCAAATAGATCGGCTTTCTTTTCATTGCTTGCATTTAAGTAACCCCAGGAAGTGCTTTTGCCGACTGACCGTTCCTAGGCAATAACTGTTTGGTTTGCACTTTTTGTTTAAGTTTAATGATTCATCAGAGATTTCTTCTTACTTTTACATCCGACTTGCACGTGAATGCCTTTGTTTTGTGCCTTTTCAAATTTTGGTATAGGTTGCAATGCTCATAGTACTTTGTCATATTTTCTTACTGCATGAAACCTGATGAACGATTGTATCAACATAAATGTTTAGGTACTAGGATGCGTTTTTAACTGCACGACTTTATTCTGCACCGGACACGGGCCGATTTAAATCGATGACTTTATAATCGCTGAAAAATTGTCGGGCCCGAAACAAATCGCTACCCATGACGTAAAGAGTGCAAAAGAGACGTCATTTCCTTAAATTCCTTCTCAATTAAAAAAACAACACATACATGATACCAGTCAAGAATTGTAATAGCCGTCTACGAAAAGTTTATTGAGTTCATGCTGCTCAAAAGTGTCATTTTATTCGTCTATGAAGAAACACAAAGAACAAAAATAATTGGGAAAGACATTGCTCAGAAGATAAAGAATCAATGAACAGTAAGTACAGACTGCTGAGTATTATGTCTTGGATGTTTTGTAAGCAAATTTATTTTGGTTACATTTTGACAACGCCATTTTGCGGTCGAAACACAGGCGCATCTTTGTTTTCATTTTATCTGTAAACGTTAATGGCGCGGAAAGAACCATCTTATCGGCGCAGATAAATTATGCACTCAAAGGTAGGCTTTATGGAATCTTGGCTTAACGTTATTATTCCTATTACGTCAAAATTTTGCGTTACTGTCACCAGACGAAAAGAATGAACCGAATGAAAGAGAAAAAATAGTACCAAAAGTAGACCCTTTGTCAAGTGGCATTCTGTGTTGAAAATATGATCCTTGGTTAACTTTGATAAAGATGAGTTGTGGAAAGACATTACGAGAAGGTCAGGTTTAAACACGTTGATATTTTCTTATTTGCTTTTTCTACAGTATATCATATCGAGCTTTATAAAACAGTCTTGATTAATCTTAATATGTGTCAATTAGAACGTGTGAAGATAGTTCATTGTGGACTATAAAATAACGCTAATGCAAAGAATTAGTAAACATAAGTCTAAATGTAACGCTAAATTAACATACATCGTTATACCCTGGACAATTTAATGGCAGTTATATAACACAACCGTCACTTAAAGACATTATTATTACAAGAAACATTGGCACACCCCAATTATTTAGTGGTGTTACTTTTAGCTAGTGATCATTACAAAGAAATATCTAGACATTGTTCTGTAAAATAAACTGTGCGCATTCGTTAGCAATTTATATAATGAAATATTTTAAGTATATTTTAAGTTTGCAGTTAGAAATACTTACAGAGGACCCTTTCTGCATTGAAACCTAGAGCTTCAAAATGAAAAGTAAATCTTATTTTGTTTTGCAATATTTCACACAAGTCCTCTGGTTGAAACCTTATATAGCCACAATATACCAAAGTAGATAAAATGGTGGTGGTATGCGCCTTGGCGTTCAAGCAAATATAATGGTACTTCTATGACTAGTCTGCTAGGCGTTAGGATATTGTGTGATTTAACTGGGTGTGATATCATGCCAGGTATTCATAGCGTGTTATACATAGCGAGGAAAGCACTATATTTGCTCATGAATCAGACATTTCCTTTCTTTTCACAGACTAGTTTAAATTAACTCTATATAAATGCATTATTTAATATATTTTCAGACATTGTAACAGTAATGTTTATGTACCAAATTTATGCATGCTGCAGTCTGTCTCATATCTGTGTGAAGTCGCAAAACACTTTGAAGGTATCATTTGATTTATGTTTCAATATATCTAAGATTTGAAAGGCTGTGTGTGTGAATTAAAATAAATTCACAAATAAGACCATTTGATAAAATCTAAAAACAATGAATGCTGTTTTGTTTTTAAAAGTGCTTTATCAACAACAATTATGGTCAATGTTTTCATTGCGGGTATTGCATGTTCAAATCTTGGATTTACCAGAGCACTCTCATCAAGACTTTCAACAAAATCTGCTGGTTTTGAAGACTTTAGGCAGTTTGTGCACCAGGAATGGTCTGGCCACAGAAACTGACTTTCTTTGCCACTTTGATGTGTTTGGTTCATTACAGACAGCAATTTGAAAGGTTTTGGACAATCTACAGGCTTTGTAGCAATCAGGCTTGGTTGAAGTTCATGTTCCAACTAAACTTGTGTTTCATGTAGAACCAAACAACTATTGAGTTTAAAACTTCAACGTTTTATCCAATCTTCATCTTGTCAATTTTAGTTGAGATGAACACAGTTTGTAAAGTTAGCATTAAGTTACATTGTGCTAAAAGTGAAATTTTGATGATCACGTGATTAATGAATAGCAATTACCTGTTAAATACTTTTAATCCAATTTGAAAATTTAATTATCAGTCCATCATCAGTTATATTACCGGCATTCAAGATCTAAATACCGACACCTTTTCTGCTGTGCCTAATCCTTAACTGACTGAGTTTACAAATCCATTCACACATTCACTACCCCGCAGCCACTTGTAATGTAATGTAAGTCATCTATTATAATGAGCGCCTATGTAACAGAGAAAATGTGCATCCTGTCAGGGGCCCAAACATGGGATAAATCGTGATATGGAGAATGCTCAAACAATTTTGTAGAGAGCACATTCCCATCCTTTTACCAAGATTGGAATATGTTATAAGTATTTTGTAAATGTAATTTAAGTTATTTCTTTTATCACGTTTCTAAAACAAGTCGTAACATTGTTTGCTTCTGTGCGCATGTCGTAATATTTTAATGTCATCATGAACTGAATAAAAGGACAGAAATGAGACAATGAACACATTGTTAAAGTACTTTTATCAAAGCTATATATAATATAAAATATTTATAACAAAGGACTTATAAAAGTGAAATAAGTAGCCTGAGCTTAAAGTGGCATGAACAATGGTGGTCTAATTCTTAATAAAACCACAATGATTGTTACATAAAAATGTCTCCACTGATAACTACTTCTGGTAAAGATTTCTGTTCCTCAAAATACTGTACTAATTTTTAAATGTGGAAACACTAGAAAAGCTCAGTTGTTAACACCAGTCATATACAGGTAAATTAAGTATCAAAAATGGAAGGCACCTGTAGCTAAGTGACAAGCCACAGAAATGTAATTCTTTTCCCTCTTAGTGCAAGGACTAGAGTCTGTTTCAGGAAGTGCAAGGACTAGAGTCTGTTTCAGGAAGTGCAAGGACTAGAGTCTGTTTCAGGATGTGCAAGGACTAGAGTCTGTTTCAGGATGTGCAAGGACTAGTGTCTGTTTCAGGAAGTGCAAGGACTAGAGTCTGTTTCAGGACGAAAGCTTTTATTTGGGGAGATCATCCTGCTGACATGCAGTGACTGGTTGTTTTATCCAGACTTTTGTCTGGGGTCTTTAGAACTTATCTACAACAGTTTGAAATGTTCTATAGTTTAAACATATTTTAAAAAACTGATATGCCAGTCTTATGAAGCAGCTGTAAATATGAAAAAAAGCAGAAGAGACAAATGTAGGAAGAGAAAACTGTAGTCAAAGAAAATGTTTGGTTTTTGTAAAGTAACATTCTTGAATGTCAGTCCAGTGCTCTACTGACTACATTACTCAGTCTTTCCTCAGGCTTGTTTTTATTTAGTTTTAATTATACAATGCAACTGGAACAATGTTGATATTAAGAAATCAACATAACCTATGTTATGATTTCAACAGGTTTCAATCAGAGCTTATATAAGTTTATTTAAGATTATTTGGATTTAAGCCAAGTTAAATGGGCGTAATGTAATGGTCACTATTAAAACTCAAGCATTTACCTGACAACTGAGTATATGTTAACATTTTGCAATCAAGTTTTCTGTTACTATATTTTTCCTTAATACCAACTGTATTTTGGCAGTTGTATCCTTTATAATACAGAGAGAAATACAAAACTTTATATTTAATTAGGTTTCAATTGACCAGTGTTCACTTTTGACCAGCATAGACCATATCTGGAGTATTGATGTGACTTTATTTACCAGTTTAAGTTAACAGTACGGGCAGTCAATTTAAGTTAACCTGATCTATTTTTCAATCACATTAACTAAACTATATCTATGCCCTTAAAAGAAATAAATAAATGCATTATACCAATTATACAAAATGCATATATGAACATTGTTAAGAGCTTTTTTAACAGATATATTGTATCGCATTTAGCTATTACGATATCTACATCATTAAAACAATTCGAATGTTGTAACACAATTCAAAATTATTGCATTTAACTTAAGAAATAATATTTTTAAAGCTAGAAAAATGTACACTAAATAATAACTTTATAAAAGCTGCTAAAAAGCAACTCAGTCACAGTTGGTCATTTTTGCATAAATTTTAAATTCTGTTCAAAGCAACAACAAAACAAGATTAAATGTGAAGATAATGTAGAAAACTATGTTGTCCTTTATTTGGGACAAAAGCACTGCCATGATTTGTAAACATTTTAAGCAGCTTTGAGCTAAATAACCTATTACAGGAATATATGTCATGTGTGCGAGCTTATGTGTGTCAGAATCAGTGCAAAGATTGGAATGATAGTGATGCTGTGTGATTCTATGTGTTGTGTAACAAATACAAAATTGTGTCCAAATTGTTTTATTTAGGGAATTATGCATTTTACTGCGCAAGCAAAAGGTGTCAACATGGGTTGAAATGTGGCACAGTAGACCCAACAAGATAATTGGCTTAAAGTTATTACCTTTTGACTAATGACAATGTTATCATAAAATTATATAGCTAGTTGATAGGGCCGCCTGTGCCCGAGCGGTTAGAGTAACTGACTTGTAACTCCTCAGCCCATCACCGTGCGGGTCCGAGTTCCGATCGAGGCGAGAACTTATATGTGGGAAGGTTTTCCACCTAACTTGTGGTATGCCGATGGTTCTACCCAGGCATACATCTGGGGTTTTCCTCCACCAATAATTAGCTGGACGTCACCAATATGACAATAAATGCGTCAGTGCGATGTAGCAAAAACAAACAAGTGGATATCAAACCCAAGTAGAGCCTTATACAGTAAATCTTCATGGTCATTGTAATTTTCAAATTTTGATACATGTTACTTGACCATCTCGAACTGGTGCAGGGTATCAGCTGATTCTATGTGGATCATTAGGGTGTAGATATTTTGGATTTATTGCAAGTAATCTATTTAATCTCATGACAACACCTTGACACACTGTTTCATAGAAACACGAAACACTACGGTAGATATCTCCCTCCTTGCCTGGAAACACTTCCCACCTATTGCTGTTGTAGCTGGAAAAAGGGTCAACACAGACGGATTTGTTTTCATAACCCTAAATAATAAAAGACATTGTTAAGGTGGCCCATGGCTGAATTGGCTAAGCTTGTAAGTTTTTGTTTGTTCTGTGGGCCTTTTACAGCATGGGTTTAAGTCTTGTTCGGGAGAAACAATTTAATGTAAGGGGGTTGTCAGCTGATCTGCGATGTGCCACCGGTTCTTCTTTCAACGATTATTGTTGGACCAGTATCAGTGCAATATTATAAGTATATTTCAATAAACTCAACAATAATTATATATTGTTCAATGCATCTTTGGTTATCATCTCATGTTCTATTTATTTTGTCTTTTATACCTATCCGCAAATATTAATATACTGTACGAAAAATATTTATTTATATTTCATACAGGCAGTAAAGACTGATATGCAAGAACATGTGAGGAAAAAAGTAGAATCTGACTAAATAGCTCTAAAAAGTATGATTTCAGGTTAACTGTTTCGAAAAAAACTTTAAAGAAAATTAACAACCGTTGTTGTTTCAAAGTAATATCATAACTAATGTTACTTTTTACATGCAACAGTGCTGAAAGAATATAGTAGGGTTTTTGTGTTTGTCACATCGCACAGACACAATCATAGTCATATGTACAATGTCCAGCTATTATTGTTGGAGGCAAACCCCAAGTAACATGTCTGGTTAGAACCAACGGCTCATCTCAAGTGACGTCAGCTGGATGGCCTCCCCACTTGACAGAAAGGTCTCACCTTGACCGAGACTCAAACCCATGCAATGAGGGGCTGAGGAGTAATACCAAACAATCATCATTAGAAGGCTATAACTTTTAAGTCGTAAAAACTCATTATTCTGACTTTTTGGTAACAGAAAAAATATATGTGAACAATTAATGAACAGAGTAGCTCCTGAGACATACGAAGAATGTCAGATATAGGTTTACAATAATAATTTAGGATTTTTACTAGTTTCATTCTTGGGCAAATTCAACTCATAACCGACGAAAAATCGTTCAAACAAGTGATTAGAAAGACCCAACATGTGTGCTGCAAGCTAGCTAGCTGTTAACTTTTTCAGGACACACACTCTGGTCCATGCTGGTCTTAAAATGCTAGGTGACTGAGGGGTTTTGTGTCAGCCAATAATATAGTTGTAACTGGATCCCAGTCCTTTGTTCATGTTAAGCATGTCATGTTAAAGTCCTAAAAATATCTTTGAACTTACCTTGTGCTTTCAACATTATTTTTCTGCAATGACTTGTCAGTGCAAATATTGTGACCAATTGTTGCCATCAGATGCCTCATTCTGGACAATACATCGGTGCAGGAGATGCATTTCCAACACACATGAGTATAAGCTGCCTGAACACTTCAGTCTGTGCTTCTGCAAAACAGGACAAAGAATATTACAATATATTAACTTTTTAATGCTGCATTTTCACTCTTTTTTATGTTATCATACTGAAGATGATCATTTATTTACAAAATCTATTTATTTACAAGCATTTGTTGAAAAAGTGAAAAAAAAAGCCAACCACATCACCATTCTTTCACTTGAAAAAAAGTGTTATTGCTACAAACATTTTGTTATCATACATAATTTTAACTAAGGGAGACCTCCAAGGTCAAGAGGTAAAGGTTAAGGCTTGCAACTCCTTTGTTATTTAAGCCTTTTACTGTTAGGGTACGAGTGCGAGTCAGGGCAAACAACTTGATGAGAGAAGGTCTTTTGACTTGCGTTGTCCCGGTGGTTCTACACACATAGGTTTAGAGTCGTCCCCCGCCAAAACAGTCGGACATCGCTATAATATTCAACATTGTGTTGTTTCAAAGTACTTTAAAAAATTGAAACAATTTCAGCCTATTCTAAGAGAAGTACCCATATTATATTATACAAATCATTACTTATTGAGAGATACTGTACTATGAGCAAAGTTGTCGTATAAGTCTTTTAAAGGCAACACTATACCGGCAACTGGCCACGTGGTGTACCCTCATTAACACTAAATTTCTAAAGGTGGCACCCACGGTAGAATCACCAACTAGTAAATCCTCAAATTGCCCGCCTGTTTTTTATGTGTGTTGTAGTTCTGGCTGGGACCAAGAATTTGTTCTTCCAAAGGTCTTCCAGCTGACCTGCCTTACACCAGTGGTTTTACCAAGGCGTATTTCTCCACCATAAGTTGGCTATCACTATAAAAACCATAATTTGGTAATAGTAATGTATTTCATAAACAAACACATGGAACGCAGATGACAGGGACAAAATATTTTGTTTGTTTATTGGGTTTGTCGTCCCATCTACAGTATTTCAGTTATCTGGAAACAGTGTCCACTTGAAGCAGATATAGTGCTGAGTTCCTTGTGTATAGCATGTCATGAACGTTTGGCATGATACCACTACCTGCCATATTATCCTGATACAGGGGCAATTAGTCTTATATTACCCTTATATTTGCTTGAGCATTAGCAAGCAGCTATACCACTTCCATTTTTAACGGTTTTGGTATGTCGTGGCCCAGGATTAAACCTGGGGCCTCCGGAACTTGGAGCCGACGCTCTACCGATTGCTCTACCTGGTCAGTTAGACAAAATTGTATTATAGCTACAAACAAATATTAATATTCTAGATAAAATGTTCTACACTTGTGAACATCATTTCCAAAACATAAGGTTCTAACATTAGTTATGTCATAATAGGATATGCAGATCAATTATTAAAATTGCTTAAGTTGGCACCTATAAATACTAATAAAACTGTGTAAATAAGATTTGTACCTTTAGTTTTACTGATTTTATAATTCTATTGTAGATGCATGTAAAGTTTGAGAAACTGGGAATGCACTGTGGCAGAGGTTCTAATCCATGTTGTGCTTGGCATTAGTGGCGGTGGCAAATCTGGTGTCTGTGATGTTTTTTTTCATTGTAGCTGCTTTAAGGGAGTTAAATACTGATAAATAAATAATTAATTTATCACATATACATGATAAAGACATGAAAACAATTATGATAGTTTCATACTAACTGATACATTTCTTAAGTATTAATTAGATATTTTTAATGTGTTTCTTTAACTAACAGAATAGAACACTTACTGGATGGCATATTGATAAAGATAGAGGTTATTAAAAGGCAAATGACAGTATTGTGAATTTGTTAAATTGTCAGCCTTCCTAAGAGTATTTTGTTTCAAAACTGATGGGTTCAGAAATTTAAATTAAATTAATTGCACCAAATTTACACAGATGAGAATTTGTGGTCATAAGCTAAAGCTGCTGTGCCATTGTGTAGTTATCAGTTGAAATATAATAAATTATAATCAGAAAATAGTTTTTAATTGAAAATAAAACGTAGAAAAAGAAAGTACATGTAGTGTATGATCAGTGTCAATTGCAAGTTGGAAGCACAATGTTATTTTATAGTAGATCTAACACATTGTCACGCATGAAATTATTATCTCCGGGAACAACTAACACTCCTTCAAGTGTATTCGTAACTTGGTCCCTATAACTAAAATGTTGTTAATCGCGAGATGATTTCAAGAATTAAGGCTCTCATGTACACTTAGCACAACGCTTCTTATGTAAATCACACATTAATTTATACATATTTATACAAATGATATAAATAACATCTCTGGTATTGTATTTGTATTATAATACAGACAATGGAAACGTGAAAGAAACTTCTGACATTACAGTACCTGCCAAGCAGACAGTTCGCCATTACATCCTCAGTCACTACTTCCACGTCCTTCATCAGTGACACCTAGCGGTCAAATTTCTCGTCTAAAACATCGCGGCTTCTGTTTAATCTGGTGGCAATCACTTTAGTCTTTTCTCGCCGTTTTCCATCAATTTATCACTTTTAAATTTGCTGCTTCTGTTTACACATACTATTTCATTTGTATGTGTACCGCGTGACTTTTACGCTAACTCGGAACTTACCGTAGACATCCGCGGAATAACGAAGGTCGCTGCATGATTCAAAATGTAAATAAATAAACTTATCTTTCTATGAGAGAAAGATAAACAATCGACACATTCGACGGTCGATTACATGAAAAGCTGTACATATGTTTGTGATTTTTGGTACTTTTTGCGGTAACTTTAGGGAAAGATTACACGAATAAAGCATAAATTTTCAAATATTAACATTGTTTGGGCGGTTGTATGACTTTAAATAAAGCGTTACCACATTTTATGAAATTGAGAAGGCAACACAACGCTTCACAAACCTCTATCAAAATCAACATTACGTAATTATCTAAGACTTGATGGTAAGACATTACTTACGTTGCCAGCATTGATGACGCTGTCCATGAGAAACAATAAAACATTTAAGACCAGTAATTTATCAGAAAATAAACGCTTTTATTACAGTAAATACGAAATATATTAATCGAACATGATATAAAACTATCAATAAAGTGTCCATTGATGCACAGTATAGTTTATTGCACTGAAACGGGTCAAACGAATGAAATAGAATACCTAAACTATCTTTACTACGAAGGTACATGTACAAACAGTTAAATGAACACTTATATCGATGATCAGATTACATTGGCGTATCATGATTTGTGACAAACAGTTCTGGATCCATAATTCTAAAATCGCGTTACATTCCGTAAATGGCATGAATTTTTATATTTAATAGATAAATAAGAAAAGTTTCTATCAAAATTTTCACAGGTATTCAAATTTAATCTACCTCGAGTCAAAGGCAAACAGGGTAAATGTAAATGTGACAAAAAACAACAACACAGAGACGAGACAAAACACTCAAAAAGAAAAACCATCAGTTACCGCCTTGGAACGGTCAGTCGGCAGAAGGACCGACTGGGGTGCCTAAACCTGGTTTGTGGAGCGCTCCAACCTCGCACTTCCTGATGGTTTTTCTATCAAACAACCAGTGTAAATCAAAATATCCCGTCAAAGTGGAACAACTTATGGTAAGTTAAATGTTATTTTCTTTTATGACGCGCCAAATAACATGTCTTGTTTGTGGATATTTAATTGAATAATTGACGCCATTTTAACCAGACGTCATTTTACATATTGATTATATTTTTCCACAAAAGTACATCAAATACAATATTATTCCAATTAAAAGTTAATGCTAAAAATGACTAATTGGTGATGAATCCTGCTAAAAGTAGTGTCATACTAAAATGCTGAATCGGAAATATACAGTGTTTACTTCGATTTTTACATTCGATCGTTAAATCTGTGCATCATTCTGTCACCAAGCTTTAACTGAAATCATTTACAAAACGTTATTGTGTTATACATACGCTGGTAAGGTGTCCGTCCACCCTATCTCGCAAATCCATTGAAAAAGCGGTACCGACAGGTTTATACTGGTGCGTAATATGTAGTCAGATCTGGAAATATGCACTGGATTTTGTCATAACCAAAACATGGGATCATGTCATATTTTGAAAGGATTGGACAGTATGTTTTCAGGCAAATCACAACGAACATCGATCTTATAAAGAAACCTATGGTCATACTCGTTACTTGTTTGTCAGTGTAAAATCGATGTAGCAAAATATCTATAACTTTAATAGGTAAATAACCAAATTTCCTACACGAATTACCACAAATATTTAATCAAAACAGGGTAAATGTAAAAGTGACAAAAACACAGAGACGAGACACAACACGAAAAATAGAGAGCAGTTACCGCCTTGGAGCGGCCAGTCGGTAAAAGGACCGACTGGGGTGCTCATACCTGGTCTGTGCAGCGCTTCAATCTCGCACTTCATGAAGTCTTTTCTATCAAACAAACAGTTTAAACAGAAATATGCCATCAAAGTAAGCTAAAGATAAGCACCTGCATTGGGAGTTAAAACTGATACAATGTACTAATATATAAACAACATCTAGTAATATAATAAACTATCAACATATGTTCAATATGTACAGTTGATAAAAACCTTGGACACCTCAACGTTCCAAAATGAGAGAGTAGTTATAATTAACAGCCCAAGCTATGACGTATAATAAGAACAAAATTTAATGACGTCATACAAAAATGTCATGGCGTCATATGTCATATGTGTCAAAAGCTAAATTTAAAAAAAAGACAAAAGAAATCTTCGAATTTTAGAAAGCAACCCAAACCAACGAAAAAATGTAGGATTGTGATGAAAAAATATCAGGAATGAAAAATAATCATTAGTTTTAATTGCTCCGCTTGATTACAACTGTTCGAAAAAAACACTGCACCTGAAACTAAAAAAATGAACTCGTGGTAATTGTACATAAAGTTACTAAAGCTTCAACGCAGGGGCCTAGAAATGATTGTAAGCTCTTTGGTCGGTCAGGCTTACTTGTATGTCCTAAAGTGGCGCTATATTAATTATTTCATGTAGTATACAGAACTAAAGTCCTGGAAAAGGGGTAGGATTTTTCCAAGTTCGTTAGCCCTACTGAACAAGAGGACGTTAAATTACCCATATTCAAAAGCATAATGAGTTGCGCTGGGAAAATCATCATAGATCTCCTTTTTCTCATTCACCGGGATATGTCTAAATATATCCAGAAAAATGCAATACACACCCAGCTATCCAGCATATGCCAACAGAATAAATAAACAATAAATAAACAATAACACGTCACACACGTACACGCACCATAAATATAATTTAAATATAGCCCATATTTTACGTTTTATTTACGTTTTATTTTACAACGACTATAAAACATAGGGCAGTGGGCAGATGCTTTGCATCTGTACGGGCAATGAACGACCCCGCCTTCCAAGAGTTTCGTGCTGCCTTGCAGGTCGGTCTTGGCTGGTCAAAGGCTGTGGGAGTAAATCCAGATAGAAAATCCGGTACGGAGATACATAGACAGTTGGCTGAGCTTTGCGATGCCTTCTGGCACCTCCTGCATCTGCGCTGGCACCGGCCGTATCGGCTCGCCTTTCCGTCGGACTCTGTCAGCTATGCCGAAAGGGGATCCTGGCACTGGGTACTCTAGGATCTTCAGGACCGGGCCTGCACGTTAAGAAGTCACTCCAGCTTCGCTGTCTCAGCGTAGGCTCAACACGGGGAGCAGCAGACAACAGTGATAAGCCCAGGCTCGTTTTGTGTAGAGCTGGGTGCTAGTGCTTTCTCTCGACAGTGAGAGGAGTCCTTAGACTCCATTGGTAAGTTACCGACCGTCTCAACCAAGGCAGCTTCCAGGCAATAAGGTGCTATCTCGTCATAGCTTGCTTGCTTCATCGGTGCGTGAAGCTTAGACAAAATCAACAGGAACTACGGTGAGCTGTTCTCTAGAGAGAATGTTGTTACCGACATAGCCATGGAAAACACCACCCACTGCCCACCGTGAAACAACTCGACTCGCCACCCACCATCGATTAGCTCAAAAAGGCCATTGACTTGCTGTCCTACTGAAAAGCACCAGACAGTGACGGAATCCCAAAAGACGTTAAGGCCGCAAAAGAGAGCTCCCTCCTTGGACATCTCCATGAGCTTTTCCTGCAGTGCTGTGGGAGGGAACGATACCCAAAGACATTCGGAATGCCAAAATCGTCACCATCTACAAGAACAGGGCTGACCGCAGCGACTGAAACAACTATGGTGGTATCTCTCTTCTCAGCATCGTGGGAAAAGCTTTCGCCAGGGTAATCCTCGACCGCCTGCAGGTACTTGCTGACTGCGTGTATCCTGAGTCACAGTGTGGGTTCCGGGCCAAGCGATCAACCATCAAACATGAAGTTCTCCCTCAGGCAGCTGTGGGAAAAGTGCCGCGAACAGCGACGTCCCCTGTACAACGCATTCGTCGACCTGACCAAGGCGTTTGACTTGGTCTGTCGATCTGACTTCTCCGTCCTCCTCCACAAGATTCGATGCCCCACCCTAATCTTCTTATGATGGTCAAGTCATTCCACGACATCATGTCTGGCACTGTTCAGTATGAGGGGGCGTCATCGGACCCCTTCCCAATAAATCGTGGATAGAATCAATGGTGTGTCCTGGCCTCGACACTTTTTAACATATCCTTCTCCCTTCTCTTGCGCTACGAATTGAGCGAGTCCTAAAATGGCACCTTCCTCCACACACGGAGCGACGGGAACCTATTCAACCTTGCCCGCCTTAGAGCGAAAACCAAGGTGTGCAATGTCCTCATCCGGGACATGCTTTTTTGCCGGTGACGCCGCCCTCACTTCTCACACGAAACACGTCGTTCAGCAACTCATCATTCTCTTCGCGGAGGCACAGAGTTTGGATTCACCACCAGCCTCAAGAAGACCCACATCATGTGCAGGATGTCTGCACCACTCCTACAATTACCATCGGCGATCACACCCTGGAGACGGTGGACAAGTTCACATACATCAGTCCACAATCTCCAACAATCTATCCCTGAATGCCGAGCTCAACCTAAGGATAGGCAAAGCAGCAATGACTCCCTAGCGAAACGTGCCGTATGTGGGACAACCCCATGCTGACCCTTAACACAAAGATGAAGGTGTACCAAGCGTGCGTGCTAAATACCCTTCTGTACGGCAGTGAGACTTGGACTCGACTCCTCGGCATCACCTGGCAGCATCGCGTCTTCAACGCAGATGTTTTGGCCCAGGCAGACATGTCAATCATGTTCGCTACCCTCTCCCAGAGGCGCCTGTACTGGCTCGGACGCGTATGCAGGATGGACAATGGCCAAATCCCAAAGGACATCCTCTATGGCGAGCTTGCCACCAAAACACGGCCAACCGGACGACCCGCCCTGGGCTACAAGGATGTTTGCAAGAGAGATCTGAAGTTATGCAACATCAACCAAGCAGATCTCGAAACAGCAACCTCCGACCGCTCTAGCTGTCTTGCAAATATCGTAACCGGTGTCAAGCATGTTGAGGAGAAGAAATGCAAACAGCAGAGAAGCCAGTCTAACATTGCTTCCCCATCGTACCCACCACGAACCCCACTTGCAGGCAGGAGCTGCAACTCCCGCATTGGCTTATTCAGCCACAGCCGGTGCTGCTGCCATACTCAGGTGCAGATTCCACTATTTCTAAAGACAGAAGTATGCTAATAACAAAACGACTTTAGTTATAAATGTACCAAATTAAAAAAACACAATGCCCCAGGCCAGAAATTATTCACAAAACAGTTGTGTGTTGTATGTTATCCTTACAGCTATTTGTTGTAGGCATTGAAAAATTTATTAACATTGTTTATTCACAAAAAAACGTATCAAATTTATGAACACATGAGCTCGCTCAATCGCATGCCCATGCAAAAAATGCCATATTAGCAATGATCATGATAGTGTTTTACAGTACCGGCCCGAATGGTGACCAAAGAATGTTTTTTACAAGTAATATAAAATTATTTTAATGCACTATGAAAATGTGTTCAATATGTTCAGAAGTTCAAAGCTTCTGCTGCACCTAAATATGTTCTTTAGATAGAACATTTTGAAGTATAAGAGTCTTAGAAATTATCAAATAGCTTATGATTATAAAATGCAGTGATGTCATGTGTCACAAGTGAAATATACATTTTTCTAACACAAAGCATTTATGCAGTTTAAAAAAAACGATCGAAAACAAAATAATCATAAATCTTATTAAGATTTAGTAATAAACTGGCATCTGGCATTGAAACCTTCAATCTTAGTAAAACTCTTACATAATTTGTAAGCTTGGATAAACACATACCATAGGAGGTAGCATGGGATGAATTGCCATTTAGTATATACACTTCATAATACTAATGTTGTGATAGATTTTAGTAAAAATATGTCATTGGAAATGTCTGGGAATGCTGCATTTAAATTCCAGGTATATGCGTTGTTACGGGTAAGGTCTGGAAAATATTTTTTTTGAGCAACTATGGATTATCTATAGTAGGATTGTCGTCAAGATACCGTTACGCTTAACTGAAATCTTCTATAAAAGATCTTTGAGATGAATGCTAGCGCAAAGTAGTATAATCTGCAATCAGTGGTGTACAATTTGTTTCCACATGAATACCAATTATTTACCTAAATAAGGTGGCACTACATTTATGTAAACGTCATCTAGCAGGTAAAATAGACCTTCACAAGTCTCCATACAAGTCCACAATAGATATTACCTTCATTGCAAGAAATTTTTGAGTCAATAATTCAGTCTTAATAAACCCATTAGGTGAAGAAAAGTGCAAGGTAATCAATACTAAACGCAGATTAATTGACATTTGTTTTTGTCTTCTTCCCAAGGTTTTGTCTGCCATCTTAACTGCCAACCGAAAATTGAACTATCCTAATATCAAATATAGTGTTTAGTTATATTATATAATTTGTTAAATTAGCAAGCAGTTATGAACAACCTGTAAAACTATGCAGAGCATATAACAATTTAATGGAATACAATTATTTGCTTATATAGACACAAAAGCTATTGATCAATCTTTGGAAGGACAATTATCTCATATTTTATTGAACAAAACAACGATACATAGTCGCTATAATGAATTCAGTAGGTCATTAGTGTAACCACTTCTTATCTTACATAATATAACGACCTATCGTAGAAACGGGTCAATATTTTTCACTAGAGATTAAGCTAGCGTTGCTGCATACTTTTAACATAACCAGCCTTTAATATAAAATTATGTAATAATAAGCTTCTAAACAGTGGTATATAAATGCAGTACGGGTAAGCGCCACTTCATTCACTAGGCCAGACGCTGCACTGGTAGTGCTGAAACTTTTACATCGTTTCCGAGAATCATAAAGAGTTAAAATATTTCTTATATATTGTCAAGACGATGTTGCTAATCATAGTGTTGTGTGCTGCGGTGCAACATTCTTTGGGTGCCGATCTAAAGGACAAAGTATTACAAAACTTAATACTTCTGTGTCCCGGACAGTATGTGGAAAAAATCAACATACCAGGCTACAATGAGACAGTCAAGGCCTGGGGTTGTTGTACAGGTTAGTGGAGAGTGTTTACATGGTTATTTGTTGGGGTTGTTGTACAGGTTAGTGGAGCGTGTTTGGTTATTTGTTGGGGTTGTTGGACAGGTTAGTGGAGAGTGTTTACATGGTTATTTGTTATCAACGACAATAATATCTAGTACAGAAACAACTTCCTTTCCTCAAACTTTATTTTAATTGATGGACGTATTTTGCAATCATACGAAGCCTTATTGAAACACCAAAAATATAAAATTGTGTCCTTTTAAGATATGTTAACTTAAAGGTGGCGAACAATTTTAAATGCCATGCCATTCATATTCTGTAAAATACAAAGCAATAACAATGTAATGTCGCTATAATTTTTATCATCAACATTAATATAAGTTTTTCGCTTAAATATACGCATCAGTCCTTTGTTTTAAAATGTGCATCAACCTCGTACCTAAATAAAGACAAATTTTGTTCGGTATTCTGTCCGGTTACTCCCAGAACAAATCAAGACCGTCAAAACACTGTCTCTATTCCAGAAACTTATTCAAGCTCATCACGTCAATCATTCGAAGTACGAAGACAAGACCCAGCAGATGCATACCGAAGCTGTCTGTTTCCACGGACGACCCCAAATCTAAAAATACAGAAAGAGAGATCGTTTTATATGATAGACAAGGAACCGCAAGGGGGCTGTATATCAACGGATTCCTGGCGAAACGTTTCAGATAAGTTAAACTATCCGACATGCAATAACTCGGATATTACATTAATGAGGAGATTTCTTCCGGTTTTTTCCCAAAAGGAAAGGCTGATTTATAAAAACCCACACTGTGCTGTCTGCCACGGACAATATGATTTTGTGTTCTGGCAAACACGTATCTCATGCCCATTGAGTTGGAAAAGTACCCCATTCCTAACAGATCTTGGACAGTGCGATCTTAGCTTTGTGTATAAAGGAACCTTTGACGATATTAAACACTTGCAGTGTTTTACTGAATATTTCGGCACTTGTCTTGAAGATCTATCGCAGATGACTCAGCCGTCCTATGTTGATATGTCAACGGAGGACATAAGACAAGCATGTTTGCTGGAAAATCTACCACACTATGCTGATTCCTCTTATGCAAAGAATATCTTCTGTTTCATGTGTTTGACCAGAATAGCAATAGATTACTGGTTGCAGATTCCGGTTATTAAATGTGATGACAGTTTTATGAATGGCGACATTAAAGCACAGTCAAACAGTTTTGTGAGCATTTTAGACACACGCTTGATAAATGAGAAAACTTCAAAAGAAAATCACTTTCTGAAAGGAAAAACTCATTGTGACTTAGACATTTTTGAACAGGTTTGTAAAAAGAAAGTCAGTATAATGCTTGTTACGATTTATTAAATAAAATGAAATATGATCCAGCTAACATCGAGATCCAAGAATAAATTAAATGCAGCTTTTGATAAAGCCTTTGTTGTCAGAATATCTTCCTCAGTATGCCAAAAGTAAGTCAATCGAACTTCATAATAATACAAAACTTGCTGCAACTCATATTCTGGACTTTTGCAAAGGCCTTTCTGAAACTTTTCATATAATTTATCTAAGTCCGTAGTTCTTTTAGCGTCCTAATATTGCATTATATTATTATATTATAGTACATTTTAACAGTTGATTTTCTGACACCTTATAACTATTAAATATATTATGTCCTCGGTAAATATAACAATTTCGTGTGGGCTAGAATATCTATAATAACCAGGTCTGTTATTTTATGATTTCTTCAAGCTGGACAGTTTTGCATTGATAATTACATTTTCAGCGTGCTCTTCCGCCTTCTTGAAATATTTTTTCCTCATTTAATGGTCACCTTTTAATCACATCAGTACAGAAACCCATCATTTATTTATCTTTATGTAGTTATTTGATATATACATACGTAACATAAAAAGTTCTGAATTCCATTTTATTTATTTTTTGTTTTAGGTATGTCACGTAGAAATGTGCCCACTTGGACAAGTACCTGCTGTTAAACAGGAATGTCAAATAGACAGCATAGAATGGATCGCCTCAAAGTTTGCCTTGATGATCTTGGTGCAGTTTGATCAGGAAATTGAATACCATAACGAGACTGTTCTTTTGGAGCTGTTTTCGTCGAAACAGATGCTAGGTGTGTGGTCTGAAGATTGGTCTGTACATACCGTATACTTTCCAGTATTGAGGTACACAAACATAAGCTTTGTTGGACCCTACCAGTACAATAGTTCAAACTGGCGTAATATCGATTCTATTGACCACGTTTATGTCCAAATGGAGTTCCTTCGAAAAATCACAACTCCTTCAGATTTTATTAACACTGTAAAACGCGCTTTGTCAATGGTCTTGTACATCCAAATAAACAGTTCAACAGTCCGTGCAAGACAGTCAATAAGCGATGTCTCTCAGTTCATACAATTGAAGCTATCTTTGTATGACCCAAAAGCAAACTCGTTTAGATCAACATCACTACATGTACAAGGCTGGCAAATAACTTCGAATAACACGCTGGGGCAACGTATCATGTACAAGGAAGTTATTTTGATGGTGAAAATAAAAGTGTTTGCTAATGTCCATAAACTTTTGTTTTGTAATCAGGTAGAGCTAGAATCAAGAAACTTTAATGTTAGTTACATACAGTCAATTCCTTTTGTTCTGTACTACTATAAAGGTCAACGATACCTCTTCGACGGTCAGTTCGTCACTGTTAATGAAGGAGACAGTGTAAAGTCATTTAGAATTTGTGTGGAAGATTTACTTTTGAACGTCCGGTCAACACGTTCACGTATTTCACAAGCAACCACGTTAATATTTGTGGTCTCTATGTATTTATACCTTAATGGGGGTTGACAGTGCCAAACTGCTATGGAAGTATTAGCTAACCATTGATAGGTACGCATACGGCTATATAAAACATGTTTTCCTTTGTAACTGGAATGTATGCCTCACTTTATATTCGTATGACATCTACCTCACACAGTCATACAAATATAAAAATGTCAGTAATATGGTCCATAAAGCGAATCCTGAGAATATAAAATGCAAAGCAGCAACTATATATACAGTTTAGCTTTTCTTTTAATCATTTAACAACTTCCGTAAAATATAAGGTATTAATTTTAATTAATATTCTTGGGCGTTGAATAAAACTTTGAACTTCATATGCTTCATTTGTTAGAATTTGTTCCTTGAAATTTCCAATTACAATCAAATGGACCGTTTCAAAACGGTCTATGAAACCTAAATACATAAACCTGCTTGTCTAATCAGTGTAAATGTAAGCCACGTGGTGAACGATTGACCGCTTTTATACAAAAATGTCAAAGCAACAATCGAAGGAGGATTTAGGTACAAATCGCGATCCCTTACCATCATCTGACAAAAATAATGGATAAAGGGAAAACGTGTATTTTAACACACATCATATGGAAATTTTTTCATAAAAATCAGTGTCGTGATTATTTATACAAATTACTTAAAACAACTTAGTGATCTTTATTAAATCCCGTCATTGGTCATTCAGATAACTCCCGTAGAATTACAAGATTAGAGCTTTGTTGTTCTGTTAACGCACCCGATGCAAAAGGGTATAACTGTTTATGTTTTTGTAATCTGTCGTCTTATTCCTTTGGTCGCGTTAACGTGCGTTTAATGTGTATTTACTTTACTTTCTAGAATAACTGATTCAGCTATTTAGTCATCGTAAACCTTAAAATTATTCTTTTTAGTTCGATCCCCACACCTGACAAGTGCAGTAAGTACTTGTCCACAACTAAATGCATTTTACTATTTAATGTATATGTAGTAATTGGCCATACCAAAAAGATGGACAGTCAAACAGGCTTAATTTATGTAAGAACAATGAATTTCCACATTAAGCAGTACACAAACGCAAATAAAAATAAATTACGACAATTCAATGATAAAAATCCGAAAAAGTACTGGAAATACCTTATAATAAAAATACACAAAACTCTCCTGATGTACATGATTTTTATGAACACTTCAAAACTATGAATACAAATATTGAAAACAATGACTTTTTTTTCAACCAATTATTAATGAACAGTCAAACGAGTACTTAAATTCGCCTATAACTCAATCAGAGATAGACAAATGTGTTCAAAAGTTGAAAAATGCAAAAGCCTCTAGTCCGGTGGATAACATTCTAAATTAATACATCAAATCCACAAAAGATTTGATGCTCCCACTGTATGTTAAATTATTTAACTCAGTTTTTGACACCGGCTGTTTACCAAGCTCTTGGCTAGAATATTTTATAGTCCCTATATATAAAAAACAAAGGTGACCCCTCAGATGTGAACAGTTACCGTCCAATAACTCTCCTTAGTTGTTTCGGCAAAGTTTTTACATCCGTTTTAAACAATAGACTCTTTACATTCACATTTATAGAAGCAAGCAAAATACTTCGTGAAAACCAGGCCGGTTTAAGAAAAGGCTTTTCATGTTCAGACCATATATTAACCTTATATTCATTGACAGAAATATTAAAGAAACAAAAAAAAAGAAAAGAAATTATATTGTGCTTTTATAGATTTTACACAGGCATTTGATAAGGTTTGGAGACTTGGTTTATGACACAAGCGGCTAAAAAGAACTTCGTAAACGGAAAATTCTTTAATGTCATCTATAACATGTACCAACAAATAAAATCAAGTGTATTTCATAACGGTATATTTTCGAACACCTTTGTATCTGAAGTAGGTGTCAGACAGAGTAAAAAAATCTTTCTCCGATTTTATTCTCACTATTTTGAATGATTTAGAAACATATTTACAACAACGCGGTATCGTCGGTGTAGAACTGGGCGATAGCTTTTCACAATGGCTTAAACTTTTAGTCCTACTTTTCGCTGATGACACCATTATAATGCCTGATGACTTCCAGCAAAGTCTCAACATATTTAACGTTTATTGTAACAAATGGCATCTCTCAGTTAATATGAATAAAACAAAAGTAATTATTTTTGGCTCAAGGAAAGTCAGAAATACCTATTTCAAACTTGGCAATACTAATCTAGACTTTACAGAACAATACCACTACCTAGAAAGTACGTTCGATAACATCGATTCATTCCTTAAAGCTCGTAAACACGTAAGCTAACAAGCGAACAAAGCTTTACACTTACTATATACTCGTTCAAGAAATGTCGATCTGCCTATAGACCTAATTATTAAATTATTTGACCATACTGTACTTCTAATACTTTCCAACAGTACATAGTTATACGGCTTCGAAAACTTCGATATCATTGAAAGAGTACACAGCAGCTTCCTTAGAAGAATAACGAGTGCACGCAAGTCAACTCCTATCGCATTTCTACATGGTGAATTAGACAGATATCCTATCTCTGTCACAATCCAAAATCTTATGATTTCCTTTTGGCTCCGACTCATAACTGGAAATAGAAATAAAATAAGTAATTAGTTTTATAAATATATGATCTCAAATAACAAAACAACATACAAATGGACAGAAAAAAAAGTATACTTACTTCAATAGGCCGACCCGACCTCTGGCAAAATCAAGAGCAATACTAAATAATAATATTCAACGAGTTATAAAACAACTTCTAGTTGATCAAAGCAAACAAAATTGGCACAGTTCTTTACAAAATTTAAGTAAGGGCAATTACGATCACCAGTTTAAAAGGACACCTTCATTTGAAAACTTTTTTAAAATTTTAAATAATAAACAATCAAAAGTCATATTCAAATTTCGCACAGCTAATCACAACCTACATATTGAAACGGGACGGTACGATGGAACACCTATACAGGAAAGAAAATACAAACTATGCAATACAAACAGTGTTGGTGACGAGAGTCACTATGTATTTCAATGTAGTTATTTCCAAGAGGAAAGAATCACTTATCTAAGTCAAAACATAGCTTACTCATAGGACTTTGTCATATATTCTTTTTCATGATCACAACAATGTTACTTGTGCAGTGTGGCGGTCGTAAAAAATCTCCCCGTGCATGTAATCTATGTTGTCATTTAATTCATCCTATAAGGATTGTTACGTGTATTTCCTTTGATGGACATTGAACTTTGGTTATTCAATTCCATCTTCACATGAACAGGATGCTGCAACCATTTATTCGTCTCTGGTCATGTTTGTTCATGATTCAGAAAGTTAATTTTATTTGTGGTCAACCATTTTTGTGTTGTTTTTCAAATCGAAATACTACCATATTCCTTTTCTGAACACTATGTGGACATTATTTTTCGATGACGTCACTACTTTCGTAATAACGTATAGAAAATATCAGCGCATGGACATTTTGTTTTCAAATAGATGTTTTTTCTTTTCGTTGCTTGCATTTGAGAAACTCGTCAGGAAGTGCGAGGTTAGGGCTCTGTAAAACCGGTTTAAGCACCTCAGTCGGTCCATATTGCCGACTGACCGTTCCAAGGCGGTAACTGTCGGGTTTGCTCTTTTCTTTAAATGACTCATCACAAATTTGTTCTTACTTTTCGCTTGGCTTGCATGTGAAATACCTTTGTTCTGTGCCTTTTCGGAGTTTGGTATATGTTGCAATACTCATAGGACTTTGTCATATATTCTTTTTCATGATCACAACAATGTTACTTGTGCAGTGTGGCGGTCGTAAAAAATCTCCCCGTGCATGTAATCTATGTTGTCATTTAATTCATCCTATAAGGATTGTTACGTGTATTTCCTTTGATGGACATTGAACTTTGGTTATTCAATTCCATCTTCACATGAACAGGATGCTGCAACCATTTATTCGTCTCTGGTCATGTTTGTTCATGATTCAGAAAGTTAATTTTATTTGTGGTCAACCATTTTTGTGTTGTTTTTCAAATCGAAATACTACCATATTCCTTTTCTGAACACTATGTGGACATTATTTTTCGATGACGTCACTACTTTCGTAATAACGTATAGAAAATATCAGCGCATGGACATTTTGTTTTCAAATAGATGTTTTTTCTTTTCGTTGCTTGCATTTGAGAAACTCGTCAGGAAGTGCGAGGTTAGGGCTCTGTAAAACCGGTTTAAGCACCTCAGTCGGTCCATATTGCCGACTGACCGTTCCAAGGCGGTAACTGTCGGGTTTGCTCTTTTCTTTAAATGACTCATCACAAATTTGTTCTTACTTTTCGCTTGGCTTGCATGTGAAATACCTTTGTTCTGTGCCTTTTCGGAGTTTGGTATATGTTGCAATACTCATAGGACTTTGTCATATATTTTTTTTTACAATACTTTATCACTATCCTCAATTTTATCATGCACAGACCCATTGCAATTAAGACAACTGAGTAAATTTTTACGAATAATAATTAACACTTACTTTTTACAAAAGATTCCAACCATCTTGGTAGACTAGTCTGCACACCAATACCTCCGGACTTTTCCGCAGAGAGCCTATCTAGACCAAATACTGGCCAAGATCTCGAAATGCACGCGTTGCCCACTTTGCCCACCGTACATAACTGTCATGTACTGTCTGTGTCGCTTTATAAATGAGCTGTTAACCCTTTATCCTAGATAAACCAATGTGCCTTATAAACACGTGTCATAAACACTCACAGAGTGAAAATTACAGGCATGTCTGTGCCTTCCTCTTGACATGTAAGAACATAATGCATCTGTCAAAACTACAAAAATATGTAGTTTTACGTTGGTGTAACTAAAAAGAAATAATACAATTAATAACCAACAGTATAATGGGATAAAGAGTTATTGCGCTAACCTGTTACTATGATAATAAGTACGGTGTACCCAAGTTGTTTTTGTACTGTTATTTGCTATTACAAATCATACTTACCACCTATATCATGTTAACATACACACTCTGCTATAATATACAAGCATATCTTTTCGACACGGTACACCGGCACTACTTTGGAAACTTTTTATTATTCTTCATATCCATGCTTCGCATTTGCTTATGTTTCTGAGCAAATGTACTGCATATATTGCTATATATTTGTTTGTTTTTTGGGTTTACCGTCACACCAACAGTATTTCAGTTATCTGGAGACGGTGTCCACTTGAAGCAGATATAGTGCTGCCTTCACTGTGTATAGCATGCCGTGAACACGTGGCATGATACCACACCCAGTCACATTATCCTGACACCGGGCCAACCAGTCGTGAAACTACCCTTATATTTGCTTGAGCGTTAGCAAGGGAGCTATGCCACTACCATTTTTATCGACCTTGGTATGTCGCGGCCCGGGATCGAACCCGGGGCCTCCCGTACCTGGAGCCGACGCTCGCTATATATTTAATATCATCCTTGTTAAATATCTCCATGCTGTATACCACGTATACCTAAAGAAATAAAGTTCTGTTCTGTTCTGTAAAATGAATTTTCTCAGTTGATTATAAAACAAAAAAAAGCTAAAGTAAAATAGCTTTGCTACATATGCCATGTCATATTTTCTATTGAGTTGTTGTTTTGAGTGTGTTTGTGTTAAGTTACGCTCCGACAGAATTATGGTCATATTGGCGATATCCAGCTTATTATAGGAGGTGGCGAAATACCCAGACCTAAGTTTGGGTAGAACCACCGGCGCATCGCTGGAAAACCTACCCACATAACAGTTCTCGTCCCGACCGGGATCGCCACGAGGTGAGGGGCTGAAGAGTTACAAGGCGGAGACTCCAACCACTTGAGGAGTTACAATGCAGCGACTCCAACCGCTTGAGGAGTTACAATGCGGCGACTCCAACCGCTTGAGGAGTTACAATGCGGCGACTCCAACCGCTTGATGAGTTAAAATGCGGCGACTCCAACCGCTTGAGGAGTTGCAAGGTGGTGACTCCAATTGCTTAAGGAGTTACAAGGCGGTGACTCCAACCACTTGAGGAGTTACAAGGTTGTGACTCCAACCACTTGAGGAGTTACAAGGCAGTGACTCCAACCACTTGAGGAGTTACAATGCGGCGACTCCAACCGCTTGAGGAGTTGCAATGCGGAGACTCCAACCGCTTGATGAGTTACAATGCACCGACTCTAACCGCTTGAGGAGTTACAATGCGGCGACTCCAATCACTTGAGGAGTTGCATGGTGGTGACTCCAACAACTTGAGGAGTTGCAAGGTGGTGACTCCAATCGCTTGAGGAGTTACAAGGCGGTGACTTCAACCACTTGAGGAGTTACAAGGTGGTGACTCCAACCACTTGAGGAGTTACAAGGCAGTGACTCCAACCACTTGAGGAGTTACAATGCGGCGACTCCAACCGCTTGATGAGTTACAATGCGGCGACTCCAACCGCTTGAGGAGTTACAATGCGGCGACTCCAACCACTTGAGGAGTTACAATGCGGAGACTCCAGCCGCTTGATGAGTTACAATGCAGCGACTCCAACCGCTTGAGGAGTTAGAATGCGGCGACTCCAACCGCTTGAGGAGTTGCATGGTGGTGACTCCAACCACTTGAAGAGTTACAATGCGGCGACTCCAACCGCTTGAGGAGTTGTAAGGTGGTGACCCTAATCGCTTGAGGAGTTACAAGGTGGTGACTCCAACCATTTGAGGAGTTTAAAGGTGGTGACTCCAACCACTTGAGGAGTTACAAGGCAGTGACCCCAACCACTTGAGGAGTTACAATGCGGCGACTCCAACCGCTTGAGTAGTTCCAAGACAGTGACTATAGCCTCTTGAGGAGTTAGAGGGCGGTGACTTCAACCACTTGAGGAGTTACAATGCGGCGACTCAAACCGCTTGATGAGTTACAATGCGGCGACTCCAACCGCTTGAGGAGTTACAATGCGGCGACTCCAACCGCTTGAGGAGTTGTAAGGTGGTGACCCTAATCGCTTGAGGAGTAACAAGGTGGTGACTCCAACCATTTGAGGAGTTACAAGGCTGTGACCCCAACCACTTGAGGGGTTACCACGCGGCGACTCCAACCGCTTGATGAGTTACAAGGTGGTGACTCCAACCACTTGATGAGTTACAAGGCAGTGACTTCAACCACTTGAGGAGTACAAGGCAGTGACTCCATGCAACTTGAGGAGTTACAATGCGGCGACTCCAACCGCTTGATGAGTTCCAAGACAGTGACTATAGCCTCTTGAGGAGTTACAGGGCGGTGACTCCAACCACATGAGGAGATACAAGGCAGTGACTCCAGCCACTTGAGGAGTTACAATGCGGCGACTCTAACCACTTGAGGAGTTGCAATGCGGTGACTCCAACCACTTGCAGAGTTGCAAGGTGGTGACTCCAACCACTCGAGGAATTAAAAGGCGGTGACTTTAACAACTTAAGGAGTTACAAGTTGGTGACTCCAACGACTTGAGGAGTTGCAAGGTGGTGACTGCAACCACTTGAGGAGTTACAAGGTGGTGACTCCAACGACTTGAGGAATTAGAAGGCGGTGACTTCCACCACTTGAGGAGTTACAAGGTGGTGACTCAAACGACTTGAGGAGTTGCAAGGTGGTGACTCCAATCACTTGAGGAATTAGAAGGCGGTGACTTCCACCTCTTGAGGAGTTACAAAGTGGTGACTCCAACGACTTGAGGAGTTGCAAGGTGGTGACTCCAACCACTTGAAGAGTTACAAGGTGGTGACTCCAACCACTTGAGGAGTTACAAGGTGGTGACTCTAATCACTTGAGGAATTAGAAGGCGGTGACTTCAATCACTTGAGGAGTTACAAGGTGGTGACTTCAACGACTTGAGGAGTTGCAAGATGGTGACTCCAACCACTTGAGGAGTTACAAGGTGGTGACTCCAACCACTTGAGGAGTTACAAGGCAATGACTCCAATCACTTGAGGAGTTACAAGGCAGTTACTCCATGTAACTTGAGGAGTTACAATGCGGCGACTCCAACCGCTTGGTGAGTTACAAGGCAGTGACTCCAACCTCTTGAGGAGTTACAAGGTGGTGACTCTAATCACTTGAGGAATTTGAAGGCGGTGACTTCAATCACTTGAGGAGTTACAAGGTGGTGACTCTAACGACTTGAGGAGTTGCAAGGTGGTGACTCCAACGACTTGAGGAGTTGCAAGGTGGTGATTCCAACCACTTGAGGAGTTACAAGGTGGTGACTCCAACGACTTGAGGAATTAGAAGGCGGTGACTTCCACCACTTGAGGAGTTACAAGGTGGTGACTCAAACGACTTGAGGAGTTGCAAGGTGGTGACTCCAATCACTTGAGGAATTAGAAGGCGGTGACTTCCACTTGAGGAGTTACACGGCAGTGACTCCATGTAGCTTGAAGAGTTACAATGCGGCGACTCCAACCGCTTGGTGAGTTACAAGGCAGTGACTGCAACCTCTTGAGGAGTTACAGGGCGGTGACTCCAACCACTTGAGGAGATACAAGGCAGTGACTCCAGCCATTTGAGGAGTTACAATGCGGCGACTCTAACCTCTTGAGGAGTTGCAATGCGGCGACTCAAACGACTTGAGGAGTTGCAAGGTGGTGACTCCAATCACTTGAGGAATTAGAAGGCGGTGACTTCCACCTCTTGAGGAGTTACAAAGTGGTGACTCCAACGACTTGAGGAGTTGCAAGGTGGTGACTCCAACCACTTGAAGAGTTACAAGGTGGTGACTCCAACCACTTGAGGAGTTACAAGGTGGTGACTCTAATCACTTGAGGAATTAGAAGGCGGTGACTTCAATCACTTGAGGAGTTACAAGGTGGTGACTTCAACCACTTGAGGAGTTACAAGGTGGTGACTTCAACGACTTGAGGAGTTGCAAGATGGTGACTCCAACCACTTGAGGAGTTACAGGGCGGTGACTCTAACCACTTGAGGAGATACAAGGCAGTGACTCCAGCCATTTGAGGAGTTACAATGCGGCGACTCTAACCTCTTGAGGAGTTGCAATGCGGCGACTCCAACCACTTGAGGAGTTGCAAGGTGATGACTCCAACCACTTGAGGAGTTACAAGGTGGTCACTCCAATCACTTGAGGAATTAGAAGGCGGTGACTCCAGTTGCTTGATTAGTTACAAGCCAGTGACTCCAACCACTTGAGGAGTTGCAAGGTGGTGACTCCAATTGCTTGTGGAGTTACAAGGTGGTGACTCCAACCATTTGAGGAGTAACAATGCGGCGATTCCAACGACTTGAGGAGTTACCAGGCGGTGACTTCAACTATTTGAGGAGTTACAATGCGGCGACTCCAATCGCTTAAGAAGTTACAATTCGGCGACTCCAACAACTTGAGGAGTTACAATGCCGCGACTCTAACCACTTGAGGAGTTACAATGCGGTGACTCCAACCGCTTGAGGAGAGGAGTTACAATGCGGCGACTCCAACCGCATGAGGAGTTGCAAGGTGATGACTCCAATGGCTTGAGAAGTTAAATGTACGAGATGGTGACTCGAACCGCTCGGCTATGGACGCCTCCTTCCTCCACGTGCCCATACATATCACAATTCGTAAAATTTTTGTGAAAATTTGACCAAAAGCTGGCGGGCAGGATGGGGATTACGTACACCACGTTTTTCATTGTATAGGCATAAGTAAAACAACAACGGATTGATTATAATTTACAAGTCCTTTGGAGGTGAAAATTAAGAAAAATACTAATCTTTATGTTAAAGACGATTCTTACATTTTATTTCTTTTCAGATATTTTTAATTTTCACGTATTTCATAGAAAAATAATTCAGTTTGGGAAAGAAAAAAAGGGATTTACGTCCTCGTTGTTTTTGTTGTTTCCATTATCATAAGCATATGGTCACAGACTTTTTCTGTGTATTTTTCAAACAATCTTTTAATGTTTGGCACATACTCGACTTAACAATCAAACATTATTAAATATCATATACAATATAAAGTAAAAATATCGATTTCCAAAACAGTTTGATAATTTGACCACACCTTTTTATGCAAATAAAATCAGTTATTTCCTCAATTCGAAAAGAAATTCTTAATATTTTTTTCATATTTTATAGTTTGTAGTTGTATTTTGTAGGTGTATGCTGGACATATCAAAATATAAAAGATATGGTTTACGTTTTAGTTGTTTAGGTTTTTTTTTCAAATAGATCATATGCTAGTAGAGAAATTGGCATATTAATATTTGTATACAGATATCTAGCATGCATAGTCGTGCAAATATGTGCTGGAATTTTATTTCACTAAATATGTAATAAAATCAGCATAACAGTTTTGATATAATTGTGAAAGTTAACATAGTAATAGTGACATTCTTTACTCTATGCTGATCTAGATTAGGAACACTGAATCACGTGCATTTTTATAATCAATGCAAATATTGAGTAAGGTAGAATAATACATAACAATAAAGTACTGCCATTTAATAATATAACGTACTTGAGAAAAGAAACTCCAAAATACACTTGCATAAACCACCAAGTATTAAACAGACAAATAATACAAATGTTGGGGTATGTAATCACTAAGATCTATGCTCTTAACACGAAAATTGTACACATTAAAATGCCCAAGTGCTGACGTCTTTTTATATGTAATGACGTCGTTAGTAACGTGATTGAAAAATAATGTCCACCTGCTATCTGAAGAAAGGGAAGTAGCATTTCCATTAGAAGAACTACACAAAATTGTTAGTAAATAAAATCAAATGTTTGAATCAAGTGAAAATGAGCAGAGAAGAATTGTTGCATGCTGTTCATGTGTAGACAGAACTGAGAAACCAAACTACAAAATCTGTCACCATGAAGGATGCGCAAACCCAAACAGAGTCAGTATCTCCAACACCAAATGCAACAACTCCATCAACACAAACAAGTCAACCAACATCACTAAGTCAACGAAAACAAAACAACCCAACAATAAACACAGGACCTCCATCGGGACGGCAAAAAAGGGTCAATCAAGATAACCAACCAGTACAAAACGCTAGCTGGCGAAGATGATATGGATTGCTCACTTAGTTAGTCTTCCATATCTGAACAAAAAGTCAGCAATCAAAAACGCCAGGAAAAAAGGCAAGGTCACCTAAAATTAATTTCAAAGGTTGTTCTGCATATCATCACATTCATACAATGTGTAATAGGGCGTCTGGAGGATCAACAATACTTGTCAACTCCAAACTGCCACACTCAAAGATTAACCTTAATACTGAATTACAGGTTGTTGCTATTCGAGTAACAGTCCATAAACCATCAACAGTTTGCTCTGTTTATCTTCCACCTAACTCGGATATATCAAAGTCAAAATTAGATGATTTAATAAATCAGTTACCTTCCCTTTTTTTCTTGTAAGGGACTTTAATGGACATACCCCTTATGTGGTTGTTCTGATTATAATAGTATTGGAGAAACTTTAGAGGACTTTATTGCCCAGAATTATATATGCCTAATGAATAACAAAAAGGCAACTTACTTACATCCTGCTTCAAGACATTATTCATCTCTTAACCTTTCTTTGTGTCATCTTTCTATATATTTCGATTATAGTTGGAATGTACATGATGGTTTATGTGGAAGTGATCACTTTCCAATAATTTTAAACAACGTATCTGTAAAACTAAGTTACAATAATACCTATGCTATCGCTCCAAAAATACGAACACCATTAAAAGGCAATTACAACAATGCCTCAACAAATTACAAACTTGGGGTAACAACAATGATTTTTAATTTTCACCCACCAAAACAAAATGCATACATTTTTGTCAGAAAAGAACTTTGTACAACGATCCTGAATTGTTTCTTAATAGCATTCTTATTCCTGTCGTCAGGGAAACTAAATTTCTTTGTTTCATATTTGACAGAAAATTGTCTTTTATACATCATATCAAATATGTAAAAACTAAATGTCTTAAATCTCTAAACCTTTTGAAATGTTTATCTCATACCGACTGGGGAGCTGATAGAAAAGTTCTATTGCACCTGTATAGATCACTAGTAAGGTCGAAATTAGATTATGGCAGCAATGTTTACGGCTCTTCTACGTTGAAGCTAATGAGCCATCATTGTACCTTAGACGAGAGAAACTTGCGCTTCAGGTCATAACAAAAGTTAAATCTAATCCTAAAAATCCAGCATATAGCGTAATATTTAATCCTAAGTACGAACATTTGTACGAGCGTAAAACAAAGGCCATTAAACCGTTTGGTTTGCAAATGTAAGAAACCAAAGACTCACCATATATTAATTTAAATCAAGTTATCGAAAATTATGTATTTAAATTTCCACCATGACAGTTAAAAATTCCCGCTGTTGATTTTACTCTTTGTACAAATAATAAATCCCAAACAGACCCTATCGTACTTCGCTCAAATTTTATCGACTTGCACAACAATAAATACTCTAACTATCTTGAAATATATACTGATGGCTCCAAAGCAGATTCGTATATCGGCTGTGCTTCCGGAAGTAAAATTCATTGTTGTAACCAAAAATTACCCCCCGAATCGTCTATCTTTACAGCCGAAATTCACGCTTTTAAGCTTACTCTTTTAACTTCAGTTCAAATCATCCTAGCGATAAATTTGTAGTGTTAAATGCTTCTTTGTCAGTATTACAGTCCATTAAAAACCTCATTTTTTTCCAACTCTCACATTAGAGAATTACTTTTGAAACTTAATGAACGTTCTCTTAATAAGCATATTGTTTTATGTTGGCTACCTAGTCATGTAGGCATCCGAGGAAACGAGACAGATCTTTGCATCCCACACACAGATTTTAAACAACTTATTAATCGATATGTTTCAACCAAATGGCAAACAAGTTGAACAATACTAATTGCAACAAATTACACGTAATTAATTCTAACGTCGGCGCCAGTACTCTATTTGCAGAGAAAATAGACGGGAAGACGTAGATCTTACCCGCTGTCGAATAGGACATACTAGATTAACTCATTCATAACTTTTAAAAAGAGAAGTTCAACCTGAATGTGTTCCTTGCCAGGAACCACTGACAGTTAATCATATTTTACTACATTGTATTGACACAGACGATATTCGGTCTAAATATTCTCATGTCAATAACATAAACGACCTATTTACAACAGTGTCTGATTCTAACCTTGTTTGCTTTCTGAATGAGATAGGTATTCTTAATAAGTTGTAAATTTTAATCTGTTTATTATGCTAACATGGTAAATTTTTAAACTTTTTAGTATGTTAACCTGTTTACAATTATATTTCACATTATTATATTCTTATAGTTTTTTTATATTTCTACTTACATATTTAGACTTTAACCTGATTATATTCGATTCATGTTAAACTCAACTGTATTCGGCACCGTAAGACCTATATAAAGTGTCAGTGTGCCGTAACCCTCCCCCCCCCCCCCCCCCCCCCCCACACACACAAACAACAAAAACCACGTATCAATACTTAAAGGATTATTAAACTGTTTTTTTCACTGACTTCCAATCGTAATTCTTGATAATTATTAAAATGACACAAATCTAATTCCCATAAACAATGTGTGCCTTCTTTTAAACCAAACAAAACATAACTGTCACATCGTTACCAACAAAATCTAAAAGCATCATAACTTATAACAGTAATATTTTTCCGTCGATGTGCGCGATTGAAACAATTAAATCCACCATTTTAATGACATACAACTTATAGCAGATGTATGAAAAATACCCCATTGTTACTTGAGCGGTATTAAACAGGGAGGAAGCAGTACTGCTACAGGGCGTGAGATATAGGAAAATATAAGAAAGGCAGACTAATTAAAAGGCAATTTATTTTACCAAGAATATGCGTCGAATGAGACAATGAGTGTTTTTTTAATGTGCAAGGCTTTATGACGAGAAGAATAAATGAATAAACATTTCATATGTATGAACGAAATTGGGAGACCTGAGTAGAGTTGTGACAATGTAACAATCTTTTGTGTGGGCTCTTAAAGTGCTGAAATTAAAATGTGCATTGTCTGATATTTCTGAATTGTATGTTTCTTTTTATAATTGAACACAAAGACGTTGTATAAGTTGATTGTTTTAAGAATACTGCAAAGAATTATAAAGACAAATAATTTCATTTAAAAAACAAATGAAGCCTGTTTTGAAGCAATAAACATGTATAAAAATATGTCGCAGTATACATGTAAAGATAACCCCCAGAAAGAGCCGAATTTCGGCGGTATATGACTGTCATGTTACTGGACACTATAGTAAATATTACAGGACCTTCTGTATTACTGTCTTCAAAAGAATTTTAAAGCACCTGACTCATGAAGTCAAATATTCAGTTTCCGTACTCATCAACTGTTTGGCAAGCGATGCGAGAGGTAAAAGATAAAAGAACTGAGGCTCCTGTGTTGATGTCTGAGCCAAAACTATTAAGCAGCGAAAAAGTGTAGAGATGTTTGCTTGCTCGAAATATGTGTGCCTTGAGAATAATGGGAATTTAATTGACAACTATTCTATCTGTGACAGAGTTTAATGCGCGCCTCTTAATGAGCTAAACCGTTTCTTTCTTTTCGTGTAGGCTTGGGCAGGCCAAATTGTTTTGTACTTCGAATGGAAATGAAACTGCCCTCTATTTTAGGCACTATGTGGACATCATTCTTTTAATTACGACACTAACAACACCATAACTTATCTAAGAAAACGTCAGCGCTCAGATGTATTTTTATTCAAATAGATCGGTTTTCGACTCATTGCTTGCATTTGAGAAACCCATCAGGAACTGCGAGGTTAAAGTCTCTTCTGCTGACTGACCGTTCCAATGCAGTAACAGTTGTTTGTTGTTGTTGTTACTTGTTTTTGTTTGTTTTTGTGTTTTTCTTTTAGTTTTTTTTTTTGTTTCTGTTGTTTGTTGTTTTTTGTTTAATGACATGTTTGAGAAGCTGTTACCCGCCTTAAAAAATAGTTTGGTTAGTTTATAAGTGAAAGTAAAGAGATGATTTATACAGCTTCTTCTACGAAAGGCGTGTTTGAAGCAGGACAGTTCTATTGCCACCTTAAGTTTCGTTATAATGCTTACCAAACCATTACAAATATTACAAATACTATGTTAGTATTTCATGTAACTGGTTCGCGAACTTAAAGATTGTCTGACATGTGCTTTTTAAAAGAAATTCATTAAATTAAGTATAGTCAGGTATAAACACATGCCTACTATTTAAATAATCTGTTATCATACCTGGTCGTTTTTCTCTGTGACGCGAGTCTTTGAATAAATCTAGGTTTTCTTGGTCTATCATAGTGTGAGACGGTTTAAAATTTTCGGTTAGAATGATCGACTTTTAATTGGGTGTATATGTCTATGGGCAGTAAATTAGACTGATAATGACCGTTATGTCTCTTGTCTTGGTAGCGCCCTTCTCTAGGATGAAATAAATCCACAGTTGTATTAGTGATTGTACGTTGAAGTTTTGTTGTTTGTTTTTGTCAGTTGTTTTTGAGTAACGTAAGCTGCTTCGACGAGGCGTTTTGACAGTGTACCAATCGACGAACCTGTATATATTTTCTACGGTTATTTGCCGCTTACTTCATTTATACTTAGAAAACATTTCCTGGTCACCGATTTGCGATCTGATGGGGGGGAGGTATTTTTCTAAAAAGAGTTTATGTTCGGGATCTATAAATCCTAATTGTTCTCCAAATATCTAAAAAAAACGCAAATTGTAAACATATTTGTTTGTTCGTCGTAATGCATACCTTCATATGTGTCCACTTTTCACTGTCCATGTCCAAAGGTTGGATTGGTCTGTTGTGCAACAGCAATATGCTAAACCCGAGGGTGAATCTTATAAACGGAAGCGAGTCTTGGTGTGTTTCCTCTGAAATAGGTCACCCGAGGTTTAGGATCTCATGATCTCTCATTGAATTGACTCTTGTATCACTTATTTAGCGTTAGTTCGAATTTTAATTTGTGTCAGTTCTCGTAGAACGTTTTGATATTTTCTTACTTTTAATTTTAAGTCAAGTTTGTTGTTTAATGCCTGAATAAAATGACATCAGTCTTTTTCTACATTAACACGCCAGAAAACGTCGTCAGTTACATTTGCGACATTTTAAATCAGTTGTATATTTAGTATCATATTTATATTATCTAATTTTATAGAAACAATAATGATATTTTGTGCTTCAGTTCAAATTACAAATTAGAAAGTTTGTACTTATATATTTTACATTTGTTTGATTTTCATAATTTTCATTTAAAATAAATATTTATAAATATTCACAATACCAATAGTAAAGTTGATGTCGTCTTTCACTTATTCGTATTAACGGAAAGATACGAAGTAGATACAACAAGAAAAATAAAAATGTTGCGTGTTAATTTGTTTTGCTTTGCGTTGAATCGTTGCACATAGCTAGTGTGCTTGAATATACAAATCATATTTCTTTAAATATACTTTAAGTAACAAAAGTCAGTTTGTAAAACACTTCGCGTAAAATGAAATCAAATTGATTAATATCCTTAAAAGATTTATTGCAATCATACATGTGTGTTATTATGAAATATCGGAAGAGAAAATTCTATTTTTAGAATGTATAGATCAAGTTCGACACCACAATCCCCCCCCACACACACACACACATACATACATACATACATACATATATATATATATATATACATATATATATATATATATATATATATATATATATATATATATATATATATATATATATATATATATATATATATATATATATATAATATAATATATATATATCTATTACATAACCAAATGATTCACGAGTCAGTTGATACTGACAATAAAATACGAAAGAGGAAATATGATAATAACAAAAAGAGCTATCGAATGGTATCTTTTTCACAACGTTCCAGATCAAATGGGTTTAGACAATTCACAGAGGTACCTCAAGTAGCATGCATGAAATATTAATCAATTCGAACAATTCGAAGTGCAATGGTACATCATTTAACATCGTTCTAGGACTTACAAGCCAGTTCACAGAGGTACTTCAAGTGGCATGTATGTTGTAGCAATGGAAACAAAGTGCAATTGAATCATACTTAATTTCAAACTATTCCAGAACTCACGATTTCAGCAACGATCAGTTCTAATTGAATGGTATCAGATACTAACTTCCGCAATACGAGCTTGCTCTAGCGCCAAAGTAATTTTAGAAAACGTCATCCCTTTAGTACCAGACCGGCATAGTGCAACCAAATAAACAATGTTGGACATCGCAAAGACTTTAGAGTGTTTAGCCTGTTTGCCCACAAATGCTATTGTTGTAAGTGATTTTAGAGAAATACATGTAAGCAGCTAATTTTCCTAATAACAGTATTGATGGCGCATTATTGTGTGTGATGGGGATGTTTCCTTTATAACGCCAATGCAGAAGATGTCACTATAGACAAAACTCTTAGCGATCTTTAAGGATGCGCATTTCAAACTATTTCAGACTTAACTAACTTCAGCCTAGGATTTACACTTGTGTTCAATGGGAAGATTCGTACTCTTGTAACTCACCAGACTCACTGCATGGTTTCGAGTCACGTCGAGACGAATGCCATAAGGTTACGTTCTCCTAGCTGACCTGCGGTGCGTCGGTGGTTTTACTCAGACATTTGTCTCGGGTCTTTTTCCACCAATATAACTGGACGTCGCTACATGAACCTAGCGTCGGTGTGGTTTATTTCTAAAGCAAACACATCCCCTAAGACCAGGTCACACCAAGTCCTAGTCGCAGGACTACCCGCGATGTTTTAGTTTAAGTAAGATTTACAAGACTTCTTAGTAGTACTTTACCCCGCCCATATTATTAGGATCGTGGCACAGACGCACAATTCAACTTAAGACAACGTAGGACAGCTTAGGACAAGGCAGTTTTAATATGTCGTTCGAATTCTACGCGAAAGCAGTACATTGTGCGTGGACGTGCGTTGTCGGATATATCGGTCTCGCGTGTATAAACGTGCTTGCTCTTATAGAAAAATAAACGACACTATCATAACTATAAAGACACTTCATGCCATAAGATGTCATTTGAAGTCATGGATTAAATCAATCTAGATAGACGGTTCGTTTTGTTTCTTGGCCTTGACTATCTACTAAAGCAAATAATGGCCGGCATCGCGATCGTGATTATTCTTATGCGCAAGTTTTTAAGGACAACAAGGTGCTTTTGATCTCGTAAGTAAATATCACGTCGACTGTTTGGAAATAAAAACCTTATTCAAGAACTGGAATGACCGTCATATGGTGATTTTATTGGCTTCTTGTGCCATGCCACCATATATGTCCATGAGCTAGTGCAAAGACTTTCACCTAGACAAAACCTAGACAAAACGTGTAACAAATTATAGGAACAAATTAAAGGACACCATTGGAGCCAGGACGAAAACTTGCAATTACTCTGCGTTTTCTCACAACTTGCAATGGCTTTCGCAGCCTGCAATTCTACTTTCGAGTGCCACATTTTATCAACTATTCAATAGCTAAGAATGTATGTTATTCATTTAGGCTAGAACAAAATAGAATTTTATTAGTAAATATTTAGAGATCAGACAAATGTCACGTGCTTATCACCTATTATCGAAGGACAAAGCACATCGCCGTAGTACTACAAAAACAAGCGCACATAAACGTTTAATTAGACAACGCAGAATAAAGTAGGCTGACGTACGTCGACGTACGTTGTCACAGGACTAGTTTTATGTGTACATTCGACAGAAAAACGGTAAGACTGATAAGGTCAATCTAGGACTACATTAAAGTCATCGTAGGACAGTCTTACGCCAACGCAAGACAATAAAGATTTTGTCGCTTCTGTCCTACAGTTTTATTACATGTAAAACTTTCAGCTACGGCAGGTTTTAGACGTATGTTGACATGCGACTCCCTTCATCATCGACTAAGAACTACGTAGATACCTTGGATTTTTAATCGTATACCTGTCTTATAGCTGGTTTATCTCTGTTAGCTTGGAGGAGTAGGTAGCCGTTATTATGTAGAAAAAGTAACTAACGACAGTAAGAACAGAAGATTTTTTTCACACTTTGCATGTTTGTGTCAAAATATCATATGATAACTCGATACGTTATCGGCTTACATTGTCATTTTGTTTTAACTGACAAATTAAACTGAGGGTGCTACTAGTGATCCCTAAAGGCTGCAACCCAGTATTCCAAATCGCATACTACTAACGACGCCTTTGAAGGCTGTAGGGTTGACCCGTACACATCTTGCCATGACCGGAATATCCAGTGCGTTTATCACGTGTATTTCGGCTTCACTGTTGCCTGGAAACAGCTGGAAGGGAATAAGAGAGTTGCGGAAGTGATGGTAACAACAAAAATAAAAGATACATGTAATCATGGTGCCAATTAACATGCTGCTGCAGCTAGTGCTGATGCTGATGACGAAAGTTATGCCCATGACGCTAATTGAAAGGACATTCTATTGTACAATTAATTATGTTAACGATGAAAAGTCATAGATGTTAATTATTCAATTTTATCTTTGAGGTTTTGTATCGGAGGTGTATCTCTTACCTTTGGTTGACCGTCAGTGTCCGGAATGAAGGCCCAGGAATCGCAATCCAGACTGGTTAGTACCCGATACTGAGTAACCCACATCCGGAAATAATAGTAGGTACTTCTACTTTGGGTCACTATGCCGGTCACTTTCCTTGGTTCTAAGAAGTCCACCTTAAACACACCATAAGTGAAAAAAGACAACACGTTTAGCGACATTATCGAAACCATTCTTCCAACATAGATTTGTTCTTTAAACAACGGCTTATAATATACTCGTATTTGATCGACCGTGTGCCGTTTGTTCACATTGACTTCTGGTCTGCAATTAAAGATTGCTTGAAGATGTCTTCAGCTAGTCTTCACTGACGTAAAGGTAAGCAGTATTGTTTATATCCGTCGTATTATGTATTATATCAATATCTTTCGAATCATCCGTGGTATCGAGGTGTAGTAAAACTTGTTCTTGTAAAAAGCTATTTCATTTCAAGTACATGGCAGTCGATTCTCTGTAAATTCTAATAAAATCCATCGACTTCTATACAAAAGACCTTTTATTATTATCATTTTAAATCTAATTATCTGCGATGTAACACATCATTTATAAATGCCAATAACAAATAACATGCTAATTCTACATTGGTGCACCATTTAAAGTTACCGCTGTAAGTAAAGAAAAAAATTAAATCGGGCGACTACTGGCGCCTCCTACCTGTATATAGGGGTCGGTGTCATTTTCAGCGGCTACCCAACTGCCCCTTCCCTATCCTATCCTCAACTGTGTTGAGACGGGCCGTGTTGGCACGGTGACCTCCACCCCAATGAGAGGAGCTTGTCAGTTGGTCATCGGATACGTTAAGTACCATGTAGTCAGTGCACTCTATACAAAACACAAAGCATGGCGAGCAACTATAATTGGTGGACAAAGATATAAATACATAGGCAAGCGAGCACATTGGTATAGGTACAATATTATAGCAAAACTTGTAATATTTTGATATGACGGACAGAGCTGGTGTTGTTGCAAATGTATCAAAGATAAAACATTGTGAAAGAGGCGCACATTATGAAGGAAGAGATACACTTTTGAAGAAATAAAGTTTTAACCGGCGTAGATGGAACAATGCGAAAGAAATGGCATCGTATCAGATTTTGATATATCAACGTGTAACGTAGTTCCGCTTTTGTATCAACGATTGTAGAACTGGTTTAAGAACCTCTCGATCAAGCACATTGTTGTCGCCTTTTGTCATTGCTATATATGTCTGTTTATTTTGTTTTTGCATAATTTATTCTTGTTTAGTTTTAAAATTCGTTTTTTGTGTGTTTGTGTTAATTATGTTTTATTTTCCCTTTTTTTTGCCTGGTATAGAAAAAAATCCTTAAAGCAAACAAAGCGAATTATTTGACGTCACTGTCATAATGGTTGTTCAGGAAGTACAAACTGTTTAAACATCTTTATACTTGTAAGGAGATTGTTCATGAAGTACAAGCTGTTTAAACATCTTTATACTTGTATGGAGATTGTTCCTGAAGTAGAAGCTGTTTAAACATCTTTATACTTGTATGGAGATTGTTCATGAAGTACAAGCTGTTTAAACATCTTTTATAGTTGTAAGGAGATTGTTCATGAAGTAGAAGCTGTTTAAACATCTTTATACTTGTAAGGAGATTCTTCATGAAGTACAAGCTGTTTAAACATCTTTTATATTTGTAAGGAAATTGTTCATGAAGTAGAAGCTATTTAAACATCTTTATACTTGTATGGAAACTTTAAAACGCCATTTCGTCGATACAAAGAATCAATTGCGACAATAAAGTGAAGAGTTTAAAGTGAAGTACCACTAATTGTCACGTGAAAAGAAGGAGCACTGTGAAAGATAAACAAATGCATGACGAATAAAGTTGGTATATAGTGAAAGAAATATTTCACAAGCTAAACAGGGTTAATAATACACAGTAACTAGTCACATCTATCAGATTGAGCAGTGATATAACTACGATAAAAGGCAAGGTATACATAAAGATCAGATAGTCAATCCTAAACATTTGAACACAATTCAATAAAGAAAAAAAAACCAGATGTAAAAACAACATTTTAAAAAGACAAAGAAAAGTCAAAGATAACTAACGTACGCTTCTGTCGACCGCTAGGCTAAAACCCGTAACCCGTTATAGTAAAGTTAAGTTGGACGTCGAAATTATTAGAAGTGAATTGTACGTACGTTTCCTAATCGCTGCTGTACCTGGCTCCTCGATAAGACTAGTGCTCCAAACTTCCTTGCAGATGAGACAACTGGCTTTGTTCCTGTTTAAAGAAAGCTGACATACACCACTGACTACTTTTATGACATATTATGAGACACTGCAACATGGTGACGTCATAAATGGACATCACAATGTCCGTTTCATTGCACGATAAATTGTCCATATTTGTATCGCGATAGAAAAAACTACCATTAATGTGATATCCGTGACAAGCAGACATAAAACCGTGAATAAAATGTAGTGATGTATAAAGTAAAAACTGCTGGCTGAATATATATCATCATAATTCTTCACTTATAACGCGACATTAAGCACGAGATCTAACTTTCTTTTAGCGCTTGTTTCTTGCACCCGTGGGCTTGTCAATTTATAGTCAAAACAAAAAAGGCCAAATATGTATATCCGTAGACTGTTATAAATAATGCATTAGTGTTTCGCGACAATGCACAGTGCTGATCACCAACTGGTTGCCTCTATGAAAGTGTTGCAGTGACTCTCATCCATTATTTGCAGACAAGTGTACAGAAACAATATTTCCTGGTGCATAAGAAGTAATTTTCTCAATACATTATTTGAGCGTGCAGTAGCTAACCTTCTGTCCTTGGGAAGGATATACTGCCTATGTCCCGTCTCTAAAGGGGTATTTTGGGTTATAATAGAAGTTTTTCAACGAATCTGTTGGAGTCTAGTCCACGAGAGAACACGCCCTTTCGCAGGTAATGAGGGACAGGTCATTTCAGCCGATCAAATTATGAGATTTTCTCTCTCTCTCTCTCACACACACACACACACTCCACGTGTTATCAATGGCCAGCCCAAGGTTACACAGTCGTTAGGAAAGTTGTGGTTATTTTTTTACCCATAACGAATGTTTTGAAACAATTTAAGGCACCGGTATTAAAATGTAAGTGAACAAATATGTGAGTATTATATTAACTTATTATTAGGTGTAGGTAGATTTGAGCATTTGATGAACACTAATGTGCTGATAGTGTTGCTTTTCATGTAAAGAAAATTCTCAAAATATAAAGCTTTATTGGGAATGTTATTTGTTTGCTCTATAAATACTGTACTGTTAAAATTTAATGTTAGGTTTCAGCAAAACGTGGAGTCATGCTGTCGTGTTTTCTGACAATTGTATATTTAAATCTTTGGATGTAAAAAAAAAATTGGGGGATTTTATGGTAAAATGTACATTTTCTGTATTGGCTTTGTTTTTCTTGCCTTATAATTATGGCATTTTGTTTCATGTTGATATCAATTAATGTGCTTTCTTTTCTATTGTTTTTAAGATGTCTTTAATAACACAGAATCAGTAAAAATAGACAAAGAATCTTTATTCTTTATAATTGCATACAAGCGAAAATACCAATTACATGACAAGAGACAATCTCTTACACATGGATTAAAACATTACACACGGATACCTTCCATACAAGTAAAAAGCATGGGGCAGTTTTATAACCCTGTCGGAGGCCAATAAACTCTTCTCCGACGTCACTATTTAGCTCGTCTGAATATATTATCAGTAAACCAAAATAAGCACATGAAGTAATTGCCATGTTTTATAAAGCAATGTGAAAAACGTATAATTTATTTATTGCTATATTATAGAGTTAATAGCAATATGTTGTGAAATAATTCACTAAAAAGGCGACAACGCACAGCCTTCAGTTGAAATAATAAACATTCATTCTAGCGATGCCCGGTAGATATTCTCTACAATACAATGTAAAAGATCGTCCTTTTGTTGTATATATAACTGGACCCGGTAGATATTCTCTACAATACAATGTAAAAGATCTTCCTTTTGTTGTTTATATAACTGGACAAGTCTCAGCCGCTGAAAACCAGTACACATAAACTTGCATACATTTCAATGACAGCAATGCCATTTTGGTCATTGTTAGTCCGAGGGGTAGCTTTGCAATTTGGGTCATTGTTAGTCCTAAAGGTAGCGGCCAGTTGCTAAGGTTAGCCTGGCTCTGCCAGTCTGAGGTAGGGTCATTTGCTATGCAAGCATGTTTTGTCGGGTTTGGTAGAGGGTGTTTTCCATTTATCGACATTTTTCTTCCTCTCACAAAAGCTGGACGCCGTCAATATGGCCAGCCACGTTTGTGTTAATGCGATGTGTCTAAAACTTTACCAGAACAGGTTAATCTTAATATGCGATATATAACTATCATTGAGATTGTTGAGATTTAAATTAATAGTTGTTTTTGTAGTGTTACCTTTTGTCGTTGCTATTAAATTGTCTACTCCTGTGGCTTTAATCCGTTGCTATGCCTTTAGTATTAGAGATCTTCTATTTCATTACTGTTGTTGATAAGCGTCTCATCATTGCTGCAAGAGTTGTCTTCCATCAGGCCCATAGATGTCACATCTCGGTTTCAGGCTGGTCCTGCGTCATGTATCTCATCCGTACCGGAAATAAGTTATAATTCATTATAAAGACATTCAACATACATTGCATTTATCAAAACAAAATGTCTACTAACATGCTCGTCCTTATGTTCATATCGTCATTGCTTAAATAATGGGGCATGTAGTAATCTATCATGTCAGGGTAAAGTAAGAAAGAGTAAGGCTATAGACATGTTAATTTTCTCTTTAATATTGCGCCCCTCTGGGAGGTGGAGCCTATTATATAAAGCAGTTATCACAGGGACAACTTACAAGCAGGCAAATAAAGAATCGCAGCTGTTTGGCGCGATATTTTTAATAAAAACCCCGAGTATGTTAAGGTTAACAGTGCAGCTTTCAATGACAAAAAGATGTAGCCGACAGCAAGGAACAATGCCAAGTAGCGGACAGTATTGTTCCCCGCCTATTCAGCTTGTTGTGTGAAGCCCATACTCTGCGGCGTCTTGAAAGTTGCACATCCATGACCTTTATTGAATATGTATTACCGATAAAGGGTAAATATGAAGCCATACCCATCATCTAGGTGTTGATTTTCACAATATACTGCGACGTGTACATCCTTTAATGAAATGACTGATCGCAAATGTCGATTAGGTTTCCCTCGAGATATGAATAAGCTCTATTAGCAGGGAATATTATCATGATGTAATGGCAAATTTAGTTCGTGTTTTACAATGGTTCGTAGTCCGGAACTGCATTATAAATAACAAACGCAGACTGCCATTGGAATATGGTTTCAGATAAGAGGAATTTTACAACAATAACAACGTATAAACAGCGTGTCAAAACAACAGGTTTCAAGCATAATAACCACCATCCCGAACAACACAACTATTCCAAGGGATATCTTGATTACTATCGGCATCCACTTTCACAATCTCCACCATGTTTTATTAAGTTTCTATTAGGAACACTTATTAACGAAGCTTTTCTTACTTGCCTTTTAACAACCTGAGGAGGACAAATTAGCCATTATAATTGCCATGTGTTGTCTTTGTGTGAAATTGAAAAGCGAATAATAAACATAGTATTGGATATAAAGCAATAGGCATGAAATATATAAACTTTTATAATTTTTAAATATTATATTTATGGAAATTCTAGGGCAACTAAGTGAAAACAATCTGGCTCAGATTTTAATATATAAGGTAATTCTCAAGTGGGTTTCCATACTTTCCTAGTCCTTATAATCTTAATATTTTGACAGAATGCTATTACATGGCAGACATGTTAGATTTCTACTAGTATGTTATTCATAATTCATTAACGTCACCTATATGTTTCACTCTTGCTATGATCAGTTCAAGGCCATTTAAGTGAGTGTATCGAACTCGACTTTCATTCTGGCTAAGTGCATATGCGATTATAAACATGTATACTGGTTTATAGTAAAAGCTTGTAATGAACAGTACTCTGGCAGGCATTGGGTGTTAATCCTGTTGAAAGAGTGTTTGCAACTGTAAAAACAAACTACCGGAAAACGTTTTGCTCTTATTGAAACGTCCTGTTTAAAGTATATTCTTATTCGTGCCTTAAATTTGCTTCATAGTTATGACATAAAACTAAAAAAGAACTATTTAAGAACAAGGTGGTTTACCAAACAAACGTAGAAACACATCCGAGATGTTATTAACAGTAAACAGTGATGTTAAATGACGAATGTTGCAAGCCACAATTAATATCTCAATGTAGTGGAAATCGATTTATAGGACGGTTAAAGAAAATATGACAAAGTCAATGTTTTATGTTGTTTACGTGGTAGAGATGACAAATACTTGCCTACTTGCCAAGGTTTCGTGTTATAGACCTACAATAACAGGAACTCATATTGTATGAGGATGTTATTTCGTATAATTCTTAGTTTGTATTTGCTCTTAATAAATTTGCATAATTAATTACGTTACGTAACATGATTAAAGTCTTTGCAGAAGTGCATTTATTAAATTAACGAATTTCGGATCAGTTGACCAAGTGTACTTACATTTTTATGTTTTTATTTTTAAACTGTATGTAAACAGAACAAATAAGTTTTGTAAATTATATAACAAAGTACTGGATTGACTGAAGGTCTTTTACGGCATCTTAGTACATGTATTTTTCTACCTCTAAGGTGTATTCATATAAGCCGTACCTATGTAGTCGTCGTTATTAATCTTACCGTTTCATATTTTCATAATGATTGTGTAAGTTATCTATTGTATAATAGGTTGTATTTGTTTATAGAATGATTATTGCATGTGTTTTTGGTATATTCTCTGTTCTATGATACTCGGATCTCATAAATACTTTGCTTTATGTTTTATGTTTCCGCTTAATATTCATATATACTTTAGTTTTGTATGTACGAGACAGTTTGATTCGTGTTATTTTTATTTCGTGATATGCATTATAAATTATAAATTCTTGATAAACACACCCATTAAATGTATATTTGTCGCGAGTGTTTGGGTTTTTTTTTATAAAATAAAACAAATGATTTTAAAACTAAAGACAAAATAGATTAAGATGAAACAAAACGCACGTTTAGAAACTTACATTATTTCCGCATGTTATGTTGAATTTTCAGATTTTGAAATGATAAATACGTTTTCCTAATAAATGTACATAATTGTTTTGACATTGTACGCGTGTAAGTCTGTGTGCTAATGATAATAATTAAAAAACGTGTTCTCCAAAAGTAGTTTGATTTTATTCATGTGCAATATAACAGCATTTTTAAAGAAATTATGTAAACATTTACATGTTCACATCATTAGGATTTGTACTACTGTGAGATTATTTGTAATGTCTAATAATAACTAGGCTGTTTAGTTCCATTAAAGAAAGTACCAAGGAAGGAAGATGCAACAGATATAACAGACATTTATAATATTTTGCGAATTTGAATATGCTTCCAGTAAATATAATGATATCTCTGAAGCCACAGTGTCTCAAATCTTCGACTTTACCCAATATAATGATACTGCCTATCGCTGAACAATGATAGGATAGACGTTTGGTACTTATCTGCTGCTTTGCTTTCTTTCTTCTTGTCTGTTACATCTTTTAATAATCGCAAGCTGCATTGTCAAATTCGGCATACTCGGTTTCTTTTGTGAATCAGGAACGCGACAAATAACAGCAATTTTCTATCAATGCATGTTACCTTTATTTTTAATTTTTATTTTTTTTTTACGTTGCCGAGGCTTTTATCTATTGTACATACTGTACATACTGTTTATAGTTTTATTTGTTGCTAGTTGTTATGTATGTGTATAAGTTCATTGTATCTGTTTTATTTCCCGATGCAGGTGCTTACTGTTAGTTGTTTCACCTTGACGGGATGTTGTTATTTACACTGTTTGTTTGCTAAAAAAAAGCTTCAGGAAGTGCGCGGTTGGAGCGCTCCACAATTCAGGTTTAAGCACCCCAGTTGGCCCTTTTGCCGATTGACCGTTCCAAGGCGGTAACTGATGGTTTTTCTTGGTGTATGTTATGTCTCGTCTCTGTGTTTTTGTCACATTTGCATTTACCTTGTTTGCCTTTGTCTATTGGTAGATAAAATTTAAATATCTGTGAAAATTTTGGTAGGACCTTTTCTTATTTACCTATTTATTGCAAGCTACACATTATTGTTGCAAGTTACACTATTAAGCGCAGCACACTCGATTATTTTTTGTTCTGAAAAGAAAATTTCTCACAGAACAGCGTCGATTTCCTATTATTGCTTGCTGCACTATTGTCTCATTAAAATGCATTCCATTCCATTCCATTCACAGGATGCAGCGCTCTGGAGAGCGGTGTTAATGGTTCATATATAGCCTACTATGCAACACATTCAATATAATAAAAAAAAGATACAAAGATATGCAGAAAAAATAAATAAAATAAAAATAAATGTTAACTACGTACATGTATTTTGAGTGTCATTGTTGTAACTAAACTTTCTAACGGCAAAAAGTTATTAGTTCCAAAAATGAATAGAGTAGCAAAGGGTTGTTAAGCCTAACTATGAAAGAGGTATGTAATTAAAATGATTACACACGTTTTATTCTCACATCGTTGTATATAAACAATTTTAAGTGATAATGCTGCACGTGTTTATCGTAACACACATTTATTTTTAAACTCAGTAAAAATCAATTATATAACCGAAATTTCAATGCATGGCAGCGCCGCAATCCACTTGTTTATTATAGAACAACATGGCGACAACCATACGACTTTTCGAAGAAGGCTTACATATACATGCGCAGCGACAATCAATGCAAAATACACATGTTCCGCGAGGCAGTCCTATGTAGCTTGTATCTGAAAACAGTTTTGTTGATGCAAATAAATTATAAATGATAAATTGATGATGCGTATTAACTATCGACCGTTAAAACGCCTTGCTTATTTGAAACGTTTTGGTTCAACGGCAAGATAGACAGAGATATAGAAAACTTACGATTGGGAAAGTATGGAGACGTATTTAAGATGTTGAGGGGGTGAGAGGGAGAGGGAAAGAGAAAGACACACACATACACACATACACAGACAGACAGACAGACAGAAAGGGACAGGGAGAGACAGTGAGAGAGAAACGGACAGACAGAGATACATACTAACACTATGGTGATTTTATAAAAAATTATCAAATGTTGCTCCTATAACCTATACGAACTTATTAATTTAACTTTAATAGACCCTGTAAGTCCTATTAAACTTATAAGCTAAAGATAATCAAGTTAAATATTTCGTTTCCGGGAGGAATGAAATGTTCATATTTAAAAGAAAAAGTCGAGGTTATTGCATAGCTTAGTGTTGTGACATAACAATGTAACAAAGGGAAGTGATTTATAATTTAAAACATATATAATTGGAAACAGTCGACCCGACAAATCGGCAAATCATTTAGATAATCTACAGACCCTTTTCCATAAAACTTTTCTGAATTAAAATAGATCAACGATTTCCTTATATAAATGACATTAAAACACCCCCTAACTTGATTCTTAATTAAAACATGGGAGTACAGATAGAATAGAGACGGTTGATATTTAAAAAAATATTAATTATGAATCACTGGTAATGTCTTTCAATCCTTCTCTGTAAACCCATATTCTTCATTTTTATTCTCATTCTCTGTGTCTCTCTCCCTGCATCTCTCTCTATATATATATACATTCTCTCTCTCTCTCTCTCTCTCTCTCTCTCTTCTCTCTCTCTCTCTCTCTCTCTCTCTCTCTCTCTCTCTCTCTCTCTCTCTCTCTCTCTTCTCTTTCCCTACTCTTATAATAAGAAATCCCAATAAAGTGCTGGTCCTTGGTACATATTAATGTCTGGTACGCCTAAGATCATAAGTATATCGGGTCGAGTAATCCGAAATAAAGTGTCTCCCGAAATTATCCTACACTTTCACTATTTTTATCATTTGTCATCCATGAGAGAAGTGCGAGAGAGGCAAGTCTACCCTTGGGTTTTATTAATAGCTATCAATCACCAAGGTATTGTTCGCGTGGCCAGTACAATACAGCATTTTACTAAATTCGACAGGGTGCCATTAATAGCGTTTGCCTGACGCTTTAGAATTAGAGCTCAATGAACTGCCCTTGGCAAAAGTTAAATTTGAAAAAGTGCTCATGTTTATGGCTACTTCTACGTCACAGGAATCAAAGCATGACATTGTTACTATCTGAAATCTATGTAAAGGTACAGGATAAAAAGTTCAATAGACAGTCACAATTCGTGTATGGAAATCTCACGTTTTTTGCCTCTTTAAGCGATATGAGCAGACGTATATTGTATGTAGTGTCCAGCTACAGGTTGCCGAATGGTTTTCTTTGGATTTGTCAATTTAATTTGCATCATAGCAGTGAGAAATGCATGAGTAATTACTGTGAAATACAGTCAAAACATGTCATGCATCAATAGGCCTTTCCAGAAACAAGGTTACGTACCTTATCATATCGCGCGTTCTGTCCCTTGATTTTGAATTTCCACTTCCGGGGTCGTCTCTAGCAGCTAAAAATGTCGGTTTATGGGGTGGTAAATGTCCACCGGAAGTTGTACCCCTGGCATAAACTGTTTATATATATATCTTGTGGCTGTATTTGCTTCTATTAAGATAATCTCATTTAGTTTGGTGCAAAGCTAAGGTGAAACATTGTAGAATCATGAAAATGCAAAATAACTGCACTCCTATGCTCAATAATTGACTGATTCATTTAAACCGAAACTAATCATTTCATTGAAAATGTGCGGGTTTACTGTGAAAATAACGGTGTATGTTTTCAGGGGAGGATAACAGTCTCAGTCTTCGCAGCACATGACTTTTTTCGCAGAGGCCATGTCATTAGATAATGCATTGGTCTTTCTCACAAGATATAGTTTTGGCGTTCCCAGAGAAACTGTTGTTTTGCTGTGACGTTTACTATAGAGTAAGAACAAATTCTTTTAGTGTCGTGTAACCTATATCTAGTAAGAAAATAGATAATATATGTAATAGTTGAAATAATGTTACCTTCATACATTTATGGCATTTCATTTGTGTCCACTTAAGTATAATTACACGTGCAATATGTGAATCTTTGAAATAAACAATACACTTTTTCACCCATTCTTGTATAATGACTGACATCTGAAAGTACACCATCAGAATTGACATTATCAACCCTATTCACGGGATTGACGTGCGTTTTGCGCGCAGATCTGCTGGATCGAACTTACTATAAAACGTCTGTCATATAAAGCTGGAAATTTATTTTTAATATTCTTAAGCAATCACTGTAGATTGTATAAAGTACGCTATCATCCCAAGTTAAGAAGAGAGACAATTGAAATCTTGTTTCTTTATATAACAGATACAATGTGTCGATACAAAACAGCACAATTATGAAACCTACTAAAATGCATTTAACGCAGTAACATTTTGGAAGTTAAACTGAAATAAAAACTAACCATTTTCGAGATTCGAACTCGCATCGACGTTGTCAAAGGCAAAACGTACCCGAGCCTGTAATAGCACCACCAAGATGACTGTTTCATTTAAAACAAAGCACATGAGCCAAGTAACTAGGCCAATGTTAAGAATTTAAATATAGTACACATATTTGTCATATTAACGCTCATAGGGACCAGCCATAAAAAACTATCGAAAATAGAGACCCGCTATATATACTACCTTACATAGAGACCTGCCAAATATACTGCTGTACATAGAGACCTTACATATATACTACTATACATAGAGACCTGCCATATATACTACTGTACATGGAGACCTGCCATATATACTACTGTACATAGAGACCTGACATATATACTACTGTACATAGAGGCCTGACATATATACTACTGTACATAGAGGCCTGACATATATAATACTGTACATAGAGACCTGACATATATACTACTGTACATAGAGACCTGACATATATACTACTGTACATAGAGATCTGACATATATACTACTGTACATAGAGACCTGACATATATACCACTGTACATAGAGGCCTGACATATATACTACTGTACATAGAGACCTGCCATATATACTACTGTACATAGAGACCTGACATATTACTGTACATAGATACCTGACATATATACTACTGTACATGGAGATCTGACATATTACTGTACATACAGACCTGACGTTAGATTCGGGGTCGGAGGGTCCTGGGTCTAACCCCATGCGCAGAAAACGAGACGTTAACACTAAGTGTTGGCAAGACCTATTAATACACATGAAAGAATTGTTTCTAGGTCATTAAATAGTACAAAGGTTTCGAATTTCACTGACACATCACACAACAACAATATTTGATGTGTTCGTGACGTTATACATCTTCTATAGCACAAAATCCACTTAAAGCAACGCTTTTAAATGTACTGGATGTGTTAATGCGGTTTTAAATTCTCTCTTTATAAACTTTATCTGTTGGACTTAACCTTTAAAGACCGGCCGCAATTGCTCAGGTGGTAGAGCGTCGGCTTGCGGATCGGGAGGTCTTGGGTTCAAACCCCGGCCGGGTCAAACCAAAGACTTTAAAGTTGTAAGTAGTGGCTTGCCTCCTAACGCTCGGAGCTAAGGGGACAGCATTACGCCTGACTCGTCGGTGTCAGTATAATAGACCGGCCGTGTTCAGTCCCTGGGCACCTCATAAGTGCTACTGTGCTATAATGATAGAAATGTCGCTGCACAGTATCGGCAAAAATGCCAGCTAATCACATCCCATCCCTAACCTTTAAAAAATAGTGACGTAACTGCTGGTCGATGAATGGTGTTACTTTTAGTTGTATGCCGTGTAATCCTTGCTAGCTAAGCCTTGTCACTACACCATGTCCGTATCTTAAATACTACCTGTATCTGCTGAGCTGGCATTCTTTTCGGTGCTTGATACAAACGGCGGGCTACACAGTGACATACCGTGGCATAAAAGCATAACAAAACAACGATCCTGTGAACTATTTGACCATTCCATTCGGCGGCTGGTATAGCTCTACTTTCAACGTAAGTGTGCATGCCTACATGTTGTTATCAAAGTAAATGCTATCTTTATATGTATAAGTAAATGGTGTATGAAAAAGCTCCAACATGCATGAAAGTATTGTACACTTTGGCGTGTTAGGTTTGAATACAGCTCTTTACCTACACTGTACTATGGAACATTTCATTTTTTTTCGAACAAGGGATTATTTTAGAGTGATTACCGACACTTTCCATATATTGAAACATGTAATCATATCATGAATGTGCTTAATGATATGCATTTTTATTAAGTTGCAATCTCATTAAAATCACATCCTAACTTTCGCTTCACTACTAGTGAAGCGAAAGTTAGGATGTGATTTTAATGAGATTGATTAAGTTGTTAAGTTAAAAAATTATCATTAATTCACTGAAAACGATGAACGATGAAACTGACAGATTGTGGCCACATAGAGCCAAGCATATCCCAGAGGATAATATATTCGTGAAACGTGTGTATACAGTGTTCACGAAAATTTATTGTGTCTGTAATTCCCACATCTAGGTCATAACAAGCAGCTTACACTAATAACTGTTCGGAGACTTGTTAGTTACCTATTTTTAAATTAAGAAAACCACGTGACCACTTACTTTTGAGATCACCCGCTGCGGCGCCGGTATCTATTTTTAACAGAATTCCCCATCATGCTTATGTTTAGATTTGAAAAGAAATGACATTTAGAGTAATATTTTCATGCTTAGTACCGTCCAACAATTGAGAGGTAGTTGTATTGACACAAACCATATTCGGTCTAAGTATTTTAATCTCAACAGCATGTACGATCTATTTAAGACAGTGTCCGATTCTAAGCTTGTTTGATTCCTGAACGAGATTGATATTCTTAATAAGTTTTAATTTTTTAAACTGTTTATAATGCTAGCGTTATAAATTTTAAACTGTTCGATAGGCTTAGCTTTTATAAAACTATAATTCACATTATTTTACCGTAAAGATTTTTATAATCCTACTCACGTATTTTTAAATTTTAACCTGATTATACTATATATTATCGCTAAACACCATTGTATTTGGCGCCGTATGATTTATCAAGTGTCGGTGTGCCGTAAAATCAAAATCCAAAATATAATTGAGGTAGTGTTCAAAATCACGTTATTTATACAAAAGTATGGGTTTATGCAGAAATTAAGTCCATAATTCCCCTTAAAACATGGTATTTTTTGTAAATTGTATTTGATGTAGGCAAACTGTCGGACACCACCTTTAACAGTCCAATCTGTAAAGGGCTGATGAGTTATAGGTCAGCCGTGGGCGCTTTGACATGGGGCGAAGCGCCGAAATTATGACTGCAATATAACAATTATATAACGACTTTGTAATTATAGCTATGGTATGACTTATATTGTGATTATGTCATTATGTCTGCGATATAGTTGTTATATCAAGACTGTGTAATTATGACTATTGTATGACTGTTATATTACGATTAGGTTATTATGTTAGCTATATAACAATTATATAACTACTGTGTATTTATGACTGGTATGACTGTTGTATTACGATTATGTCAATATGTCACAATTAAGGCCACTCGAGTCCCTGCGGCTAGCCGGACCACTGAGGCAATCTGGCTTGTGTACAACATCCGCTGTGTTTGTAGCATTTGCTTTCACCGCCCCCAATAATGAGCTTCATCGGCACTCCTCGGCGATGATGCAGACGACATTAGCCGAGACGTTACGACTATCTGTCACCATGCATCCCCATTTTTTCAGTGTAACGTTTTCAGGACAGTACAAATTGGTTAAAAGATGCGAACAAGAATTTGGTTGTTTTTATAATAAAAATGTGTTTTTGTGAATTATGAAAATATATGGAGGTCACCGCTTTCAGGGGCGTGCCTGCCTTTACGCACTTACGCACGTGCGTACAGTGGCTTCCAGAAATTGAAAAAATAAAAACGCCAAAAAGCGAATAAAAATCGTCGCCTAACCCGGGTTAGGCACTACTTGTAAGATCTAGTGGTTTTCATCATTCAAATAAATATTATGATTTAAGATTTTTTACAACTTCTGTAATCAATGAGGTATTTTGATTTTCTGCTGTAAAACAGTTCTGTGCACTGTTCGCCTTTGACCTGCATGTATTCATTATTGAATCTTGACAGTGTTTTTATAATATCGCATCCATTAGTGCGTGTTTATATGTACATACGTTTGAAACTTTTTTCATCGCTGTTCATTCTAAACATGTCTATTGTTCTGATTATGTAACTACCATTTATTTAGATATTTGATCACGGTTTAATTACAAATGTCTTACTTACATCCATCTTTTACTTGTTTGACAATATACATATATAGTCTTAATTTTACTACTATTACTTGTTTTCAGAAAAAAAATGTTTTGTATACATCATGAAGCGTTATAAAGACACCTGAAAAAGTATGACGTATTTTCTATTTCAAGTGATAGTTATTGGCAATTTTTTATATTTAAAAACGCCCAAAATACACCTACGGCGTTATGTAGTAAAAAAAAAATTCCGGTGGAGCATGCCGCCGCACCCCCCTAGCAGTAGTGCGTATACACAAAAGTCATCTAGGCACGCCCATGGCTTTGAGACTGATTCTGATATAGAATAGGTCAAAATGCAATTTAAAGTTACATCCAAGCAAAATAAAAACAGTGGCAATAGTTGTTAGCATTTGCATAAAAAATCCGTCCTAAACAAAATCCCTTTAGTACCTTTATAGCATAGGCTGACAAAATTCTAAAATTTAACAAAAGCAGACCAAATTTATCCCGTAAATTAATTAAAATTAAATATATCTCGAAATTGGAATTCTATAAAAAGAAATACGATGTAAGTATAAGATTATTTACGAAAATTAAATAAACAATATTGCAAAATGTAGATAATTTACAGGAGGGAATTTACAGGCATTTATAAATTTACGGAAGGATCCGCCTTTGCTAAAATAAACATGAAGGAATTTTGCTCTGGAAGAATTTTGTCCGTTTTCCGATTTAGCAATTAACCCAGACTTTACAGAATTATGTATCTAGTTGCAAAAAGGAGCAAAAAGAAGATATATTGCTAAGTTGATGATAAGTTTATAATTAAGTGATCTGCAGCTGTAGGAAGCACCATAGGTAGCAACGTGCAGTTTTCGTTGGCTCAACAAAAAATGTTGCTATTTCAAATATTTAAATACATCCATAATACCGTAAAGTGCATTTATTTGGAAATATTTAATTATATAAAGTATAAAGTATAGATATACGGTATAATCTTTGCTGTTTTGTTAATATTTGTTGAAGTTATATTTTCCTTAGCTGATTAGCTTATATTGTACTAGAACACGACGCTAGTTTGAAGATGTGTGCTCAAACGCTTTGCTTGGTTGATGAGCCAAAATATCTTAGTTAAATTTTGTTTGTTGTACAATATTTACTGATATTTGTATAGTTGTCCAACAACTAATAAAGCCTTCTCAGCAAATCAATACTGTTTTGATTAGCCACGCCATTTGCTGAAGGCTCCAATGGAAATTTTCGTATTTTTTATAAGACGATTTTCCTTCCATAAATAATCTACGTCTAAATTATGCACAAAACATTCTTGATCACCCAACTGAAATCTCAATGCAGGTCATATTAAAGTATATTTGTTAAGCATAAAATCCGACGATACAGCAATGCTTGTTTGCTGACAAACTAAGACGTATAAAGACAGCAATACTGTTGGGTTTTTTCCCTTCCATTTATATGCAAACAACGATTGATGGGGAAACAGAGGTACAAATGTAATCTAGCTGCATTTTATAATCCAACTCGAAGGGAAGTATGTGTTTGCCTGCTTTGGCATATTTTTGGAAGAATTTGAACCACTTTCAACAACAAAATTATGTGGCTAAAGGTTTGTCTTCGCATTTTTCAGACTTTAAGAGTCAGTTTAATAAAACCAGTCAAAACGAGTAATCGTTTTTCCAGAGACTTCAGAACGCATCTTGGACATTTTAGAAACTTTTTTCCGGGGTGCATATCCACGAACCCCGCAAGAGCACCCCCCCCCCCCTCCCAGATCCCAGCTGAAAAGTTCTGGATCCGGGATTTGGATATTTCTATTATTATTACTTGTCATTATTACTGTGTTGTATTAGGACTGTTTTATAACTCGCACATGTCCTTTTTAGAATGGCTAGACCTTCGGTTGACGCTAACACTGCCTCAGAGTTGGTTTCGAGGCTATATGGTCTGACTGTCACTAAGCAAAGAGAATTGTCGAGTTATGATGACGTCAACATTCACGTGATAGTAACCATCCAATCAGAAAACCAGAACTTACAAGCCGTGTCCGAAGACGGATATGTCCTCAAAATACTCAACACAATAGATTCGCAGAAAATTTCGTTTGTAGGTATGTTGATGTGATTTCTTAGGATTTAAAACAGACATAATAATAAATATTATTTAAAGTTATGTCCCCAGATAATATTGGCCGTCCTTAGATGCATCGTCTGTCAATGTTAACGCAGCTAAAATGAATCACATTCAATTAAACTGTTTTCTTTTCGGAATCATTGGCAATTCATTACAAAGTATAGTTTAAAATGACCTGGTTAATTATGTGGCATTACATTTTTATTAAAATAAATTTTTGATTATTTCATTTACCCTTAAAACAGTAACGATTTTGAATTTAATTGTAATTGACATTATAACGGTAGTCACGGTAGTCACGTGCCAAACATTATCTCGAGGAAAAAATGCTGAATATTTTTCTTATATATACCTAAAATTCACACCAGGCATCTATAACATGCCTTGCGGTATGCTTTTCTTTACACCAACATAGCAGATACGCGCATCATTAATAATATTTGGCATTCAAACTTCGCTTCTGATAAATACATTTTGTTGAGTTATTTAAAGTCATGAACACCGTTACACGTATTCACAGACGCGATGCACGAGGCCATTAGATGTGTTAGCAACAGGGGCATTGTGACGTCAGTTCCGGTACAGAATTGTAACGGGCAGATGTATTCTGTAGAGAAGTTTGGCGGTAGGTTGAACTTTGTTTAATCTGTCCTGGCAGTGACTCTAGTCCATTGTTGACACAACATCCATTAAACTTGAAAGAGAATTACGATATTTAACAAGTTGTTTGTAAACAATGATGTATTTCATAAATATTTTCAAAGATGTGTACATACACGCATGTATATGTCTTTGATATTTATTACGTCTTCAGTTTTCCTGAATTAAAAAAAAAACTGTAGTTATAGTCCTAGTGTGGCATATACCGCCAGTCCAAAGATTATTTAGAGTTTTAAATGAGTGCTTTAGATTATATATCTGATATATTGAAGCCCAGACGAGATAATCCCCCGTATTTATCTTTTGTCTAAACCACAATAAATTCCCAATGTTAATTATAAATCAAAGCACTTAAAGGCGCTGTTAAAAAAGGGTGTAAGTAAAACCGTGTTAGCGATTAAAATGTGCAAAAAAATGGACAGCATTATTCCGTGCTAAATTATATGTACAACGGATTGGTAAAAAGTAGACACGTCTTCAGTTGCAAAAACACATCTTCTAAAAATATAGATAACATAGCATGTTAATCAGGACGAATAATCGAAACTGTAATGCTATTTATTTAATCACACACATATATATGCAAATAAATGCTACTGGTTGCGGCCAATATATGCTGAGATTATTCTCAAATTCCCAGTTATTTATTTTGTCAACAACACACCTCTGTGAAGTTAAAAATCCCTAGTGTGCCATTCTTCTCCGAACGCTTGCGACAACTTTGGACTGAGATGCTCAGATGATACGAATGACATCTTTCATAAATAATGTGATATAGACACAATCTCACTGCAGTCAGATATTACAAAATGTAAGATCTGAAGACGGCCCGCAAATACCGTCTATAATCAAGAATGGGTTTACCCGATTACTATTTTTATAACAGCCAATCAGAGAGCGTAATGAATAACGCTTTCGTTAAGAGTCACAAAATGGCCGCTATCGATGATGCAGTAGCAAAGTGTTTGACAATATTAGGAATTCCTACTTAAAACCGCTTCAAAAGCAAAATCTTGATTGCATTATGGATACCGCATTTAGCGCACCTGTCTTCAGTGACAAAAGTCTTGCGCGAGTGTCCATGTTTACATTTCTTCGGAAATGGGCGTAGCCGTTGAAATGATACGATCGGAACGCTTCGGATTATCATTTACTTTTGCGATTTTATAGGCGACAATTTGATAGGTTGGGTTTTATTAACTTGTCGCCAGATCCTGTTAGCGGACCGGTTTCAGTAAATGATTTTAATCAGATTGACACAGACAGAGTAGTGAGGGTCCTCGCGGGATATCTCAAGTATCTCGGCCTGATAGATAGTTCATAGTCAGTGGTACACTCGTTCTAATAACAGTTTATTTTGTCGTATACTGGACAATAGAATTTTGTCGAACAATGGACAGTAGAATTTTGTCGTACACTGGAAAGTAGAATTTTGGGGTTTGTTGTGTGCGGCCATGTTCAACGGCATGTATTAAAACCGGCATTCATGTGTTCACATGTCGTAAATAAATTAACATGTGGAAGTTTAATCTGCATATAACGGTTTTATTCTCTTTTGAAACAAAAAGACTTGAAGCATACGGCAAATGGCACACATTTGCATTGCCACTCATATTTTCGATTTTCACTGTACGCATTCGAAGAATGACATCGATAAAACTTAATACACTTTTGCAGGCCGTAAGTAGGCAAATAAATTTGTTTCCGTCCAAACGAGCATATCCAGATGCTCATAAATGGACTTTTAATCTGTTAAAACAACTCATGTTCTGTTCCAACAGACTCGGAACATCTCGTCCAGCTGCTCAACTATGTTCCCGGCGAAACCCTCCTCGGCAAAACATATACATCTGAAATCTGCTTCCAAGCGGGACAACTCGCCGCAAACATCGATCTAGCGTTACAGGTGGGTTATCTACCTTGAATATATCCGGTTGAGATTCGGTTGGCTTTTCAAAAAAAATTCTATGTGGATTTTATTATCGTCAAAAAGAGGATAAAAACAAGGAGAAAAGTTTTCGGTACGAAGTCAGAAATGAAAAGTAAACAAGAAAGAGTAAAGGAAACGGCATATTTTCAATGCACTTTAGTTTGGACAAGTTTACATGCTCACATAATTAGCATTCATAAATACGAAAATTATTTGTACATTTTACATTCCTGCGCATAAAATAGATTACTTTAACTTTCATTATGTGGCTTTATAAAAGGAAGGGCTAATCAAAAGTTATTTTTGCATAGTAGGTGTTTTGCAGTGTAATTGGTGTTTGATTACCCGCGACAAATATCAAGATCTAGCCGTAAGTATTTCCGTTTCGCGATCGTTTTAATGTTGTACTTCCCAGCTTCCCATATTCTCAATGCCATTTACAGGATGTGAAACATCCGGCCCTGGAAGGACATAAACGACACTGGAGTCTGACACTTGTCGCGAACCTATCAGACAAGATGGCCGCCGTCAAGGACCCGGATGATCGTGCGCTAATCCAGGAAGTGGTCACAGCATTCAATGAGGAGGTTGTCGCCAGATATGACCAGCTGACTCAAGGTTTCAAGTTTATTATACTTTTTTAACTTTTTTTAATCATCATTTCTGTTTTGGACACTAATCCACCACGACATCACGTTTGGGATCTCATCATATAAATTAAACACCACTTGAGAAAAACGTGAGGCAAACACAGAACTAAGCAATGGATGTTTAAGTCATCTTCAGATACTCACGCTTGACTATTCCGTGTTACCACGTTTGTCCACCGTGTTGTTTTTTTTTTGTGTAGATTTTCTGTCGTCTTATCGAACTGAATAGAACAAGAATTGGACAATCATGGACTCATCGGTAGTGGGTGTCCGGCGATGGTTTAAGTTAGTGATTATCTATTGTTTAAGGTCCTTCTCGTCTATATACTTTAACCGGTCTTTGGTTATTTAATACAAACTCATTGTCAAAAATATTTATCTTTTCTTTATTCATCGGAAAGTTATATTGAAAATGAAACGCTATTTTACATTCGATCTGTTTAAAGTTGTCAATGTTTATTAACTGTAAGGTTGCTTCGTAATAATATATGCATGGCATATTTGTCATTGTTGATATTTTTCATTGTGTGCCATGTTTTCTTTAGGAGTTATACATGCTGATCTAAACGAGGGCAACATTTTGGTACGAGGAACAGAAAGCAGCCCTTCGTCATCAACCTCGTCATCGACGTCATCCGGTGATTCGAACTTCTTCATCCTTGGGGTGCTTGATTTCGGAGACATGGTCCGCGAGTTCGTGGTCTTTGAAGCAGCTATTGCAATTATGTACATCGCACTAGAAAGCAAAGTTATCGACCCTGTTGAGGCTGGAGGTCACGTGTTAGCAGGATTCCTGAGCTATTTCCGGTTAACCCAGGTGGATATAGATGTTCTCAGAACGTGTATATGCGGACAGTTTGCCCAGTCACTTGTGTATGGAGCTCACAAACATATGGAGGACCCATCAAATATCTACTGTTTGCATACTTCAAAACGAGGCTGGTTCATACTACGGCAATTCTGGAGTATTTCGAAAAGTGTACTCTATTCAAAATGGCGTGCTATCTGCGAGCAGTACAGTATAAGTGAGAAGTCGCTTGACTTGTTAAAGAGGAATGATGTACATATCTAATGTATCATTTTTTTGAAGCGTTGGGTGACTCGGTCTGTCCCGAAATGTGTATAAAACACACAAAAGGAGATAATACCTCATTTTAGCTCACCTGAGCACAATGCGCTCAAGGGGAGCTTTTGTGGTACCGCTTCGTCCGTCGTCTGTCGTCAACGGTTTAGCTTGTGAACACACTACAGGCCACAGTTTTTATCCTATCTTCACCAAACTGGGTCAGAATGTTCATCTGCATGAAAACTTGGATGAGTTTATTGTTGGGCCACCTTGGGTAGAAAAGAAGGTCACTAGGTCAAATTTTAGTGAAAACTTTTGAACACAATAGAGACCGCATTTTTGTGAACACAATAGAGACCACATTTGTAGCCCAATCTTTACCAAATTGGTCAGAATGTTTGTCTGCATGAAATCTTGGATGAGTTTGTTATTAGGTCAGGTGGGGTCAAAAAGTAGGTCACTAGGTCAAATCTTAGATAAAGCTCGTACTAGAGACCACGTTTGTAGCCCAATCTTCATCAAACTTGATCAGAACGTTTGCCTGCCTGAAATCCTGGATGAGTTTATAACTGGGTAATAGGGGGTCAATAAGTAGGTCAGTAGGGTCACATTTTGAAAAGCCTTGTAAAAACACTGAGGCCACATTGATGTCTCAATCTTCACGAAATCTTGGCCAGAATATTTGCCAGTAGGAAATATTACATATGTTTTGAAGTGGGTCATCTGGATTCAGTAGGTTACTTGGTAAAAGTCTAGAAAATGTTATCAACCAAGTGACCACATTAATTGTCCAATCTTCACCAAATATTTAGTTAATAACTCTTAATTACTTAATGCCAGATTTGAGCCTACTAAAAACCTGTGTCATTAGGTGAGCGATTAAGGGCCATCATGGCCCTCTTGTTTTTAAAAGACGCTGTATTGGAAAATACTTTGATAATAATGACGGCAGCGGCGATGATGATAAAAATGATGATAAAAAATATGATGGCGAGGACGACGACGCTGGTGATGATGATGGTCATGACGACGATGATGATGATTATGATGATGATAGCGCTGCTGCTGCTGCGCATATGCCGCTGCTAATGATGATGACGTGTGGTTGACATACAGGTATTAAAAACGTTGTATTGTTTATGTATTTGATGTCAAAGATGAATATGATGATTTTTTTCTCATACGCGAATAAAAGTTCTATCGGTACAAACACATCACAGTTTGAAGTTCCTTCCTCCCTTCCAGTGAAGTGTGATAGGGTCAGGCAAACTCAAATAATACTGATCCCAGTGGCCAGATTTTTGTAGTAATATGCTTAATTTGGCTGATCCCATGGCTGATAAATTGGCAATTGGAAGCTTTTACTAAATGGAACATAAATATGATTGGTTTTCCGTGATCTGTTCGTTTGACTGATATTATATAAAAAGTCAAATTGTTGACTTTTTTCGGACAGCACCTTACTTCGGATTACTAAGGGTTTACACGGATACACAGTCATGGTATACATCTATGATTTTACAAGACTGTCATAAGCTCGTCTTTTTAATAAAGATGTTTATAGTTGAAGCAATAAAATGTTATTAGAAAAAAGAAAGTGAGTGAAAATACAAGTAAAAAAGATAAAGATGGAGAGATGGGGGATAAAGAAGATCTTACGATCCAGTATTGTTAGTTTTTAAACATCAGCGGTATTCATTCCATCTGTGTCCACAGTCATGATCTTAGTTATAAGAAATAGAAATAACATTAATTAGTAGCGAACTCTTGATTTGCCGACATATAGACTCTGTTGCTTAAATTACATGTATATAAATCACTTACTTTCTTTTGATAACAATGTTACGTCATGACATTGTAGCCTTGGAATCACTTCCACTTTATTTTAGAAGTTCAAACTTGTTATTAGTTGCGGAAAGAAACTGTGGTTTGAACATTCACAGATATAACGGTTAAATGTGACTAATATAATCTATGCAATAAAAAGTGTACAAATTTGTATTTATTTTATCTTAGATTGAATTAATTCCTCGGTAATTATTTCAGATATACGTAAAATATAAAAATATTAGTTATTCTTAAGTTATTCTTTTGTGTACAATTTATGTTTTTGCTATTTGCTATAATGTTTTGCACTTTAAATGAACACGTTTAAGTATCCCGTAAGCACCAGTTAGTTTATTATTATTGTGTACATCATTAATTTATTACGCCTTCGCACGTAAATTTCCCAAGTGACCCATATTCAGTCAATTCCATCAATTAATATCTCAAATGATTTTAGATTGAACTGGTGTATAAATCAGTTGAATGAATACAGTCTTGCAGAAATATCATTTTATAGAAGCGTAATTGAACTCTCTCTCTCTCTCTCTCTCTCTCTCTCTCTCTCTCTCTCTCTCTCTCTCCCTCTTTTTTCTCTCTCTCTCTGTCCAGAAAAAAACCAGAAGTTTTAGCCAACAAATGATATTATTTAAATTTTAAGCACGAATAACAAATTCATCATTTATTCTTAGTTATTAATTGCTAAAGCACCTTTCGCGTAATTAAAAAACATTGTGTATGCTATTAAGGCCACTGGGTCCGCCATAATTTGCGTTTGCCTAATGACCACCTACACACTGTTGTCTACTGAACGTTTTAACTTTTCTGTATTAACAAAACGAGCTTGGGTTTCGTTCACAGTTTGCTGTCAAAAATTCGTAGTAAAGGCAAACACGGGCGGAATATAGAATCCAATTTGGTCGGCGAGTTCTGTTAGTTACGTAAGGTAGTTACTTATAAGGACATTAGCAATTTAATCACTATGTCAACCTTGTTATTACGGTGTTTGAAACATGAATCTTTCTGTACTCACAGTTCATCCAACTCTTTATAATGCCGAACTTGCCGCGTACGGACTCCCATGGAAGGGTGAGTGTATAAACAATATGTCAGGTGATGACGGAATCCCATGGGAGGGGCAGTGTATAAACAATATGTCAGGTGATGACGGAATCCCATGGGAGGGGCAGTGTATAAACAATAGGTCAGGTGATGACGGAATCCCATGGGAGGGGCAGTGTATCAACAATATGTCAGGTGATGACGGAATCCCGTGGGAGGGACATTGTATCAACAATAGGTCAGGTGATGACGGAATCCCGTGGGAGGGACATTGTATCAACAATATGTCAGGTGATGACGGAATCCCATGAGAGGGACAGTGTATAAACAATATGTCAGGTAATGACGGAATCTCATGGGAGGGTCAGTGTATCAACAATATGTCAGGTGATGACGGAATCTCATGGGAGGGTCAGTGTATCAACAATATGTCAGGTGATGACGGAATCCTATGGGAGGGTCAGTGTATAAACAATAGGTCAGGTGATGACAGAATCCCATGGGAGGGTCAGTGTATAAACAATATGTCAGGTGATGACGGAATCCCATGGGAGGGACATTGTATCAACAATATGTCAAGTGAGAATTTATCGGTTTCTTTGGATATCATTGGAAGGCTGGGTAATCCATGTACATTTTCCTTTCAGGTAACATGTATCTAGTGGTAATATCGGTACGTTCTTGAACTTGGCGTTAAGGCGATGGACTTGAGATCCAAGGGTTTTGGTCTCAATCCCGTGATTGAAACCTGATCCAGATGTTGGTCGCTAGCAAGACTGTCTTCTGCGCTTTGCTGATATTAGTTGCTGACTGGTTCTACCCAAGACCTGGGCTGTAAGGACAACAATTATATCAGTGATATGTTGTTATGGCGAGAGTTATCCTTAACAATAAGTGCATAATTGAATCTACTGCAATTCTATACCAGGTTTAGGACTGTTTTACTTTAAACGTACTTCTTTCTGTACTCAATTAAGCAACATTCTGTCATGATTTCACAAACACGATATTAATGCTACATTTTAAGTCGTTTTCTTATCATTTGACTAATCTAAGACGAGTCATGGTCTGCTATGATACATTTTATATTTTAATGGCACACAGATGCTATGGAAGCGATATGTGCAGGTGTTAAGTAAGCTATGGTTGTGACCCAGCACCGTCTTCTTTTCTGTGTCCGTTATTCCAGTCATAACATAATAAAACATAAATTGTGTCCTACATAGACATTACATGAGTTACCAGCATTTAATGTAAGTAGGTAAATAAGAAAAGGTCCTATCAAAATTTTCACAGATATTTAAATTTTATCTACCAGTAGACAAAGGCAAACAAGGTAAATGTAAATGTGACAAAAACACAAAGACGAGACAAAAAGAAAAAACATCAGTTACGGCCTTGGAACGGTCAGTCGGCAAAAGGGCCGACTGGGGTGCTTAAACCTGGTTTGTGGAGCGCTCCAACCTCGCACTTCCTGAAGGTTTTTTTTATCAAACAAACAGTGTAAATAAAAATATCCCGTCAAAGTGAAACAACTAACATTAAGCACCTGCATCGGGAGTTAAAACAGATACAACGAACTTATGTACATACATAGAAACTAGTAATATATAAGACAAGCTTTGTTAAACTTGATTCCAAAATAGGTTGCGATGTTGTGCGCTTTATTATTTTTATAGTTAGACGCTATCATGTTATAATGTTGCACTTATAATGGTTTATACTTGTAACAAAACATGTTTTATTTTTAATCAAAGCCCCGCGTATCCGATTAGAACCTCGTATCTGAACGTGAGAAAATTCTTAGCTACGTTTTTAAATTATTCCAGTATGCCTTTGTCAAAAATCTCATTCACAATTTTTACCAAAGCCCCATAATGTTGCATTGTTACATATTTATTTTTGAAAGTGACATTCGGAACACGAGTCTAGACGTTAAGAGCACACATTGTTATTGCCTCTAAATTATATTATTTGTTTAATTTAACTCCAAATGCAGGAGCTTACTGTTAGTTGACCCACTTTAATGGCATATGTTCATTTTCACTATTTTATCCTTGAGAAAAACCTCCAGGAAGTGCGATGTTAAAACGTTCTGTACACCAGGTTTAAGCATGCCAGACGGTTCTTTTGCCGACTGACCGTTTTATTGCGGCCACTGTTTGTTTGTTTATTGTTGTTGTTTAATGCCTTTTTGTTCTTGCAACGTTTAAATTTTCTTGTGTAATATTCCAGTTTTAATATATGTGGAGATTCTCTGTTATAAAGACAGATTGTTGCTAGGCAACGTTAAAAAGCTGCTAAGACGTACAACGTTGTTGTTGTAGGGTCCTTGTGGCGTTGGACATGGGTATAAGAAGAATGGTCTAGGAATAAAGCTGAGAGACTTGGGTTTAGTAGAGTTTTCCCCAGACAAGGGATTTCATTTATCCCCATAACAATTTCCAATTAGCGATCTGTACGCTTATTGCCATTGACTTGACAGTAGTATTTAATCTGTGAATACGGTGAGATATGAATGCATTATTCAATATATAGCCTAGGGCCTTCGTTCTCATCTACGTATCAGAGATACACATTTTGATTTAAATTCGACCATTCAAACTACATGCTATACAATCAAGATATGACTTTATGATTATTTAATTATGACAAGTTTATTCCAGAACAAAGTAGTGTTAATATAAATCCAAATGAGTTCAATTAGTATTTCCATGTGTCCTCTTGCGGCACATATAGCGCTATCACAACTGTATAGCATGTGGTGAACACCTGGCGTAATACCACATTCAGCCACATTATCCATACACGAGCAGTAAAATTACAGTTATATTTGACTGAGCGTTTGTATGCGATCTATAGCACTATTGTTCTTTAATAAATGATGTTCGTAACTGTCCGTGTTTTACATACGTTCAATCCGTTCCTGGAGGTGACGCCCTATGGAGTGCTTTGCTAAGTTCTGGTTGTTCCAACGTATATACATGCAATAGGAACGGAATTCATGCGTAGTATTTAAGCAATATGACTAGATTTTTTATTTCTTTTTATTGTTGCATATGTAGCAGCAGTTATGTTAGCATCTTTTTGTTCTCCAGTTAGTTCTGTGTGGTGTTTTTCTGCAGGTTTTATGGTGATAATAGTTTTGATTTTTCTTAGGTTGTTGTTGTTGATTTGTATTCATAAGAAAAATCGATAAAAAGAGATAGAGAACAAGAAATGGGGAAAATGCGCATATCTAAAACGCTTTTTATAAAAAGGTTCCGTGTGGTTCGAAGAGATAAATCATATTAAACAAACCTAATTAGTGCAGTGAGGCTTACTGTTGCTGGCGGGAATATACAGCTATTAACGCAATTGGCACTGAAAGGAAATAATTAATTAAGTGAGCCGTTATCACGATATCAGATGCACACCCAGCCATCCCTCATCTAAATCTGGTGACAGATATTCTCAGCACTAACAACTGTAGCTCAAAGATACATTTGTTCGGAATAGTCATTGCACAGGAGAGACTAATTATAGAAAACTGATATTGAACAGTTTTCGCACTTCTTTGTAAGCTTTGCGAATTAATGCTAATCGAGCAAAGTTTCAATAAAACAAAAACACGGTGCCGGAATGTATCTATCAAACTCAAAATTATCATAACTTAATAACTTGTGATACTTGTTGTAACTTTTACCTTTTTATATTGAATTTTCTGTCACTGACATTATATATTCTTGGCTTTAGATACACTACTAAAGTGGAAGTGACTATCATAACAATGTATAGTTTAAGTCCATTCCTTCCTGGTGTTGCAAACGAATGCACAGATGTCTATGCATGATGCATGCATGCATACATCCGACCCAGAAGGAATAACTAAGGGTTAATGCCATCAATAAGAAGTAAATTCTTCATATCTGGGTCATATCTAGGTTAATTTGCTACAAAACACAAGTGTACACTTTCCTAGCTTGAATCATCTGGATCATTCCCGAAACTGTTTTCACAGGCGAAGAGCTAAAGCTCGACGACAAATAATGGAATGCGGATTGAAATATGCAGATTTTAGTAAAGGCATTATATTTTTACTCATTATTAATGAAATCTCGTGGATAAGTCTTTTTGAAAGATTTTTCTACTTCCTTTTTACATAAACAATCTTTAAATTGTTAGAAAGCCCTTTTGATAAATGACTGTGGCCAACCTATTTACCACTTTGTATATATATATATATATATATATATATATATATATATATATATATATATATATATATATATATATATATTTATTAACAATTGATCACCTGATCAATCAACTAACATGCTATTAGTGTAATCAGATGAAGCGTGGCCAAACTTCTATAAATGTACTCCGTATAGTGTACATCGAGAATTGAATTAAAAAAATTGTACATTGTTACATTTTAGAAATTGTCCTAATTTAATGCAATTATGAGTTTTGTTACTTAAATGCTCATTAGTGAGAAAAGCAACTTGACTTTGACCCTTACCTTTAACCACATTTCCATTTCTTAACTATAACAATAACATTCGAATGGTTGAAAAAAAAATATTCAGCAGAGGGCATCCTAGATATAATTATTGAAACATTGTTTTGAAAAATCTTTTGTTAGAATTGACCTTTTTTGGCGTAGGTACACTCCCATTTGATGACCTTGTGCTCGACACAGGTGTTTAAATATCTTCTTGATATAATTTTCTGTATTAACTTCTTAATTGTTTTTGTCGAATGGCTATGAATATTTATAGCAGGTTCTGTAAGCTGTTATTTTATGATTTAACTGTTACATTCTGGAGCCATAAAGTTGGTCCACCTAAAGGTCTTGAATAAGCTTTAACTTGAATGAAAGTTATGCTTTATATAAGTTAAAACGTCATAAATTCATTAGTCTCGGATCTTGCGGTCTCATCGGTGAGAAGCTTTGAATATACATAAGTAAGTCGGACAGTCTCATCGGCTATTGGCGTAAAGCTGATTATTATACAGTTCAAAACAGGCGATGAACGTTGACCGTTTGTTTATTATTTTATTATTTACAACCTCGCCTACCAATAAAAGTGGACAGGCGATGAACGTTGACCGTTTGTTTTTTATTTTATTATTTACAACCTCGCTTACCAATAAAAGTGGACAGGCGATGAACGTTGACCGTTTGTTTATTATTTTATTATTTACAACCTCGCTTACCAATAAAAGTGGACAGGCGATGAACGTTGACCGTTTGTTTATTATTTTATTATTTATAACCTCGCTTTACCAATAAAAGTGGACAGGCGATGAACGTTGACCGTTTGTTTATTATTTTATTATTTACAACCTCGCTTACCAATAAAAGTGGACAGGTGATGAACGTTGACCGTTTGTTTATTATTTTATTATTTACAACCTCGCTTACCAATAAAAGTGGACAGGCGATGAACGTTGACCGTTTGTTTATTATTTTATTATTTACAACCTCGCTTACCAATAAAAGTGGACAGGCGATGAACGTTGACCGTTTGTTTATTATTTTATTATTTACAACCTCGCTTACCAATAAAAGTGGACAGGCGATGAACGTTGACCGTTTGTTTATTATTTTATTATTTACAACCTCGCTTACCAATAAAAGTGGACAGGCGATGAACGTTGACCGTTTGTTTATTATTTTATTATTTACAACCTCGCTTACCAATAAAAGTGGACAGGCGATGAACGTTGACCGTTTGTTTATTATTTTATTATTTACAACCTCGCTTACCAATAAAAGTGGACAGGCGATGAACGTTGACCGTTTGTTTATTATTTTATTATTTACAACCTCGCTTACCAATAAAAGTGGACAGGCGATGAACGTTGACCGTTTGTTTATTATTTTATCATTTACAACCTCGCTTAACAATAAAAGTGGATATTAAAGCTCAGAAAGTATATGCAAGATGCAATTCGATGACCGAGCGCAAATGGAGAGGTCACTTTACGGGCTTGTTTGATGAACTTTTTTTTATTTTAAATAACTCGAAAATTAGGTTAAATTAAAACATTTTTACGGCTTAATGTAAAGATTTCCCAAGCAAAATGCTGCTATACTTAATACGTGTAGCTTTTTGATACATTATTTCCGGTGACTTTGATGCTCTGAATCAGCTTTTAATTTCAACAGTTTTCGGACTGTGACTTTCGATAGAAAACAACTTTATATATTGTTCCAACGACGTGAAACTGTCTCTTACCTGTGTATGCTCACTCTCTACAAATGATAATACTTCATGTTCGATGCTGTTGAACGTCAAGTTATTTTGGTAAAAGAAGAGCAAGATAAACGTTTGGGCAGAACAACCGACGCATCACAAGTCGCCTGGGAGACCGTCCCAAAATCCGTTTTTATTTATATCAGACAACAGGCACGCGTTTATTACTTGTTTTTTTTTTTTAAATATTTTACAAAACTTCGAAATTTGTTTCTTTCTATTGTGTGTACAAGAAAGGGCAGAAGACGGGAGAGATATGTGCATTTTGTGCTTAGATTAAAAAATGTATATGATTTTATTTATAATATTTTTGTAGCTGTGTATTTTAATCAGTGCTTTTATGTTTGCTCTTTCCAATCTGGAGATGCTGCTGTCAGTGTTTATAAAAGTCAAACAACATTATGAGACGAACACAATGCAGGTGCACAAGTGACGATTATATATGAGCTCAGCGTCTGCCTCGACATTACGTGTTCATGACCGGTACTTAATAGAAACATTTGAAGAAACATTTCTACATAGAAACGTACTTGTAAGTTGTTACAGGCTGCAGACACGGTAATGTTATATTCTGCCTCGTAGTCGTCTGCTTGTTTATTTCTGTTTAGGTTCCACTAGGCTAAATAATCACTACTGTAGTAAGTTCTAATTAGCGAAAATAGGCATGCAACCACATAATTGCTATTGTTTTATTTTAACCATCATGGTCATTTTAGTAATACAAAAATATGGCCCTGGAATTACAATATACGTGTATTTAAATTTAAAATATTATTTGGCAGAGGCAACAAAGCAAGTTTATTGTTAAACACCAAAACAATCAGACAAGACATAACACAAATATAGAAAACCATGCAGAAACCAGCCAAACGAGCCAGCCACATGTTCCGTCTTTTGCTATTGAAAAGACTTATCAGCGTAAACGTCTGTCCAATTTGCTCTCTGAATGTTTTATGTCGCTTATAAGGACATTCGACGCTCATGTTACCATGTCAACCGTAGTAGTATCATTTTTAACGTGAACCATTCTAATCACATTTTTTTTCTGCAGTAGGTTATTGCTAACATTTCCAATAGGAGTGATAGTGTGTATTAAATAGTCAATATTCTCATATTTTATTCATACGTATTTTATTATTTAAGGTACCCATTGATAAGTATGTCCTCCTGTAGGGACTCAAAATAATGGATAACATAGTCATGGAAATACTGAAAATATTGAATATAAACTGGTATTAAATTAGCTCCATTCTGTAAACATGACGTGTAGATGTTTAAGGTATTATGTATAATATGTAAAGATTTAAACGTGTGTTGTTGTTGTTGTTGTTGTTGTTGTTGTTTTCATTTTTTCTCCTCGTATGCCAGAACTTAATTAAATTGAGCATTCCATCTCTCTATACAAGTTGTCTTCTACAAAAATCTTTATTTCGAAACAAAATAATGTTCACATACAATGTGTTGATGATTGTCTTGTTGCTGTAGTTGTTGTTGTTAAATGCTTTTTAACCCTAGACATTCATTTTAAACAAATAAGTTTAAAACAGAAAATACTAATATCACTTTACATCTACAGGTTTCCTGGACTGCTAAGTAAATTGAATATTCCAGTCAGCATTTGTTCACTGTCAAGAAGAGAAAACACAGCTTTTAGCGCAATGGAAATGGACAATTAATAAGAGAGCCAGTTATCAAGATTTCTGATGCATACCCAGCAATTGTAATTCGGGGACAGTTATTGTTTCATTATAATTACAGCATGATGATACATATGTAAATAACTGTAGCTATTGTTCTCACGCACGTCTTTCTAAGCTGTAGATACTGCAATGCTTGAAGCACAATTACTATTGACAAGAATGGTTTGCATTACCATATATGGTTCTAACCACAACCAAAGTCCCACGAGAACACATGTAATTAACCACAACTGCTTGTAGCAGCGAACATTTTGTGTTGCATTAATTTCTTGAATCAAATAATATTCATTTGTAAGCAGTACTGAGGCAAACTAAAATGAAAGTGATACTCATCGAAGTTTTTTATGATATTTTTCTGTTCGAGCATTACCGGTTATGAGGCTTCAGGACCGGCAAAATCCAACATTATGTACACAGAAACTTTTATGGCCACGCTGTAAAAGTACAGAAAAATGAAGATTATACTATAAAGATTAATTCAGCTTGATTTAAACCACATATCATTAGCAGTATAATACTATGCTAAAATTGAGCTTATTACTTCATGTTTGCTTTATTGGCCGGATCTAGATCCACACGAAATCGCCTGTCTATGTCCATGCAATGTTAGCAGTGCCGTTGTCATTAAGTTTAAAGCCCTCCCGTAGGTCAATAATGTAGACAGTTAGGAGTACCATTAATAAAACGCGCTCTTAAATACGATTAATGAGATGCTTCGTTTGTTGAAACCTTGCGGTATTAACAAACAATTCATACTTTTGCACCAATACTTGATCTAAAAACCTGAAATAATAGTCCTTGCATTCAAGCTTTCCTAATTGGATGTTACTGTCTACTGGAACTCTGACGGAGAGACGCTTGCAGACATATTTATGGAGGGAGAATATCTAAGGTCATTAATCAAAAGCTTTTATCATTCCTATTTATGGCTGGTTTGTGAAGCTGAACATGTGTTTGTTGTATATGCACGCCTAGTATAGCATCAAGATGCGACAAGGTTTTTGACTTTCAAAATGATATTGCACAATAATATGTTGATTCATATACTGTACTGATAGAAAATGAAAACGATATACATCGAACTCTTGTATTTCAACAAGAATCGAAACTGCATAGTTTTGTAAAGATCGGATTTGTTTTCTTTTTATCAAACACACGTCAAAATTTAATAATGTAACTTTAATTGTTTTGTTGCCATGGATATATCGCCCAAGGATCCAAGTTATCGTTTAGTATTTGCGATTACTTTGTTAAAATACCTGGGGAAAACGATTAATTACGTTCTGCTTTATACTCTTCAGAACAATAGCGATGTTTGGTTCCAGAAGTCCTGCAGGGTTTGTTTGATAATGGAATTGACTCTACTTTAATCACGGTGTTGTTATGATTTCACTCCTGCCATTAATTTGTGTTGTCTGCTAAACTGTTGTTTACAACATACATTAACATACAAGTGATTAAACGGCTTTGTTTTTGTATCGTAAGGCATAATTAATACAGGTGTTTAAATTTAAAATGAAATAATGTTCATGTATATAGTAAACTATTGTTTATTATAACTATATCGCAGTATACTTTTTCTGTCAACATATACAAAGATTAGTGCTAGGGTCTTCTGTATATATGAGCTGAACTATTTAATAAAAGGTAAAAAATAAACATAAATATAGACGTTTTAAACTGGCCAATCATAAGAATTTGATTGAATTTCAATCCCTTCTTGAAATGTTCCAATCCCATACGAAATCGTCCGTGTTATTCAATGTCCAGCATTTATTTGCACGTCTTTACCAAATAATGACGCTATGTTGACGACACCACTAAACTGTTTAAAAGGAAACATCAAATCCAGTACTTAACTGTGGTATCCAGTAAGTTTACTATATGAAATACACGTAACACTTTAAATCATTTTGTGGAAATGTGGGAATTGGGGCATAAATTCTACAATAAACTCAAACTTCAGTATAACTGTTCATTTCGCATGCTCTTTTCGGGAAACACTAACTTATTTGGTTGTTTTAGAGAAACAAAAGGATCCAAACTACCTGATTCTACCATTGATATCAGTAGCTACATTTATCATTTTTCCTAGAATGAAAAGAATAAAAGAAGAAGAACAACAAAGAGACAAAGAAGAAAAGGGGAAGCCGAGGATTAAGAAGATTAAATAAAAGAGGGATAAGTCGAAATGAAGGAGAAAAAGCAGAAGAAAATGAAACAAGGATGAGGAATTTAAAAAAAGCTTAAAACGTTGACTTTTTATTTTTAGTGATATCTGCCATTTGTAAACATAAATATAGTGATGTTAATATTGCACATAAGTGCAGGCAACTCAAAAACACCAATTGGCTGTGGTGAGGTGAGCCAAGTTCAAACACTTAATAGCTTGCTCCTTCTGCACGTTTAAATTTCTCATGTTGCTCACGTAACAGACACCTATACCTAGACACCACCTTGCTTCTACTGTCCCGGCCCACCGCACCCTCGCATATTGTGGATAATGTAAAGTTATATGTTAAGTCTGTTTAAGTATTAGCATTAAATGATCATACAGAACCTCACTGACTTATCGTCTAAGGGGTTAGGGTGATGGTTTTCCTAGACCCTTATATGACTTAAACAATAGCGCTTGTCAAGATCTTTTTGTGTTACAATATCTCTCTAGGGAAGTAAGGAAGTGCAATGAAGTAAATGCACGAATAAACCTCAAAGCCATGATAAATAAATATGAAAATGTTAAACATATTTATTTCTTAACAGAAACTGATATCATTTAATACAACATGAACCAATGACTGAAAAATGTGCACAATAATAAGAAATATGTTAGGAAATCAAATATATCTCTTCAGAAGGCAAATTATACATATTTAATGAAGCTTTTAATTTTTCACATAATTACGTAGACTTGTACTGATCTTGTATATTAAATATATATTCGAGTCACCAAATAGGTAAGACTAAAAAAGTGTATTTACAAAGGCCTTAATCATCAACACATCAACTAAACCAATTTCTTTTTAAGTATTCTAATGTTTACATATATAGGCACGCTTCCCTGAACTCATTTATCTGCAACCGGATACATGTACATACCAACAGGCAACATAATGTCCGAAGATTTACAAAAACTCGCGTACACACGAGAATACACCATTCTACACTGACAAAGTAAGCTGCAAGCACGCAAACACATACAACAAGCACATTCACACACGTATCGTCACGTGTCATTAGAGGCGTGACCCGGGTGGAGCCGAATTTCTGCCGTAACCGGTCCACTAGTATCATGATGCCAATGAAGCCTCCAACAGCACACAAGGCAACGACTATGGACACTATCACAGACACTACTGACGTAGATATACCAGTCTCCACTTCCTTGTTATCACGGTAAAAGATGTAAGCAAGATCAGCTGGATTCGGAGCTATATGTCCATGGTAGCTGATATCTTCATCCACCCTACCATCACCGTCATCATCAATATTGTTCAGACTTTCTTCGTCTATTCTATTATCACAGTCATTATCAACACCATCGCCGTTACCACCATGAGATCGGGGACTGTACACACATGCGTCGTAAATGCTTGTAATGCGCATGCCCAAATAATAATGGAAGGCGGTCAAATTGTCTCTTTTAAATACATATCCTAGGAACGGAATGCGACTTTTGTTATCCGTTGATAGTTTGTAAGGCGATATCAAAGGCACATTCTTACAAATAAACAACTTCCAAAAATACGTCATTGGCTTGGTGAAAGGGTCATTATCCAATGAATCATTGAAGTAAATAAAAGGGAAATTTTGAGCAGGTCAATACAAGTCCTGCTGAAACTTCAGTATCTATACTCCCCATCTGTTTGTCTTCTAAGTAATAAGCGTTCACGTGGTATAAAAGAAGTGGTACAAGGAAGCTAAACGTCCTATGGCCAATATTGTTGCGATCATTGATATCAAAAAGGATGGCACACAACACTGGCGACTCTGCCTCAATGGCAAAGAAGTCTCCAACCGTGATGTTGAAAGGCAAAATATTCGTTGCATCGAAGACTGAGGTGAGAATTTGGTCCTTCTGAATTAATTTGACACCTGAACCCGGCTTCTGACCTGTATAAATAAAAATTGATATAGTGACATATGTCAAAACTTCATTTTTCACAGTTTCTTACGGACCTACCTCACACAAGGCATTCATTTAATAGGCTAGTTTTGTTATATAACCGCTGTGCTAATGAATCATAGATTTTCGTACTTGAAAATGAAACAAATGTTCTTGTTGTCATAACTACTCAACTATACAGTTCTTTTAATATCCTATAAAGGAATACTGCTACTACATTAATTAGATAAAATAATATTGACTAATATTGAAACAATGTTTTTTTAACAATTCAGTTACTTAAATGCGAATAAGTAATAAGTATGTTTCCGATATTTAAGTTACGGCCTATTCTAAGACGTATTGTTGTCTATCGCTACAAAATATAAAGGACATTGTACATGTTTTGTTGCTGTCTTAGTTTATGTTTCTTGTAATAAAAGAATGTCAATTTACATTAGGCAATTATTTCTCAACGAGGTGAACACGGGGACACAAGGTCATGGGATCGTATGACATACAACTCATAACCACCATGCTGGTGATTGCGGTTCAAGGTAGTATTCCACAGTTTAGACCGTGTGTTTCTCTCATGCAACTAATTACATTATTGTTTCCTGAAACGATCCCGTGAAGTTTTGTTTATTGATGCCCTACATCCATGTGATAAGTAAAGCATAACACCCCATTGTCATTGTTAAAAATGTATTTCCTATCCGAGCCACGCTGCACAGTTACATATGTTTAAAATAAGAAAAGGGCAGACAGACGAATGTATAGATAGACGATTTGACGGGTTTTAGGAGAGATTTGATTTACTTTTGGCAGAGACTGCCCATCAAATTAACACTGCTTTGTCCAGATCGTTAAATTGTAGACCCTATCTAAGATATCATCCTGAATTTTAGCGATACGTAGCTTAACATTAATAGTGCGAGTTACCAGCTTTGACTAGGCTCGTATGCGTTCGATTAAATAAGTTACACTAAGCAATAAAACACGGCTTTGTGGCAAAGATTCGGTCGTGTTTGGTTTCGTAGACATCCATTTATCAGAACTGGGTAAGCCACTTACGCTGCAAAACTTCATGTCCGCAATGCTGCTCATCACATCTGATTTGTCATTTGCTACACATTGCTATTTGTTTAAAAAAAAGAAAAGTGGCAAATTGCAATTAGCAAAGAGCAATTTGCATTTTGCAGTCTGCATAGTATTACCTTCCGCGACCTTCTGTAGTCTCAATAAGCTAGCTACATATAGAGAGAACATATCATAAAAAAATGTAATATTAAGTGTTACAATTGGATGCCTAAATAAAATAAAATAAATAAAAGAAAATCACCTATTTAAAAATATTAAACATGCATTTCGACACTAACAAAGATGGCGGTTCTCAAATGTATTTTCCAGGAATTTTTACATATATGTACTCTTGATAATGCGCATTGCTACTATACAACATACCTAGAATTTGGAGCCTAATCACGGATGACATCCATGGGTGACTGGAGAAAATGAATTTCTTTCCCCATATGCTCCTTGGAGGGAGTTGTTCAATTGTTGCAACTGATCGACTAGTTCCACCGGCTAATACATTCACCGGAAGTGAAGAAGTAACAATAACTCCGGTTAAATCGCAGTTACATTTAATCGCCGCATATTCAAAATCACTTAATGTTAAATTGATTGTCGATCCAGGCAAATACGAGATACCATTAAATGTCACTGTGGAGGAAAGACTGTCCGGTAAATTTATTTCAACGTTGGAAGCATTTCCGGCAATGGCAAGAAATGTTTCTTCGCCTTCCTTGATGGTGGAAACTATATGTGTGGTACCGAGAGTGTCGATCGGGAATACCATGTGACTGTCGTCTGTATACTCCAGAATAAGAGAAACTTCGGCCGACGAAAACAGGTAAAACACTGGAATATAGTGATAATTGTTGTATATAGCACACGGACAAATACACACTAGAGTGTTATGAGTGGGGATTCAGTTCATATAATTGATAACAGAGTTCCATAAATAGACACAAGAAACAAGTACGCTGATGTAGGTAATGACAACTTCGTCACAGTTGTTCATATCAGCACATTTTGATACAATCAGAACACTTCTTTCGACAAATAATAATGAACGACGATATTATCTCTTATGACGAGAAAATTATGTGAACATACTCTCCTTGAAAAATTTCTTTTGATTAGGCTGTGAATTAGAAGCTTCGTAATGCTTTTCAATCGAATAGTTTGTTCGTTTTTTAATAGACAAAACATTTAAAGTTCAACAATATAAAAAAACTATATGAAATAATCATATGATTAAAACTTACACTAGATAAAGATACACACATAAGTTTAATGTAAAAGTGACAAAAACAACTGGACGAAACATTTCACATATACAGAAAAACCAACATTTACCGTTTTAAAATTGTAAGTCGACAAAAGGACCGACTGAGAGGCATAACCCTGGTTTACACGGGGTGCTTCAACCTTTTTACCTCAAGGTGTTTTATATTAAGAATCTCCATCAGAAGTCAATAACTGAACAGAGAATACTGTTTACCAACAAAATAACACTAAATAGAGTGAACTGACAACACAAAATGTGGCATTATGAAACGAGTATAATTAAAGAGATCCTGAAAATATAGAATAGACTGATGATGCATCGGCCTAGACGGACAGAATATTTTCATATTAAATCATTATATCCTGATGTTATACTTCTGTGCAATCATACGCAAAGTGCAATGAAGATTGCTCACGGTGCCTCGCCTATATAGGACACGACTAAACAGCTAGACCGTCCAAGTTATGGCTTAAACTCACCGGTGTTGCCTAGTCTGAACGACCTGTCTAGTCGTGTAATTTAATTCAACATCTTGATTGTAAAAGAGCCAATTGCAAGCAATAAAGTACATAGAAGAATAAGTTGGTTGAAATCTTTAGCAATACAATAACTACGGCCAACAACATTGAAGACGTCTTCTTTTATAACTGAAATCTAAAGCCTTGTAACAAACCTATAACAATAAACTGATTTCTATATTTCGAGTCTTAAACTTTAGTACAATTGTGCGCAAAGTGCAGAAACATTTTGGATAGATATTGACACACAATCTCAAGCAATATGAAATATATGGATTGTATGGTTCTTAGGTCTTGGAAAGACGTTACAATACGGCCATGCTGCACGTTATACATGTTATTTCCTTTAGCGATTTTTCATACCTAGAATACCCAACATTGAATCGGTTATGAGGTCCCTTTTAAATAAATGTTCTAAATGTTTGTTTGTCTATGTCACACCATCTAATGAAGCATAAGTATGGACAAATCGATACTAGATCTATAAATAAATGCTTATTGCATTCGCAAATGGCAGATAATGCTTGAATTCCCACACGGTTGCAAATTGCAATATACCATAATGCCATAATAGACATCATGTGAAAGAGCTTTATGAACGGATCGTCTATTCGTCTGATTGGTAATACGCTAAATGTTTTCATTCTACAAAGAGTCCCTAAATAGATTAATATCTTGTTTCTGCTGTTTCTTGTTGCTCAAGGAAACTTCGAACGACGTCAAATTAACACCCTGCGCTTACTCTTACTTATTACAAATTATTTATAGTCGTGAGCTTTTCTTGCGACTTCGACGTTTGAGCATTACACTAAATAGAAGCAGAAAATTGCAGGAATTGGCAGCTGTTTGGTAAAGTCTTGGTACGTTTTTAAATAAAATAAGCCATATATTCTCAAGGTAGCAACACGGGCTTGGAACTAAAAATCCTGCCGCTGGTATCAGACAAAAACAGCAAGTACAGTAGCAGCCGATGGTAAGAATTGGCAGTTAAGGTCTAGGTGAGTATTGAATTGAAGAGCAGAACCTCATATGCAAGGGATAACAGTGCAGTTTGCAATTACAAAATACCAATGTATAATACAACAGAATGAAAGTACACTAGCAAGAAATAACAAAACGATCACATGACAAGGTCCAATGAGAATTACACCATCTACTAATACTTAGGATAAACACTAAATAAAGGTTCCAAGCGATTACTAATGACTTGATTTGTTGTGACTAAATTTGAAAGTAAACTGCACTCTGTATATGCTTGGCAGAATTTGTTTAAGATAAAAAAGAGTGAATAAAACATTTGCCGGAGAATAATTGACGAAAAAGCATATTACAACTTCCTTTGATAGTTATAACACAAATGAATATTTGATCTTGCAGAAGAAAAAAAGAAGACGAAGAAGACAAGACATACATTTGTTATTATAAATACAATACACAAGACTTTACGGGAAATGAGTAAAACAGTTGCCTTAGAAAATAATACTTATATTTATAGACATATCTATCAACATTTATCGTTTAATATACGCGCATCCTGGAATTGATATTTAGCGATACAAGTAACCATGCAACCTTGAAATTAATATCCTTTCTCTCTGTGGCGTTTAGGATGTTAAATATTATTTCTTCTGGAACTGTTACCGAAGGTCGATCTTTGTCAAAGCAGTTCCATACCTGACTGGCTTGGTGGCAAGATATTGTATCTAGATATGGTACCATTGCCATGTCTTTCGAGTGAAATCGTTTCAAATGATTAGGGAAATTGTAAATTTCCATACCCCTCAAACACACAATACAAAAATGAAAGAATAAAAACACGACATGACGTGTTCACGTTTTACCTCCAGTTGAAACGTTGTTCCAGGTAAAATTTGAGCACGGAACGCTCATGCGTAAAGCACTGTCGACTGTCTGTGAGTGCCAAGTGTTGTCAATGGTGACAAGGGAGATGTTGACCGGCATTGTCGTCTGTGGAATTATAAATATGCTTAGCGGCTGCCCCTCCGTGCACAGTGGAGTAGTGAAGATGAAATCAGTTCCTTTGTCGTCTGGAACAGGTTTCGGTACTGCTCATGACAAGAAGAAAGATATGTTTACATAACAAAATACAACTTGCATTGACCATAATATAATCACTGCCATGTTCAATAAATACAAATCATGACAAATTGCATTGGGTTTAACATTTTATTTATATGTTGTTGGTTTTTTGTTTGTTATGGTTGTTGTTGTTGTAGGTGTCAGAACATTTAAACACTGAACAGCGAAACTATGTTGGTAGTTCGTACATGTTGTTGAAAAAAAAAGTTAATGAACTATAAATTGCTGTTAACAAAACAAACCAACGATCAAAAGTTATAAAACATTAAAACGAAGATAAGCACATATAAATCGAATAAGTGATGAAATTGTTTTGGATAGTTAGGGTTAAACTCTAGACATACTTTATTGTCTGCCGTTATCCATATTTAGAGATTATAACGGCTCAGGATAACAACGGTTATAATAAGTTTAACATTCTCTTTAATTTCCTTACATATGACAAACAGTTTGAAAAAAAAAAGATATCCAAAATAAAACTGTGCCAGTATTGTCCAATGTGTTTAATTTTCTATCTAGATTCCGATCGCTATAAAATTCAGGGACACATCAATGTATTATATTTTTATTTCTGTTTCTGTCTCTATGTCTCTGTATGTCCATATCTGTCTCTGTCTGTCTCTCTATCTCTCTGTCTGTCTCTATCTTATCTGTCTCTGCCTATGTCTCAGTCCTGTCTCTCTCTCTATCTGTCTCTGTCTCTCTTTGTCGCTGTCTCTGTATCTCTGTCTCTCTGCCTCTGTGTCATCTGTCTGTGTCTTTATGTCTCTGTCTCTCAGTCTCTCTGTCTCGCAGCATCTCTGTCTGTCTTAGCTTCAATGATGCACTAAAATGGTCAATTGCGTCATATAAGTTACGAAAGCACAAATTACCTTTGTTGATTAGCTATAAAATGTCCGAAAGAGCAGAAAATTCAACTATGTACTGTGCTCACTGGCATACACTCAGCGTCGAATATTCGTCACAATCATATGTTATTCAATATAGCATTGACAAAAATACATTTATAGCACAAGAGAAGAAACATTTTTGTACAAAGAATGGAAACACAAACAAATACTTACTTGAATATGAGAGACCAGCCATCATCAACAGCGCGACGCCTGGAAGAAAGGAATCGTGTTTATAAATTGAACGACAACAATCACTGGTGAGAGGGTAGTATTCTGTGGAAACTTTGAAAGAAGGCCAATCAAGGTTTTACGAACTTAAGATTAAAAGTAATTAACTGTTAGTTTAGTAAATTTTGAGGAAATCCCATTGAAGGAGCTTGTTATGGAACTTGTAAAGAAACCTAAAAAATAGCAGATAATTAATTGTCGATTGTTATGAGTTGACACAAAAATAAATAAACCAGAATTGTAAAAGGGTATGAAATTTCAGCCAGTAAGCCAAAATGGCTTTTAAACAAATAAGTATAAACAGTGATATGTAAGGAACCCATTTACGAATATCTTAAATAAAGCATTTATATATAGAGAGAGATATATATACATTATTTCAAATAATTGGATTTTACGATCTCTTAAATGAAAACATATGATCGGCATTCTCATGATTAATATCCACATTGGATCTGTGATTGCCAAGTTGTTATGTTAATTTAAGGGGGAGGTCACACGTGTCCATTTATTCTTAAAACAGAATAATACAGTAGCACTGACTTAACGCAATGTCACAAGATTCTTATTGCAGATAATCCATTTTTTCTAAGATTTATTTAGAAGAAGTAGCCTTCAAAGCGCATACAATAGTTCAATATCTTGGATCTAAAAAACACATAAGTACAATTACACATTCAAAACACATATTAAAGCAAATAAGCTATACTTTTTATGGACTCGTTCTGTTTGTTATGAATGGTACCATGCATCTCAGAAGGTTTTTTCTGACCGCTTTCCAAATATTTTTATTCAAAATTTTGATAAGGGTAATCAATTGATACAATATACATTGTATATTGTGCTTTTTTGTACCATAACATAAAACTGCGTATTTAATTCATGTTTTATTAAAAAAATGTGCAATTCAATTTATATCATATCATAAAGAATGCCATTAAATATATAAATCTCAGTTAAAACTTACTGAGGCATATGTGAGATTTACTGAAATATGAAACGACGCACACGTTGTCCTTACGATACAATCATATCATTATACATTGTATAAAGATGATATGCAAAATTACGCCATTAATTTGGTTCAAGTGGAAACTGCATTTCTCTAGTAACTTGTGAACATGTTTATTAACTCCATTTACATTTACAATAATATTATCCACACGTAACTCACCGACAACAATGAAACTGGAAAACCGTGACGATGTCTTCAATTTTGGGCGCATTTTACAGCTAGCAGTTCCAGTGGTGTGGAAACATCAGCGGTTAGTGGTGCTCTACTGAAAATGAAAAACAAGAGTTTTTGTTATAAAATTAATTTAAAACTTACATTTAATATATAACTGTTATTAATAACATATTGGGCTCATGTATAATGTGGATGCATGTTTAGTGTTTTAGTGACACAAAAATATTCTTTTCTTGATGTAAATAACAATAGAATAAGTTCAGTGAAACTCCATTATATGTATTTCTGTACTTTACTAGGTAAAATAAATATAATATTTATTTTTGTTGTAACTATCGGAAAACAAATGGTTCTCTTGGTAAGAGAAATGAATGTGCTGATAATGTAATTTTATAAAAGGTAGCTCCTTTAATCAACTAACAGTGTTGTATACCAATGAGTATAATTGTCATATAATAAAAATACACTATGCATGCCGTTGACACACTGATGTGCTTGTGTATTTGTAGACAATCCTGACAGGTTGGATGGTCTATTATATTCAATAAACTGCTATTTAATCAAAGCACCGAAAGGAATGACAATCTGCTAGGAACATGCGCTGGTACTTTCACATGACAAGATTCCAGTATCTGTGAAAATCTGATATCGACGCTACCTGTACAAGTTCGAACTACGAGCCTCGCATGTATGAACGAACTACCATAAACAGCGAGTGCATTGAGTATAGAATAAGGTGAGTTATTGTTCTTAAATATTGCAGTCTTGGTAACATTAATTGGAACGGACACTATAACTAGCTAAGTTTGTCATATTGCAACTTTTCAATGATCTTAAAATATGTTTGAGAAAAAAACGAGTCAATATGTATGGTCTCTTTACCTGGAAAAGACTCAGTTTGAGTTGATCGTACAATTGTACAGTGAATAACTAGTTTATAACTAACACGCAGTACTAATATTTGCGTATTACTAATATTTGAGAATGCGTGTTTTATGGTGTGATTTGGATCCACCCAAACTATCACATAAATCATATTAAAGCAAACACTTTGACATATAAACGTGTATAAGCAGTGGCAAATTGTCGATTCAATCAATATTTAGTGTGATTTGAGTTATTTCCGCCTCTTTTGCATTTTAAAATAAATTGTTATCTTATCGATGCACCTTTAAGTAGATAGTTTGGAAACAATATTTGATTTTTTAGAGGCCTCGAACCAACAGTGATTGGTATATTGGAAGCGACCAGCTATTTTAGCGGGTTGCTTGTACCACTGACGAATGTCAGCAGGAACAGATGAAAACCGGACCAAAAACCCACACATTGAGAGGTAGCGGAGGTATACGCCATTTGCAAATCAGCAAATGAAACACTTAAGACAACACAATGTATGAGTTTTCCACAGACATCGAAACTGTGGCAAGTTAAAATAGTAGCAGACAAAAACAAGACTGATATTTCCTTCCAAATTGTTAAAGTGACGTTACATTTATAAAATAAAACCTACTTATACATGCATGCATGTGTAAGTGTTGGTAGAGATTTACGACCAAACATTTTTTTAGTACTTACTTTTTGCGGATGCATCAAAATGTTGGAACACAGACAGGCTTCAATAGGAAAATATGAAATTGTCCTATGACAATAAAAACGCATGTCAAAATTTAAAATACAACTTTACAAATGCACACTCGTGTAAATGTAAATGGGAACGAAACAACACACAATGTAAAACTTTAAGTAATTATCCTGGAATGGTCCTCCTGATTTTTCCCAGAGACAATTAGTGTACAAAAGAACATATCAGATTGAACTGAGACAGCTGACTATGAACACATGTAAGTAAGTAATGAACAAAGAAGACAGTTTACAGCCATTATTGAGCCACTCGACTAAATTTATATTCAATTATACGTCATTAATAAAACAATCTGACTAATGTGATTACTTTCATTAAGTTACCGACCAAATTCATAAAAACGGTTGGAAATGTAGTCAAGTCTCTCATTATCTTCTTTTTTATTCCAACAGAAAACGACGAGTGAAACACAACCGTTATGTTTATCTTTAAAAGCTTCTTATACTTACGTTACGTGCTACTTTAAGCGAACTGAAGACTGCAAGTTCAAAACCATGTCTTCATGATTACCCCATTTAGCAAGACACGCGATAAATCCTTTTAGAGAGGTATTAAATTATATCTTGTCATAAACCAAAGCGAACGCCTACATCGTATGCAACATTACACAGCTTTAATTGCGCACGCAAATACTGTTCTATGTAACAAAAGATACAAGTAAGCATCTAGAAGTAATTTATTTTGCAACTTTTACCTTTACAATACTCAAATCTTCATGTGATAAAAATAGACAACGTTATGTAAGATGCTAGAGCCGGTATTCGATCTCTTTTCTTAGACAATCTATCTACATATTAGGATTTATGCTATTTGTTCACTCCTAGTAGTGCTAAGCTATGAAATTCATAGAAACATGTTATGAACGTTTAGAAATACGTGTTGTTTTGATTCTGTTTTGGTTATCAGTGTCGTCTGTTCAACGTTATAATTGTTTTGTAGCCATAAAAACGAAGTTTAAACATTCACTGCCATTTCCAGTATAAGTCTGAGAACACCCTGTTCAACTCCTGTGTGTCATCACATCTTCCTTTGAAATAAGAGCGGCAACCTTGTGAATCTGTTACAATGACATTTTATAAGATATCGCATATTTAAGAAGTATTCCCTAACCTTTTGATTGAATTAAAACAAATTTGACATTCTCATATTCATGACCAGGTTCTTTTAACTAATCAATCGCAAAAGTGTCATGACTCAACATGCATGTTGGTGTCGCAGTTCAAAACTCTGGAAGATATGAGACCTACGGAATTCGTGTTGTAACTTAACACTGTCTGTCAATACACTTAGGATTGAAAACATGAGAAGCAATTATAGAGACAATTATAACCTATTAATCGGCTATTCAAATTATGCAAATGTTAATTTTGATCTCGTATACCTGAACTAACAAATTGTTATTTTAATGAATCGTACAGTTGAATAGATTGTAAATGTCAATGTAAAAGATTACAACTACAACACAACGGGCCAATAAATATGTATAAATGTGTTTCATTTGCCCAATGGTTTTTAAAGAAATAGATTATAGTGTATTAACAGAAATTGTTTGCAAAGAAAAAATGTATAAACACAGTTGCACGATTGCGTGATTGTAGAGGGTACATGAGATCCAATGTCTATATCCTTAACGGAGCCTAGAGTAGAAACATACTCTTACCAAGAACCCTTTGTTTTCATATAAATAGGAATTTGCTATCCAAGATAATGAAAGCAAACAGACCATTTGTCAACACAGTATCGATATTTACGTCACTAATTGTATGCACTAAATCTTACTTAAGTGTGATGAGATTTCGGTTTAAAACTAATTCCAGCTCACTCTTACATGTTAGGTCTGTGCAATATAGGTCGGTTCTTGATATATCTGTTTCCATAAACTAAGCTAATTAACCTTTTGTAGTTAGCCATACAAACAACAAGCAACATTTGTAGTCGTTCATTCTGAACTATGTTTCGAGATTTTATAAAAGGGATTGTTTTATAACAATATAAAGAAAATGAAATAGAAGAAATTATAATTAGTTTTATATTTTGAGCTATTATCAATCTTTTGCAAATTAAATTTTCGCTTATATATTTTAAAACCTATTCTATCTCACTACAAACGGGTGCAAAATCGAGCTGAGATCTGACCATTTGTTGACTTTGCAATGTTACATGAATAAATATACACATTCCCACTGTGAAATTTTAGGTATGTACATACACGGATAAACTGAGAGCACGTACAAAATATCTCGTTATAATTATAATGGGGTACATTGGTGAAATGGAAATTGTCTTCTTGTTATATAATATCCGAGGTATTCCAAAGAGCCGGTAGGTCCTTTTAGTTGAATTTTTTGGACTTTATCGACTGTTCATTTGTAGATATTGCAATTACAGACAGTAAATATTGCATAAATATAAGCTTAAATTCTATTTAAATACCTATAGAGATTTGTTATTTAAAAATGAAAATGGACGTGGTTGTTCTTAATGGTTAACTGGATATCACAAGAAAAGCAGATAAGTCAACATACACTCCAAAGAGCACAAGCATAAACACCGAGTAAAATGACCTACATGCATTTAGAGATTATTCAGGGGAGACTATTCATGTCTCTCATTTGCGACCGTTTTTTTTCTTCCCGTAAACAACTACCTAGCCTTTATAATGATTATATCATCTCATTCTAAACTGATGACCCATGTAGCAAATTTTAAATTTCTTTACATTGTATACGACATATTAATTCAAACTAACTTACAATGAAGATTCACTACACGTTTAATAAATTCTTATTTTAACATCACTTTCTTTGCAGAGTTTACAGCTCTGCTCACACAGGGTCCGCGTCCTTTGTTCAAGTTTCTGTATAATTTAACCTCTATGCTTGGTGAAGTTATCCCCAGCTTAAGCTGCCTTTTGTTTAATTGTTTCACTTTTCCAGCTCTACTTAATGAAATGCTACATCAGTAACTAAATCGTTGAAAAACCTACATGAAATGATACACGATACATGATCTGTACCAAAAAATAGAATAACATAATGTGAGCTCTATGAATAACGTGCCATAAAGTAACTTTATACCGCTTTGGCATTTAGTAATTAAACCACGACAAGTCGCGACAGATTGCTGATAGTGTTCGCACATATTTGTAGGAAGTCAAGTGGGTCGATACTGGTTTATCGGTAACATTGTGACAAAAGGGACATGTCAAACAGAATAATAACCACCACAAGGTCAGGTAAAGGTTAACCTCTTTTAAAACTTACCTAACATAATTGTTTAAACCGCAAGTATTCATTGGAGCACACCGACTAATTCAGACGGCTGCAATAACTTCACTTTACTATACAAAAGGCATTATCCACAACTTAGTCTACAGTCATGATTAGTTCTTTAAGTTAATAATAACCTATTTCTCACCAAAGATTTTATTTATACGCTACCTTGAATCAATAAATCGGGTAAAAGCAATATTGCTGATACTGTATTATTGTTCGTTCTGATAACATTGCTCTGAATATAAATGCAATGGAGGCGAATCGCAGCTGGTTCCTTTCAGGTTATTGCGCTTCGACACATAATAGATACTTGTAGCAGGGAAGAGAGTTTAAAACATACAATTAAGAAATAAGTCATTTAACAAGAAAAAAGACACCGAGTAAAATCTGTTACCAGCCTGACTTAGGTAGGCAATATGAAGATTAAGACTGTTATTACTTTGAATCTTTATGTGTGTGTTTTTAAGCACTAGCTAATGAGGCTTATAAAACCCCAGTGTTATCAAATCAGTCGACCATATACTCCTTACATTTGATCACACGCTATCGCAATTATATTAAAAGCTGATAACAAACAATTGAACAAGTGAAGTCAAGATAACTGTTTCTTATTGATTATGTCGATCAGCAAGCTGTTATGGGAAGACTTATCGCGATTCTTTATCAGCTGTCAAACGAAATCATCTTCCGTACACGAACCTAAACACGCTTATAGACGCACATATAGCCGAGAGGTAACCGTTGTAGTTTATAGACGCACAGATAGCCAAAGGTAACCGTTGTAGTTTATAGACGCACATATAGCCGAGAGGTAAATTTTGTAGTTTATAGACGCACATATAGCCGAGAGGTAAACGTTGTAGTTTATAGACACACATATAGCCGAGAGGTAAACGTTGTAGTTTATAGACGCACATATAGCCGAGAGGTAAACGTTGTAGTTTATAGACGCACATATAGCCGAGAGGTAAACGTTGTAGTTTATAGACGCACATATAGCCGAGAGGTAACCATTGTAGTTTATAGACGCACATATAGCCGAGAGGTAAATGTTGTAGTTTATAGACGCACATATAGCCGAGAGGTAAACGTTGTAGTTTATAGACGCACATACACCCGAGCGGTAAATGTTGTAGCTTATAGACGCACATATAGCCGAGAGGTAACCGTTGTAGTTTATAGACGCACATATAGCCGAGAGGTAAACGTTGTAGTTTATAGACGCACATACAGCCGAGCGGTAAACGTTGTAGTTTATAGACGCACATATAGCCGAGAGGTAAACGTTGTAGTTTATAGACGCACATATAGCCGAGAGGTAAACGTTGTTACTTATAGACGCACATATAGCCGAGAGGTAAACGTTGTTACTTATAGACGCACATATAGCCGAGAGGTAAACGTTGTTACTTATAGACGCACATATAGCCGAGAAGGTAAACGTTGTAGATTATAGACGCACATATAGCCGAGAGGTAAACGTTGTAGATTATAGACGCACATATAGCCGAGAGTTAAACGTTGTAGTTTATAGACGCACATATAGCCGAGAGGTAAACGTTTTAGATTATAGACGCACATATAGCCGAGAGGTAAACGTTGAAGTTTATAGACGCACATATAGCCGAGAGGTAAACGTTGTAGTTTATAGACGCACATATAGGCGAGAGGTAACCGTTGTAGTTTATAGACGCACATATAGCCGAGAGGTAAACGTTGTAGTTTATAGACGCACATATAGCCGAGAGGTAAACGTTGTAGATTATAGACGCACATATAGCCGAGAGGTAACCGTTGTAGTTTATAGACGCACATATAGCCGAGAGGTAACCGTTGTAGTATATAGACGCACATATAGCCGAGAGGTAAACGTTGAAGTTTATAGACGTACATATTGCCTAGAGGTAAACGTTGTCGTTTATAGACGTACATATTGCCGAGAGGTAAACGTTGTAGTTTATAGACGCACATACAGCCGAGAGGTAACCGTTGTAGTTTATAGACGCACAAATAGCCGAGAGGAAAACGTTATAACTTTGGGACCTGTGATGACTTAATACGGTTACATGTTCACAGTACATAGTACAAAATTAGTAAACGCTATATATCTGACTTGAAATATTCATTTATAAAACGAAACTACAAAAAAATGGAAATTGACAAATACACTTGACAAATAGACGCCCATGCAAGTTAAGTATCAAACTGACAAAAAAAAAACAAGGCGAGATACTACAATAAGAGAAATAAATACATAATTACAGCATGGACCAGTCATTCAGCAAAGGAAGGACCTGGTACTTACACTGGCTTATAGAGCTCTAAATTATGTCCTTCGACTCGAATCGCACTTAGAATAAATTAGCTGGCCAATAGTTAAACGATGTTTCCCTTTTTTAATGAAAGCTCAAGTCTCAACTTGTTAATCATAAAGTGAAAATCAATTCTTAATCTCAGGAATAATAATCAATGTATTCCTGTCCTAGAATGCATCACTTGTTCCATTGAAAATATCTTATTATTTAGTAACAAGCCAAGTAGCCAGTAATACATTTTCTCCGGAAAAGGGCTAATTACGCAGATGAGTATATTTTAGTCTCCCGCCAGATAACCGAGCAAGATTCTGGACGTGTATCTTTTTAATTCTGGGCGTGAAATGGAACTTCAGCTTATTAATATAGATGCAGATTTGTGGAAAAAAATATGATGTTATATATTTAGACGCAAAATAGTAGTGACTAACGGTGCAATCGCATTAACTTAACCATTTTGCCTGTAGTGTAACATAAGGCAAGTTGTATGTACGTAGGTGCCTCTGGAAACATCTGAGTCAGAGAATGAACGCATAATTAAAAGTAGAACGAAGTCATATTAGTAGGCAATAATTTATGTTGTCGGCAATTGCGATGGTAGCTTTAGTGTTGTTAGCGGTGGTAGTGGTGGTGGTGGTGGTGATAACCCCAAATTGCTCTGTTAATACTGATACTGATAACGGAAGATTAAAATATAACAAAGTGGTTTCCCAATTACGGCTTTGATCCTGTCAAAAATTTAGCACTAATTTTCTAGCTGTTGCAGCACTGTCGCTCCAGCCATCTTTATTTAACGAAAAATCGAATGTCAAGTTTACCATGTGCTTTGTAAACAAATATGTCACACAGTTGAAATATATAAGGGCTGAGTGATATTCAGAGGAAAAACACTTGACGTCATTGTTTATGAAATATACACAATGGTCTATTGATATACTCTCCTGACAGTTAGCGCGTGTAAGAAAATACAGTAAACTTTGAAGCGAACATTTGTCCCATTTATAGTTTGTTTCGAGATTTCGACGAAATCGAAAGAGTCGTGAACCGCCCGATAGGTCAATGTAACTGGGATCATTCAATGGAAGTGCCAGTGGTTGTCATACAATTATCGTCCTAGGGGTGTTTGTTTACAAAACGTAGTTTAGAGCAATTAACTTCGTAATGTTTCAATTGGCGCTCCGTGAAGAACTTTCTCATGTTTAAACAAAACAGTCCACCACTACACTACACTACAGTCTTTATGATTCAGAGGTTAAATTTTCAGTGACAGATTTTCAAGAAAATTAAATGAGGCCAACTCGAAATCGAGACGATTTAACAATTAAAGTAAACGAAGAAAAATAGTATACTATGTAATTTTTAGACGTAAACATATACAGCATTGTACACACTACGATAGCACTTAGTACTACAAGGTGTATCAAAGTTCATTTAAGGTGACAAATTAAGTAGAACTACAATGATCTTTAGTTTTCAAAGCAGTAAACAATGGTTTCTAACACAATATTCACCGTTAAACTGTGAAAATAAATTCTTAACACAGAAAAGATGTTTTATGTTGTATTGGATTTGTGTTATGGTAACTGAAACATGACACTGTCAAAGGTATACATATGCAATATGACCAGTATGACGTCAAAGGTATACATATGCAATATGACCAGTATGACGTCAAAGGTATACATATGCAATATGACCAGTATGACGTCAAATGGAAAAAAAACACTTTGTGTTTGGATATTTTTTGCTGTTTAAAGGAATAAATAAATATGACAAAGTCTTATGAGCATTGCCACACCAAAATTTGAAAAGGCACAAGACAAAGGTATTCACATGCAATCAAATGAAAAAAGCAATAACAACTCTGTCATGTGTAATGAGCAAACCAAACAGTAGCCGAAATGGAACGGTCAGAAATAAAGATTGTCAGCTAAATAATTGAAATTAACCAGAAATACGAACACGACAGAAAGAATTAAATTTAATAGGCAGAAAAAAAATGTGACACCTTCCGATAAAAGATATCGCTGCAACACAAGACCAGTGCACAGTGAACTATTTAATATGACAAAATACAAGACCAATACACATTACAGAATAAACAAAACAATCACCGAAAATTACTTTTTAAAAATATTAATCACTTTGAACATGCAAATACTAACGATTTCTTTTACACAATATATTTACACGTTCCCATCTTTCCACGCATTCTAATCAACGTCACGATATCTTGACGAAATCCTTACTGTCGGTTTTCATTTATTTTATCAAAAGATAAATATCATTCATCTACCAGAGCTTAAAAGATTGCAAATACTTTACATTCAAAAATACCCTTTGTTGACATTGGATTAGCCATTTCCGAGAGTTCCATTAAGTCTACAACAAAAGAGACAATTTCGCCTTCAGTATTGTTATGGTGATTCATCTCCTACTTCATTTTATGACAACAATATTTCCCACTAATAATAATAATGGACTAATAATGAAGTTACCAATGTCAGAAATCTCTACATAACTTAGTAATTTATGAAAACACTGCTTAGACGTCACAAATTGATGAATGATTTGATTGCTTAATATATTGAAGCAGTCCGAGAACACTAATGTGTCAATGAATTTATCGGCCCGCAATTTATAGAAATGTATTTTACTATAAGATTAACAAATTACGGGTTTCAAAAATGTTCTGACCTTATTAGAATGCCATCCAAAGATGTGTTTATGATGGTTGCGAGATTTCAACAATGTACTGCTTACAACTTACTCGTTTTAGTTCAAACGTGTATTGCTTTAATATCACATAATGATTGGACACGTCTTTAATATCACATGATGATTGGTTACGTCTTTAATATCACATAATGATTGGACACGTCTTTAATATCACATAATGATTGGACACGTCTTTAATATCACATGATGATTGGACACGTCTTTAATATCACATAATGATTAGACACGTCTTTAATATCACATGATGATTGGACACGTCTTTAATATCACATAATGATTGGACACGTCTTTAATACCACATGATGATTGGAAACGTCTTTAATATCACATGATGATTGGACACGTCTTTAATATCACATAATGATTGGACACGTCTTTAATACCACATAATGATTGGACACGTCTTTAATATCACATGATGATTGGTTACGTCTTAAATATCACATGATGATTGGACACGTCTTTAATATCACATGATGATTGGACACGTCTTTAATATCACATGATAATTGGACACGTCTTAAATATCACATGATGATTGGACACGTCTTTAATATCACATGATGATTGGACACGTCTTTAATATCACGTGATAATTGGACACGTCTTTAATATCACATGATGATTGGACACGTTTTAAATATCACATGATGATTGGACACGTCTTTAATATCACATGATGATTGGACACGTCTTTAATATCACATGATGATTAGACACGTCTTTAATATCACATAATGATTGGACACGTCTTAAATATCACATGGTAATTGGACACGTCTTAAATATCACATGGTAATTGGACACGTCTTAAATATCACATGATAATTGGACACGTCTTTAATACCACAGGATAATTGGACACGTCTTAAATATCACATGATAATTGGACACGTCTTTAATATCACATGATGATTAGACACGTCTTTAATACCACATGATGATTGGACACGTCTTTAATATCACATGATGATTGGACACGCCTATAAGACTACAAAGTTTAAGACTTTAGGACAGTAATTCTGCTAATTATGTCCGCATTTGTTCAAGCGGTAACAGACCCGTCTCTGCGTTGTTGTCACTTTACATGGAACTTGCCTGCTTTAACATCTGTCTTCTTCTTCCACTTTAAATTTTCATATCTAGTGCAGATCTTACTTGACCCATCGTCGGATACCCCCGGTTGATTCTCTTACGTTACTCTCCATTCATCACCCGTGGGCAAATTGCTACTCATTCCGTCGTTTTGTTTACTATGAAATGCCGCAATCCGATTGGTTCGCTAAGAAAATCCAGCGGATCTGCCAACCAATCAAGTTTACGCTTACATACCACTTCGATGACCGATAATCGTGTAGCTAGGTCGTCCTGTAGTTTGCAACACCGGTTAAGTTTATTTACGCACACATTACACGCAACGTCACTGTCTTCATGGGCAAGGATACCGATTTCGTTTAAGACCGACGTGTATTTTGCAATACTTGCTGGAGTGCCCAAAGATCTGTAAGAACATCTGTCGCGGATCGCTGACAGACATACTTTACACTTGCGATGCGCTGTACCGGTCGCCATGTTTACGTTCTCAGGTCACCGTATTGATCTTCCGATTGAAGAGTATTTAATTTTGTAACCTATCATCTGATTGGATAATGTCTGTTCTGTTCTATTCAAACAAAACGACGAAATGAGTAGCAATTTGCCCACGGGTGATGAATGGAGAGTAACGTAATAGAATCAACCGGGGGTATCCGACGATGTACTTGACCCTGTCAAATTTTCACGCTTAACGCATTATTTTTGATAATCACCGTTTATTTCGTATTCCATCTCATCAGTCGAGCCTTATATAGATGTGGTAAGCAGCCTTCATTGCCCCGAAGGTGAGATTAGACAGTCGGTATTACTTCGAAGTATAGCCTGCCTTTTTATATCATAAAACTCATAGATCATTTTATATCATATTGTATAACATTTGCAGTAAAGATCTCTGTGTATCGTGACATTATTTAAGAATCTTTACTTATAAACGCTTTAATTAAATATTGCTGCTTTATCTTTTAACTTTCATTGAATAAGTCCTTTCGTATGACAGAATTGTGCACCTTTGTTTTAAATGACGTCACTACATTTTTATAATAATTATAGCGCCATTACTTAGCTCTTCATTTACGTCATCGCTTGTTGACGTATTTTAGATAGTTTGTTGTATTTATTCTTTGTTCCGATATAAAAATCCTGATGCAGGTACAATTACTGTTGGTTGTTTTTCCGTAGGTGGACACAACCTCCAGGGAGAACAAGATTTATGTAATGTCTCCTTTCATTGTTTTTGCCACTTTTACATTTACCTTCTATCAAGCTCTAGTTCAAATGTAAATATGTGTTAATGCTCATGTCTTTGTCATATTTTCTTGCGCAACACGGTACAAAATATTATAATAATGAGTAAGAAGTAATTTTGTGTACGTCATGATTCAATATTTACTGTTTGTAAAAGACTGTATCATAAATGAACAAAAGTAAATACTTTTACTGAGAGTACGGATAAATCATTCTCTCGAGTTCTTAACAGTTGTTAATGTCCTTAAGCTGATCTTGACAAATTGGTTGTTATACATACACTTTTATCTACGTCAACATAAAATACTCCGAAGTCGCCATTATGACATTTAGTTTATCTGTGCGCTGTGTAATAGAATAATACACTACAATTACTGCCCCCCTTTCGATTAGTATTAAAGCGGAAACACCTGAAGCCAGTAAATAGCTTGCGTTGCCATGTACAAATAGGGCAATCCTGATAAGAATGCATGTAAACACTAACATACTGGCTGCATTTGTAATGGATAAGTAAAGTAAACTAAAAGCCGACATCGAGTCTATTTTGATCGATATTACGTCACTGGCTCCCAGCATTATATCTTAATTGACAATTAGGATATTTCATGTTCTGTTCACCCGATGACCTCGACTTCTGTACCACAGAACGTATTATCCACCTTGCGACAGCGGATAATTAAACTCGGCATAACTAAAACCTGTGACTATGCCACATAGTGACCAAATGCTGGGCTAGGGGACAAATTGAACATGTTTGTGCAGTAAGGTAGTAGTCGTAAAAATGTGGCACGAACAAGTTAAATAACAAAAACAACAACTTAAAAGTATATTTCTTTTGTTTGTTTTTTTGTAATTCAATTACTATAACAGAGTAAATGGACTGAGAAGTTAGCAGCAGAAATCGTTCTAGTTTGTCCGTCTCTATAACTTATTTTGTATCGCTTTAGCTCCATCAACATTATTTCTCTTTAATCGCGGTATAAATCAAGTCTGTTGATGGTAGAGCTACCATTTGTTAATCAAAACCCAACAGATTGTTGATATTGTTCACGCGTATTTGTAGAAAGTCAAGTAAGTCGATAATGGTATATTGGCAATTGTGTGAAAATAACGACAGCTCAGTCAAAATCACTACAGCGATAATTACTGCGATAAGGTCATTTGCAGGTAGAGCCTTCGCACTAATTATAGCTGCATGTGCTCGGCATCTGTGCAAATGTCCGCGAACTTGTGAAAAGTGTCGAGGTATTGCTAATTCTAACTCATATGATACACTCAAAAACACTTTATGTTTTCTCTATTAGTTTTCAAACACATACGAAGATTTTTTTACAGAAACACTCCAGAGTTAATGAAGACATTACATGTCATCCTTAAGAAATGATTTACTAAAATAAACCTGATCAGATGGCAACAATGGGTCTACATTTTCGTAAGGTTGTAGATTGCGACAATCACTCAATGTTATCAAAAATGCCGTTCCTTTTACTTACGAATTTGCAAGTTTACATTGCAAAACATTTACAAATTTATTTAACGAATATATGTTAGTCGTAGTATTGCATGATATCATAACGATTACGTTGGCTTTGGCCGCTAAAACTTTTACAACCGACTTATACAAATAGCTTCATTTTCCCACATCGCAAACACAATAAACAGTGCAGTAAATTATATAAAGGTTATAATTATTTTTATTATTATTATTATTATTATTATTATTATTATTATTATTATTATTTACGAGGGGTGGTCGGGAAGTTCGTAGACTTTTAGTATAGCTTCAGTTTTATTTGTCGCATTACTATGAAACTTAAAATAAACATTGATTAACATTTTCTTACAAACATTCATTCGCAAAACATATTAGTTTTATATTATTCGCAAAAAAATCGGTGTCTATGGCAACGCGCATCTGCGAACCTGGAGCACGTAAAAATCAGATATTTTTTCTAGTTTTTTTTATTGATTAACATCTTGTTTGATGGCAATTTCTTCAACGTATAATTTCGCGAAAACGTGTGCTGCCTTATGACGTTTTTGACGTCATATCCGGAAATTTTGACAGTATTCGTTGTTTCCGTTTGAATATTATACGCATTTTCTTCATAGCGTTGTCACTATACAACGATGTCGAGTTAAGGACAGCCATTAAATTTTGTGTCGGATCATATGGCACACAAACATGTATAATGGAACTAGGATCATTAGACGCATTGTTTACACGTTACGTCACAGATATGGCAGTCTGTTTCATTTACATCCCGTGTTTTTGTGCATGATTTATTTGCACTCGAATTTGTTATTCTCTAATATTTGTATTGTATGCAAAAATGCTCATTCACTGCTTAGAGCGGTAACGAGATCAATAAAGTTGAGTTCGGTTGTTGCTGACTAACCAATATTTCACAATAATTACGTCGATGGGCAACGTCGAGTTAAAGGCATCTCGAAAGGAATGTGGTATCCCACAGAGTCAGGCCCCTAGCCAATATAGTACTAATCAGTCACAGTAAAACCTTTGATGGGTAAATGCAAAACTAAATTACCTGCTAGTATGGAAGTGAGACAGTAGGCTAGTTTTACACAAAGCCATAAACATTAATGCATATTCTTCATTGCATTAATTACTAGGTGTCAATTTTGTAACTGCATGATTATGTATTTATTTCATAGTTAAATATTTGATTTTGAAAATATATGAAAGAGAAAGTTTTAGTATTCAAAATGACTTAAAATGAGTCTGAAGGACATAGGTCTGACAATTAATGACTTTTTAAAATGCTTTTGTTAGAATCGTTTCGTTACATTTAATTCAACAGAATTTCTTTTATTGAATAAACTGCATCCAGGCAGGTATTTATAAATACATAATTTATTTCCAAACACAATGTCGCTTTTTATGATAAATTTTACAAATCAAAATAAAATATAAACTAAAATATATATATGAGAACTAAAAGAATGAAAGAAATATCAAAATGTATAAGAAATAACAAAATCAACCAACAAAATAAGAAAGAAAACAAATAAAGATTTATATTAAATAAATAAAAAAAGAATAAAAAAGAACTGATAGAATAATTTCTGGTAATTAGGATTGCGTAAATGGTATATTCACAACTATTTCCTTTACAAACTGTGAATGACTATGTTCAACCCCCAAATATAGCATAAATACACTTGGATCTTGAAAAATACCTGTGTGACGGACACATCGTGACAGACTGTGGCAGCCTGGCTTATCAGAAAACAGATGCCCACACATGCTAGTTGTTTAAATAAAAGGGGGGAGGGATCTTTTATATAAGGGTTTTGAGATGCCTTTAATTTTGTGTCGGATCAGATAAGACACCAACTGAAACGTTCAAGATGATACAAAGTTCAAGTACAACCCAGAAATGCAGCAGGATACTTGTCTTTAAGTGGCACCGACGCTTTCGAGATGAAAGATGCTCTACAGAGGACGATCAGCGATGTGGTCTAAGGTAAAATGCGCGATTTTAGAAAATGTGAATGATATGGTGTACAATGACAGGCGACATACCCTTAGAAGTTTAGCGTATGAACTGGATGTTTCTACATCTACAGTACACAACATTTTGAAAAAAAATTAGCTAGGAATGTCCAAAGTGTGCGCGCGATGGGTGCCGAGACTTCTTAAGGATCATGAATTGGAAACCAGGGTTCGCTGCTCGAGCGAGCTCGTCCGCCGGTGCGAGCGCGAAGGTGAAGAATTCCTTGGTCGCATATAATAACAACTGGCGAGGCTTTGTTATGGCACTTCGATCCGGAGTCGAAAGCACAGTGCTGTGTATGGAAAAAAACCCGGGACCACTCCCCCAAAGAAGGCTGGGGTACAGAAGAGAGGTGGGAAACTCATGTTCATGTTATTCATGGAAGCGCATGATTCTACAGCATCAAGTACCCGATGGCCAGACAGTGACCGCTAGTTATTATTCGAAGGTAGGCAGTTTAATATTGTATAAACATTATTTTGCTATTATATAGGTGCTTAAACTATAATTATTAATAACAACCAAAATAATGGAAATGATAAAAAGTAGTTTGTTTCAGCTGAATATCACTTCAGGTTCTCAGGCGTGACTTTATGCAGGCATAAATCCAGAACGCATAATATTTCACCAAGATAACACCCCTGGACATAGTGCTGACTCAACCACCCTTGAAATCAGCTTACTTGGTTTCGAAATTCTCCAGCATCCACTCTACAGTCCAGATCTAGCCCCCATGGACTTCAGAGTTTTCCCAGAGATCAAAGCTGCTGTAGCAGGTCTGCGCTTTGAGAACGCGAACGAGCTTCGAACGTACACACAATCTGTTGTTTCGTCATACAAAAGTGACTGGTTCAGTGATACCTACACTAAATGGTTACAGAGACATAGAAAAGGCATTCAGATCCACGGTGATTACGTTGAAAAAGTGTGAACGAATATCAGAGGTTATCCTGACGTCATTTGTATAACGCTGGTGTGCTCCGGGTTCACCTCACTGTTGTTGTGTTATTAGCTGTAACTTTTTCACTGTTTAATATGTTTTCATATTATGAATACAACGTGTGCAAAGTAGAATAACCTTCATAAATTTATATTATCTCAAGGTACATAGAGGGTATTTGTTATTTGTAGCGTCAGTCTACGAACTTCCCGATCACCCCTCGTATTATTGTTAATATTATTGTCATGATTTTTGTTCTTAATTATTTTTTCGTGAAAGTCAATTTACAACTCGTAGCTCTAATTAAATATAATGCGTTAATCAATACCTGACCTCAAGAATAAATCAGTGTCAAAGAATCGAATCCCTAGCTCCAGTCAAAATGTCTTACTTTGTGACAACACGCAAAAGTAGTCAGATAGCACACACACACACATTCACCGGAAATGAGCCTAATTGCGCGGATGAATACATATTTTAGTCCGCTACCAGATGACTGGGCGGGAATCCATTTAATCATGTCGTGGAGTGGTACCTAAGCTCATTAATGGACATGCGGATTTATGGATGAAGGGAAGATTTGTGCTATAATTAGTGATACAACAGCATCTATGTACTATGCAGCTGTCAGATAATTCATGCAAAATCATTATCTCCATTTGTTGGTAGCAAATGATGAATTACGATCTTTAGCAATCTGATACAGTGAACCCAGAGATAAAATGGATAATAACAACTTAGCCTTTATTTTAATGGTATTGGATGTGGCGGGAAGCCTAATGTTGACAGAGATCGTGGGATAATAACCTTAAATAGTTTATTTATATTACTAATTGTTATGGCAGAAATACATGTACCAATGTTAGTACTTTTATATATGTTGCAAAGTAATACATATTAGGCTTTCATGGGAAAAATGCACAAGTTTAATTAATTAACATAGAAATAAATAGTTTTTTCCAAATAATTGCGGTTTATTAAATAAGTGATAAATAATAGTATATCTTACAAAAAATATCGATCTTACGTTATGGTGCCATGTGCTTTATTTGTACAAATCTTTTTGAAACACATCGCCAATGTATCCTTGGCATCATTTAAATGACATTTCAGTAAAATTATGTAAAGTTTCAGCGATCTGATCGACTAATGTGTTCATGTCCTAAAGAGCTAAATGAAAATATTTAACATAATGTGACAGTTACGAAGTTAAGTAATGACTGAATCAGGGATCCTGTCAGTAAACTTTTAGTCTCATTTTCGGATCTGATGTCGGTTAATTCTAAAGTTTCAAACACCTTCACAATATAGTTATAAAAACATTCTCATGCATCCATTTTGTGATATCTGTTTGCTGTTAAAATAAAAATATCAGCGTTTATATTTTATTTATGGTTTCTTTCTCTGGTGTTTCTTTTTCTCTATTCATCTTTAGCAATATTGTTTGTAAAAAAAGAGTAATGTCGATGTGAGAGTTGATTTCTAAATGGTTTAAAACACCACCATTAATATGTTCTGGGTCCCTTCTAGAACGTCAATGTACCCATGTTGTATGCTTTAGGCAAGAATTGGGGTGCGTTCACACACATTCCCGCATATATAATACGATGTACAATTTTTGTGTGCAATTATAATAGATTAATAATTACTGGACACATTAATTAAAATAGCAATACGAGAATAAAGCCGGACTCGAACCAGCGATGTTTAGTTACATGTTTTCGGAACCGTTGTATGCATGTTTTCTGCGTAACGGGTTTTCTTGTTATCTGGTGATAAAATAACACAATATTTTAAAGACAGTTTACGGACTTTAAGAATTACTCATTGGCCTTTCTTAAAGAAAGCTTACGGTTTTACTGTTTATTGCATTCTATTTCAATGTTGACAAATAATTCGAGGTATTCCGATATAAGAAATACTTTTGTTGCGTGTGACATCATTTGAACATTAATCCATTTATGGCATATCTGGCATCTTGTGTGTGGTTTAAGAATGCTTTCTTAATGTTCGTAATTTCTTTCATTCCTCTAGTTCCTGGTACCAGACGCGTCAATGTAATTCTTAATGGCCAACGTTGAACACGAAGTGTTAATTACAGCTGATCTTTCGAAGTCAATAGTTCACCTGTACCCAAACCATGTCTCAAGCAGTTGATGGTCCAATTTTTCATTAGCAATTTCGTAATACACGTATTGTATGGCATGTTATCAATACATTGGCAAACATGAGACTTAATTAACGCAACATTCCTATTAGTTCCGACAACCCCATTGAAGCTTTCTCTTCTAAGGCACATGTGTTATCTTTGGGTGATTCTAATCAATGTTTTGATGTAGATGCTGCTGTTGTTGTTGTTTGGAATTGTGTGTGCTCTTAGAACGGTCGCATAGTTTATACACGTAAAGTTTTAAAAGGTGGATTTTTCAAGTTCCTTTTCGAAACTCCATTGAAGGATGCTGCTCCCTCTTTCGATATTGTTATCATAACATATAACGACATGATGGATAGATTTTAACAGATAAAACATTTTTTGTCTATAGTTAGCATTGTCTGTTTCTAAGTGCATTTTATTGGTCAACGTTATAAAACAAACACGAAGAGATGTGGCATTTGCCAGGTGATGACAAATAATAGCAAACTTCATATAGCGATATAAATGGCAGGTTCGACATAATATAGGGACAGAGAATACTCATGAAAAAGTAAATGTGCATCAACATACTCACCATCCAACAACAAATGGCCATGAGAACATAATTGATGTGTGATTATCATATAACAACATCTAAACGACATACATTGTTTTAATGTTAAATAACTAATAAACATTATTTACTGATACTTGAAATCAAATAACGATAATTAATCAGAGTGTTACAGCAATCCACCACCCTTTAATATATCTTTTATCAAAAAAACAATAAAACACATCATATGACGGTAGGTTCAACAACTTGTATGACCATTATACTCCGGTAATATTTGATTTGAATATGATATAGAACCTGACCATCAAATAATGGTATATGACCATCGTAAAAATTAAATTTCCTTATTATATTACGAAACCAGACCATTATGCTATGCTATTTCTACATTATATAACGATATTTGGACACCGAGTTAGAATAGAGTAGCATCATATTTCGATGATATTTTGGCATTATAAAAGAGTAAAACTTCATCGCATAATGAAACATGGTACGATGTATTGTGAAGTAAGATCATACTATGGGATTCATGCATCATATCGTAACAAAGAAACAACATTAAAATAGTTTGCCGACATTGAGACAACTGTCGCCGTCTACAGGGCTTTTTGTGTAACGCATGCGTCATCCGGGTACCAGTATGTTACGGTGATGGCCAAATTGTGTATATTGTGCTAAAATAGACATGGAGCTGGCAGTATGCGGGATACGATAACAACTAATGTGTGAATTTGAATAAAACTATATATCATTCACGCCCATATCATTGACATTGCCATGTAAAATTGCAATTATAACTACAGTAGTAAGCGATATAAACTCGTCTTGACCAATGTTAAGTTTAAATAAAATAAAAGTCGCCGTGATATTACATCATGTTTTGCCGGTTGTAAACTCCCGATGCAGGTATTAACTATTAGTTTTCTCATTTTGATGGGATTTTTCATTCGCACTTTTTTGTCTTTGAGGTAAATCTGCAGTAAATGCGAGGTTGGAGCGCTCCACAGGTCATGTTGGGGCATCTCACCTAGTTTTGACAGCTGACCGCGCCAGGGCGGTTACTGTTTTTCCCTGTTTTTGATATCTCGTCTTGGTGGTTTCTGTCACTTTTAACTTGTATGTGCATCTGTCTACTTCAACATTTGTAGCTATTCTCAAAGGAAATATTTCGCAGTGTAATAATATCATTGATGTACTAGAACCACGTACAACAAGTTTGTACTAGACCAGATATTATCACCGTACCAGTACTACCGGTTGCAAACAACAACGTTTCCTATAACAACTTATTGTTCTACATATATTTCATAATTTGTTGCTTTAGATTTTCACATGTAAATATTCGTACTAGTTGACAAAATATTTTTTTTTAGTTATAAAATTGCGGATCCTTCAAAAGGTTCAATCAAACCAGATAGTTCTAATGTTTTCTGCATTGCTTATATCAAAATTTAGTAAAGCATATGCTGAAAAGTGTAGTACATGTTCATTCAGTATATCTGAATAATTGTTGTTTCAAGTTTTGTATATGATAAAACACGCCTACTGACTACATTATTGAATATTAATTGTAAAAAAAAAACGATTCTAAACCTACTATATTGCACCATTCATTTATTAATTTTACTTTCATTAACATTTTTAATGAACGTTTTATGAGTCTGCATTTAATAAACTTGAGATCTGTCTTCTAAGTTTGGATAAGCGGATAAAATGACATATCTCACAAACAGTGTACAAAAAGAAATATCTCAACAAACCGAGGCAACTAACAACATGCATTTTCATCTTGAGTTAAAAACTGATTAAAGAATACAATATAAAAAATGCTTTAATTAAAATTAACATGTCCACATATGTACAGGAGCTAAAACCCTCGACAACCTAATAGTTGTCAAACAGAGCTAAACAGAAATTAAACAGCCCAAACGATGACTTATAATAAGAACAAGTTAATGAGGTCATACGATAAAAATGCAGTAACGTCATATGTGAAAATTATAACTACAATTCAAAAAAAGAAAACTACCGAAGTTTAGACAACAGTTCTAACCAACTAACACAATACAGTATTGTGGAAGCAGTTATAATTAATTAGATCCAAAAGTAATAATATAATAAACGAAGGCTTTATCTGTAAGTGGCATATTAAAAATATTAAAGCAAACAATGTCCCGAGAGTATACCTACAGTGAAATCTTAGTAAACTACATGAAAAACTACTCAAGTTGCCACACCTTTATAGAGAACGACCGTCCGGTCATCGTGTAGTTTAACAGCAATGCAGGTTTTGGGCTGTCAGAAATTTAAAAAAATACGGAGACTCTTTTATATAACTCATAAAAACATTTGCATAAACTGCTAGATGGTTTATGTCTTGCTGTATAAATGTTTTCATACCGCAGTTGTATTTTGAAATAATCAAATCTTGATGATAGAATCTTGAACACGCCTTCCTAATTTTGTTGTAAATAGTTTGAAGTGATAAACTGGTTTCTTGCATTGAAAGCTTCTACTCCAGTACAAACGCTTGCAAACCTTGCCTTATAAGCTGGGATATATAAATACCATAGGATTAAGTACGAGCTGAATAGATATTAAGGTATATATTATTTACCGTACTTAAGTTAAAATCGTTTCTCTTGTCGCATATTTTAAGGCAGACGTTATCATTTGAGAAAGTGATTCTCAGTTTCTTTAAATGTTACATTTTAAAGTTTTGGAGTTGTAAATGATAAGTTCTGAGGGTAAATCAGATTTATCATTTGAGCAAAGAAAGGATTATTTTAATTAAAAATTAAAACTTCTTTAGTGTGGATTTAGATAGAAGGTTATAAGGTTAACATAAAAATTATGTTTAACGCAGTATAAAAACAAATCAGCAATGAGGACCCACTGATGAACATAGTTGCCATCCCAGTCCTTGCTAAAAAAACATTTTCTATAATTTTGACGCCTTGTAAAGAACTCTAAATGCTGGATAAATTGTTAATATGTAAAACCGCTTGACTCCCACCTTTCTTCATTGTACAAATGGGCGATAACATTGCACCAGTTTTTGGAGATTTATAATTTCTGGAAAGGTTTTCGGATGTAACCGGCAGTGGAAATAAAAGTGAAAGTATGCAGTCTTCGTATTATTTATTTATTATTATTTGTGCTTATGATACTCTCTTAAAGATGATATTCGTTGATGAATATCATTCGACCGTTATTTTTATAATATTAAACAACGGTGAGCGTATAATGTTATAAACTGTGTGATTTAAAATCAACCTTATTAGGCCCGTGCTCTTGGTGTGTAAGTCAAATACGAGTGCCCTAGGCCAGTTGACAGAAGTTATTAATTCAACAAATTGATAAAAGTTGTTAAATTAGCTGCAATGCATTCAACCATTAAATAGTTTATTTAATACTATTATTGTTTTAATAAACTTCAGTCAAATGTGTCAATTGGAAAGTGCACAGTCATTGCTTTGTGATAAATAATAAAAGCTGTTCTTTTCAGTATTGAAGTTCTTTTTCGATATTGGTGCTTTTGCAATAAAAAATCAAATCCATGCATTTTTGTACTGGTCCTGATTGTTTTGCTCGATTTTGTCAAGTTCAATGAAATATTGTCCCTGTAAACTTGATGCAAGCGGGGAACATGCAATAAATCACGTCATGAAACGATTTATAATGTAGGCCTACAAATAATGAGTTTCCTGCGCGTAATATGATTTAAATAAAAAGAGGCAAACCGCCGATATCACTTTAGTAGTATTTGAATTATACATTATTGTGTTATCTCAGTTTGCAGGTAACCTTTCATTTTCCGGTCGCCGACTGGTATTAACCAAACAGCAAATACTTGCCTCGCGGTGTTTAATATTATAAAAGATTGATATGTCAGTAACCAATAAAGTGAGGGGGGATAGTTTCGTCGGCATTTGCCAATTCAAAACAATACGAACTTTCAAATGTCCTAGCAAAAAATTACAATTACCTAATCGTTAACAATGTCATTATGGAATCTGTTTTGTCAATTGCGTTATAAAATTGGGAACTAGGGGAAATACATAATATATATGATATACAATATGTATATATATCTGTCTTGTGTGTCTATATATATATATATATATATATATATATATATATATATATATATATATATATATATATATATATATATATATATATATATATATATATATATATATATATATGTGACTTGTGTGTCTATATATTTGTGACTTGTGTGTATATATATGGGGCTTGTGTATGTATATATTTGTGACTGGTGTGTATATATGTTAAATGCTATTTCGAGAAAGTTAGAACAATTATAAGATGTCTTCTCGTAGGTAAAAAAAATGTATGTCACCTTAAAATAGGTTCTCTTTTAATGAATTCAAGTACGCAACATTAAACAAACAGATAAAAGATTTAATTAAAAGATAAGAACAATTCAAACTGGGAGAAGTATCGCGACGACTATTTCTATCCATAATCGATTACACTGCTTTGTACTCAAAGTTTATGTAAAAACCAATATATGTATATTTAGTATGTATGGTTGATCCGCAAGTAAATGAACAACATACAAATAGAAAATTTTGATTAGAAAATTAAAAAAAAAAATCTATTTCGACTACAGCCAGGTTGTTTGCATTGAAAATATACTTGTTTATTTTCACATTTATACTTTTCACTATATTACTTGTGTATTGTCCATTTCATGAAAACGATTCAAATTGTTCACCAGAAATAGTTAAAAAAAAGTAGATATGTAGGCAGCAACTAATAAAATATAAGCAAACACGATTAACTGATTCGAAAGCAAAATAAGAAATTGATGTCATCAAAAGTCAATTTTTAGCAAAATTCTGTATATATTATAAAACTACTGCCAAATCACATTATGTTCATTGCTTGGAGCGTAGAGATCAGAATGTGTAACATTAATGATGGAATTGGACTGTTTGCTAATATAAAGTACATATATTTAATATCAATGAACACATTTAACCCTTGCTTTGGGGAATTATGGCAGTTTTTCTAACTGAATACGATTTCGTACACTCTCAATATTGTTAGTTAGTACAAATCGTGAATAAAATTCCCTAAATGTTCATTTTTTCTAGATGTTTAAATAAACAAGTTTGGAGATCACTGCTAAAATTAGATATCAAGGTCAGAGCGGACTAACAGATATTATATGCATATTATTTCATGATAACATTTTATATATCAATCGAAAATAGCATTCTTTTCTTGTATAAAATGGGCTATGAGAGAGTACAACAATCATTGCAATAAATAAAAAAGACCAAACTGCCTGGCTCCACCTACCTGTCAGGATATAAGAGCCCGTCCGAGACAGATTAATTCCATACGTCCCGTCTGGAAGTCAGGCTTGAGTACAGTAGCTCATAGACGGTTGAACGACTGTGCCGTCGTACCGAGTCCTCCCCAACCACACGAAACAATAACAGACGCACTATGGACAACGTTCTTGCTACAAGCCACAGGTAGGTGCAATACTCCTCGCACAGTGGTACGGTTTTGTGTACACGCAGTAGCATCGCTTCGGAGAAAGACCAATTATTTGCATTTCGATGGGAAACAGACTATGTAGTGTTTCCAATAAACTCATCTTAACTGGAAAATAAGGTTTCATTTTAGCAACCTGCGTATGAATTTCACTAAAGGTACTGTTACTATAAGAACAATAACGGTCGGACTATGTCTAAATATGTGCGCTTGTCATTTTATGGGCTTGTTGTTTTGTTCGATTTTGTGTCAATGTTCAAGCCTATCTAAATACTATTTATATGTCTGCCCTACAAATTTCAATTTAAACAAATAGGCAAAGGTGCATTATATTGTCTTCATGGTTAAATTCATTACCCTATGCATTGAGACTTTACATGGGACACGTCTTCAATAAGTGTCCATTTTCTTAAAGCAATTACAGTTAAGATTGATTAAACTCTAAACGACAATGGTCAACTCAATCGTACTAAGAAAACTAACTTAATCAAACATATGTCTGAAGCTATCACAATCAAATATATTTTTTTTTTCGAGAAAATGACGTTTGCGTGTATTATTAAGATTAACATTAAGAGCGAAGTAGAATTGCGCTAGAAACTAACCGAGCCTTATAATGGTCCACTATAGCGAATGTCTGCGTATAGGTAGAATTGATTTTTACTTGCATGTCAGCATCGTGGGGATAGCGGCATATGACCAAGGAAAAAGCTGAAAACGTTACCATAGTAATTAATTAACCAGTCAGAAATGATGTGCTCTGTATAAAATGCCCCCAATCCTAGATTTCTTGCTGACAAAATATGATCTCGTCAAGTGTTACCATCACCAGACATTGGAACGTATCCGGTACTGAGCCAGACGAGTTGTAAACAACACTATAAAAGGCAATAACATTGGAGGGCATTTACTCTAGCATTGTTATGCTTTCCAAATTTAAACATTGTTTTACTGGCTTTATTCACTATCTTTGCACAGGTACTTATTGCATACATAGCTATGTTCACTATATGATGACTTACTTACATTGTGATTTTAATGCCTTTTATATTTAATAACGAGATTTAAGTAGGGCATGGTTTTCTTATATAAATTTTAATTTAGAAATAATAAATAAATTTATATTTCTGAATAAATGGTCCGTAAGTCATCATATCTATATAAATTTTTAATTAAATCATAATATGGTCATTACGATTAAAATAAATGACTTTATTACATGTTTGTTGTAATACTAGTATATGGGATATTGAATGGCAGCTATCGTGTTAATATATATATATATATATATATATATATATATATATATATATATATATATATAACTGAAACCAACGTTTTACTTTGTTTTCACATTAATTGGAAGATGATGTATCTTGTACAAATCTGAATAAATACGTTTTCTGTTCTGTTATTTACTGTGAATTTATTTCTCATCGTGAGCGCTATGTGAATTGTGTTTAAAACATACAAATATATGTGTGTATTTAGATGTGCAATTCATATAATTATATTTAAACTACAGTTTGGTTGTTTGTCTTAGCTATCAGTATTCATAAATGAGTGTAGGTTGAAATATCTGACACAATAAAGTGATGCTTATTTTTGTTCAGTACAACTAGACTTTCTTCAAGAAGTAAGTGTCGATAAAGGGAAATCCTTTCTTGCATCTCAGTGACTATAAGGTAATTACTCGGCTTGAAAAGGGCCTGTGCCTAATTAGGTTTAATCTAAAGCAGCTACGTGTGTTCACTAGTAATTATACACTGATTACAGGGCTTACGCTCAGGTGGCGACAGTATTAACCCTAATACTGCTTCGTGTTACCATAAACCAACCATGCCTTAAAATATTTACTGTATAATTGATTCCAAATGTATTGGCAGAAACTCGACAGTTTATAACATATATCCTCACAAGATAGCTCATGACGAAGTCGGCTGATCTCCACATGCACTACGGTTTTATTGTTTGACAAATTCGTGCAGAACAGGCTCAGAATTAACTTTATTACATGCACTTCCATTGCCGTGCGCCTGGTCTAGTTATGTGCGGGTCACGTGACACGATCAGCACTTCTTGTTCCCGGAAATAGCGTGTGATACTAATTTTAAATTTATGATAAAGGTATAAGTAAAGAATCCAGTATAACAAGATCAAAAAGACCATGATTGTGTCCGCGAGATGTAACAAAAAAACAACAACAAACAAACAAGCACACAATAAGGTCAACATTTGTTGACGTTGATGATCTAAGTGGTGACTTAAACATTGGATGATTTCCCATCAGATACGCTTAAACAACATAGACTATGTTTTCTGTTTTACAAATTATTCACTGGGCGTAATGACATTATTCCCAAGAAGCACCTTACAGTGTTATATATGAAAATAATGCTACACGTGGCCAGCACCACAAAGTACCGCCCATTCAAATAAGTCTTATTCATAGTACGTTATATTTTCTGTAGATGTTGTCACAGTACTCTCATTGTTTCACAGCTGTAATGATACACACAATAAAACATGGGTTGGTTGCTTGTTATTCTTTATGTAAAACACACATCTAAGTTCTCAATTTGTCACGATAGGTGGCCACTATGCAAAAATGCTATAAATCTCATTTTAGCAAGCCAAAGGTTGTATCATATAAGTAATAAATTAGTACACGTGACGTCAATATATGTGTTCGTTTTCATCGCCCCTCCCCCCTCTCTCTATATATATTTATATATACAATATGTGTTCGTTTTCATCGCCCCTCCTCCCCCCTCTCTCTATATATATTTATATATACAATCTATTTTATCTTTCAGCATATATTCGTTTTCATCTATTTATTATTTACATTTTCTCGACCTTAAATAAGTTATAATCCTTTGACATTGTTTTTCAACAACTGTCGAGACATTGAGAATGATTTAGGTTGAACAAGAAGTATTTGTTAAATAGCATAAGTTGTCCACCTGACGTAATCCTGGAGCATTCAATCTTGATGTGTTTCATTTTTATCTTTATGAGTGTTTTGTAAACAATAGTTTGTACGTTAGATCCGATTGTTATCCTATTTGTTTAAAACCTCAGCTTTCATAAGTTCTGACTTTTGATAAAAACAGCTAAAATATAGCATATATATGTTGCCCTTAAAAGTACAATTTATTTCACAAATAATTTTGTTGCCTTATCGATGCTTTTTACTAATTGCAAAATGCCAACATGTTCCTGTATCTACACATCATGATTCATTATTTATTTGACAAATTATTATCGACACTGATTATTTACCGTCTAAACCATAACCTAGGGTCATTGTCGCTATTAGGCTAAACCACTGGGAATCGATAACAAAAAGCACCGCCATAATCCAGTAGAGGTATGGGAATATTTTCCTATTTATTACTCGTGTTCGCCCCCCTCCTCCCCACTCCCACCCTTTGAAATTCAGAAAGTTAAAATGTTACCAACAACCGTAAGTGTCCTGCCATCGCTCGAGACTCTAGGCGAAATGAAGCAACAACAAAACCTTGGCCGTGAACAAGGTTTAGTAAAGTCGTGTCATAAGTGAACTTTCGGAATAGGTCGTAAAGATGAACCGACGTAAAGATGAACCGACGTAAAGATGAACACAAATCGACCAGAAAGTATGCGTAATTGCTAAAAAAATTAAAGCGACAACGTTTTTGCAGGAGTGTATCAAATTATTGTCTATTGCACATTAAGAAATAAAATATTTATATTATTGAAAATGCCACTTGAAGCCGAACTTTACATTCATCCAGTCTAGAAAGTCGTTGTATCAGGAATATTGGTTAAAACCAATGAATGAGCCATACGAGGCCAAGGGAAAAACGACAACAGATCAAATACACCTTCTTCATTCAAATTTAGTCTCGTAAGTGTCTATTTTCTGGGGTTTTCTAGATGCTTAAGTGATAATTGCGTGTAATGCATATATACATGACATGCAGATTAATGGCTGAATAACACGACGCAGGAAATCTCATTAAATAACTAAAGGGACCGAAGAAGGGATAAGTAAAAAAGAGAAGGTCCTATCAAAATTTCCACAAATATTTAAATTTACACTACCCATAGACAAAGGCAAACAAGGTAAATGTAAATGTGACAAAAACACAGAGGTGACACATAACACACAAAAAGAAAAACCATCAGTTACCGCCTTGGAACGGTCAGTCGGCAAAAGGGCCGACTGGGGTGCTTAAACCTGGTTTGTGGAAAAACAATGTTATTATAACGAGTGTCCCAATGGCCATACATTGTATGCATTTTCGATATATTTGCTATAACCCGTGCGGGGCCTCACTGCAGTCGGGATTTAGATCGCATGGGTGTAATGTTGACGTAATCAAAGCGATTGTGATTGGTTTATAACAACTAGAAGATAATTTTGAACTAAATGAATGTTGGCTGCTTCTGGTTGCACTTATGGGCAGTCATGTTAGACCTAATCTTGATTAAATAAAATCATAAGGAAAGAATTGTATGTTCAATATAATAATTTCTATAATGGGATGTTAGTGCCAGTGTTATGATTTGTTTCCAAAGTATAATCTATATTTAGAATAGCGGTTGTCTTGCAGCTAAATACTTGCCTGTTTTCCAATGTGTTTCCCAATCGATTTATTACGGAAAAATTTAAAGTGACCATAATGTGCATTACATTTAATCACTAAGAAAGTAAAACTTTTCAGCGTTTTGATTATTTGAAGTCATGTGAAACGGAACAGAACAGAACAGAACAATAGTTCATTCAGACATGTACATAGGACCTCATCTTCATGTGAAAAGGACATTACGAAGTTGCATTATAAAACCTGTGGCACTGCTACTGAAGTGTGGAAATCGACAGGCAACGAAACTGTACGAGAAACGGTAATGACTTGGAGCAGTTAGGTATAAGGTGACAAACAAACATGCAGTAAAAATAAGCTACTGTGTACAGGGGGGGGGGGTCTAGTTTTACTTTATTATGGTCTAAAATGAAATTTGACAAAGTACATGTTTAAGGCTTGTTTGACAATTACAAAATAAGTCCTATAGTATTACAACATAATTAGAACTTAAAAGTGAACTAGGCAAAGGTATACGCGTGCCAATTGAAAATTGAATTGTTCAAAGTGCTGCTTGAAGTTTTAACATATTTTTTAATTCTCATTGGACATTTGTCAGCTAATAGTGGAATGGCTTTGTTTTTGGTAATTTGGTAGACTGACTTCATATAGACAGTACTTCGTTAAACGTTAAATATTTGTGTAAACTTGTGAACATGTGTCAAACTTTTATATGTGGGTAAGTAAATTAGTAAGACAAAAATGGAAAACTGCAGTTTAGAACATTCTTATAAAATATGAGACTGAGTATAATTAATAAGAGCAAAATGTATACGTCTTTGTGAATTCGTTCCGACAGAGACATACTGATAGTAACGTGTAATACCAAGTTTTCATTATTAGAATATTGTTGTTTTTAAGTTTTAATAATGCATGAAAGGATACTAAAAGCTAACATGGGACTGTCGTCCACCCACTGTGGAGTTTTTTAAGCAGACTTGCAGTTTTGCTGGCAATAATGCGGTAATCTTCGCTCAACTAACTGACTGATGTTGAGTTTTAATCACGGATTATTGTTTTTCTTTTATATGATAAGCATTCATTGAATAATAAAATTACAAAATAAGTTGATAGTTGATAAGCTATTTAATATGAAAATTGAGCTTTCATAAGTTTTGTCACATGAGTTTTAGGTTTGTTATTATTTAATCGCCTAAACCATGGTTTTGCACTAAATGCCAAAAGTACAGAAACTTATATAATGAGGCGCTAAAGGGTACACAAATGAATGCTCTCAACATAATAACAAAAATACTGATCAGTTCTAGTGGAAAATCCAATATAATTTTGAATAAATATATAAATAGTTAATATAGTTAATATACATGAAGAAAACGAACTGAAAATGATATGATATTAAGCCCTTGCTTCAACTTACTTATTATTATTTCTTGAGGCGCCATGTGAAGAAGGACCAAACAAATGTACATGTTGTCCATTATTTACAATTTATATTACGCGTTTCCTATCATGGAAATCATCATGTTAATGTTCTTATTAAGAGCTTGCATAGGCATAATGAATGAACATTGCACTGATAACGGCGTACTGAATAGACCGGCGATTAGAATTGAATGAGAAACGAGTATGATGAATCCGGTCAATAATGTTCAAAGTGAAGAACAAATATGCATTAAACAAAACCCGTCAGTTATCAACTGCCAATGTCATGTCTTCTCGTTGGTGGATAGATATAGTCATCTATAATATGTTTGTCATCGTCTTTTGTTGGAACCGAAGCATGACTGGAATTTAAATACATTATTTGTTCTTCTTTCTTTGTACGAAAGACACCTCGTTAAGGATTGGATAAGAATTTAAGTGTCAAAGTGGCTCCATTATCATAATAGAGATTTTAAACTTGCTCTTTGTGATTTTTTTACAAATTTTAATAGATGAAATACTTATATGTATTATTTCTGGCAGTCAATCGAGAAGAAATAGCTAAAGACTATCAAAAGAATAATTAAAAAAAAGGATTATTATGCGTATGGTGTTTGCTTGAATTCCTTAAATGTTTAGCAATGTACAATTCTATGAATGTGTTTGAAAACATACATTTATATATTTATAGGTTTAAACCCATCTAAAATATTAGCTTAAAGTTACTTTTATTGTTTAGTTGTAACTTATTCTCAAAATTATTAATTATTCATATTTAAACATGTTTTATATCATGTTTCATTCTCTTGTTCTAAAATGTTATATGCTTATAATTATTATTCTATTACTTTAAACTGGCCATATAGTGTTACACCAGTACAACATTCCGGGGCATTTTCAATATAATACCGGCCGCAATAGCTCAGATGGTAGAGCGTCGGCTTGCGGATCGGGAGGTCGTGGGTTCGAACCCCGGCCGGGTCATACCAAAGACTTTAAAGTTGGTAGTAGTGGCTTCCCTCCTAACGCTCGGGGCTACGGGGACAGCATTACGCCTGACTCGTCGGTGTCAGTATAATGGACCGGCCGGGTTCAGTCCCTGGGCACCTCATAAGTGCCCCTGTGCTGTAATGATAGAAATGTCGCTGCGCAGTATCGGCAAAAATGCCGGCTAATCCCAATCCCAATCCCTTTCAATAAAATACAATATAATAGAAAAAAAGTGATTCAATAGGTTTTTAATATAAAATAACAAATTCAAAATATAGCCAAATATAGGAATACATGTACTTGAATGGGTAGACATCTTGTTGTTGTCGGTTGAGTTTTTGCCAAAACCAACTTATGGTTTATACATACAGTTTTCAACATACGTAGCGTTTCTCACGATCTTTTCAAAATTGTTTAAAAAATATAGATACAATACGTTGTTATTTGTGTCCTTTGTATTTGTGTTGTGAAAGTTATCTGCTTCAAACCACTGCAGTTCACCAACTTATTAAAGTTGGATGTGGATAGGAGATAACATGGATGTGTCTGCAGCTCTCCGTGCAGGTGAGAGTAGATTTAAATAAGTTGGTTGGTAACATGAGCAGATATTGAGAACTGGCTTGATGATTAATTACCACAACACACCAACCCTGTCAACATCTACGTATTCTCTATAATGTTTGTTTCGTTGGACAGAATCAGTCGTTCTTATCGGACCAACAGCAGTGGTTCCAGCCAAATGGAAACACTGAATGGCGTGCTATTTTAAGATTTACACATTTGTCTATGTTAGGTTTATAATCGGTCACTGTTTTAACGCCTGAATAATTTAACTCAGAGCAGTTATCGGTGTAGTGCCACATCCAGTCTTTGGCGGCAGAGACTTGATCTGAGCTATTTTGCTTCGATGAGAGAGATGACAACACATTTGCATCTTCAACATCACTGTAATCGGGCGTACAATTCCTAGAAAGTGTATAATGGTAGAATACACATATAGACATATATTATATATTAACGGGAATATATATATATATATATATATATATATATATATATATATATATATATATATATATATATATATATATATATATATATATATATATATATATATATATATATATATATATATATATAAACTTAGGTAATGAATCCTGTCATTAGATCTAGGAACTGTTTGAACGATTTGCGAAAATGTACCATTCGACCGTATAATTTTAAGAGTGTAGCCAAACTGGTCTCAGGTTGATCAGTAGAAAGAAATTTATACTATAAAGCTATCTTTGGGTAAATGCCTCGCCATAGCCATTAATGAACGTTGTTCAATGGTCGTGTTAACAGGCAATTTACGAACAAAGGATCGCTGATTTCCAGCACCTATGTCAATTAGCGCTTAACGTTGTGGGGGTATCATTTATATAACCGTATCCTGATAAGCACGTCGTATCTTCCTTAGACATTACTTTGTAGATGTTGTTCTGAAAATTATTTAGTCTAGGCAAATAATTACTCTTTAGTCATAACATGGTACAACTTTCAGAGTTGTTTAGTCACGGTGTCTATATTTGGTTGTATCAGCTTGATAGAGATGCTAAAACTGGTTTAACATTTGAAGGCTGAAACAAGTTTATATGATCACGACATTCATATTCTGGAGATGTGATGTGTGCAACAATGACAAAGCTGTTTTGTACGTCAATGTTTTGTGTATTTAAATTATTCGAAATAGAAGTTATTGTGGTAAATTGGAGACTTAAGCCATCAAATTGAACTGGTTTTCATACATTGATTATAGTTTTTAGCCGCATATTTCGATTATATTGCAAGCGTGGGTACGTGTTTGTGTTGATCCTAGACTTCTAGTCACGCGTATCTTTATCTGCAAACAGTTTGTAGGTACAACTTAAAAGGTTTATGAGGACGATCAGTAGCGCGTTGAACTTAAAACCTTACTGCCTGTCGACTGGAGCCCTTGCCTCATCCAAGTCCTGACGTTTCAAAGAATAAATATCCGACAAACAAAAGAAACGTCATAGGATTAAGATTGATTCAACATACGGGAATTAGTATCGCAATTAGACGAGAATCGACTTCATGTCCGGTTGGCGCTAGGTTCAAACCTGAGTCGGGACATACTGCATCCTAAATACATAGTGTTCGAGCTGCCTTACACACGCGCGAGAAATGGCCAGTCTGGTATGACTGCCCTGTAAGATTAATGGTGAGACTTGACTCAACAAACATAAAATATTTTATATTATAAAGATATAAGCCAGAGGAACTTGGCCCAGAATTTATACCTGATTTTAAATTTATAAATCAATTCTAAATAAATTGTCCTGTCTGCGTGGGTTGGTCCACCTGAGGGACACCTCCTTCGCGTCTGAAGAGCCAAAGTCACGCTCAGTGACCACACTTGAGCTTGCGTGAACGACATTTTACCTGTTTAAGAACAACGTTTTGTCGTAAAACACTTAAAAACTTTATTTCCATAAAGGATATTACATTTTCAACATCAAAAATGTATTTTTATGTCGTTAATGATCAAAATAAATGAAATGGGGGACATTTTTCATACATGTCTATTTTGCCCACAGTGCAGATTCATGGCTCTCTTTTTTAGAGAAACTCTTCATTAAAAATTATGGAATAACTGGCTATAATAAACACCATATTAACATTCATGTGAATATTTTATGTATGAACAATACACCTACATAAAATTAATAATAATGTCCGAGGTGACGAGTGAGCGATTAAACCAGTTGCATGACCCCTAAAGTTCGTGAACGTGAAGGTCAATTCACTGAAACATTGACCGAGTAACGTTGCCGGATTTGATTTGCAAACATCGACAGGAAAGAGGAATCTAGCAAGCACTCAGTGACTTGATTTTATAGAAGGTATTTTGTTGTGAATAGAAATAATCTCGGTGGAATTGTGTTGAACAGATCCTTATAAACTAGTGTTTCCCATTGCCCTTCCCACTGTGGTGCTGCGCCATGCATTTTTTCGGGTAGTTCGACATGTGCCCTTTCACGGGAACGAAATACACTTAGCGTATATAACAACAACTAGTGTTGTGTTTGGGTTTTAGATTTCACCCGATTGCACTTGTGATCCCGAATTTTTGCATGAACACGTTAATAGAAATGTGTGTAACATTTCCTCGGTATTCAAGTGTTCTTTGGATTTAAACTTTATGTTTCTGCTTTTCTATTAAAATATTTTAATTTTAAAGAATATTGCTTTTGAGATATACTGCGAAAAGAAATTAGTGAATTTGAATGCATGTTCTTTTTTACTGTTGTTGTTCTTGATGTTTGTTGCTTTTTATTGATGTTGTTTTGATGTTTTTGTTGTTGTTGCTTTTTTGTTCTTTGGTGGCTTCGTTTTGCTTCGAAGTCGTTCCTCGTGTATTAGGTACCAAATATAGAGACTTCGTACTGCATTGGTTTAGTAGTTATTGTCCGCACCTGTTTTTGTGTTACCGTAGTTTTACTGACTTCCACACTTAACAAATTTAATCAATAAACAAACAATCTTCTTATGTAAACATTTATTATTTCAAAAGGCAAATGAAGCAGTACTAAATGCTACTTTTTCAGATATGCTTAAGCTTTTCTGATATATTATTAGTGTTTTAGTTTATATACCTAGTATTGATCTTAATTTAGTGTTCACCATTGCACTTCAAACAGCCTATGAAGATTAAATGAGTTAAATAAACTAGTTACACATTAAATTATATTAATCTTCGTCATGTTCTGTTCTGTTATTAGGCCCAGCACAAATTTTATTATCTAAGGGAGGTGAGTATAACACGTTACTCTTTTTGTATGCTGCAATTATTTCCCCTTAAATTGAGTCGCGGAGAATAGAATGGATCTACCTTAAAATGTAAAAATCACGTGTTTTGCAAGGCGGTCATATGAAGATAAAGCTATAAGCACTTTGACTTATGCAGTTAAAAGACTGATTATAAAGATAAAGAAAATTTGAGCTAGGGAGAGTAGGAGGCCACAAATTCCGTTCTACAATTCGTATCATTCATTAAATTTTTCATGAACAGAACATAAGATGTACTACAGTTAAATTATTCATTACGTGTGCATCTTTATCATTCCTAGCACATACAGACCGATTTTCGCCCAAGTTTTGCATGAATTGGTCCATTTAAAAAAAATGGTATGATATTTTTAAATAATTTTGTCTGAGTTTTCCTCATTTTATTATAACACACGAATACGTTAAAAGTCTGCTAATAACTATTCATAACATGGAAAAAACTGTTTTAGACTGGTCATTTGGTGAAGGCTATCATTAAGCTAAGATCTGAAGTTACTAATTATGCAAATTACGTCTCATGAATATTCAAAAACTTTTAACTGTGAGCTTACACTGTGCACTTAACATTAAAGCAGCTTTACTAAATAATTTTTCGGTCATTATTTAATGTGTTGTATTTTTTCTTCCCTTACTCTTAGTATAGTTATTTTGAATTAAGAGTCGCTGACTTGTAACTAGCCTTTCACCGCGTGGGTTCGAGTCCTGGTCGGGGCGAGAACTTTCATGTGGGGAGGTTTTCGGCTAACCTGCGGTTCGCCGGCGTTTCTACCCAGGCGTAAGTCTGCGATGTAACAAAAACAAAACAAACATAAAACAACGAACCCGTCCTAGAGACTATATGTACATATGAACCAATCTCAATTTCAAATACAAATGATCCAATCTAACAGATTACAGATGCAATTGATCCTATCTTACACACTACATGTACATGTGGTCCTATCCATGGACTATCTGTTGTATGTGAGACAGGGAAATATGTACCTGTTGTACGTGAGACAGGAAAATATGTACCTGTTTTACGTGAGACAGGGAAATATATATCAGTTGTACGTGAGACGGAGAAAAATGTATCAGCTGTACGTGAGACAGGGAAATATGTGCCTGTTGTACATGAGACAGGGAAATATGTATCAGTTGTACGTGAGACAGGGAAATATGTGCCTGTTGTGAGACATGGAAATGTGTGCCTGTTGTGAGACATGGAAATGTGTGCTAATTGTGCCACAGGGAAATATGTACCAGTTATACGCGACACATTGAAATATGATATTGTTATACGTGAGACAGGGAAATATGTATTGTTATACGTGAGACAGGGAAATATGTACCAGTTATACGTGAGACAGGGAAATATGTATTGTTGTACGTGAGACAGGGAAATATGTACCAGTTATACGTGAGACAGGGAAATATGTACCTGTTGTGAGACAGGGAAATATGTACATGTTATACGTGAGACAGGGAAATATGTACCTGTTGTGAGACAGGGAAATATGTACATGTTATACGTGAGACAGGGAAATATGTACCTGTTGCACGTGAGACAGGGAAATATGTACCTGTTATACGTGAGTCAGGGAAATATGTACCTGTTGTGAGACAGCGAAATATGTTGTACGCGAGCTTTGAGAAATGTACCGGTACTTCATGGCAATAGCGATATGTTCCGGTACTCTGTGAGAGTAAGAATATGTACCTACAAGACGTCGGATAGGTGATTTGCCTTACCTTTTTACAGCTGACATGCGCAAGGACGTCTTATAAATATCCTCTTCGCTTCTAGCGTGCCTTATGGCAGGGAAATCAATATCGATGCTATGACATCATAAAAAAGACCTCATAGTGCATACCATAGTACTTGTGTGAAAATAATACATGTTTAAAATATTTGTTCGGTATCAGGTACTGTTCAGATCTGGGTGCACCCGCTCTACCTGTTTAATTTGTAATCGGGGATATGTACCTGTTGCACGTGTGATTTGGGATATGTACCTGTACACAGTGTAATGGAGGATATGTTCCTGTACTACGTGTTATTGTGAATCTGTACATGAACTATGTGTTATTTGGGGATATTATTTGGGTACTCCGTTTGACTGTCTACTGTGCATGTACATATGACCCTGTCTATCTCTTGGATTGCAGGTATACCTGTGATCCAATCTCAATGACTAAAGGTACATATCGTAGACGGAACTAGCGGGGGTCGGCGGGGGTGGTCTGGTAGCCCCTCCCCCAGCCCTGCACGCCCAAAAATACCCTAGAGGTGTAAATTTGGTGGTATTCTTCAACTCAGGAATTCCATAAAATATAATAAGGAAGAGATCCAGTAGATCTTTAAGAAGCAAATTAAACAAAAGAAAAGTAGCAATTTTGGTTATCTGAAAGTTTGTTCTTCAGTGGTATTGAAAAGTTTTAAGCAGCTTCTGAATTGCAGGAAATGGCTCTATTTGGCTGCTACATTTCGAAAGTTTTCTGAGGGAGCATGCCCCCAGACGCCCTAAAACGCTAGCACCTCTGGTGCTCGCTCAATATGACGTGTACCCGACCCCAGGCCCGAAAAAAATGTCCTGGATCCGCCTCTGCATATGATCCAATCTCATGTACTACATCTAGTACATGTATGTAAGATTGTGAGATACATATTATTAGGGGCCTATATGTTCCTACAGACCGCAAAATAGATAAGATTTATAATAAGTTTTATTGTTTATAACAAAAGTAATAAGCATATAGATGCATGCATCAAGTTTAATCAGTGGATCGCATGCAGTACCCAGATAACAAAATAAGAGACCCTCGTGGGTTATATATTTATAACACCATTTGCGACGATATTGCAAAGGGGAAGAGGTCGTAAAACAATAAGTCACACTTGAAGCACATGGACATGCTGCAGCAACGCTCTAATCCCCTACCCTTCCCTGATACTTCTACAGCCTGAGAATGCGCCCAGCAGGCTAGACCCGTTCACTCCACTCCCTTCCCAAACCCATAAACCTTCCTCTGTGATGACAGTGTGAAACCAGGTAAGGCCACATTCCAGATAAGACCATATTCCAGTCTTCAATGCCTTTAGTTAAGGGATCTGTAACCATGGTGGTGTTGTGAATTTGCGTCTAAAACACCGACGCGCTAAGCTGGCCTTAACAGCAGGAAAAGTTCTGACAATAGGCCTATAAAACATGAGAAAACGCTTACCCGAGGTGACGACCGTTTGGAAATGTTTCAGTATTTAAATTGAACAATTTATCTAGATTATAAGTTAAATGATATATTACAGACATATAAAGATTTTAACAGGAATCATATTTAATTATGAGATACTTTTCAACAAAGAAACTACCCAAACTCAAGCACCAAGGAGTGATCGCAGACGGCGTGCAGTACGTTTTCCCGCCTTAATCGCACAAAGTCCTATTTATAGAACAGCGCGGTATTTACGATGTCGTTGTTGGACATAATATTTTTGTAAAGATATCGTAATGTCGTTTGTTTTTCGAAAAATATGTTAAAAGCAGGTCCAGATTTACTAAAATGAACACAATAAAAGCATTTTAAGGTGACAGTCTATATTTTATCTGGCTGTGAGCACATTTTGTGGCAAGTTTGATCAGTCGGGGGATTAGCTCAAGTGGTAGAGCGCTCGCTTAGCATGTGAGAGGTACCGGGATCGATACCCGGATTCTCCAAATATTTTTGCTCCTGCTTTCTTTTCTCCTGGCACTAGTAATACAATAATTGATAAAGACTCATTTTATCTTTTTTTTTTTTGGGTGTTACAGTTTATAAACTGCATTTGGTCTTCCTCAGTTGAAAATAGTGAAAAATAAATTGTTTGGTGTAGTTTTTTTAATTCACCATAACATACATTGGTGACCTACTCACCATATAAAGCTGAATGTCATACTTAAGTGTAGTATAATTCGCCTGCTCTTTAAAACTTTGTAAAAAGAAATGTTAAAATTCTTTTAATGTATATGACTAGTTTTATTTGCTCTTTACACCAATTTAAAATATTAAAGTTATTCATTGTATCTTGCAAGTTTGTCTGCTTTCTAGTACATTTTAAAATTAATAAATTAATATAGGACCAGTTCTGCCTGTGTTGTCGATTAATCCATAGAACTCAGTTTGTCTGCTTTTTTTTTTCTTCAAAGTTTTTTATTTACATGGCTTACCGCGGGGAGGTAACTCTGTTTAAACTTGGCACTGATTGGCCATTGAGATTTTCATTTCGCCAATCAAAATCGACATGCATGAAGTGTGGCCATTTTGAAAATTTGCAAAGGTAAATAAACAAACTGTCGTAAAAATTGTTTGGATGTGTTTCTTACAATTCGTTGAAAGTCTCTGTCTGTAAGGGTTATAGAGCTTTTAAGTATTTCTCACAGACTTTATTCCATGATCACAGTACCAAAACTTATGTCCTCCATGTTTTTACTCAAACGACCAAAATTGACACTCCTCATGTTCTCGGACACAAGTCCAATTTTATTATGACAAAATAATTGATAAATGTTAATATTTATAATAAACTATTAAGTAAAATTATATTATAATATAGTCATTATATATAAGCTAATCAATTATTTTGCCCGTACCTTAGGCACCTTAAGCCAAATGTTGAAGTTGGATACTCACCCCTTTCTTCAACTTGAACATTCTTCTACTCTTACTGGCCACACTCAACATTTTGAGTATTATTGCCAGGGGGTTATGCATAAGACAGAAATTGGAACACAAAGTGAGAGTATTTACAGTGTTGTATTAAAAATAAAAGAGAACTATATATTTAGAGAAAGTGTTTGGATAGTTGGGCTTTGAAGCAGTCAACTGAGCCTGCTGATGTTATGTCAGGTGGGAGGCTGTTCCACGCCCTGATGGTTCTAGGAAAGAATGACTATTGTCTGTAGGTTGTATCTGAGTATGGGATCGTGTAGGTGTTGTTGTTGATGTGTCTTGATCTTCGCTGCATTAGAATAAGTCTATTTTCTTTGCTGATTGCAACGTCTTCATTTGCTTTTTTATAAAGGAGAGTGAGTCTGCTGTTTCTTTATCTGTCTTGGAGTGATGGCCATTGTAGGTCTTGGATAATGTCTGTTACATTGGATCTGTTTCTGTAGTTGTTTCTGACAAATCATGCACCACGTCTTTGATTTTTTTTCAATCTTTTTAATATCATTTTTTTCATAGGGATCCCATACTGCTGATTAGTAATCGACACTAGGGCGGACAAGTGATAGGTAGGCTGTTTCTTTTATTGTTGTTGATGAGATGTTGAGGTTTCTACTGATAAAGTTGAGGCTTTTACTTGCTTTGTTGGTGATGTTGCTAATATGTTCTCCCCAGTTAAGCTGATGGTTGAAGGTAAGGCCCAGGTACTTTCCTGATTTTACGTATTGTAGGATGTGGTTGTTGAGGGTGTATTCATGTTTGATGGCTGTTTTCTTTCTTGTTATTGTGAGAACTTGGCATTGTCTGGGTGGAAGGCCATTTTCCATTTCTTTTTCCCATTGTGAAAGTTTGTCTAGGTCATCTTGAAGTAGTTTGCAGGCTTTAGAATTGGAAATGGTCAAGTAGATTATGGTGTCATCTGCGAAGAGTCTGACTGTAGAGTGAAGAAATTCTGGTAAGTCATTGATGTAGTATAGAAAGAGACATGGCTCGAGGACAGAGCCCTGGGGATTCCATGGGGACTGTATTGGACTGTTCACCTTCAGTACGACGGACTGTGTTCTATTGGTGAGAAATGCCTGTATCCATCGATTGGCTGTGCCTCTGATACCGTAATAGTCAAGTTTGTGTAGGAGTAGGCTGTGGGAAACTTTGTCGAACGCTTTTAAGTAGTCCATAATGAGAATGTCTGTTTGTTTTTTGTTTTCGAGATTGTAGCTAATGTCATCAGTATTCTATTAGTTGTGTTTTGCCGGATCTTCTTTTTCTAAAGCCATGTTGGAGAGGGTAGAGAATATTGTTGGTTTCCCATGTTTCATGATGTGAGATGTGTACAATGTTCTAGAAGTTTACAGCATATGCAGGTTAGAGATATGGGTCTGTAGTTTTATAAACAAGGAGTGCAATACTGTTGTCAAACTCCATGGAGTCAGAACCAATGTTAATCAATTATTGACAGTATTTTAGGTACCGAACCTAAAACATAGATTGAATCCAGGGTTTTCGTTAGTTTGATAATATGATGAGATTTTAAAACTAAAGCTGCCAAATATGTCATTTTCTCAATCATAATTTGAGGATATTACTTAACAATTACAATATAAGTTGACATAGTCTATGACATATAGCTGCAGATCTTTCTGGACTTAGGCCTCTAAGCAAAACCTTTTATTTGGCACCGTATGACCTATCAAGTTTCAGTGTGCTGTTAAACCCAAATACAAAATCTATTAAATTGTTAACAATTTTAATTTTAAAAAAATCTTTAAAAAACATTTTTAAAGGCCCCAAAATAATGTTTATATCACTGTTCAAACCTGTTTTATTTTTTACTTTTATGTTGCATAAAGTAGACAATAATGCATGGCGGAGCTGTGCTGAGTGCTGATGATAGACCCTCTGGCAAAGTAATTGCTTGGTTTGGACTACGACCAGCAATTTGCCCAGCTCCCAGGTTTGTTATCACTCAGCTGTCTGCTTATGTATCTTAGTTGGAGGACTACTGCTCTTCAGCGGGCGAAATAATACAGTAAATTGCACGTGCTACTTTGTCGTATACAATAGTGCGTGCAAAAACATTGTTTTTCGTTATAAGGCCATAAAAGCAAAAAATAAAGCCAAAAACGGAATCCTCGCGAAAAGTTGGGTTAATATTATTATATTAAATACTGTGGTTTTAATAAGCATACAAAGATCTACTTGATTTACTGTTTTATAGCGAAAGGAATAAATGAAATTCCATTGTTAGAAAGATTGCAAGTGCGAGAATTTTGATTGGCTAAAACATACATGGCGGCTTTTGATTGGACGAAGATAAGTAGAATGAAAGTCACATGTTTTTGTTTACAAATATTGTCTGACATCGACAATGAATAGATGGTTATCGATTTTTCACCAAGGTGCGCGCGCACCTGTTTGTCCGCCATCTTTGTGGTAAGGTGAATCAACATATCAGTACCGTGAAAGCGCAGTTTTTTTTTAAATTGACCATTACAGGCAATGAAGACGATGATTAATTCTTGTTGTGTTCTGAAATGTCACAAAATATATAATCCGGATCAGAAATATTATTTTCTCATTACCAGCCGTCAGTACAAACTAAGTGAAAAGGACGAGAGAACTTTCGGACGTCATACTTTCGCGCTTGAACGGAGCATTCATTGTAGCTAAGCGTTTTTAAGTGTTTTGAATTGCATTAAAAGTCGAAAGAAAATATGTATATTATAATGTTAATTGCTATGTTGTTGTTTATTTTATTGTTTTTATTAAGATACAGATAATTAACAAACAATTAAGAAATATATTGCTTATTTACTGGTCCTAAATAAACTAAAAAGCAACCAACAGTATCGATAATTTCCATCAAGGTCAATTTTAGACAAAATGTTGTCATCAGTGACATAAAAATATGTATGTGCCCCTCAAGATGCTATATGCACAAAATGTACCCCCAGATATTTGAATTTGACCCTTGAAAACTTTGACTGAGGAGTCAATGACGATTGACGTTCAGCGTCTATAGAACGCCCTGTATTGGTTGTAATGTGGTATCAGACAATTTGCTAATATTGTACCCATGTAACAACACATGTTACTAATATTCTTGGAAATTTATACATAATGCTCGAATAAACTTTAGTTAAAGTGAAGACTGTTATTACACTTACTGTATTGTTCGACAGTGTGAATCTTAAAAATATCGCATTAAATGTCCATTATTTTTAAATAGGCACGTTGATGATTTCAAGTTATCTCAGATAGGAAAAACCCTTTATGTAATGACAGGCAATGTGTTTTGCTTTACTTTTTACATGGCTGTAAGAACAAGGTTGGGCGGTAAATTCAACCCCCGGTATTTACCAGTGGTATTTACCTGCTGGAAAATACTCCCCAACGTGGCAAATACTACTATTTTTACTTAAAATACTGCAGAAATCTTAATTTAGTTAACTTGAAATAATGTATAATCATATTGATAATTAAATTACTCAGATATTTTAATTAAAATTCTTTTTTAACCTAAAATACACGTGAGAAAGTAATGCTAATCCACCTGCACCTGGCCTTTGACACGCAGGAAGCAAAGCCATATGGTCTAGACTATAAAAACAACAGGTTTCAGACAAGGGGCTGTAAATAGCCAGGGGCAACATGGGCAAAAATAAAATGTCATACATAACCTAGACAGTTTGTATTGGTACAAGTAAATGGTTGTGTATTGAGTATGGCATGAGCTAGAGTGTCAACTGTATGGCTTCATTCCTGAGTAACGTTTTTAATTTCTCTTGTCATCACCACTTCTATAACTTCACGCCACACCATTACCAAGATACTATTCACCATAAAGCCAAAGATCCAGTCCGGAATATAAAACAGCATTTTGCGGGATCTTTACAAGCAAAAATCATTTATTTGAATGCATGAGAGAAAATTGTTTCGTCCAAACTGCCAGAGACCAGCTCTAATAAAGTGTAAGAAACAAACTGTTTTCAGAACGAGCCGGAACTAGCTGTTACAGCTAACTATTTAAAATGGTTTTGCTTTAACATTGACATCAATAAATAATAGCACATAGTGTTTTTATTTTTATCATTGTCCTACCTTTCAGCAAATTTAACAAACTTACATTATGTTAGAATAATAATTTCACAGAAAATTGAATTCAAGTTTCAGTACTTCTTTTAGAACCACACCATTTCTGAATTAAAAACAACACATTTTACGGTAAAAATATTTAATGACAGTAAATTCATCGATCAATAAACAGGAAAAGCAAAAGCAGACTGCTTAGGAAATTGGAGCATGTAATGGTATTCGATTACATATAATAAATATGACAACCATAACATGGGTTTTAAGGAACTTAAAGCAATGAAAAAATAGTATAACATGATGTAAAGAATTGAAAACAGTACACATAATAAATAACCCTGTTTTAAAACCAAAGTTTAGCAGTGCCCTTGTCCAAGCAGTTGTTGACTTGTAACTCCTCAGCCTCTCAGTGCATGAGTTCGAGTCCTGGTCGTGGAGGTTTACCAGCTAACCTGCAATGCGCAGTGGTTCTACCCTGGCACAAGTCTAGGATCTAGCTCCACCAATAATTAATTGGATGTCTCACTTTGCTGAAACACTAGATAGTTCACTCTGTCTGGATATGCAATGTCCGACTGCAAGTCATCAGGCTGTCGTCGAAGACGAGTACGGATCAAAAGCGATCAAATTAGTCTTCTTCAAGTCCTTTTCACGCACAATAGCTCCAGTGTATTAATATAGTCCTATTGCACTTTGTAACCATTACACACGACATCTTTCGCGAAAAAATCGATTCAATCGTCGAATTGTAGGGACCTAAGCAGACATTAGTAAACAATGGCTTTACCACAAATATGGCCGACCGCATTGCATGCTGGGAAATGTGTGACGTCACACGATAACCATCTATTAAGATGACGTTTATCTACTATGTCGAGATTCTATATTTTTTTTTTTTTCCACTGTCCTACTAGTGCAATGTTTTTGCACTAGTAGGACAGTGGAAAAAAAAAATATATAAAAAAAAAAAAAACCCTTCCACTACTGTATATAGTAGAGAAATGTGTAGTGTAGAGTAAGTAGAATAAGTAGTTAAAAGAATGCTTGGATGTATGAGACCCTGAGAGCGTGAATCGAGTGTGTGGTAGAATAAGGGAAAACCATAAGATAATGGCCGCTGAATATACTGTATACCTGTATAAATAGTAATAGAATTAAGTAGTAGACAAAGGCGAGCATTATCTTATACCACCAGCCGGGGACTTCTTTCTTGGCATATACATTTCATATGTAAGACAAGAAAGATGGTTTAGTGGGCGGTCGGGCCCCGGGCGTCCAGACATCAAAACAAAAACAAACACTAGGGTCTAAACCAGCTACCACAACTAATCTTTAAATACCAAAGCGTACTAGCTACACAGGTCCCTAAAAAGGTGCACCTCTTCCCCACTATTTCACAATTTCGTTAGGGGAAGAGGTAAGCCGAAAACAGGGAACCTTCTCATGGTAAAAAAATAAAATAAACAAATACCAAGTAGAACCTAGTGTCAGGGGAAAGAGCCAGGAATTAGGGAGTGGAATTCACTCAAAATATGCTCAATCCCCTTTAAGACCAAAAAATTACCAAAAATATACCATCTTTCCAGTAAATGGGTACATAAACTAGGTACCTAATTAGGGCCCACTTTAGGCGATATTTTTCGGAATATACACATTTAAGCCATGCATGGGCAACATGGCGGGGTCATGAAAAAGCCCTCAACAGGGCGAGTAGACCCTTATTAAACTAGTTCCAACAACAACATATGTCGAGATTCAGTTAAACTGTGTAGTGTATACAGCAAGGGAGGTCATGAGTTCAAATTCATCTTGGATAATTGGTTTTTTAACATTGGTTCACAACAATACACATTGTGTTCAAAGAAAAAACCTTTGGTGTAAATAAAACTACTTTTTGACATAAAATTTATAGGAACAATATTATTATATTAAAATGGCAGTCCTAGTGAACATTGATAATTTTTTTCTTTTTCTCATTTTCAGAAAATGCTGAGTCGTCCATCCAGGAAGCGAGCACATGAGCCAGATGTGGACACAGGGGGAGGGGGGCATGGAGGAGGAGACAATGTTAGAGTAGTTGTGCGAATAAGGCCAGAAAACGAAAAAGAGAGACAAGGAAACTACAGAATAATTGTGCAGGCAGTAGATGAAAATGTGCTAGTGTTTGATCCAAAAGAACAATCATCTTATGACTTTGGTTCCAGAAAGCGACCAAGAGATATTAGAAAGAGGCCGAACAAGGATCTTAAGTTTGCATTTGATCGAGTGTTTGGGCCAGATGCTGAAAATACAGATATTTACCAAGAGACAACACAGTCAGTGCTGACTGGTGTGCTGAATGGATATAACTGTTCAGGTAATTAACCTTTATTCATTTATTTGAATATAGTATTATATATATAATTATATATATATTATTGAAATTTGCTTGGTTATCCTTTTTTTTTCATGCTATTATCGTTCGTCTTGTAACTATAAGGGAAGATATTGTAACTTTTCTTAATTACTTTAAACGTATTTATTTGATCTTTTATTACATGCTGTTTTTACTGACTTTCATGTTGAATTTGCAATAATGGAATTAACTAAGTATAATAATTTTGATCTAGTGCTTGATATTTACTTGATCATATAACATGTTAACCATATTGTAAATGCATACCTTCTATAGCAGCATTTCATACAATTTTGGGGTATAGTTAATGCAGAAGTTCTTTCTTGACATGCTTGTTTACACACAGTCTTTGCCTATGGGGCTACTGGAGCTGGGAAGACATTCACTATGCTGGGCAGCAGTGACAAGCCAGGTGTCATGTACCATACCATGATTGATCTGTACAGCAGAATAGACAACATGAAGGACACAAAGACCTGTGATGTGGCTGTGTCCTATCTGGAGGTAACTGTCCTTGAGTATTAAGTAGATAACTTACTAGCTTTGGCAGGTCAGTGGGTGGAGCTCCAATTTCTGTAGGTCAAGAGTTCAATGTAAGGACTGTCCATAAGCTGATGGCCTATTACTGAATGTGGTAGGGCAGTGGGTGGAGCTCCAATTACTGTAAGTCAATGGTTCAATCTAAAGACTGTCCGTAAGCTGATGACCTACTACCGTAAAGTTTTATTGATAAGACGCACACAAAGATAAGACCCCCCCCCCCTCTTCGAAGTCTAGATCAAGGAAAAGAGCAAAATCTCAAAGACAAGACGCATCCCGGATTCACTAATCCATCTGGCCGCCATTACGAAATTACCACATCACCCCATCGTTCGATTTGACTAGAGGGAACCTGTTCCAATTGTTCCGTAAATCAGTGTTTGCGCCAAGTGCTTATTATTCTCTAAGTGTCTTGAATAATATGTCGCGAGTGTTTGCCTACTAAGACCATGTGTATTGTGTTAAGTTATGATACTCTACCCCAGTATATCGTTTACACGCCAGACAGTATATTCTCACGGCTATCCCAGCCCTAGACATGACAAAACATCCTGTTTCACGCGGCAGCATGTCACAAAAACAATTACGTTCTCAGCCTATAATTTAGTTCTCGACACATGGGACAAATACACAAATGACATTTGAAATAACAACTAATGGCTTTTAATTGTTCATTTTCACACCATGCTATTTAAGTGACTGCTTACCAACAAATTAGTTCTATGCACCTTTGTAATTACTTACGGATGATGGACGATCTATTAACATCAAAAGAGGTGTGAAAACTTGTATGCACAAATAGCCGATGCACAATTTGTTGTTGTTGTTAAGTGGGTTTTTAATTTCAACCCTAAAATTTATTTGTAGTTAACATTCAAAATAAAACAAATTTCAAATCAAACTTGATCAATTGAATACCGGTAATACCATATTTCTAAGACAGTGATAATAACAACGTCGTCAATGAATATGCCCATTCCACTAAAACTCAATAACCGTTTCCGGATTATGAAACTTCGCTGATTTTGTTAGAATAAATTGATATTTATGGAAAAAAATTATTGCATATTGTTGTTGTTGTTTTTTATACAGAAACAAATTTAAATGTCTTTTTTTATGTTTAATGTCAAATTTTAGGTAAAAACAACGTAACTTTTCCCTTAAAATAGCACAATACAGTTGTCTATGGCCGATACTATCGGTGATATTCTCTGCGGTCGGTTTAGTCTTATGTTCAATTTTGGTCTGGGAAAAAAGGGGAAAACTTAACTTCGCATGAATAAGACGCATCCCCCACTTTTTTATCATAATTTGGGGCAAAAAACTGCGTCTTATCTATAAAACTTTACGGTACTGGTTGTGGTGGGGCACTGGGTGGAGCTCCAATTACTGTAGGTCAAGGGTTCAATCTAAGGACTGTCCATAAGCTGATGACCTACTACTGGTTGTGGTGGGTGGAGCCCCAGTTACAGTAGGTCAAGGATTCAATCTAAATACTGTCCGTAAGCTGGTTACCTACTATTGATTGTGGTGGGTGGAGCTCCAATTACAGTAGGTCATGGGTTCAGTCTAAGGACTGTCCTTAGGCTGGTGACCTACTACTGGTTGTGGTGGATGGAGCTCCAATTACAGTAGGTCAGCGTTCAATCTAAGGAATGTCCGTAAGCTGATGACCTACTTCCGGTTGTGGTGGGGCAGTGTGTGGAGCTCCAATCACAGAAGGTCAAGGGTTCAATCCAAGGACTTTCTTTAAGCAGATGACCTACTACTAGCTGTGGCAAAGTTGGGGTAGAGCTCCAAGTTCTGTAGGCCAACGGTTCAATCCAAGGACTGTCTTTGAATAAATGTCATGCCCAAGGGTTCAATCTAAGGCTGCAAAACACTCAAGTCCATCAAAATTATGATCTAATTTAGATCCACAACTGGCATGTTTTTACTGTACTCATGTCAGGTGTGCACAACTTTACATCATTCTACATCATTTAAATACTGCATGTTATTACAGTATAGGCATCACTATACTTGCTTAAACTTAAAGTAAACCTTGTCACTAAATGACTTACAAGACTGATGATCTCATCTCTGATATCTGTTCTTGACTTAGGCTTCCACCTTATGCCAATATATTGCCATTATCAGTATCTTGTTTGTTTTGTTTTGTTATATTACACCGACACAATAATGGTTATATTTGCAACGTCCAGCTAATTATTGGTAGAGGAAGACTCCAGACGTATTTCTCGATAGAACCCCTGGCGCACCGTAGGTAAGCTAGAAACCCTCTTCACATGAAACTTCTGGCCCCGACCAAGACTACAACCCATGTAGTGAAGGGCTGGGAAGTTACCAGTCAGCAACAATAACTGCTCAGCCTCCGGTGCCCCCCTATCAGTATTATTAAATATCCAACTGTGTACAGTTTACCTAAATAAATCAAAACTAACCCTTTTATGTACCCATACTGATGCAACACATATTAAGATTATAGCTGTTAAACATTTGTTTTAATGTAAAGTTCTCCCCAAAGAATTGGATTTTGCTCCTTACTGCAGTCCTGCTAGAAGATCAAACCAAATGTTGTCTGTAATTTTACGTTTACAAATAACATATATTTTCTTTGAACATAGGTGTACAATGAACAGATTCGAGACCTCCTGATGCCGAGCCAGCAGTTCCTCCCCATTCGAGAGGACCCCAGTGCTGGGGTGTTGATACCAGGCCTCTCACTACACAAGGTGCATAACACTAGGATTTAATCAGCAGATGTTTCTGTTTAATTAAATTGTGTTTCTCACTTTCTTCCTCAATTTTAAGTGTTAGGTATAAAGTGATTATATAACAGTTAATTTTGTAAGTTAGCTACAGATACATAGTTTTTGTCAGCTAGGTTTTTTTGGATGAGATCAAATTTGATTTTTAAACTTTCCCAGAAAAATATCTGAGACCATTTTGAGATCATACAATATTACAACAATGAAATGTTAAAGGGTCTATATAGGGTCAAACAGAAACATTTTCAGCTTGTGTAAAAACATCAAAAAACATCCCATCCATGATGTCTTAAGGCCTGTTCGACAGAACATGCCATACAACCTATTGATTTTTCAAAACTTTAACTCCAAAAGTCACCAAGAAATTTTGTATGTGTGTGTGCCAAAAGTAAGGCAAATAGACTTCACTTGTGAGTCAGTCCCGTTTTCATGTCCCAGCCAAAACTTGCATATTGTTGACAGTACTATCAGACTTCACTATCTTACAGATATATACTTGAAGGTGTGTCAAAAAATACACACTTACAGGTGTTTATATTACATGTATATATTACATCTCCATCAGTAAATTCCTGTGATGTGTATTGTTTATGTTATGCTCTACTTCGAAAGAAAGGTGGTGTATTGTTTTACAGATGATGTTTAAGTTGACATCTTTGTTATTGATTGATAACTAGAATTTGCTTCAATCAACATTCATCAGACATTGTAAGGACATGATTAGTTGAAGACCCCTATTGTTTTGGGGGTCATTCGCTCACAGGACAAGTTAGCAGTTGGTGTGAACATGATTTTGGGTGTCATTGGGTTAAACAAAGTAGAGAGGGAGTCATAAAAGTTCAATAAAATTCTGTTATTCATATTAAACTCAATATGGAATATTTTATAGTGATATTATTATAATAGAAATGAGATGAATGTATATATTTAGTTAATATAAATAGCCATCACCTAAAACCAAGATGTATCATTTAGATGCAAAATAACATTAACAAACTAGCTGGGTTTTTTTGTAGCCCAAGACAGCAGAGGAGATTCTGTACATGCTGCAGTTTGGGAACCAACACAGGACCCAACATCCAACAGATGCCAATGCAGAATCGTCCAGGTCACATGCTGTCTTCCAGGTATGAGTCCACGTTTTGTACGCCTCTAGTGAAGTTATTAAAGCATTTGTGCTTTATTGCTAATTTTTGTAAAAGTAACCAAAGTAGTGATGATGCCCAACTTTCCCTTGAGTCTTGATATTTGTTCTGCAGGTATTTGTGCGACAGACAGATAGAACAGCTAATATATCTGCAGAGGTGCGTGTCGCCAAGCTATGCCTTGTAGATTTGGCAGGCTCAGAAAGGGCGACGGTGACCAAAAATCGAGGTTCAAGATTCAGAGAAGGTGCCAACATTAACAGATCACTACTGGCTTTAGGAAATGTAATAAATGCTCTAGCAGAAAACAAGGTATGTATATTATACAGTAATAGGATATAAAGATTATGGATGGCACAGGTTAAGAAATCAGTAAACTGTCAACATTTCAAATGTTAGACGGGTTAACTGGAAGATAATTACTAATGTATTTTGTCAATTTACTTATACGGGTATTATGTGAGCTTCCAATTTAGTTTTGCAAATCTTCAGAACCTCCTGGTCAACTGCCTTGGGCAATGTTAAGTTAAATGGTGATAATCTATATTTATTTTTTTTTATATAAAGAACCACCCACAAATAAATTCTGGTCTTTTGCAAAAAGTGAACTATGAAGAAGACTGTGTCATTAAATGCTAAAGATTTTTGTATGTTCACTTATATATTTGAATATATATATTATATGTATAATATATGTCGGTGTGCCATAAAACCCAAATAAATAAATATAATATATGATCTATACACCCCTTCTGTACATTCTGGTATACTGTTATTTTGTAAAATTGTTCACTAGATCAATGTTCTGGCTTTTTGCTCACTGTCAATGCCGACATCGAAAATGTTCAGATAAGGGAGGAGATTAAGGATCACATGTGGCAATGATGAACTGTATTTTCACAGTTAATGGCATCTGTAAGGCCCTGATACGTCCAGATCATAACTAGTGGATTAGTGGATGTCATTGGGTGATTTGGAGAAACAAATACCCTTATTGTGATCAAATATAAACAATATAATATAAATATATACCCAAAGTGACCATATATTAGTAAAGTAAAAACTGTAAACATATCTGATTTGTAATAGATTAGTCTACATTGGAATATGTGAACAGTTGCAATCCCGTATAAAGGCTGAAATGTAAAAGTATGCACTCATATTTTACCTTTGTATACAGTCTCTCAAATCCTTTTGTTTTGAACGGGCCGCAATAGCTCAGGTGGTAGAGCGTCGGCTTGCGGATCGGGAGGTTGTGGATTCGAACCCCGGCCTGGTCAAACCAAAGACTTTAAAGTTGGCAGTAGTGGCTTCCCTCCTAACGCTCGGGGCTCAGGGGACAGCATGACACCTGACTCGTCGGTATCAGTATAATGGACCGGCCGGATTCAGTCCCTTGGCAACTCATAAGTGCCCCTGTGCTATAATGATAGAAATGTCGCTGCGCAGTATCGGCAAAAATGCTGGCTAATCCCTTTTGTTTTGAGTTCAGATGTGTATGAATTGTAACTTATTTTCCATTGAAACTTGTGAACATGCTTAGAGAAATGTGATATAGAATAATACAAACCATGCACTGCAAACATTGCCTTGTAAATAAGATAACTATGAGCATTTATAATTTTGTTACCATTTTGGAGAAACTACACAAGTGACAATCATAATACCCTATGATTCATGTTCACAAAAGTCGGGACTGAAGCAAACATCCAATCAATTGTAGGAAAATTGTCCCAATTTATCTGTGGTATGTATGCAAATATTACCACAACAGAAATGCTTTTATGCTGCCTATCCACGTTTGTTTATCCGGTCAGTTTTCATTGTTTTCTTAATTCCAGCGCAAGGGTTTTGTGCCATACCGTGACAGCAAGTTGACACGACTGCTGAAGGATTCACTGGGAGGCAACTGTCAGACAGTGATGATTGCTGCCGTCAGGTACTACCATGCCTATGCCAGCACCATTTTTATAACATAGGACAGACTTTGAATTCTTTGCTTTTCCCTTCATTCCATGTCCTGTTATTCTGTCCATGGTAAAAGTGACATTAATTTCTTCACAAATAAATGGTAGGCTTTATAAACAATCTTGTAACAATTGTAACATGGACATAACATGTTAAACTTTTTCATTTGAGTAATACACAATGTCTGGAATTTCTAAGTTAAAAGGACTTAATATATATTTTAAGGTCATATTAATCTACAGTTAATGAATTTCAATTGAATAACTTTTTGCTGTTTATGATAATCAATTTTCTGTAATAATCTTATTATCCATCCCACATCAAAGTTTGAAGGGGGAAACTGGATTCCTGTAGTCAGACCATCCTGTTGATTGTCTGTCCATATGTGGACACATTTTTATCCGGGTGTCTCCTACAGGTTTTTGTCAGCTTCAGTCACAGTTATCATAGACACCTGTGCACCTGCTGTTTTTTTTGTACTAATCATAAGAAAATCTTAGAGAGATATTGCTCCTAATATTAATATTTTAGACATTTATATGACAGAAATCTATAAACAGGGAGCGGGTGGCTGGCATTTGTTTTCCATTGAATTACAGTTCTAGTTTGTTTCAGTCCTTCTGCAATGACCTTTGAAGACACCTACAATACATTGCGGTATGCTGATAGAGCCAAGCACATCAAGGCTTCTGTACGTATTGTTACAAACAGCGTGTTGGCTGTAAATCATGTTATTTATGTTTGCTATATACCCAATATCTTGAACTTTCTGTACATAGATAAAGCCAAGTGACATGGCTTATCATAAATAACTTGAAAACATTTGTGATATAGTAAAAAAAGGGTGAAATCTCCTTTAACATGAGTCTGCTATCTACCGTTTAATCCAAATAAATTCAAATTTGCAATTAGATACATTATTTATTATTACACAATATACAATATATATGCACAGTAAAATTGATAACCAACTCCTCTTTTTTAAAGTCAAATAACTAATCACAATCCAGTTTTATATTAATTTCTTTTCATATTTATGTCATGTTGGCTCAACATTACTTAGTAATTTCTTCCTTAAAATTGTACAATAGTAAATTAAGGTACTCAATAGCAAATAATAAATAAAGGATATGCCGTTATCATTTTTATTTCATGACATGAATACAAGAAAAATAAATAAAGCATAATAATATAAACTGACACATTTGTATCCCTTTACAATTTTTCAGTGCAGTAAATGTAAAAAGATTTTGGTTTTGGGTGATTTATAAAATTGTATTGCAAGTATTTGTTCAGATGCTTTGGAATAAGTCTTTTTTGACCTATGGCCATTGAGATAAGACTACTACGCCAGGCAATAAGTATCATGAATAGCCAAAATTGATTTCTAAAATAAACATATAAAAATGAGGACAAAGCAAGAATTAACCAAGCTTAAACAACCAATGAAGATCCAGACCGAACAGTTCCTCCTGGGAACTGTCAGACCAGGATCTGCACAATTTATTGCTGGGTCTGTAGCAATGTATTTTGTTATAGTTGAATATTGCTGTCTGCAAATAACTTAAGATTTTCGCTTCTTAATAAAGGTAATGTGATAAGGGTAACCAATTCTGTTATAAACATTTACTTATTGTTCTCTGTTTTTAGCTCACCTGAGCACAACATGCTCAAGGGGAGTTTTTGTGACACCTCTTCATCTGGCGTCAACATTTTAGCTTGTGAACACACTACAGGCCACAGTTTTTATCCAATCTTAATCAACTTTGGTCAGAATGTTTGTCTGCATGAAATCTTGGATGAGTTCATAATTGGGTCACCTGGGGTCAAAAAGTAGGTCGCTAGGTCAAATCTTAGAAGAACTTGTGAACACACTAGAGGCCACCTTTATAGGCCAAACTTCGTCAAACTTGGTCAGAATGTTTGTCTGCATGAAATCTTGGATGAGTATATATTTTTGGGTCACATGGTGTGAAAAAATAGATCACATTTTAGACAAAACCTTGTGAAAACACTTAGAGGCCACATTGATGGCCAAATCTTCACCTAACTTGGCCAGTATGAAATCTTGCATATGTTTTGAAGTGGGTCATGTGGATTCAGTAGGTTACTTGGTAAAATTCTAGAAAATGTTATCAACCCAGTGGCCACACTAATGGTCCAATCTTCACACAATCTTCAAGATTTCTAAAGTAAATAACTCTTAATTACTTGATGCCAGATTTGAGTCTACCAATAGCCTGTGTCATCAGTTTAGCGATTAATGGCCATCATGGCCCTCTTGTTTTTTTAAATAATGTAATTATAATTCACTTATCATTGTCTGCTTTGTATTATTGTCATGTTATTATGCCATTGTAATGTTTTGACAGCTCAAGAAGAATGTGCTTAATGTAGACTTCCATGTGGCCAAGTATGGGAAAATTGTGGAGGAACTACGAAAAGAGGTATGTTACTTCTAAACAATATCTACTCTTATGTAGAACCATAAACTATCTTTTACAGGTGTTGATATCCTAAACTACACTGAATTCTTGCATCTAACATTGTACACCATACCTTCATCCTCCAGTAGATTTTCCATAGATTCAGTTTTTAATGTTTTTGGTAACATCAGCTATTATATAAAGATAAACAAATGCATTCCTGATATAACCCATTTGATTCTTTTATAATAATAATCAGCAGTATTTAAGTTTCAAATGTTATTATAGTTACTTCATAATGTTATTATATTATTAATTTTATATTTGCAGTTGTTTCCAAATTGATACCCCTTTTTAAATCTCATTATCTCTACTTTGACAGATAAAAGAGCTGAAGGGCAAGTTATTGGAAGCCGAGTCCCGCTCTGTCCCAGGTCAGGTGACTGATCATGTGACTGACCAGGCACCACAGGCTGTTCTGCCATCATTTGTTGGGTATGTGATTAAGCTGATTCGTTGTTTTTATATTTTTATGTTTACCAGTATTTGTGCCACAGTATATTACAGTATATTAATTTTGTTATTGGTCAATTTTGTTTAGCATATCCTGTATGTTGAATCTTTTGTTCAGTCATTCAGTTATTTATTCCCTTAAGATGCAACTTTTAATAAATGATCATTTTATCATTCTAATGCTCTTATCATTCTGAACTTTCAGAAAATGTGACATCAGGGCTTTTTTAGCCTGTCTCACAGGGCCGATATTCGGCCCCGTTCCCAATACCAAATAGCGACCATTTTTCCCAATTTCAAGAAAAAAATTCCCAATCTCATAAATTAATTCCCAATTGAACCGAAATGCCTTTTACCTTTAAAAAATAAATAACCCAAGAAACCATAAAATCAAGAGACTTTTCCAATTAAGCGAATCGTTTGTTTACATTTGATCGGTGATCTGTGAAAACTACTTTCCCGTGAATTTATGTATGAATGTAACCGGTGAAAACATAGACTTTTACCCAGCCGTATACCGTAACGCAAGTTGAAGATGCAACACGGAGCCATTCCAGATAACATTGTAATCAATTTATGGTTTGAAAATTTACAGGAATCATTTTTTATTTCATAAACAAAAGTATTTTCGCCATAAATGTTTGACTGCGTATAAAACTGAAAGGAGTTATGAAACAAAAACGGTACATGCAGTACCGGCTTTTATACTGACCCGCGAAATATAGTGCAAAAAATGTCGTACAGTAGTAAATACTACGCAATCTAGAATCTACCAACTTCTGTAGATGATGACCATAAATTGGCATAATACCATCCAGCACAGAAGCTGTGGAGAGTGGGTTCAGCACCATGAACCTACTATGCACTTCTTTGAGAAGCTCCCTTGAAAAACTCTCATATTTAATAAGAATCTGTATTGAAGGCCTTGCAGAGCTTTCTGAACAAACTCTGGAAGAGCTCTGTAACACTTTCAGGGACACAAAAGCAAAGCAGATTAAGATTTAATGCAGAAAAATAAATGTATATTTTTCTGTTGAAATTTCCCAATTGGTTTGATTTGTCGATAATTTTTTCCCAAATTTGACTATTTACCGCATCAAAAATTCCCAATTTGGGCTGGGGCCTTTTTCCCAAAACCCCCTGAAAAAGCCCTGGACATATAAGCAATATACATCTTTATTTTTACCCATTTGATCTATAAATTTTGATTAATCTTTTCTAGAACTTTATACATTAACTCTTCTTCAGAATGATATTGCTCATTGATGTCACTTAACTCTGATTACGTGTATTAACAGATATCAGAATGACATTGTGGACTACTTTACGAGTCACCAGTCTGTACGCAGCAAACAGCTCCAGGAAGAGATAACTCTACGTAACCTCCAGTGGACCACATATCGCAAGGAGAGGTGTTTGGCTAGACTAAATGCTTTCAGTGAACCCCAAAGCTCTGAGGTATGTTGTGGAAGTAGAATATGTGAGGTTTTGTTACTTTTGTCTTTGAGGTTTTATTCTATTTATGTAGCAGTATTGGTCACCAATCACGCTTGCAGGAACATTTCTCACTTGGGATTTTACTCGAGTTTACTTTATTTGAAGCATCTATATATAGAATATTCTTTATTTGTATAGGATTTGTATTTTATTTGTACAGCCTGGATGTCACAGTTTTACACTAGAGTGTTAAAGGTGCAATTAAAACAGATGTGATTAAAATTTAAGCATTAGCAAAAACTCCTATGGAAAGTGTTTCTTCAGGTGGGACTCGGATATTGATTATGGTATGTTAAACCACATTGAAGGAAATTGTTACCGTGGCTTACATTAAATGGCAGTTTGCCTTTGTAAGTTTGACATGCACATTTAGAGGAAGAAGGCATAAATAAATTTGTATTTTAATGACAATCATTTTTAGAGAATATATTTTTGTTATTTATGATATATAATGGTGAATTTTTTTTTTTTCTAAGATCCATGCTTCAAAACAAAAACACTATACTTTTTACCATTTCCATTTACTATCTATATGATAAAGCCTGTGCATGGTCCAATCTTCCAATGTATGGTTTGAAAAAATTCACAAGTCTTGTTATGACAACTAAATCATCAAGACAAACGAGCACATTTTCTTGATCTAACATTAGTCAGGATGAGAGAAAAAATAGACTTCTTTTATCATGAATAAAATGTCTTAATTTCAAATTGTTGAGTACAAACCTTTCTTGTTTAGGAATAAATTTCTAATATCAATTTGAGTGTGTCCTTTATTTACCTTTTTTTTCCACAATAAAAAAAATGGTTATAAATTTGGCAGGCACATCAAACGAACACAATAAATTTTGTTCCTAGCTTATTTTCTTATGGTATATGGTGAGCCCTAAAACAAATAATGTTCTTAAACCTGTGAAGGTCATTGTACATCTATCACATTATAACTTTGCTAATAAATAGAACTTATAACTTGCTCGATTGCTGAGTTTTTCATAAACTGAAGATATGACGTGACATACAGTATTGTCTTGTTTTATTGATGTGCTGAAGAGAAAAACTAGATTGTCATTGCACTTGTCACCATGGGTAGTTGTAACCTTAAATGAACTGCAATCTCACTTCCACCCCAAATCTGGCCCAAATTTTGCCATGACCTCTTCTCGTACTATTTCACAATTATCCTAATTATTATAGGAACCTGTGTACCTGCTATTTTCATTCAGATCAGATGAAAATTGCAGGAATGTTTGCCCCTGTATATCAGACCTTGGTGTGATAGAGATTTACCAAAAAATGGGTGGGGTGTTATTTGATTGCTTTTGGCTTACAGTTTTTATTACTTTAGTTATCTAGAGATTGGGAGGCATCTTGCTAAATGCCTAAATAAAAGAAAATGGTGCAGGGCAAGCAAACAGAATGATAGCCAGACATGAGCAATTTTTAGCAACTTAGTCCTTCCTTCTGGACAAGTGGTCCGTTGCAGTTGTCACTATAATTGACACAACTTTCCAGTACATGACCTCAGTACTTATCACTATAATTGACACTACTTTCCAGTACATGACCTCATTGCTTGTCACTATAATTAACAAAACTTTCCAGTACATGACCTCAGTGTTTGTCACTGTAATTGTCACAACTTTCCATTACATGACCTCAGTACTTATCACTATAATTGACACTACTTTCCAGTACATGACCTCAGTGCTTGTCACTATAATTGACAAAACTTTCCAGTACATTACCTCAGTGCTTGTCACTATAATTAACAAAACTTTCCAGTACATGACCTCAGTGTTTGTTACTGTAATTGTCACAACTTTCCATTACATGACCTCAGTACTTATCACTATAATTGACACTACTTTCCAGTACATGACCTCAGTGCTTGTCACTATAATTGACACTACTTTCCAGTACATGACCTCAGTGCTTGTCACTATAATTGACACTACTTTCCAGTACATGACCTCAGTGCTTGTCACTATAATTAACAAAACTTTTTAGTACATGACCTCAGTACTTATCACTATAATTGACACTACTTTCCAGTACATGACCTCAGTGCTTATCACTATAATTGACACTACTTTCCAGTACATGACCTCAGTGCTTGTCACTATAATTAACAAAACTTTTCAGTACATGACCTCAGTACTTATCACTATAATTGACACTACTTTCCAGTACATGACCTCAGTACTTATCACTATAATTGACACTACTTTCCAGTACATGACCTCAGTGCTTGTCACTATAATTAACAAAACTTTCCAGTACATGACCTCAGTGTTTGTCACTGTAATTGTCACAACTTTCCATTACATGACCTCAGTACTTGTCACTGTAATTGACACTACTTTCCAGTACATGACCTCAGTGATTTTCACTTTAATTGACACAACTTTCCAGTACATGACCTCAGTGCTTGTCACTGTAATCGACACTACTTTCTAGTACATGACCTTTGTGATTGTCACTATAATTGACAAAACTTTCCAGTACATGACCTCAGTGCTTGTCACTATAATTGACAAAACTTTCCAGTACATTATCTCAGTGCTTGTCACTATAATTGACATTACTTTCCAGTGCATGACCTCAGTGCTTGTCACTATAATTGACACTACTTTCCAGTACATGACATCAGTGCTTGTCACTATAATTGACAAAACTTTCCAGTACATTATCTCAGTGCTTGTCACTATAATTGACACTACCTTCCAGTACATGACATCAGTGCTTGTCACTATAATTGACACTACTTTCCAGTACATGACCTCAGTGCTGGTCACTATAATTGACTTACCTTCCAGTACATGACCGCAGTGCTTGTCACTATAATTGACTTACCTTCCAGTACATGACCTCAGTGCTTGTCACTATAATTGACTAAACTTTCCAGTATATGACCTTGGTACTTGTCACTATGATTGACAAAACTTTCCAGTACATGACCTCCTGACCTCAGTGTTGTCACTTTAATTGACAAAACTTTCCAGTACATGACCTCAAGTGTTGTCACTATTATTGACAAAACTTTCCAGTACATGACCTCGGTACAAAACCAGCTGAGTCTGCTTCGCCAGAAGTCCTCGTGTCTGGAGATTACGTCCAGGTCATCCAGGAGCCAGCTGGAGGACAGCTGCAGGCAGCTGGGACACCTAGAGACCAAGATGGCTGCCACCAAGGGACCAGATAACAGGCTACCAGAGGTAGGGGGAATAAGTGTTTCAAGATCAGTGGCACTTGTAAGGGTAGAAAATGATAACTTTGGAGTGGGAGGACATAAAAACATTCACTCCATCAAATCTGTGAGTTTAAAACACCTGAGCTTTGACTGAGGAATGCATTTTCGTAAGTTTGTTCTGCCATGTTTAGTTAATTTATTGTATTTTGATTGAATTTCAAACAACAAATCAAGCTAAATCAAATTGTATAGAACCATTGTCACAACACACATTTATCAATGATTTCTTCATAAATTGTGGCTGAAATTTAATAAAATACATTGTGTTAAAGTAGTATTTGATTAGTCAGATTAAAATGCTTACTGAAACCAAACTAGTTTAAAAACTAACTCCAGCATTGACTTTAATAGTCCAGAGATGTGATTGGTCTTATGTAGTCTTTATGTCAATAACCTTTTAAAACTGTATAAGACTTATTCTTTAAATTAAATTGTATCATCTCAAGCTAAGAAAGGAAAGAATAGCAAACAATTTTAGCCTTAACTGTCTTAACAGTACCTCTAGAATAGAAGGAGCTTGTAACCATGTGTCCTGTTGTGTAAGTGTAGGTGTTGTGTCAGCTGGTGCAGTCCCATTGTAACCATGTGTCCTGATTGTGTATGTGTAGGTGTTGTGTCAGCTAGTGCAGTCCCATTGTAACCATGTGTCCTGTTGTGTATGTGTAGGTGTTGTGTCAGCTGGTGCAGTCCCATTGTAACCTTGTGTCCTGTTGTGTATGTGCAGGTGTTGTGTCAGCTGGTGCAGTCCCATTGTAACCATGTGTCCTGTTGTGTATGTGCAGGTGTTGTGTCAGCTGGTGCAGTCCCATTGTAACCATGTGTCCTGTTGTGTATGTGTAGGTGTTGTGTCAGCTGGTGCAGTCCCATTGTAACCATGTGTCCTGTTGTGTATGTGTTGGTGTTGTGTCAGCTAGTGCAGTCCCATTGTAACCATGTGTCCTGTTGTGTATGTGTAGGTGTTGTGTCAGCTGGTGCAGTCCCATTGTAACCATGTGTTCTGTTGTGTATGTGTAGGTGTTGTGTCAGCTGGTGCAGTCCCAGAGTCTGCGGTGTGAGGTTCAGGACCTGAGACAGTATGTGGCTTTCATCAAGCAGGTGGTCCGAGCCCAGGAGAGGGAACTTATTCACAACGAGAGGTAACCATATATACTGCTGGATTTGGTATAGTTGCATCAAAGATATAGCCTGGAAATGTTGCCAATATTTCTATTTGTGGTATAACTTGAAAGTTTTGTATTTATTACAACAACAAAAAACTGCAGTATTTTTTCATAATCTTTATCATTAACAAAACATTTAAGAAAATTATCTAATGAACTCACATTGGGGTTGCTTGCATTATTAATTCATTAAATCTTTGACCTGGTTCTTTTTTTATACACACAATTGCTTTCTTGTGTAGGTTTCATTATCTTTTAGGTTTTCAAATGTACCTCAATCTGTGATTTGTACAGGTTAAAGCAACATAAGAATTTTAATTGTGTCTCTAATTGGCTTTTAAACGCAGTACCTACTGAAGACATTCCTGGACTATGTTTCCATTGTTTTGACCTGAATGTGCAAACCATGCTGATGACTTAAGTTAGTGTACAAATTGATAATAGGTTGAAATATTTAATATTTATGGAGCAACTTCAGATACAACATTATGTGTAAGCAAATGTGTTTTGAATAAGCCATTTAGATTAAGTGGGGGAAGAAATAATAAATCATGATGAAAATTTTGTTGTAACAAGCAGTATAAACAAAACAAGTTATTGGTGGGACAATAAACCCAATAAACAAACAAACAAAACAAGTTGTGGCTCTCAAAGATGGATCTCATTGGGGAATATGTCTTTCTTTTACATCACCGATAAATCAGCTTTTGGTAATTTGTCTTTCTTAACATCTCTAATGAATAAACATTTTATAATAACATGACTCCTTCCTTTTCCTGCCAGACTAGTACATCTGTTGCTGCAGCTGTTGAACCGGGAACACCAGCTACTCCAGGACCATAATCTTGTGACCCAGTACCTACATGAGGCTTATACCCAGGTTGGCCAGTTGTCCAGTGGTCAGGAGTTGACCTGGCATGACCAGGGACCCAATACCACATACAGCCGGGGCTACACTCTACAGACGATGCTGGAACTGCCCTCGCTGGGTCTCAAACCCGCTTGGTCTGGTGAGTAGACTTGTAGAACCGCCACTTTATATAATCACATGTCATCAGCTGTTATTTAACATTTACAGGTCACTCTGTCAAAGTTGTTTCTTGTTTTGACAAATTATAAAGACATATTAGGTACAGGATGCTATTTTTCCTTATATATGAATTTACCAGTAGTTATTCATAAGTGGTCAAAGAAAGTGTATAACTGTGTGTACCAAATTTTCTATAAGGCTTTACTAAGAATTGATGAACATCAATAATTGTTAGCATAGAAATTGTTAGTGATCATTTTGCTCTTTAGATCAAAAGAAAACAATACCATAGTTATTTTTAAACATTTATACTTTGTCAAAAAGACAAAAAGTTGTAGAGCATTGTGTTTTCAAACATTTGTTGCAGACCCATCCAGTCTGAGTTACTCCCTACCCCAAGGAATGACTGACAGTCAATGTCCTGTTCCTTCCTCACAACACCCTGCTTCTAATCCAGTGCCCCAACCACCGTCAGTACCAGAGGTGTACCATTTCAATGCCAACCCACCGGCACCTCACACACAACAAGAGGCCAAGAGACCTTTTATGGATATCAAAGGTAATAGTTATCAAAACTTACATCTTCTCAATAATACTGTGACAATTTAATTTTTTGAGGTAGTGGCAAATTTCCTGCACAATAGGTTTGTGTTTTTACCATACAGCATATTCCATTTCAGATTGAAAAACATATGTTAAACCATTGGTTTCATTTGATATAGATCTGACCACTTTCCTGGCTTTTGTTATATAGTAAATGTACATTGTGTTAGTTTGCTTTTGTAGTTACCTTATAAAAAAGTTATAAAAAAAAATCAGATATCTACAAAACAAAACATTAGATGAATTACCATTAAATAATTAAATTTGCATTCTTTTATTAAAATAAGTGCTGAAGCAAAATGTAATTATTTGTGTGTGTGTGTGTGTGGTGGGGGTTTAATAAGTTGCTGTATTTTATTTTATTTTTGTAGTTGATGAATGTTCTCCGCCAAAACCAAAGAGGGTGCTACTGCCTGCTAAAGAGACACGCCCTCTCCCCAGTCATCACCGTAACCGTCACCATAGTAACAGTAGAAATGGCAACAAATTGAGAGCATACAGTTCTGCGTCCAATCTTCTGAGTCAGAATATTAACCCTCAAAGACTTAGTGTACCATCCAGTATTGATTCTAGTCCAGACCTTGAGGAAGATGTAGAGACCACCTCCAAGTTTTCTAAAGTATTTGACACTATCACAAAGTGTAAAAAGTTTACCCATCTACACACAGGCTCCTCACAACAGGAGGAGTCAACAAAAGTGGACAGTCTTAATGAAACTTTTACTGTTGATGAGACATATGTGATAAATACAGCTGTTTGTTCTAATCCAGTCCAGCTAACCTGTCCTGTAATAGAGGGTACACAATGTGTAGGCCAGTGTAAAACAGGACCCATTTTTAACCCTTCTGAGATTCATATTTCACCTGTCACATTAGGTCAGTGTAGTTGTTCCCACAATTTGTCAGTGACTGGTTCCCAGTCTGTTACAACTCAAGGCTATGGACAAGAGAATGACTCGGGAGCCAGTACAATAGTGGACCAGTCAGCCAGCAGTCAGAGCAGTGTGGTGTCCATATTGACTCTAGTGGACGGACCGCAGAATCTCTCGCAGAATCTGTCAACAGATGAGTGTAAAGATGGGGAGGTTCATTCTACAGGAAGTGTCTCTGAACAGACTAGTAGTATAGTTGCAGGGAACAGTAACTGTAGGACCCCATCAGAAATGCAGCAGGATGTTGGCACCAATAAGGTTACAGAAAGTAATAAAACACCAATTAAAGGTAGGCTAGTATATAAAACAAATTTTTATTTCAAACACAAGCTAACCTGGTTTAATTTAAGAAATGAATCATTGACGTTAATTGAACGATGAAACATGTTGGGCTGGTTAAAGTCTTGTATAGTCCGAAGGACTTCACAATATTTTTTAAACAGCCCAACTTTGTTTATTAATCAATGAATGTCAAAAATCATCAATTCATTCCTTATATTTACAGTACATTTACACATTTACATTAAATTAAAACCACTTCTGATTTTAAAAAATAGATAATTACAATGTCTTTTATTTTATCTTTATAAGACTATCACCTGCGCGTGATAAAATTCTTCGTATTTAAGCCATGCCCACAAAGTCAAGAATGCACTCAATAAATCTAGCTCTTAAAATTTTGGGGCAGGTTCTCAGAAAGATAGAAACTATGCTTTTTGTGTGCATTCTTTCTTCAGATGTTTTTTTAATGCTTTTATTTTGCCATCAATGCATACAATACAAAGACTGTCTTTGTTGTCACAATTTATACCATATTTGGAGGTGGGGCTACTCCAGTGTAATCCTGTCAAATGCACCAGCTAATCTGGAATATGTTTTATTGTATCAAGTGTTCTTGGTAGAGATGCTTATAATGTGCTTGCTCTATCAGTATAAGAAGGCAACCACCACAAATAGTAGTTGTGTGATTGACAAGTAAGGCTTTTTCATTTAATGAATTGCGATAATCGTGCTTATATGCGCCATGGAAAAAGGTGACTTAATTACACAATTTTACTTGGGGTTTTTTTACAATTTTATATGTGCGACCTGTCATATTATGGGTTGTATCGTACATCTATCTGACCATAAGCAGCTTTAAGTGTCGATAGTTCCTTAGTTACTCATCAAAATTCCCTTTTTTGTTTTCATGGATGCTTGATGTTGATGTGTAGTAATGCATGAAGGTAGGTCAGATTCCACTGGTTGTTTTATTGTCCTTATTTATTTTTATCTCACCTGAGCACACTAAATGCTACAGTTTTTTCCACTCTTCACCAAACTAGGTCAGAATGTTTGTGTGCAAGATATCTTGGATGAGACTGTAACTGGGTCATGTGCAGTCAAAATAGTAGGTCACTAGGTCAAATCTTAGAAAAAACTTTGGAAGATGCTAGAGGCCACATTAATGGCTAAATCTTTACTAAACATGGCAAGAATGTTTACCTGCCAAATGTTAGATGCCTTCATAACTGGGTCATGTGGGGGTCAAAAAGTAGATCACTAGGACAAAGCTTACAAAAGAATCTTGTGAACATGATAGAGACTACATTTATTCACCAAACTTGGCCAGAATGTTTGCCTGTATGAAATGAGTTTGTAATTTGGTCACATGAGGTTAAACAGTACTCCAGGTCATATTTTAGAATATGTTCTGATCATCCTAGAGGCCACACTTATGACCCAATCTTCACCAAAGATCTGAAGTAAATAACTTTGTATTACTTCATGACAGATATGTGCCCACTTGAAGCCCATGTCCTCAGCTGAGAATCAAGGGCCATTGTGGTCTTCTTGTTGGTTTTTGTGCAGGCTACTTCTACATTATTGTTTCTCAGAATTTCTTTGTACATGCACAATTGATTGATGCAATCTGATTTAATAAGCGATTAATAATACATTTTTTTTGCACAAAAACTAAGATAAAACCTTTCATAACACAAAAAAACAACTACTAATGTGCATAGAGGTAGAGGAACCTGAGTTAATAACACATTGGTATATATTGCAATCTGTTACTAAAATGATGGCACACTGGCTTGTTTCTTTTTTCTTTTTCCCATGAATTCCTGGTTTACTTAAACTGAATGTAATGCCTAGAGTCTGCTGAAGGGTCTAGAGTTTTACTGTAGTATCTTTTTTTATTTGTTGAACTTGTTATGATATAATATTTTTACACTGATCAATGTGATGTTTTCATTTAGTCATGTTATTAAGGCTTCTTTGCTTTGTCCTCAGGCAAAAGTTATGCGGCTGCTCTAACATCACCCAGCCCAGACCGACCCCCTCTACGTCAGATGGGAGATCCTAACAGACCTGTACAGGCAAATGATGCATTGAGGTGAGTTAATGTTGTACATGATGAAACATAACCATCCTGTACAGTAGAATGCTAGGTCAAGGAAAGGCTATCCTCATAGTAAGGATAATTGTATGCTGGAGACAGTAAACACCAGTACAGTTGGAAGATGCATCACAGTAAGTCAACTATCCGGTCTGAATTTGTCTTGTCTACACATACCCCACAGGCATATCGCTAATAACTGACTATAGACAGAAAGCAGGTGACCTATGATAGAATGATAAGAAGTTAAACTAGTATCTCTCCAGTCCCTTAACATGTGAGGTTAAGGTTTTTCCACTGACCTGCAGTGTGCTGGTGGTTATACCAAGACATGTCAGACTTTGTCTGGGGTCTTCCTCTTTCAGTTATTAGAGGGACATCGCCACTATACAGCTTATGATACAGTTGGGTAAGTCTAAAGTGTCAAGTTGGAATGTTTTATCATATATTTACCTTATTGTATGCAGTTATGTACAATGGTAGTTAATGACTGAGACTTGCATGTCCGAGGGATAACACACGAATCCAGACAAAATCAGACCCAGAACTGATTCTAAGCAAATAGGTAAATAAGAAAAGGTCCTATCAAAATTTTCACAGATATTTAAATTTTATCTACCAGTAGACAAAGGCATACAAGGTAAATGCAAATGTGACAAAAACACAGAGACGAGACATAACACACATAAAGAAAAACCATCAAATACCACCTTGGAACGGTCAATCGGCAAAAGGGCCAAGGCTGGTTTTCCACACTGGTCGCAGGATGATTAAAAATGCTATCTATTTAAAATGGATTTTAGTGCAAAACCTTTGTTCTTTTCTAACTCCAGGCAGCAGAAAGTGTCCAAGGAACGTCTGTCGGCGCAGTCATCACGTCGTGGGAGTCGAGAGTTGAAAGAAAATAGTCAGAAACTTGACAAGCTTGGTCTTCCATCACTCATGGATCTAGGCCTCCACAAAGACAGTATGTGGCCTCTTTTTCCAACACTAAATGTTGTTTCGTATACTTTTTGTTGTTCTCTCCATTTGTAAATTTTTCAGTACCCCAGGAGCAGTTCAATAATTTAAATAGGGATGTCAAAGGATACTTAATTTGGTATCCGGATATCCGTCGAACGATCCGAACGGATATCCGGATATAAATCTTAGTTAATTCTGATGTTGCAGTCGGATGTGTGCGGGTTACTTACGTTTCCATTGACATAATTAAATCAGTCATTTCAATGGAAATAATTAAATCAACATGTTCATAGGCATAGGCACTTCATCATTTTAATAATTAATGAAATACGAACAGTAAAAAACATTTGGTAATTTTAATTCACAATAAAATGAATAAATCAAACATATATCTGATCAAAGAAAACATGCGAACATGCGAAGCACATTTATTTGAAAACGTTATAAATTGTTAAATACCCAATTTTTACAGCAGCTAACAATCTTTATGAAAATGTAACAAAAATAAAGAAGCACATGATGAAACAAGCATATATGTAATGTTGGATTTGTCTACTGACCTCACAAAATGTTGCCAAACATCGGACTGAAGATTGGAAGGCATAACTAATGATTTGTTTAGGAAGTGGTGTGAATAAGTCAAGATCACCGTGATTGAATGAAAACATAATAAATTCATCAATTTATTCATACAATCCAAACGGACATAATTAAACATGAGTAACTGATCATTGCCGACAAACCTGTTAATTGTCTACATAATTGTAGCTCTATCTCTTCTTAATAAAGCCAAACAAACCAAATTAAAGATAATAATCCTTTATCAAAATGGATAAGTAATAGCTTCAAACAATGGCTGTTAATTGGCAAATTATTTTACATAAGCTTTAGCACATTTCTAAAACTGTGAAGTTCATCAACAAAATTAAAGATAGTATTCGCTAAACAAAATGGATCAGTAGAAGCTTCAAATGTTGGCGGTTAATAAGCATGTTATTGTACATACCATCATGCTTAAGCACATTTCTAAAACTGTGAAGCCAAATATACGATACTGCGTGTCACCACCTGTTATCCGTTACAGCTGCGTATGCGTGAATGCACACTGACATGACAGCAGAAAGATATGGCCAAAACATTTAATACAATGTTTGAAATTTTACATTTTTAAGCGAATATCCGGAAACCAAAATCAATTTGGCTATCCGATGATTCAAACGGATATCCAGATATCCGTTGATATCCCTAAATTTAATCATTGTAAAAAACATTTTCAGAGAATCATTGTTAATATATGCCTTCTGATTCTGTAAACATTGTTAATGTATGCCTTCTGATTCTGTTAATATATGCCTTCTGATTCTGTAAACATTGTGAATGCATGCCTTCTGATTCTGTAAAAATTGTTAATATATGCCTTCTGATTCTGTAAACATTGTTAATATATGCCTTCTGATTCTGTAAACATTGTTAATATATGCCTTCTGATTCTTTAAACATTGTTAATATATGCCTTCTGATTATGTAAACATGTTTTTCACAGACTGACTGTTTTCCCATCAAGAAGTATGGGCATTTATGTTCTACAAACACATTGCTATTTTAATTGTTGGGACGAACAATGTTCTGTGTGACATAAATTTTAAACAATTTTCATTACTGAATAAATGATTGTGTGTGTGTGTCTTTGGTTTTATTTTAAGATTTCTTAAAGAATTGTTTACATTAACAATAACTTTAACAGTACAAAAATCTTTATATTTACCTTTTGTAAGGTCATGTTTACTGATGTACATTTTTGTTCACATGTAAACCTTGTGTGAAATGTATGTCACTTTCAGAGAAAGCCATGAAGAAGAACCAGTCCATGACGCCAGGCTACATGCAGGCCACAAAGGCCCATGTACAGAGGAAAACTACAGAGACAGCAAGGTATCTTAATAGTTCTACAGTAGCAAGTCATGGTTAAATTGTTTAACATACACACTAGGTTACTTATGTGCGGTTAAACCATTAAATTTATTTGCCACATATTGTTTGGTTCAGTTGTGGCTGATAATTGTATGGTTCACAATATAATGGAAAACAGTTCTGTTAAATTGAAACCTGTATGCCAAATATATGTATAATAAAACTGTTAACTGATTCTGATTTTATATGCACTTTTTTACTTATTTAAAACATTTTTAGGTTATATTAATAACTTCGAATTTGTGCTTTTCTTATTGCTACACATACACATTGAATCAATGTTCAATAAAAAAGTTATATGTTCTGTACATCTGTAATCATGTCATGTACCACTTACATCTGCAGGTCTCGTATGAGAAGCAAGTCTGTATCTAACCTGTCAGCACGGACAGCCTGGCAGATTTGACCTTTGTTTACCTGGATGGACACATCTCCCATTGTGGGACTTGACCTGGGCAGTTATGTGCAATACTTCAGAGAGTGTGAAAACAAAAGGGTCATTTGACCATTTATTGAACTTTTTATACATAACACTGTAATCAATCTTTAGGCTCCCATGGTAAAAAATCTATAAGCTTGAGTCTAAAATCAACTTTCAGCCTTCTATTTCTGATTAATCAAATGTTGTTTTTTATAAAAAAAACAACAACAAAAAACACATCTTTATTTAAACGATCAGAAACATGTCCATGGTCTGGGCTTCAGGTATCTGATTAGTCAGATATGATAATTTAATCTGAAAAATGTTCTACAACTTAAGCATATATTCCTTCCGTATATTAATTTTGCCAACAAGGAGCCTAAAGGAAACCAGTGACTGACTTAGACATGACTTTTACTTATTCACATAGATGGGACTTATATATACATAATTTTTTTTATATAAATCTTTTGGCTTGGCTTCATTTTAGTTCTTTTTGTATTTAATCTGCTTAATTAATCATGATGTCTTAAGTAAGTTACAAATCAATATACTGGGAAATCATTGATACACTTGGCTATACATTTGAAAATAGTTCACTCAGCTCACTGCTTTATATAAATATTTTAATGGTCATTTTTTTAAAATTTAAGCTTAGTGCTTATTAGACGTTTTATATTTAAGTTATTAATTGTACAAACTGTACATGCCACAATATAGTTTACAGATTATGCAAAGATTATTATAAATTTTGCAAGGATTGATGTCAGAGTACTTTCGTTTTCTAAGAAATGTGCCTCAATATGTTTCTTATTCTCTGAAATTAATCCATTGGAAATTTATCCGGACTGACCTTCTGATATAACTGTCAGTGTATCAGACTGACTTTCTCATATAACTGTCAGTGAATCAGACGGACCTTCTGATATAACTGTCAGTGTATCAGACTGACTTTCTGATATAACTGTTAGTGAATCAGACTGACTTTCTGATATAACTGTCCTTTCTGATATAACTGTCAGTGAATCAGACTGAAATCTGACATAACTGTCAGTGAATCAGACTGACCTTCTGATATAACTGTCAGTGAATCAGACTGACTTTCCCATATAACTGTCAGTGAATCATAACTTACATATTCCTTAATCTATTCATGACTTTATTAACATTTCTTATTCTTTTTTTCACAGTTATACTTATTGAGACATGAAAGATACTTTTAAGTTATACATGTTTGGCACTGATTGATTCATAAGAAATCTGACTATGGATGTGATTCATTTTGAAAGCTCTGTATCTTACTGTATATATCTGACATTCCTATTTATAGATTTATTCTTTTGTACAAATATTTTTAGCTTTTTTCTGTTGCCATCTCTATAACTGCATCTTTACTTTGATTTCTCTTTTCACAACTTTTATGGTTATATTTTTCTACAAATATTCTAGTTGTTTACAATGAGTGTGTACAATAGACCTTTGAAACATTTGCAAAGAACATCTTTGGTGCCTTGCATAATATAAGCAGATAACATACACTGCAGATATCATACACTGCAGATAACATACACAGCTGATATCATACACTGCAGATAACATACACTGCAGATATCATACACTGCAGATAACATACACTGCAGATAACATACACTGCAGATAACATACACAGCTGATAACATACACAGCTGATATCATACACTGCAGATAAAATACACTGCAGATAACATACACAGCTGATATCATACACTGCAGATAACATACACTGCAGATAACATACACTGCAGATAACATAAACTGCAGATAACATACACTGCAGATAACATACACTGCAGATAACATACACTGCAGATAACATACACAGCTGATAACATACACTGCAGATAACATACACTGCAGATAACATACACAGCTGATATCATACACTGCAGATAACATACACTGCAGATAATGTACACTGCAGATATCATACACTGCAGATATCATGTACTGCAGATAATGTACACTGCAGATAATGTATACTGCAGATAATGTACACTGCACATAACATACACTGCACATAACATACACTGCAGATGACATGCACTGCAGATAACATACACAGCTGATAACATACACTGCAGATAACATACACAGCTGATATCATACACTGCAGATAACATACACTGCAGATAACATACACTGCAGATAATGTACACTGCAGATATCATACACTGCAGATATCATGTACTGCACATAACATACACTGCACATGACATGCACTGCAGATGACATACACTGCAGATGACATACACAGATGACATACACAGCAGATAATATGCACTGCAGATGACATACACAGATGACATACACAGAGAACATACACTGCAGATGACATACACAGAGAACATACACTGCAGATAACATACACTACAGACATTCAGTGCTTTTGGTGTTATTATTACCAGATTTCCATAACTGGTTCACAATGGTTTATAGCAGCTTCTTTAAAATTGCAGCTCTTCCATGGTTTTCTGTAGCATATAAAATATTTATATATTATTTTATTTGCCTTGTTATTTTGAGCAAACATTTGTGCATTGGCATTAGATAGGGAAGGTCCTAAGTGTTGTCTACTAATGTATATTATCAAATCATATATTAAATCATAGAGGCTTATGTTGTGATGTAGAGATGCTCTATTTGCCGATTTCTGAAACCGCCAAATAAAATTATTAAAACAATTGTTCGTCTTTGTAGTGTCTTTCTATTTTAAGTTGTAATTAACTTTTTTTAAATAATTTTTTCATCTAACAAAAAGTAATAATAATGATTTGTTATAGCAAGTGTGCGATCCTCTCGAACCTAGGATACAGTTCCAGAAGTTCTAGGATAAGATATTGTATTTTATTTGGATCTGACATACATTTTATTTACATCTGGTCTTTTTCTTTTTTACATCGCACCGACACAATTATGGTCATATTGGCGACGTCCGGCTAATTACAGGTGGAGGGATACCCCAGAATTATGTCTAGGTAGAACCACCGGCGCACCTCATGTTAGCTGGAAGATCTCCCACATGAAAGTTCTGGCTCCGACCGGGTCTCTAACCCACGCGGTAAGGGTCGGAAACGTCAAAAGTCAGTTACTCTTAATACTTGGCCACGGGCACCCACCCACCTACATCTAGTTAACTGCCGGAAGAGAACAAATCAATCAAAGCCAACAATAGTGTAGATCTAAATCAGGTATCTCCCGCTAATTGTTACAAAGTCCAAAGTAATTTGTGTACTTTTCAACTTAACATAGCGTATATATATATATGTTGTTTGACGTAGGAATCTGGCATAAGTTAATAATAAATGGAGTAAGGTCGAGGGTGAAAAAGAAAACACCAATGCTTTCAAATCCGACAAAAGTTTGATAACTACATTTTAATACTTCCACTACAGTTATACTAGGCAGACTACTTATTAGAGAATGTAGTTCGAACACTTCCAGCAAGGAACTTTGGACAAAGGTATTCCTTACGATTTGACCTCTTTATGCTTTGTTACTTTACCACATCTCCAGCGGAAGTACCGGTTACAAAGGCTGGAAAATAAACATAATTTTCTATACAGCAAGACATACTTTAACCGTTCACTTAAATCAAAGCAGAAAAAAATAAAATCAAACAACTTCATGTATATATTGTTAACATAGGGGAAAATATGTACGGAAATATGGGAATTTATTAATTGTCTTTATTATTGTAGGTAAGCATTAAGTAAAATTACTACATTATTAATATAAATACGTTTAAATGAAGCTGCAAATTAAAACGCTCTTACAAAAATTACTGGACAAAACACAAAAAGCAGTTGACAGTCGTTTTTGTTGGTGTTGTGGTGTGTGTGTGTGTGTGTTTATTGTTTCTTGCCCAATTCATTACTGGTTTTGTTGATCTACTTTACAATAATAGCAAGTAGACAATTTCACTGTTATCATCCATTCCTGGAACCTCCCTATTTTGAGAACTTCATCTTCACTTTTGTTAATTAGAAGGACTAGCTAGATGTGCTTGTTTAGACGCCTCGCCTGGTAAGAACTACACCAAATAGATCTCTTTCGTTGCCAAGCGGAACATTTAATCATAACAAATAATAAATTGCTAATATGATATCAATTTGCCGTTAATTGAAAAAAAAAAAAAAAGACTACTGCAAATTGTCATGTTGTTTTACATATTGTGATTATGTTTTGGTCTAAGGTTGTTAAATCGTTAGGTTACGAACTGTTTGACATGGCTAAATAAGCAGTTACCCAGTAATTTTTTACACAAAAATAAACTCAATCGGCACGATACAAGATTTATATTATAGGTAAATAAGAAAAGGTCCTTATAAAAATTTCCACAGATATTTAAATTTTATCTACCTGTAGACAAAGGCAAACAAGGTAAAAGTAAATAGTTATACGAATACAGAAAAAAAAATGTAATTTTCATACAAAAGACCTAATTGCTCAAGAGTACACACATGTTAAAAATGCAATAAACAACAAAATGTCGTTAAAATCATACAAAACCTGTTGCTCAGTGGAGTGTAAAAATCTTCGTTAATCTTACTGCTACCTTATGAACCTATGAAGGCATTTTTCTTTTGAATAGTTACTGTTTGATACCTATGTTTGTGAATTTACAAAATGTTTTCTTTTTCTGTGGAATTTCTCTTTTCTTGCAATTTTACCATTAATATATATATATATGGACATTACAACAATATCTGTGCCGCTAAAGTTTACTCGACTTCCGTGCACCTGCCAATGTATTCAGCGGGACTAGCGTTCAATGTAAATTGGTGAATTAAGGCTGAAAAAACATTCAAGCTATATGTTATACCAAAGGCCCGTTCTGATACGATCTTGTTATATTTTGTTGTATTATTAACTAGACTAGTAAACTAGATGACGTTTAAAGCACGTAAAAACATATAAGGCCCACAATGCACTACCTCCATCCCACCATAGCCCTCTTCTCGTGCAAGCCATTGTCAAGCATCTCATGTTCCGCGTGCTCGATATAGTCAGCCAGAAACTTATCTGAAACATAGTCAGTAGGAAGCAATATAGATCTGACGCTTTGTTACTTAATCAGTTGAAACATAGTCGGTGGAAATCAGTATAGATCTGACGCTTTGATACTTAATCGGTTGAAACATAGTCAGTGGAAATCAGTGTAGATCTGACGCTTTGATACTTAATCGGTTGAAACATAGTCAGTGCAAATCAGTGTAGATCTGACGCTTTGATACTTAATCGGTTGAAACATAGTCAGTGGAAATCAGTATAGATCTGACGCTTTGATACTTAATCGGTTGAAACATAGTCGGTGGAAATCAGTAAAGATCTGACGCTTTGATACTTAATCGGTTGAAACATAGTCAGTGGAAAATCGGTGTAGATCTGACGCTTTGATATATAATGGGTTGAACCATAATTAGTGGGAGGCAAATATGTTCTGACGCTTTGATACTTAATTGGTTGAAACATATTAGGTGGGAAGCAATATAGACCTGACGTTTTAATCGGTTGAACCATAGTCAGCGGGAAGCAAAATAGATCTGACGCTTTGATACTTAATTGGATTGGTTGAAACATTATAAGTGGGAAGCAATATAGATCTGACGTTTTGATACTTAATCGGTTAAAACATTAGTGGGAAGCAATATAGATCTGACGCTTTGATACTTAATCGGTTGAAACATTATAAGTGGGAAGCAATATAGATCTGACGTTTTTATCGGTTGAATCATAGTCAGTGGAAATCAGTATAGATCTGACGCTTTGATATATAATGGGTTGAACCATAATCAGTGGGAGGCAATATAGTTCTGACGCTTTGATACTAAATGGGTTGAAACATAGTCGGTAGGAAGTTGTTTTTTTAACCAATTAAAACTGTTTTGTTATTTGTAGACAGAAGTCTACATAAACACATGGGTAAAATTACTAAAATATCATAGGATATATCATGGAGATTTTCAAGTAGTAGGTATTCAAGTTAAATACTTTATTTCGGTAAAATGATACTTTTTTAGTTTATCATTCCCGTTGAAAGAGGGCAGGTAGCACGTTGCTGCTGTTATAAGGGATGGGATGGGATTTGCCGGCATTTTTGCCGATACAGTGCAGCGACATTTCTATCATAACAGCACAGGAGCACTTATGAGGTCCCAAAGGACCTGAACCGGGCAGGTCCATTATACTGACACCGACGAGTCAGGCGTAATGATGCCATAAGCGTTAAGAGTAGAGCCACTACTACCAAATTTAAAGTCTTTGGTTTGACCCGGCCGGGGTTTGAACCCGCGACCTCTCGATCCGCAAGCCGACGCTCTATCAATTTAGCTAGCTGTTATTATGACTTAAAACGGTATTTTCTTCTAGTACTATTTACACGTAACATGCTGCGCGTTTGTTGTTATCCTAGGTGCGGATTTTATCCCCTCATAAAGCGGTTAAAATGTTCAATGCTTCAGCGTATTGGCTTTAAGCATAGTTCTCTAAAAGTTAAACGCATGTCAAATAGAATTCTGATGTACGAAGTTTGGGAAAACTAAATGCGTAAAATTGTATAAAATTGTTCTCTATTTTTTGAAGTCAATTCCATTAACATTAATGTTTCTATTCTTATCGAATATGCACTTACCATCTGTATAGCAAGAAGTAAATATCTGTATTGACATATAACCTGGATGCTGATATACGCGTTTAAGGTATTGTTCTTTTATAACTCATAGGTGACCACTTTCAACACTCGACTTGAAAATTACTTTTCCCAACTGATGCTTTAAGGACCCACACATCAATGATTACTTTATGTCGCTATTATCAGTAAATGTCGACTACCTGGCTTTCATAAAGCCTGCTTTTAAGGGAAGCCATAAAGATTGTAGGAAATGTCAAGGAGCACAGTTAGGAACAATAATTCCATGCTCAGACATCAATTTTTATCTCTCCATTATTACATTCTTCTTCTTTTGACTACAATATTCATCATCATTATCATAATTATCGGCAGCAGCAACAACAGCAAACTGGCAGCCTACCTATATGAGGATATCCTTGACTGGGAACCAGAGTCACGATGAGTGTAAATATCATCACAAAACTTGTTGTTCTAACCATCTGTAAAAGGACATATAAGACACAATAAAGCACAAGTTAATACAGCAAGATAAACATTAACAGTAGCAGCAGGTGATAAAAATGGACTTTACAATAACAACAAGATTGCGTATCCTTAACAACAAAAGTAATAAAAGATCCAATTTCAATAAAAGAAATAACAGTAACACTTATAAGAGAAGAGAGAACAGCACTAACAACAAAAGTAATAACAGGAACACTAACATCAGAGGTAATAACAACAATACTTACAACAGATGTAATAACAGCGACACTTACGACGGATGTAACAACAACGGATGTAATAACAGCGACACTTACAACGGATGTAATAACAACGGATGTAATAACAGCGACACTTACAACGGATGTAACAACAACGGATGTAATAACAGCAACACTTACAACGGATGTAATAACAACGGATGTAATAACAGCGACACTTACAACGGATGTAACAACAACGGATGTAATAACAGCAACACTTACAACGGATGTAATAACAACGGATGTAATAACAGCGACACTTACAACAGAAGTAATAACAGCCAAACTTACAACAGAAGTAGTAACAGCGACACTAACAACAGATTTAATAACCGCGACTCATACAACAGAATTAATAACAGCGACCCTAACAACAGAAGTAATGACAGCGACCCTTACAACAGAATAAATAACAGCAGCACAGGAACAACAGAGACATCAAAAGAAATAACATCACAAATACCAACAGCAATTTATAAGAGCACCGACAACAGCAGAAATTATACAAACTAAAAGTAACAACTACGATAAATACAGAAACAAAAACAAAACAACAACAACAACAATTACAGCATAAATAAAAGTATCAATATACAACAGTAGTAAAAGGTTATTAAATCAAATTCATATTCGATTGTCATAGCAACATCACTTGGACTTTTACATGCACTCTAATGACAGCTTGCGTGTTAACACGATACTGTCTTCACACTTTGGTAAAAAATCAAATAAAATTTATTTGGTAAAACCACTCTACATTCCCCATAAATATATATATATATAGACACTATATTGCGTGAGGCAATGATATCCTGATTGTTGAAAATACTATATATTTGTACTGGCTATCATTATTAGCTATAAATGAATTAGCTCTGGCTTCCTTTATAAGTATAAACATGTATAAACATATTCAGACTTTCACCACGGATAAACGTAGATAATCTTGTGCTATTACACAAGATGGACTAAAGCTATTCACAATTTCAACAGAAACGCAGCTTACTTGTTTAAAGGTTGGCTAATTAGATATTCATGTAAAACATAAAACAAAATACAAATATAAACACATCCAAAGTAGGAGGCGATTTTAATGTTAACTGTTCAGTATACTAGTATTCTAGAAAAAAATATTTGCTGAAAAGACAATAAGTTATTATTAGAAAGTTAATAAGCAGTTTTTCAGCTTCACTTTAATGCATGTATATTTTTGTACCACACGCCTTATATGTCGTTTCATGTAGCAGTAATAAAGGAAATATGCAGCCATTGTTTTTGTTCAATAATCGTATATTACACGAAGTTTATTTAAATGTACAATAGATTTAGCAAATATAAGTGTTATCATATAATATTTAATAAACACATTTCTGAGAACAGAAATGGTAAAAACAAAATAAATAATATTTTATATTACAATTAGATGATTAAATAATAAAATGCTAAATATGGCAATATTTAGATAGTGAGATTGAACAGAAAATGGCAAATTGTGTATATAATAATGACAAAACATATAAATAAGGTATCTGCAAATAAATGCCGATATAAACTACATTTGTAAAATTAATATTTAGATAGTCAGATTGAACAGAAAATGGCAAATTGTGCATATATAATGACAAAATATATAAAAAGGTATCTGCAAATAAATGCCGATGTAAACTATATTTGTAAAATTAGTTTAATTAATAAACACAACTGTAGATTTACCTTTCGCACAATTTTGATTCCAGATATTACGACAGCCACAAACCGACTAGTATTTTCTCAGATCCTTTCAAAGTTGGGTCTTTCAAATTCCAAGTCCTAGTGTTGTAATAATGCTGAAGACGATACTTCAACTTCTCCACAAACAATCGGAAAACAACGGTAGTTCCCGTCAACTATTACGTCAGCAATCGGAACTACTCGGGTAATTCCGTCCTCGGGACAATTATCCCTCGGATGTATCTGGTGGAATGACACTTAATGAAATCACGACGTTTTGTTCGCCGGAAGTCGGAAGAAGAATATGTCCTAAAATGCAGTTCGCACAAAACATGAACAATAGCATAGTTTGACCGCTGCATGTTTGATGCGGTGGGTAAATTAAACCTGGTGATTAATTTGAAATCGCCACAAATTGAAGCTTTACAGGCTTCATACTGTAGTGAGCTGTCATCCGAGCTGCCATCTTTGTTTTGACGACTGTCACAAAAGCAGTCCCATTTAGGGAAATGGCCGAGGTGATCCGACTAACCTACATACATCCGAGAGATGATTCGTAATTATCCGAGGTGTTTCGATGGTTACGGCAGTAGATGCGGTGTTCGGACTGACTTCACGGGTTTACGAGACTTACAAAACTAGAAACGAGGCAAGTACATACATGCGCGCGGCGTCTATTATGTAATCGTTCCAGGAAAAGCGTTATGGACGGCTCCATGTTGTTCTTTAAACAAATGAAATGCGACGCTTTATACATTGACATTTCTGTCATCATTTAAGTGTGATAAATATCATAATTAAATTGAATTTATATTTCAGTTAAAAAAACAACAACTTAGTAACATCCGCACCGGTCACTTGGAATAGTTCATGTACCATATGTATGATAAGTCTTAATTACATGTGCTACATCGATGATTTATATACAAAACAATGTGCTGGTCTGCCGTATGTATCCGGACCTTTGCCCTGGCGTCCAAATACAATCCCTTATGCCTAATCAGGTTTTAGCCATTAATTGTAATTTTTAATTGAATTCTGATTAACCAGTTTTCGACGTAAGAAAACAACAACATGTTAAATCAGTTCGTTCTATTTTTATGTTAAGTTGTATCGTTACAATATAGTTGTTGGATTGAAGCACTCTTTCACAGGATTAACCGCCCCTTGTTACTCTGTTCTTATATGGCAGCTAGAAACCGTCTCCTTCGTTTTGTAACAAAACATACGTTCTTGATTATTGTGCTTTTTATAATAATGCATATTACCGTTTATAGTTTACTTACAACCGTGATATCTAAAATAGTAAACATTTACGTATTCTGTATAACTGTATATCTTCTCTCTGTTACATTTGATGTGTTGTATACATAGACATTTACCAGTAATACATTTTAGTTTTAACGCTGTCTTTCGTTGTTTGTTTTTCGTTATTTTCTTATTTATTTATCTTTTTATTAGTGTAAGATTTTATTTACAATCGGGTTCGACATATAGAGGTCACAGGCAAGACCAACAGCTGTCATACTTGAGCCAATTAGTACAGCAAACTAATATGCTTTCCCCCGACAGTACCACACGTCTAATGAATAGAGGCTGTTATATCACACATCTTGAGACAGATTTTTTTGGATTGATAAATAGGGCTATTTTGATCAAATTTGTAGCGTAAACATAACAAACAAACAACAGGATTATGGCTATAAAATGATGAATACAGTATATCACTTGCTGCCAACTCTTTGTAATCTTGAATCTTTAAACAAACAACATATTTTGCTGTTGGGTCGATGGTTTCTTATTAGGCACAATGTACGACAGTTAAACAATACTTCGACGGCGATCTTTGATGCTTCGCATGCTTTTCTGTTTTTCTTGTATTTGTACTGGTTAAACGCTCTATTCCAATAATGTGAAAACACAGGCAAGCCCGTCTTTTTATAGGCCAGATATTGTGAAAAATTGCGAATGGCCACTGCCAAGCAATGCAAAACTGTCTGGAAATCACAATATCTTTGATGGTGTCAAACCATTGCTTCTTGCTTCGTACGTTTTTTGTTGTTGACAAGTTCTTTCAACAAAAATAAAATCAATCTCAAATTATTCTTCAAAAACAATTAATTTACTGGCGAACTGAACCAAACATAATAGTGATCATTAAGACATATAAAAACTAAATCAAACTTAAATGCAACCAGTAAAGTTCTATATTGCATCCAGTGTTGCAGGAGATTTGAGTCCCATTTAAACGGTCCGCGCTTCAGACGTGTTCTCTCTGTACCCGGATTTCACCCGAGCACACTTGTAATGGCGCCAGTGGCACCGCCCAGGCCCCTTCTGAATATACAGGATCATCGATGGATTGTTAAGGAGACTTCCTGACGAAAATGCTTCTTCTTCTCGTTCGGTCTCATTTGTTCGAAACTGTTTCATATGCTCTTTAACTGCACTGAAATATGTGACTTTAATCATTGGTCATTGTGGGTTTGTCCATGACACTTGATGTCGGATAATAAAACCTAGTTTGAGCAGCGAAAACAGTGGTGCATCCATTTGCACACGTACTAATAAATATTACAAGTTATTGCTTTATTGATATAAATGCTACACATTATTCGCTATAATGCTATGTCAATTTCGTTTTTCTTTCTTGCGAAATTGCCGTAATGCAAGTTCACAATTTGTGCTGTATTAACATTAAATAATCAAATATATGTCATGAAAACAATATCGGAAAAAGTCATTATATTTTGTCGCAATTTCCTATTTCTTAAATTTATTTACAAACTGTCACAGCTCAGTGAGATAGGGGCTTTAACTTAAGTTTATATATGCAGCATTTATCTCTAGGATACAATGTCGTTCTTTCCAGAAATAGGAGGCGATCGCTAGAGCGTCGGCTTCAGGCGCGGGTTCCAACCGAACGAGATGATAATTCCACCAAAAAAGACGTACTCAGCTTTTGAATTTTGTAAACACAAAGTGAGTATAGGATGCTCTTCCATTGCCAGCGCATGTGATCTAATTACTTCACCATTTTAGAAAATGCCTTCTCATTAATTGACACATTTGTTTTGCTATTTGTAATTATGAACTACTTCATCTAGTTAGAGGAAACAGAAGTTAAGGTGAAGTTTTTTTAACTTACTTATAGTAGTGTTTAATTGGTCTCATTCTCAATAAAAGTAAATGGATATAGAAAGCAAAATACTTTTATTATACTTGCATTACATGATCAAGTTATTCTAACAATAACCAAATGTTTGCGTAAAGAAACTTCGTTCATTCATTGAACACAGGAAGGTGTCTATGTTCTACCTTACTCATAATGAGCATTACCGGTTTTGACACAAACGGAAACGGATCTGCCATTGAAAGTCAATGTTCCGCTTCTTGATCTAAACAACCTAAGGCATTTAACCATTCGATCTTGGGAAAAGATAGGATCATGGAAAAACTAACAGAAGTGGCAAATTAGAGTTACTTATATTCACACACGGAATAGATTATTATGTAAGTTTATTTATATCTTTTCTATTTGTCTGGTTTGCACCATTTAAAGTTAAACACATTAAACATTGCATTAAGTTACGAGTTTTGTAGATATTTCTCTGGTAATCATAAAAACTATGCTTAATAATATTAACAACGATAACTGTTAATCATACGATGATATTTTAAGTTCAGCTAAAAATCTAAAAAAGGGGGAAAAAAAGCTCCCTTCACGCTTCAAGAGTGCTGTTTAATGTCAGCATCACTATTAACAGTCTTAAAGAACAAAAAGGAAAGCGCTCGCAATCATCTCACTCATCTGATTGTTTGGGGGGAAAAGAACAACCATTCTTAAACGGAATTTAAGCTTCTGACTTTAATTTAAGGACAAAAGGTATAGTGATCAAGAAGAAAGGCCGACTCTTTTTTCATAGTTCCCGCGCGAGTGTAGGTCATATCTCTCCGTATCGAGGCAGCGTCATACCTCGTCATAGGTCTAATCTCTCCACATCCAGGCTGCATCATACCTCGTCGTAGTTCCCCTCATGTGTAATGGTCTTATCTCTCCACATCCAGGCTGCGTTATACCTCGTCATAGTTCCCTGCGCGAGGATAGGTCATATCTCTCTTTTTATTTCCCGTCTAACGTTTTGTTGTTTTTATTTTAGAACTTGAACATCTGGTAATAACATTTATTATCTACTGCAATTGATGTGTCTAGCCTGTTTCGATGCCCTATAACTTCAGTACCTGCACTTATCACAGTTCACTACAGTACATTAAATAGGTTGAAATATTGTGGACAATGAACAATCTCAACTTTAGTGATCAAATTCAGACATCCGTTCAACCTTCATGAATTCTTGACCTTCAAATACGTGAATACGAAAACATGACAATGGTACCACCTCCGAAAAAAGACCTGCCTGAGGGAATGGAATTCTTAAAGGTGGCAGCATTTTGCGAGATCTTTTCAGGCAACAATAATTTATTTGGTTCTTTGATAGAAACAAATATGGTCCAAAGTTTCGGATACCACCTTTAAAGCGGTTTACAAATCAAGTTCGAGTAAGCACAGTAACCCTTAGTTTTAGCAGTATGGATTTCAATTTGAGTTAAAATATAACATCACATTTACGCACCAAAAGAGTTTAACTTGTTCCAATTGTTCAGTTTGTTGTTAAACTGGACCGACGAGACCGATTTGGGTGCTTCAAAGTTAGTGTGGAAGCCCACGGGGATTCGTTATGTTCTGTAAGAATTTGCGCATACGTTATTAAGGGAGATTAATGCAGTCAACGTATGAGTCGTCACATGGTTACACAATGTCTCCTAGACAGACTTTCAACGTCTATAATGTTCCGGCTCAGGTGTTGCTGCATTGCGAAACACCGCTTTGCTAGCCATACGTTCGTCATAACACTCGTGTGACTCTTTGTTAGAGCTAGATAGCTTATTTTGATACGAAGATATAGTCATTATTCGATTTGTTAGCTCCATTAGTGATATACATCAGGGGCGTGCCTTGGCGACCTTTAAGTATACGCAGTGCGGGGGGGGGGGGGGGGGGGGTGTTCAGGGGCATTCCCCCGCCCCAGGATTTTTTTCCGGATTGCAGAAGTATTTGTAGAATTTTGAAAAGGGTTAAAGAAAGAAATCTAATTTAAAAAATGAAACAGCTAACAACAAGTGCCAAACACACGTTATGTACCATTTTTATTTGCTTTTTGACGTTTTTATTTTTTCAATTTTTGGAAGCAACTGTACGCACGTGCGTAAGTGCGTAAGCCCAGGCACGCCCTTGCATTGTAACATGTCCTTAGATAAGTCAATATTGTTTGTAGCTCCCTTATTGAAGCGCAATGGGGCGGTATATATGTTTTCATCTCTTTATTGATCTTTTGTTCTGGATTGTGCATATCATTGAGAACTCACGTGACACCTTTTAAACGAGCATCAACAAGCAGATGAGGACTGTTCTACAAAAGCTAATATTCACGATTATAAATCATATTTGTTCTTATTCTCCACGTTGCAAGTATTATAAGGACTTCAAAAAGTTACATTTCCTATCGTACCTCATACTTTGCACCTGATGGCACAAGTCACGTTTGACGGTACACTTCACGTCTATACTTTATGACAGCATGCAAAGTTGAAACCAGTTTAATACTAAGAATACTAAAAAATTGATAAATACTAAAAGTTACCTGCTATCAAAAAGGAGACGGCATTAAACAACTATCACTCTATTTCAATATTTGAATATTCCAGCCCGCATCAACATCTCTCCCCCCAAAGATGGCGCAGTTCACTCCGACCACACAGGGCTACAAGAATGGCGGCGGTCCTTCACAACAGCAAAGCTCCTAGAACAGATATGTATGACAGACAATCTAGCTGATGTCTACTTTGTCTTCCCGAACCGTGGGGAACAGCAAGACTCACTTCCGGCTCACAAATTCATTCTAAGCATGCGAAGTCCTGTGTTTGAGTTAATGTTCTACGGACCCTGAGGCTGACCAGCAACGAGAAGTGATCCTCAGAGACATTCGCGCAACTACTTTTAGGATTCTGCTCAGGTTTGTTAGGAGCTGTTCAGAGCTTGACTTTCTGTTATCAGGGCAGATCCAGAAAGTTTTGATGGGATGTATGAATCAGGGCAGATCCAGGAAATTTTGGTGGAGGGTTTGAATCAAGATCCATTCAACTTTATCGCAGTTAATAATATATAAGATCTTGATTCAAACCCTCCACCAAAAAGTTGCCTGGATCTGCCCCGATTCATACATATATATATATATATATAGATATATATATATAATATATATATATATATAATATATATATATATATATATTATATATATATATATATATATATACGCACAGTAAGGGACCCTAACTTCGACCTAAGCAGTCATTAGATAAATTGTATTAATGTTTATCTCTGTATATATTAATAAGTAAATATCATATGTATGTTTGGTTTCATAACAGACAGGGATAGATCCAGGGATGGGGGATGCACCACCCCTCTCCCCTACCACCAGCCAGGTAAAAGAGGAGAGTTGTGAAAACACATGCATTGGTCAGGACAGATAATATTTTAGGTTTCATACGATGAATTTGTAGCATATTTTATGTCATATAAAAGAAACAGATTACTTAAAGAAAAAAAAGGGTTGATACAATTAGTTTAGAAAATATTTTATATATTTAAATGATTATTTTCGACGTAAATAAAAGAAAATACGATAGTTTATGAGTCATTCATGGATATTTCTATAACATGATTCTTCTATCTTTATCTTATTACTGTTGCATGTAAGCTAGAGCAATGCCAAAGCGTGACTGGTGATACAGACCAACCATTTAAAGGTGGTATCCAAAATTTACCTTTATCAAATTCATGCTTTGGGAAATAAGAGCACAATTTCTGCATAAGCCCAAATTTTAGTATACGTTAAAGCGTTTTGTTTTTGAACACCACCTACATTGTACAAAATGCAGTACAAATTGTGATAAAAACTCTCTAAAAGTTAAATCATTCCAAATCTATAAAAAAGCACGATAGTGATATCTGCTCAAAATAGATGTCGACGTCAGAGCAGAATACCGGGATGTCCATATAACGTAATCTCAAAAGTGAGTTGTCACGTGATTTTCCTAGTTGATAATAGCTATCTCTGCAGCGTGGCTCAGATAGGAAATACGTTTGCAATGAGGAATGGGGATTTATGTTTCACTGTTCACGCAGATCTAGGGCATCAATGAACAGCATTTTGCAAGATCTTGTCTGGTAAAAATTACTTATATGGTTATTTGAGGAAAAATGGTTTGGTCCAAACTTTCGGATACCACCTTTACGCAAGCCCTACTTTAACCCATCGTCAGTGCACAGTTAAGTAAAAGTGGTACTTCTTCAAACGTATAATGGCTCCTCTATGGATATTTTGTCTGTATTTTTATTCTGGAGTTGTTGATTAGGGGTATCATACTCAAACACATTAAAAGTACTTTTTCTTTCCAAAACTACGTATGTTTTTAAAATCATTAAAGCAAGACGTAATATTTAATTGTTTCAGTCGTCATTGAGTTGGTTACCAGTATATATGTAAGTATATTTTTGCTCGCTCACTCCGTTTGCAGGTATAGTGTACACCGACGCCGTTGAGTTTGATGGCAACTCCGTGTTGCACGTACTGTATGCGGCCAAGAAATTCCAGTTGCAGGGACTGGTAATAGAATGCGAGAAGTACTTACAGACAGCCATCGACGTAAACAACGTGTGCTCTATGTATAATCAGGCAATGTTCTACGAGATGGACATACTCCAGTCAAAATGTCTAGACTTTATCTGCATGAACGCCAATGACGTCTTCCTTACCGATGACTTCCTGCAGTTAACACCACAGTCCCTTTTGTCCATTACTTGGAGTGGGAGCTCTAGGTGTGGAGGAAGAGTTAGATGTTTTCAACGCAGCGCTCAAATGGGCAACCGCACATTGTGAAAAGAAAGGTTTCGAACCCACACCGCAAAATCAGCGAGCCTGGCTCAGTGATGCCCTTTTTAAGATTCGATTACCCATAATTCCTGTAGCTGATTTCACGCAAACAGTCGTTGAGTCAGGCGTGTTGAGCAAGGAAGAACAGGTTGAGTTGTACAAACACATGACAATGAGAAGGAATCCGGATCCAGATGAAGATCCCATAGAAAAAGTTGGAAGGTTTGACGCTAAACATCGACCAGGGAGTGTATTTGAACTGAACCTTCCGGTTTCGAAAAAGTCAAACATTAAAGCCGTGTTTGAGTGGTGCCACGCAAATTCTGTTAGTAGCTGATAAACCGTTAAGGCTGCGTAAAATTACATTGTTCTATAGTGAATCCCAATACACTCAAGACATATCAGTCACTGTTACAAACATGAAAGACAAGTCATTTGAGAAACCTAAAATAGAGTCCGTCGGGGAGCAAGGGCCAATAACTCTGGCGAAGGGCGTGTATTTAGAAGCGAACACCCAGTACAACATTGCTGTGACGTGTATGGTATATCGTGGTGACGTCAAAGCCCTAGAGATGACAGAAACCCACAGGGGTGTCCTGATCAACATAGCCAGCGTGTTCAACTCCATAGAGTCGCTTCATTTGTCACGCGTGCATTCCTCACAGACAGAGTAAATGTTGCAGGCTTTATATAGTATCGATTTAAACTCTGTTTTATGTCATTTACCGTGCCATAGAAACAATGTATTTCATATGTTAACGATACATTTCAAGTCGAAAAAGAGACTAGGTTAATCGAAATTACTGCATGCAAGACATTTATAAGCCGTTTTTTAAATAAGTGCAGTGAAAGTAAGAGTAAATTATGTGTCCACTAACAGTGTGGTCAGTGTTTTTGAAATGTTTCCATCTGAATACAATATATAATTTGCTTTTTCCGACTAAGCATGTCCGCTTAAGCTAAATAAACTTTTACGAACTAGATATATACTTTTATATCAAACTATGGGAGAGAAATATAACAGAAGTAAATGCCAAACTCGCAATTTAACTGATGTTTACTTTAATATATAAATAATTGATTGCACGGCTCTATAACCTACCAAGACTCCACATCCAGCAATCCACAACATGTTACCGAGGGATGCACGTATTCACAGGTATATCCGTTAACCAGTCCGCGCTATTGTTATATCACCATCTGTCGCCACATTCCTTGCGAAATCAAAGCTTGAATTTCTATAACAGTCTTACAACACGGTTTGTCACATGATCCTTTCATAGATTCTTTGGATAAGCGCATATACATTGAAATTAAACGTTTTTGAATGTACTCTAAGATAACGCTCCATACCAAGTCGCTCCATGGTTCTTTTCCCAACTATCAGTGTAAAATGTTTGTTTTTTTTGTTATGATGACTAGTTTTAAGAATTTCCAGTCGTGGATTGCCAAGAGGAATATTGGGTTGTGTATTGGGTTGACTCGACTGTGACACCGTAGATGTATCAGCTGTCTACCTGGGCTGATGCTGCAAAATCCGAATGTGTTGTTAGAGAGACCTGCCCTGAAAACATGGAGCATTTAAGGTGAGCTGTTACTTTTATATAAAGTCTGTTACAGGCTCTAAAATAAGTTGTTTTTACAGATTTTGGTTGCTTGAAAATTATTATTCAAACGTATGCATATATGGTGACTTTTTAGACAGTTTCATATGAATGTATTTCTAATTTGTTATGCAATATCGGGAATTAATTGATGTATCCATGTATCTCGAACGAGGCATAATTATGTTGCTTTCAGAGCTATGCAAGAAAAGATTATCCTTTTTGAAGTGTCTCGTGTTTACATTTGTAGAAATAGAAATTGCTGCTTTTTATCTTTTATACAAGAACAAGCTTTGCGTGTAGATCAGCCATGCTGTAATGGAAGTTTTAAAGTATGGCTATAATATTTTAAATTTTTATTTTTATTTTACTATTGATACCTTTAGAAAGCTAGCATGGAGCATTAGTGGACATACGGTGACCTTCATCAGACTGAGATCTTGATGGCTACCGAGAATAGCTTAAGTTAATTCCGTGTAGCCAATACCAAACAGTCTGCTGAAGATCCGCAGTGCATGTACGAAAGATCTAAGCCTTTTATATTATTTTGTAAATAAGCAGTTTAAATAAAAGTTCTAAGTATATCAACCATGTAACATCTGTCTTATGGTAAAATAATGGAATCATGGGGTGTCCCACCTGTCTACGTGTAAATTGTATCGATATTAAGTTTATAGACAAAATAAACACATTCCGGAGGTTATCCGAGACTCATTTTATAGAACTGAAATAACAGACATGCACTTTAAAAGTCCTTAGCATCAACATTGCAACGTTTTCTAATTTCTTTTGAAGATGATTTAATGCGGACTAGATATGAGCACGCATGTATCGATTTTCCCATTATGGTCAATTTCAATGCAGTATATGATGTACATTTAACACTGTACTACTGTCGAGAAAGAGTCCGAAAGGCGGGGGATTGACCCTCGAAACAGCCCTCATGACAGCAGCAGACAGAGCTTAGTGGAGATCCTTTGCCATCGTCTCAAGCATTAGACTTGCGCAATGAGTGAAGTGAGTGAGTGACGCGCATAAAAGCTGTGAGAACGTTTTCGTCTCTTAGCCTACGCACGAATTGATCCGACATAGATAATACTTAATAGGTGTAGATCCCGCTCGGCTAGCTGCAGCTAGGAGTTATTCGATCATAATCTTAACTGTTTGCTTACAGAGTGTCTTGTCATATGTACGGTTACTTAAATGCATGTACTTAGCAGATTATTTAAAAAAATCATTAGTAATAAACATAGCATGTTAAAGGTGGTATTCAACAATTTGCCTAATATCAAAAACGTATAACAATATCTCACCCCTGTTTGGTAGAATTTTGGCATGTACTCTTCATGAAGTCATACTATCGTGTAAGTAAAGACGATTCTGACATAACCTCATTTATTAGACAACAAATTGTGAAATAAACTGCTCTAAATGTCCTTTCTTTCCAAATCTTACGACTATAAGCGCGATGGGGATATCTGCTTAAAATAGATATCGAGCGGATTTCCTGGATGATAATATAATTGTAATATCTAAATTATGTAGTCACGTGGTTTTCTTAGTTTAAAAATAGCTAACTTTGAAGCGTAGCTCAGATAGACAATAAATACATATTTGTGATTACGAGTAATGCGTTGTGCTTCATTTTCCCTTTGATGTGGGTCTTCAAAGAATATTATTTCTCGGGGCCTTTCCGGGTAACAACACTTCATTTGATTAATTGAAAACAAATCCAAACTGTCGGATACCTCACTTAAGGTGTAACTTTGATATAGTATATAGTTTGTACTCGGTACATTTCAATTATATTGTCATATAACCCTCAAGCTATAGTCGAACAAATTTAACAAATCCAATACATTTACATCTACAGCTTTCTGTCATCCGTCCTGCCTGTAGTTATCGCCATATTGGTAGGACTTGGGCTGCAACTGGGATACCACGTGACTTATGTGAGACTGTCTAACTCTAAGGGAGTCCAAGAAACACTGACACAGTACGGCCAGCGGCTTGTGGATTTGGAACAGACACGTAGTGCTAATGATAAAGTCGGGGCGTTGGAGGAAAGTATTCAAGATTTAGACTTGAAAATTATGGCTCTTCGACAAGAAATCGGAGAAAAACTCACAGAAAGTTATTTTAGTGGGAGCGATGTCGGTGCAACAAAACGCGATGACAGCCCTAAATCAGGGAAGGTGTACTTGCAAAATCGGAAAGGTCCGTATGATCAATTTATTATAACTGTGTCACAAAGGGGTCCAACTCTCTTTGCAGTCTAACTTACTTTGGTGTCCAACTAAATTGTCAAACACAAATAGATATTGCATAATTTTAATATCAAAATAGAATCTAAACAAGAAAAACTTCCTTCACTGTACTGGATTCCTAAGCTTCACAAAACACCATACAAGTCACGATTTATAGCTAATGCCAGCTCTAGCACCACCACTCACATATCTAAACTACTTACGTCTTGCCTTACAGCCGTTCGCAATCACGTAGTTAAATATTGTAAAAAAAGTGTATGAAAATTCAGGAATTAACATTTTTGGTCTATAAAAAATTCTTCAGTAGTCTTAGACAAGTTTTGTACTTAAACTTTCACTGCTCTGCAGTTAATACTTACGATTTCTCTACGCTGTACACTTCTTTACCTCATGATTTAATTAAGACCAAATTGATTGCTCTTATTGAGAAAACATTTGCTCGAGAGCAACGTCAATATATTGCATGTCATGAAAGTAATGCATTTTTACCAACACTTTCTTAGAAAAGTTTACTATGTGGACTTGCTCGGATGTTTGTGAAGTTCTACGTTTCCTATTAGACATTTTATTTACATAAAATGCGGTGACACTTTATTTAGACAAGTAATTGGTATTCCTATGGGAACCAACTGTGCACCATTGATTGCAGATTTGTTTTTATACTGCTTTGAACGTGATTTCATGTTAACTTTATCCCCTTCTAACCAAAGCCACATTATAAAGGCTTTCAATTTAACGTCACGCTATTTTGACGATATTCTTACTATAGATAATCCTTTCTTTTCTCAAATGATCCATCTGATTTACCCTCCAGAACTTACCCTTAATAAAGCAAATAACTGACATTTAAATGCAGCATTTCTAGGCAGTGAGATCGCTATTTCGAATGACAACGTCTCTACTAAAATCTATGACAAGAGAGATGATTTCAACTTTAGTATTGTGAATTATCCATACCTTGACGGTGATTCACCTCGTGCTACCTCTTATGGTATTTACATATCACAACTTACAAGGTTTGCACGAGTTTGTACTAAAGTAGAATATTTCAATGCTAGAAACCTGTTTATTTCTTCTAAACTGTTACAGCAAGGCTTTCGTTTTCATAAATTAAGAAAGGCGTTTTCAAAATTCTTTCACCGCAATGGTTTTATTGCTTCTAAATATAAAAGCAGTATGAAAACACTGATGCAGAAAGGCATAAGCCATCCTGTATTTTATGGAAATGTTTTATACAAGTTAAAGAAAATTAAGGGTCTCAAAAACTTTTCTGACCACTTTACAAAACTTATCAGAAAATGTATTGCAGACGGTTACAACCCGGGAATCCTTCATTGTACTGCATTGCTTGCAATTTACCCTTTTACAGTCAAGAACTTGCATTGCTTTTAAATTACCCGATGACCGGACAGGTCGTTGAGACTATATGAAAACAGTGACTTAAAGCCATAATAGGACAGTTACTGTTGGAATTCTTGTCTCTTCATCTCTCCAGTCGTGCCCTTATATAGGTGAGCCAACTTGAGCAGTCTCCATACCCTTTACGTGAGATTGCACAGTAGGTATAACATCGGGATTTTTAGTACCTTTCTTACATATAATATGCCAACTGCGGATAAATCCTCGGCTTTTCATGAACTGTTTTTTTTTTTAACTTATTAGCTGTAAACAATATTACGTTTATTTTGTTGGTAGGTTGTTTTCAAAATTTCGATGTTTTCTTTCGTATTTTTTTACATTTCACTTTTGACACTTTTGTAACATGATGTCATGGCATTATATGCCATATTTAAATTGATCTTGTTATATATCAGCGCTTGGGATGTTTTATTTGTTTTATAATATATCAGCGCATGGGCTGTTTTATTTGTTCCTATAATATCTTATAATATATCAGCGCTTGGGCTGTTTTATTTTAAACTGATCTCTCGTTTAGGGCTTTTGTTTTTACGTTGCCGAGGCTTTTATCTACTGTACATACTGTACATATGTGTTTATTTTATTACTGTTATTATGTATGTATATAATTTCATTGTATCTGTTTTAACTCCCGATTCAGGTGCTTACTGTAACTTGTTTCTCTTTGACGGGATGTTGTTATTTACACTGTTTGTTTGCTAGAAAAACCTTCAGGAAGTGCGAGGTTGGAGCGCTCCACAAACCAGGTTTAAGCACCCCAGTTGGCCCTTTTGCCGATTGACCTTTCCAAGGCGGTAACTGATGGTTTTTCTTTAAGTGTGTTATGTCTCGTCTCTGTGTTTTGGTCACATTTGCATTTACCTTGTTTGCCTTTGTCTACTGGTAGATAAAATTTAAATATCTGTGAAAATTTTGATAGGACCTTTTCTTATTTACCTATCTCTTTGTGGTCCAATTTTCTTCGGGGTTCTACTCTCTTTAGGGTCCAACTTACTTTGGGTCCAACTCACTTCGGGGTTCAACTACTATTTGGAGTCCAACTAACTTTGGGGTCCAACTCACTTCAGGATCCAACTCTCTTTGGAGTCCAATTCACTTTGGAGATCAACTTAATTTGGGTTGAACTCTATTTGGAGTCAAACTCACTTCAGGGTTCAACTCACTTCGAGGTCCAGCTTACTGTGGGGTCCAACCCTCTTAGCGGTCCAACTCACTTTGTGGTACAACACACTTTGGGGTACAACTCTTCTTAGGGTCTTACTAACTGCAGAGACAAGCTAACTTTTGGTCCAGTTGTCTTTGGGGTCCAACTCGCATTGTGGTCCAACTCATTTTGGGCTCAAACTCACTTTGGTGGTATAAACGCACCTCGGGGTCCAACCCACTGCAGGGGTCCAACTCACTTCGGGGTCCAATTGTCTTTTGGGTCCAACTCGCGTTGTCGTTCAACTCACTTTGGGGTACAGCTTACTTTGGGATCCGACTCTCTTTGGGATCCGAGCCAAAGGCGCCTTCGAGCCCAAAGTATGTTCCCAAATTGCGTGTATATACTGTTTATGTAGGTCTGTAAACACCACCAGACACATAACCTATCCATTCAACACTAAGCAGTTATCAGCAGATACATTCTGGACTCAATGGTTAAACAGGTCTACAAAACTCATCCTGCAAGTTAGCTCATTCAGCCACGACATCAATTTAATGAAGAGAAAATATATATGGTGACTTGCTTTGACTACAAACCGTCATGCAGAATTGCCTGAAAATCACATTCACCAACCATTGCCAATGTTTAGAATAAGAAATAGAAACTCCAATTTGCTTCCTTAAAAGTAAGATATGAATTTTTGGTAAGGCGCCATGAAACGTTGTGATAACAATCATGTGCATACCCTAGGTACAAGGCACAAGTGAAATGTTAAATATATTTAACACTTTGACAAAAACAATGGCACATAGAACTTTAACACATGCAATTAGTATTATGTATAATTCATGACGACACATTATTTTTTCCAGCCGAATTAATGTATATCGGTCTAGTGGTTGTGGTGGTCATCCAACTGGTATTGGCCATCTGTGTGGTGATCACGTGTCTCCTGGTCAAGCAACTGCGGGCAGTCAGGCCGCACACCCGCGAACAGACGGACAAACAAGACAACCAGCTGGAAGTGAAATGTAAGAATAGCGAAAAACACAATGATCAGACGTCAAAGAGCAGAACGCATATGACGTCATCGGGAGCAGATAAATCATCAATCCATTCAAGCAACTCAGGAGAACCTACTTTGCCGAATCGCGAACTTGCAGGTTAAGTTTCGTTTGTTTTGAAACATCTGATGCCACAGAACGTTATATCTTTTGTCAGTCAGTCTTAAGAAGTCTGTGAAAAATAGAAATGAAAACTTTTCCTGCCGACGATTTGTTGATCAAATGAAAACTGGAATAACCTATATTAATATGGGCTATATGTTTCTGACAAATCAACACGATGACAGGTATCATTGCATGAAAAAGTTCGAATTCCCACTTCCATATATTGATTCGGATAAATGTAAGATATTGACTAGTCAGCTCGCACATTGCTTAGTGTATATGCATTTTATATATTTAAGAATCAGTTACACTATGGACGGGACTTTATTTGTTCTTTTCGAAATATATTATGTAAATTGCATAACGTTTTATTAAACAAGTGTCCTTTAAAACCTCATTTTTGTCAGTGTAACTTTAATCTGTCTATCACCGTTGGAAGTTATACCACCATACGAATGTATATTGTTTTAGAAACTTTTTTTTCCGCTTTATTTGTTCATTTGATCTTTCATTTACAATACATTCCAGTTTTGTACGTTAATAGTATCATCATTGAACTAACATTCCTTTGTAATGTGAATATTTGTGTTGTTGTTTTATCTTACCCATCTTGTTTAGTTATATGTTCCGTTTGTTGAACGAGGGTCAACTATAAGTGTAAATTGTAGAAAATATATTTATAACATTACACATCTTGGTTTTTCGTTCCTTTATGTTTAAGGCATATGAAGGCATATAAACTACTTGAATTTATTAGTCTGTATTTCCAAACTTATGGTTACGGGGTATTTATTTACAAGACCATACTAGTATGCTTAATGCTTTATTGCTATATATGGTTATTGCATGTGTCAGAGTGTGTAAACGTGTGTCGAGAAACACAGTATGTACGTTAAGGGTCTGGGCCGGTTGTCTTGTACCGGGTCTAGGGCTCTATGTAGGCCGACAGTGAGAAGTCAGCACATGTTGGGTCGCTAATGAAGTCGTAAGTAACTCCCACACTCTTGGACCGTGTGCTGGTCTGCATCAAGGTTGACGTGTAGTCACAGTCTGAGTAGGGGATACCACCTGCTGTAAAATCATCAGCATCAGCATCATCATTACTACCATAACCATCATCATCATCATTATAATCATAATCTTGAATCATCATCATCATCATCATCATCATCATCACCACCACCATCACACTCATCATCATCATCATAATCATCACCACTCATAATCATTATTATCATCACCACCGATCATCATCATTACCCACCACCATCACAACCACCGCCACAACCAGGTTCACAATAATTGGGAATAAAGTTGCGCCCAAGTAGTTATATGTACGGAAACAACAAAAAACCTGCCTTAAATAAAACGTTTTACAATTTGGCCGATTTCTTGATAACATACAGATCACTATATGATAATAATGGTTCGCGCATTATTACTTTAAACTGACGCCTACTTACCAGGACTCGTTCTCGGGTTATCGCACAAGAATCCAATATAGTCCCCGGCTTGGACGTTCAATCCGGAAGGCAGGAGGAACGTATCGGCCCGATCTGCCGTTGTACCAGGAAGGTAGGCCTGGGCAACCAGCTTGAATTGGCTGTAAAACAAGACATAAACATAGAGGTATAAGTAAGTAAATAAACAGACTTGTCTTGTTTATTAGTTGTATATACAAAATTGTATTGCTGTATTACCTTTCATAAGTAGCACGTTCATTTATTTATTTGGGTTTTACGGCACACCGACACTTAATAGGTCATACGACGTTCAACGAAAATTGAATGCCATGTAAAACATAGAACCTTAAAAGAAACTATGTTCGATGTCTTAGAAAAAAATCAGAATAGAGCAACTACACACAAGAAACAAGTTCTTGTAAATATCTGTTTATCTTATTTAACGTTTTAGTTTTTCTTACTAGGAAAAGCCTACGTAATTAAGTATTCTAGCATTGATTTACGCTTCAGCATAAAGTGAATAGAGTACACCGCCAGTAACACCACTACCACCTCAACCACAACCACCACTACTACAAACAGTTACTTTTACATCAATAAATATGGCCTCATGACATCTGCAACGCTGAGAGGTATTATTAGCAGTAAACTAATGTTTGTATGCTATACTGACCTGGCAGAGGCGGTCGGTCGATAGACCTGTAGGTACAGGAGGTTAGTGTATTTGGTGTAGTATCGGAACTTTACCAATCGACCGGTGGTTCGGATCCGGAACTTGTCACTGAGGGAGAAATAAGACCGACGGTTGTTCAGCAATACCGCTCGGTCAATAATGTCAATGTCACTGGTCCAAGCAGCCACGGCAGACTCATCTAGAAACAAGACGTTGATTAAGTGTCAAAAATCAAACAAGAAATAGGTTCTTATTTCTATTGGGTTAATATGCAATGTGTGGTAAATAATCTTGCCCATCTCGCCCCACAACATCTCAGACAACATCTCGTGTTTGGTTAGGGGTTCAGACCCAGATTGTTAACCGAAATTAACGGAAAGTGATGCAGAGTTTCGCTGTGATTTGATTACATTTGCTTCTTTACCTGCGCAGACTTTGCTGGATCCCGTGAATGTGCCGTCTGGTAGACAGGCCCGGACTAGGTGACCCGCGCTCAACACCTGCTCGGCGGGGCAGGTCTCCGTCCTATAGCTTCCAACCGGAATACCGTCACACGTCGTACCTGGAAAATATTACGTCAAGACATTAAATTCTGAGTGTCCATTGACATGAAAAGTATAATTCTGGAATCTATCTATTTTGCCATTATTAGGATTGTGTCTCCTTAATTAAAAATTCAAATTTATCTTTGGTTACATAGCACTCTCAATGTCGAATCTTCGTGTGTTTGGTTGCAAGTTTTGGTTGTAGAATACAATATTTAAGTTATTTGGACATTTTTATTCAGACTTACTCGGGGGCGCACTGGGGTTCGAGTCGGAGCACTTGCCACATGTCCTTGGGCACCGTGACCTGGCGAAGGAGTCGTGGTCCATGACAGGCGGTTGGGGTTTGGGTCAGCAGGGCTTCGCAGTCAGAGTCCTGGTCCACACAGCTTAACCGGGCTAAGTGAGACGAGTGTACATACAACTGAGCAAAGCGCGGAATATTAGCAGCTCTAAGTGGTAAGGATCGCTGAATATTTCAGCACATCAAGAGCGTGGGTTCACATCTCAGTAGGCACACTATCTTGTGAGGAGGTATTTGAGCTGATCAGCAGTGCGCCGGTGGCTGCTCTTGGACACAAGTCTCCTGTCTTCAATTATAAATAACAGCTGGTCGTCATTATGACGTTTGTGGCAGAGTCGGAGATGTATTCAAATGAAAACGAGACAGCGTTTTAATGCGACTCGATTGAAACTTTGCAGAAAACAGTAAAGATCCTGATCCAAGTGAACTATTTTCGACAGAAGATGTTATATTTTACATTGGGTCATAGGTATGTCTATCTTTGAACTTACCACTGGGTGTGTACTGGCAGAAGGTGGACGCCTTGAAGTACCATCCACAGTTGCCGGTCGCCGTGCTGCCGTCTATTTTCAGTCTCTGACAATCGCTCGATCCTGAGCAGGGTTTCAATAGGAGACAATCGTAACAGTGGAGTCATAAGAAACATACACATTATTTAGTAAAATCTACAAATTACGCTTATGTATAAAGAAGCCAAACGGTCAACAATACAAACTATCAACATACTTATAAATTTCGATTTGTCTCTGATACAATATAAAATCAATAAACTGATTTAAATTTGATTGAAGCTTGATTTAATTTGTAACGAAAACACACCAAAACAAATAAGCAACTTTCAGACAATATCATATATTAGTTGGCAAGAGCTATCTGGATGACTAAATAACTGCAAAATAAACTAACTGCTTACCTGGTTCCTGTTTTACCCAAACATCGTCTATTTGGGTTCCGTAACTGTAAATGACATGTATATCTACACGTGAGTATGGTGGCGTACATGGCATTGTGTTCATGACAAAGAAAGTTATGTTAGTTTCTGCCATTTACACGCTGTGTGTGTATATGTTTTGTGCGAAACGTCTGACTGTTCATGGGTTAACATTGTAAACATGACTTTCTTATATTCTTTTAATACGCGGACTAATATAGAACGGCGTTACTTTTGTTGAAAAAGGTCAGTCTACTTCAGGTTTCCTAAGTGCTTGTTGGTTTGTTATGTTGACAACGTGTGTAAGAAGAGGAAAGTCATTGCATCGTGTTATCATGGTTTGAGCCGTTAAATTATTACTATTTGTCTGAAACGTACGAACGATATTAACCGGACCTGGTAGAGCAATCAGTAGAGCGTCGGCTCCAGGTACGGGAGGTCCCGGGTTCGCTCCCGGGCCGCGACATACCAAAGTCGTTAAAAATGGTAGTGGTATAGCTCCCTTGCTAACGCTCAAGCAAATATAAGGGTATTTCCACGACTGGTTAACCCGGTGTCAGGATAATGTGACTGGGTGTGGTATCATGCCAGGTGTTCACGGCATGCTATACACAGTGAAGGCATGCACTATATCTGCTTTAAGTGGACACCGTCTCCAGATTACTGAAATACTATTGGTGGGACGATAAACCCAATAAAAAAACAACAACAAATAAATGATATTAAAATGCTTACACGGTCTTCGTCATTATTGCAAGAAGTGCGTTCTTTACGTCATTTCCGGTTGTTGGGTCGTTAATGTCGGGCAGATGACCACCCGATCCTGTGCACAGAGACAGGCCAGACTCACCCTTAACAAAACTGTCTACGAACTTGAAACAGTGATTCCCGAAACCAAAGAATCCGTCTGGACACGCTGTGGACAGAAACATAGAAAGGTTAAGAGGCATTTAAACGATGGATGATTTTTGTCGACATATGTCGGTATCTTCCTAAACATTTCAGTATTATTTAATTTACCAAATATGCTAAAGACAACATACTCGCCTACAATTAATACATTTTCTTTTTGTGCATATAGATAGTGATAGAATGAGCTTATATATACATTGAACACAGAATGTATCCTTTTTACAAAGTCTAGTCACAGAGGTGTAATAAGCGGTCAGGAAACTCGGCATATATCGAGAAATTGAACAACTACAAATATTATGGCGACAAAAGGAGTCGTGAATTTCACAAACGACAAAAGTATAAGTCTGTATTTTGTTTTTCTTGCCTTCACACAAAGCATATGTTTACACTGAAAACATAAAGGCAATGAGCAAAATAAAAATGTCTAATAGTTTGATTTATATTAAAACTTGAGAAATGGCCTTTACTCATAGCAACTTCTGTGAAGTCAATAATAAATGCTATATTTTGTTTGAATCGTCGTTAATATCTGCTTAGAAGTATAGTCTTTGTTTTCTGAACTACTAGTAACATACTATTTATAATTGGTCAGTTGATTGCTTTTGCATGAGCAATTTACTGCTTTTTGTTCATATACAACATATATACTGCATTCATTATACAACTTTACAATGTACTTAAAATGTACCTGTTAATGTTATTACAGCAACCCGCATCATTTCAGATATTTGTAACCAGTGTTTATATTTTTCCGATATTGTACAGCTCCGTGGAAAATAATAATGGCATTAAAGTGTTTACTTTCATACAAAAAGTATTTACAATGACGATTTTATACAAGAGTCACGAACAATCTTTGGGATCAACAGTTTAAAAGTTCTATTTCCGATTAAACTGTCTCGTAATAAACAAAAACCGGAACTATGAACCTTATTGTTTGTGGGCATCTTTTATACTCAAACATACATTTGAATACACGTATGGCCCAACTTGGACTCAAAATCAAGACTTATTTAAACTGTTAAGAACCTCCGCAGACGAAGTGTATCTCCGGTACCCACGTCCCGCTACTGGAACATGTTTGTGTCAGAGCCTCGGTAGATGCTGTGTTGCACGTGAATGTCACGCGGTCACCAAGATTATAGGACGACTTCCCACCCGTCATGGTCGCATGGGCAACGGTTGATGGTTGGTCGCAGGCTGAAAGTTGTGAACGCGATTTATAGCACATTATAAATCAAATGCACGTGGTTCCTGTGAACCAATTTGCAGTAAACGTGGTTTGCCGAGGAACGCAAAACAGTTAATGAAAGTTGCTTTCATTATTAAGTCAGTAATATCGAAGAATGCGCACCTACTAACACACATTGGAAACCAGTTACATTTATTTATTATGGATTGTAAGATAGAAGTGGAAGACGCGTTTAAACTTAAAACACGTTTATATGGACTAATTTTTGATATATGGTAGTTATAACCGTATGAATTGACCTTACCAAATCAAAGCCTTCTTGACTTTCTTGTCTTTAACATACGTGTCATGAAATAAACAATAATTATAAAAATGAATCGCACACTAACACTTAATTTAACATTGACTGAATCAAATCTTGTCAACGTACTTGCGGTGGAGTGTGAGGGACATCGGTTGCAAGTCTTTGCGCATCGGAGACCGTCGTCATCTGGGTCCGTTGTACAGAAGTCTCCGGCAGTGGAACAGTCGTTATACACGTCCCGACAGTCGTCTAGAACGCAGAATGGTATATTTAAACCTTTATATCATAAAGTTGATTGAACTAATATATTATTGTCTGCTGTAACTGCATTTCAAACAAAGTCGAAATATGACCATGACACGTATGTTGCACGTGTTAATCATGATTAAACTTCACGTGTTTTAGATGTACATATGTATTACTTGTCTATCGATGAGATATCTTTTACTTTATATCATGTTTATCACAAATGAACATTGTGCTGACATTGTAGATATAAATGTTGCATTTCGCTGTCACGGCTTGATTTTAAACCGACGTCCCGTGATTATGATCGTGGTCAGGCAGATCTAAGGTAATTTTATTTTGTTATAAATTTTTTGTCTTATGAATAAAACAATTAAGAACTATGAAAACGCACTTCTTGATTTTTATTCGTTTTCTCAAGATAAACAATCTCCTAACTGCAGTATGCTTAGAGCTCCAAATCTGAAGATAAAATCAGATTTCGTCCTACAATAAATCTTAGTATTATTTATTAAACCATGTAATGTGGATACTAAGTTCAATTATCATACTCCGATGAACAGCACGTTGTTTATTTATTATGTTTTACTCCAAGTCTCTAGACTTGTGACCACTCTTGAGAACTGACTTCAATTCGAAATCCGTAAACACAGGAAGTATATCACATACCTAGATCGCAGACGTCGCAATAGTCGCTGAGACACGACTTGGCAATGTAACACCAGGGGCGAGAACCCAAGCCAGGATTGCGGCAGTAGTTTTCTCTTAAGTTCGACAAATCGTCTCTAAAAGACACATATTTAAACAATAAGGATGTAAGAGTTGTTCCGCTTTGGTAGCGACTGTCAACTGCAATTTATGGTGTTACAAATAGTGGCATGAAACACATTAACAAACCTTTAAATGTTGGCACCGAAAACAGTGTAAACATATACTAAAGAAAAATGTGCTATCAACCGGTTTATTTGTAACTTATATAATGAATTTACCAAATGCCTTTAATTTTGATATTTAATTCCGGCAACTAGTTGTTGACTCGGATCGATGCAAAATGACAATGTCATTAAATAGTTGTCATTAATCGATATTGAGTTAATAATCTTCGACTCGGATCGATGCAAAATGACGGTGTCATTAAATATTTGTCATTTATCGATATTGAGTTAATTATCTTGCACTAGTAAACATGATGTTAAATAGGATCATTGCTTGACAAACTCAATCGAAGCAGCCACGGTGCTGTCTCCACTAAGATAGTATGTCATGAATACCCGGTAAAGTATCACACTCATTCACTTAATACAGACTCGGGCCCACTAATCATAGAAAGCAGGCCGTAATTAAGGTTAGCACGAAGACTTTAATACCTTAGCCTAGGATTTAAACAGGAACTTTAAGTAAGAATCTCATTTTAGTATAAGAAACTATCTTCACTAACCCGCTGATAGAGTGGAAGGGGTGGTTGTTACAATGGGTTACTTGGTCCCAGGGCACACACTCAATATAGTTGCGGGTGAAGTTCCGGGTCCCGCTGTAGCTCCCATCCCTGGCCTTGTTGGTATAGCAGTAGTCTAAACATCAGTAAAATATAAGCATTTTCGTAACAGTCACTACAATTGTTACAAGATGACAAAAAATACACTTTACTTAGCATCCCACCACCAGCACAACGCCCAAGACTTCTCCAGCAAACCATGTCCATTGTTTATAAAGCACTGATGGTTTCACATTTACTGGGTTCATACAATTACTGAAATCTTGAATAAGTGATATCTAATATATTACCACACCTGCAATCACTCAGTATCTATATTTTTTTATATACAAAAACCAATATTACAAATATCAATACTTAAGTTGATCCCATATATTTGAGCTAACTGCAAGATTAAGCATAATATATATGTAAAGATGTGGATTAAAGTGACAGTCAAAACGCCGCGAGATATGCATTTTTGTGAATCTTTGCACGTTTGTATGATAATGTACTTAGAACAAACGTCGCTTAGATTACCTGTAGATTGCACTAACGTCACGGTTGCTGTGAATCCTGTCGCTGCCTCTTCAGGTCCACTGTGGAGGTAGAGGGCCATGTTGTTGAACTCTGAGATGAACGTCCGCTCCAGGCGGGATCCACAAAAACTGGAAATATTCATGCGAACACAGTGTTGACAGTGAAGACTAATTTGACAACTAAAATAAATGAAAACGAACACGAATGAAAGGTACAAGCAAAGAAGTTCAGTTAGACTAGCAATCTTGTTACATTTTTTACTTTGTTTTGTAAAACAGTATTTTAGCAGTTAAACAGCAGGGTGGCCAATTAGACGGTAGCGTATGACTAAAGAAGCATGGCATTGTACTTACTGTTCGCCCGGGTTGCCAATCAGATGGTAGCGTATAACTAAAGAAGCATGTCATTGTACTTACTGTTCGCCTGGGTTGCCAATCAGATGGTAGCATATGACTAAAGAAGCATGGCATTGTACTTACTGTTCGCCCGGGTTGCCAATCAGATGGTAGCGTATAACTAAAGAAGCATGTCATTGTACTTACTGTTCGCCTGGGTTGCCAATCAGATGGTAGCATATGACCTAAAGAAGCATGGCATTGTACTTATTGTTCGCCCGGGTTGCCAATCAGATGGTAGCATATGACTAAAGAAGCATGGCATTGTACTTACTGTTCGCCCAGGGTTGCCAATCAGATGGTAGCGTATAACTAAAGAAGCATGTCATTGTACTCACTGTTCGCTCGGGTTGCCAATTTGACGGTAGCGTTTGACTAAAGAAGCATGGCATTGTACTCACTGTTCGTCCGGGTTGCCAATCAGACTGTAGCGTATAACTAAAGAAGCATGTCATTGTACTCACTGTTCGCCCGGGTTGCCAATTTGACGGTAGCGTATGACTAAAGAAGCATGGCATTGTACTTACTGTTCGCCTGGGTTGCCAATCAGATTGTAGCATATGACTAAAGAAGCATGGCATTGTACTTACTGTTCGCCCGGGTTGCCAATCAGATGGTAGCGTATAACTAAAGAGTAAAGAAGCATGTCATTGTACTCACTGTTCGCTCGGGTTGCCAATTAGACGGTAGCGTATGACTAAAGAAGCATGCCATTGTACTCACTGTTCGCTCGGGTTGCCAATCAGATGGTAGCGTATGACTAAAGAAGCATGCCATTGTACTAATGTACTTACTGTTCGCCCGGGTTGCCAATCAGATGGTAGCGTATGACTAAAGAAGCATGCCATTGTACTTACTGTTCGCCCGGGTTGTCAATCAGATGGTAGCGGATGACTAAAGAAGCATGGCATTGTACTTACTGTTCGCCCGGGTTGCCAATCAGATGGTAGCGGATGACTAAAGAAGCATGCCATCGTACTTACTGTTCGGCGGGTTGACCAATCAGATGATAGCTTATAACTAAGGAAGCATGCCATTGTACTTACTGTTCGCCTGGCTTGCCAATCAGATGGTAGCGTATGACTAAAGAAGCATGCCATCGTACTTACTGTTCGGCGGGGTGAGCAATCAGATGATAGCGTATGACTAAAGAAGCATGCCATTGTACTTACTGTTCGGCGGGTTGACCAATCAGATGATAGCGTATGACTAAAGAAGCATGCCATTGTACTCACTGTTCGCCCGGGTTACCAATCAGATGGTAGCGGACCTCTAAAGAGTCTTGACATTCAGTTCCTGTCCCGGCGGTCACATCAAAATGTGAGAAACTTAGCTTGATCTGACTTCCTGCAGGACTCTAAGACACAACAAACATACACGAGCTAAGTTATTTAATTCAGAAACAAAATGCATGTTGCATGTCAACATCATGATTATTGTAGATATTTTTCACAAGTGACGCTGCCAAAATCACCAAGTAATACTAAAAAAGAAGCCAAGAGCGTTCCGATTCCATAGTTCAATGAGAACCATCTAAATAGTGATATTCCATAGAAAATAAGTTTATTTTTTCGCTTGTACGCCATTGTCAATAAGATTCTTGATAATATTATTTTTTTTTCTTTTGAAACCTGGTTAAGAGTTTGTTGACTGTTCTATGCGAACAGAGCATACCTTGATAATCCAGGAACAGCGGGAATTGAGCGGGTAGGTGCCTGACGCCGGATAGGTAATTGTCTGGGTGGGGGAGCCAGGTGTAAGGTCAATGATAGCGCCACAAGCTGCAATTAACACCGCAACTTCTGCTTACACGTACAATGTAAGACAATTTTAGTCCAACGAGCATTAATACGTTATTTTTTATGTTTTATTTTAAGATTGTTGAGATGTTTTAATTACATATGTACATCGATGGCAATTTCGTCAACATTCGGCGTACATGATTCTTGCATTATCACAAGTTTCTCTACCATTTTTACCTACAACTAACAAAGCGCTTCTGTCATATTTCTTACATAAACACTAAGCTTTCTACAAAATTTGGTCTAGCGCTACTAGATTATGGCTCCAGAAAAAAATTAAATAAATAATGTTATTTTAAAGAAAGGGCAGTAGTTCAAATAAAAGAAGGAGAAACGTTACAACATTTGACGTGCAACCATTCTATCATTATTATAACTCGTTCTACCAAGTATCATTCAAAATCAACATAGCACTAATGAAGTATGGCTCATGAAGAAGTTTGAAAGAAATCATGTTTTGTTTTTGTTGGTGTTATTATTAATCAAAGGTGCAATGATTTTAACAATAGGTTATCACAACACTGTTATCAACATACAGCGGACTATCGCACCATTAGCCTTATGATTTCAAGGAAGGTCTTCGCAGTTCTTTATTTTTCACGTTGAGATTTCGATGATGTTTTTTATATAAATTAATACCAAATATCATTGTATTTATAATAAAGGAAACTTCCTTATGATATAACAATTAAACTGACAAGCATCCAAACATCATGGTTGAAGGTTCGACTACTTACCTTGGTTTCGAGGGGTGTAATGACAGAAGTTGACTGTGTAGAATTTGAAGAACGTGTCCACATTGGCTATGTCAGAGAAGGTCTTGATGTTGTTAAAGTTTTTGAACTCGAACCATTCACTTCGGGCCTCCATACCTTAAACAAGTTGGTATAACTCCAAACAAGTCACATAAGGGATTTTAAGGTAACAATAGTGTTGACAAGTTATGAATAAACTATTTTAATGGGATTGTTTTAATGTCTATACTCGTATTTATCTTATGTCTGTACTTTTAATGCACTTATACAAATATGCAATTTTAAATTCTGAAGGCTTTTTTCTAATAAGTCTGAAGACAACAAACAAAACTACTTCTTAGCCAAACGATATTTTGAGACAACATAACAAATTCTGAAGTTTTCGAGCACCTAATATGGGCACAAGAGTACCCAAAATACAACACCATCTGTTAAAAGTGTAGTTGTTCTTAAGCAAAACATATAGACCTACTATAGATTCTGTATGATTATACAAATATACTATCAAGTTATTTTGTGAAGTAATGTCATGTGGGAGAGCACAATACTTACATTACAATGTTTATATTTGACTAAACTGATATATGTATAAACTTAAGTCACTGTATACATATGGTAGTTGTTATTAAGATGACAACTCTATTAGAAGGGTTTATTTTTTTTTTAATTTAAGAAGTTTAAGGTTCCTTGGCTAAGCGGTTATTCAATGACTGCCCACCAATAGGCGCCTCACAACAGGGATTTGAGGTCTGGGTCCTGTTGGCTTGTGGTGCTTCGTGGATTCTAATCCAAATTGATCGTCTAAAGTTTTCCCCTCAACTAGAAGTTAAAGTGACATTAATAACGAACAAAAACAAACATGTTTAAGTAATGGTGAACTTTTATTTCACCTTTAACTTTCTGGCATTCATTTGTTGTACTGGTTTTGAACAGAATGAAGGGTGTTGTTGTAGGGAGGGCCATCTCTCGCTCGGTGGAGGCGTCACTGCGACAACACAGTTTCATACTGACATATGGCTGAAAAAGGCATCACAATACATGCTTCAGTTATCAGTAAGTCCTTCGACTTCTGAGACAAGCAATATCTGCAGAGGAAGCCTAAAACATGTTACTACAGAGGTGTTGAATAGCACAATAAAATGTAGACTGACCACGAAAATTACGCATGTCGACTGATTATTTAACTCAAAAATTTATTTCACTAAAATGTTAAATGACATAAAATATCTTGATTGAACATGAACGTAAATTACTCGACAATAATGTTTAATTAAATAGATTTATAAAAACATTTAACTCACGCTGAGATCTATGTCCGGAAGAGTGCCTGAGGACACGATAGAGACATCATCGTATTGAATGTACGCCTCTGTGAAACCTGGATAGGGACAGGAAAACAAAGATCACTTAGCGTGCTACTGGTAAATATGCTCAACATACGGACATATATAATAAAATCAAATAAGCCTGCTCGTTTGAGTACTGCTGAGTGCGTAGTCCCACCAACAATCTTTCAGTAACCCGGGAATGGTATCTACTTGCAGAAAAATAGAACACTGCATTCACGGCGAACACGATAAAACACTAGAAACTAGAATGAATGGAGAAAAGGGGTCAGTCTGATGATCAATAACAACAACAATAAAACAAAACTACAGCATGGGAATGAAAAAAATCGTCACATCATGCTTTAATATTAGTTAATTAGTTTATAAGATATTTCCATTTATGGCCGAAGACTCCAGAAATGGTGTTGCAAATATAAAATATTTATCTAGGTAATTTTGATAATGTTTCCTACAAACCTTCTGGGCATGACTGAGATCCCTTCAGGATGCAATAACTTCCGGCATCCCAAGTGGCAGTTCCGCTGGTCTCCTGTACACAAAATTGGTGCTCGATGGTGTTCGAAGTCTGGAAACGAAACGAAGAGAAGAACCAAAAAAGATGATGCGATAAATCTTACCCGTGTGTGTGTGGTGGTGGGAGCGAGGCGGGGAAGGGGGGGGGGGGGCGTAAGTAGGCGGGGATTGCACCCGTGACGAAGTGGTAGAATCGCCGATTTGTAACTCACTTCGTGGGTTCGAATCCCGTTCAGGGGCAAGGACAATAAGGGCAGGTCTTCCAGCTGACCTGCTGTGTGTTTGTACTCAGACATGTGTCTGGGGTCATCCACCACCAACACGGCTGGACGTCACTATAATAATCATAACTGGTCGCTGCGAGGTATTTCAAAAACAAACAGAACAAATATTACCAGGAGGAGGGGAATACTATCAAACAGTTTGAGGTTTAAAACCCGGACCATGGTATTAGTTCTGAAGACATAAGTCATGTATTTTAATGTTTATAGGATAACGTACCTGCGTTGCTTGAATTTTTTTCGGCTGGTTGAACTTGCTAAATTCAGGTCACTGTTAAATCTTCTTGTATCAATGTATGTTTAGCAGTCAAAGATATAGGGCTGTAGGATGCTGGGTTAAGTTGTAAGCATGTTAGAATGTGAGAGGTTATTTACAAGAAACACTATGCAGACTATAGTTTACCTTTGTTCCAGAAGCATGGAAATTTGGCGAGACGCTGAAAGCCGCGGACCCGGTGTGAGACACTGAACCACTGGCGGCAAATCCCGGCGGACATCCGGCTGTCGTCTTCAGCAAAGCGTACGATCCCGACGGCCATGAAGAGGTGTCAGTATCTGTAGGGATAAAACTGGGTAAGTAGCAACTGGCTTGCGTTATATGTGTAGTGATGAGGATAAAACCGCACCAGACAAAAATGTGGCTATTGTCTTTTACTTTTTACAGTGATGTCATAGTATTTGCAGTTATAGGACGATGGGCACATCATAAGCATAAAGACATAAAAAACATTGCTTGAAAATGTGTGCCATCTTTCTATCAAACACTCACGCGCCCATATGCATCACTTACACGTCCATATACACACCCATTGGCATCACTTACAGGTCCACACACACGCCCATATGCACCACTTACACGTCCACGCACACGTCCATAGGCATCACTTACACGTACACACACACACCTCCATAGGCATCACTTACAGGTCCACACACACACACATGCCCATAGGCATCACTTACACGTTCACACACACACGCCCATAGGCATCACTTACACGTCCACACACATACGTCCATAGGCATCACTTACAGGTCCACACACACACCCATATGCATCACTTACACGTACACACACACGCCCATAGGCATCACTTACACGTCCACACACATACGTCCATAGGCATCACTTACAGGTCCACACACACACATGCCCATAGGCATCACTTACACGTTCACACACACGGCCATAGACATCACTTACAGGTCCACACACACACATGCCCATAGGCATCACTTACACGTTCACACACACGGCCATAGACATCACTTACAGGTCCACACACACACGCCCATAGGCAACACCTACACGTCCACACACACGCCCATAGGCATCACTTACAGGTCCACACACACACGCCCATAGTCGTCACCTACTCGACCACACACACACCCATAGGCATCACTTACACGTCCAAACACACGTCTATAGGCATCATTTACACGTCCACATACTCGTCCATAGGCATCACTTACACGTTCACACACACGCCCATAGGCATTACTTACACGTCCAAACACACGTCTATAGGCATCATTTACACGTCCACATACTCGTCCATAGGCATCACTTACACGTCCACACACACGCCCATAGGCATTACTTACACGTCCAAACACACGTCTATAGGCATCATTTACACGTCCACATACTCGTCCATAGGCATCACTTACACGTCCACACACACGCCCATAGGCATTACTTACACGTCCAAACACACGTCTATAGGCATCATTTACACGTCCACATACTCGTCCATAGGCATCACTTACACGTCCACATACTCGTCCATAGGCATCACTTACACGTCTACACATACGCCCATAGGCATCACTTACACGTACACACACACGCCCTTATGCATCACTTACACGTCCACACACACGCCCATAGGCATCACTTACACGTCCAACACACGCCCGTATGCATCTCTTACACGTCCACACACACGCCTATATGCATCACCTACACGTACACACACACGCCCATAGGCATAACTTACACGTACACACACACGCCCGTATGCACCACTTACACGTCCACAAACACAGAAGCCTACTTTTTAAACATTGTAGTAGTATAGCTCCAGTGCTTACACTAATGTCAAAAATTATCTATAATTGCTGGGCAACGTTACCTTTTCTTGCTCCGCATAAGTTTTACTGCATATTATCACAGTTATGACAATCCGTTAACCGGTTCAACAGAACTATCTCACCGACAGAACGAGATGTATTTACGGTAACACTGAATGGCACTCTCTAGTTTTCGACGAACCAGCCAAGCCCGCAGTTTGTATCATTGAACAGAAACATGGAAATCAAGACGAAAATCGAGGATTTAAATAGACTGTCGGACCATAGGCGGGGCATCCTAGCTGTGTGGTTAAGTTACTGCGGTAGTCTTTGAAAGGAAGGTCAATAATAATAATATTGATGTTGTAATTTATAATGATTTCCTTTTTAGCTTCTTTATGTTATTTCAGTGGATTGATATATTTTTTTACTTTAACCTCATTTTGTACGACCGCTAACTGTGTTCATTGCTAAGCTTAGACAAACTTAAAACCCTAGTATTTGACTGGTTGAATTTGAATAAAATGATAAAACTAAACAATCAGATTATCGAAAAATTCTCTCTACTTAACCTCACAGTTTTATAAGCTTGGTTCAAGTATACATACATGTAGGTTCCAGCGTGGAGCAGCCATTGGCGTCCAGCCCCGGAGGACATCGACACTGACAACTGCCTCTTATCAGGGCTTCATAACCAAGACCACATCGTCCTTTGATGCTGGCACAGTCGGTGTCTGTAGTGTCGGAGCGTTATACATACAACTTAGACTGTATTGTTTTCAGCAGTAGGACTTGATCTCAGGTATAATCAATTGTTATTCTCTAATTAATAGCACTATAAGCAAACCAGCGTTACATTCAGACCTACGCATATTCAAGCATCTGACATTTATGTAAATCAAAGGTTCTACCCGGAACTTTGAGCCAAATATAACATGATGCACTATACCCCCAAAATATCGGTATCTAGAAACTTCTCGCAAAAGTTTCTTGAGGACTATTTAGATTTGTGTCTGAGATGTCAAGAAGCACCAAAAGCATTATTTTAGGATGAATCTTATATCTGCATTTACGTCATACTTATTCAACGACAACGCTTGACAGAAGCAACCCCTTTTTCGCTTTATTATATAAGATAGCCATATTGTATAACAATAATTCCGTCGTAAATGTGTCGACTTTGTCCTGTCGACTTTGTCCTTTAAATAAATGGATTTAGCTTCGATCTGAAGTGTATATCTGACGGAAACCCAAATGTCTTAAAGTTAGCTAGAAAATTACGAAAACAATATCGACTACATCAAGTTCTACACTGCCTTTCCACTCAAGTTATGATATAATGGTTTAACTACATGGGTGTCAGTAATTTTACATGGTCAGCTGTTTCCCCAAGACAAATATCGAATCGTTATACTTGTTATAGGAGCATTGTCAAATACTACATGTAAGTGGCGAAAATAAAAAGTCGGCACGACACGCCAAAGTTTAACGATAACTAATCCATCTAGTGTTTTAATCTTAAGTACGATAAGACTGAGCTGCAAGAATTAATTAAAATTTAAAAACCCAAAATGCTGAGACACAACACATTTAGAAAGCATTAATTAAACATAAAGTTTTATAGATTAAAGTAACATGTTTTGTTTAATTTCGGCATCCATCATTATCCAAAATAACATATTGTATGAATCGCCCAGTACAGTAACATTTTTTTCTACTACTATGAGGTTCTTATATTATTTCAATTCTTAATATTATAGTCTACTGTTACAGTTTCTTAATGTTACAAGTCTCAATTCCTTGAGAATACAAACAGGTCGCTTTGGAAGCAATTATATTCCTAAAAATGAACGATTGTGTACTTGTAATACAAGAGATATTGAAGATATCTATCATTTTATACTTGTATGCCCTTTATATAAAGATTTACGCACAACATATATACAACAGTTCATTCTATCGTAGACCATCGGTGTTTAAATTAAACTTACTGATGGCTACAGCCAAAAAGGAACTACTTCTTAATTTAGCACAATTTATCAAAAAAGCTCTGCAGGATAGAAATAATTATTTAAATATGTTATGTACATAAATGTTCTGAACTTAAGTAAATTATTAGAAAATAAGTATTACTTTCCGAAACTAATATGTTTCTTGACACATGTATGTTTACCACGTGACAAATTGTTAACTGAGATGTGTTATTAGACAATGTATATTCTTACAAGTCTGAATAAAGTTGGTTCTGTTCTGTTCTGTTCTGTTAAATAAAGATTTTCTTGTTTGTTAATCTTTAGACTGATTTAGTGCAATGAGCGCTAGTATGACATTGAATGGTGAAAACTGGACTTACTTGCTACATCATAGAGTTGCGCCAACTCGTATCCAGGGTAATACAGGCCATATTTCTTGTTTCCAATGGGAACGTAGTTGAACTGACTGTCTCGCAGGTCGTACGTCTTTTTATCGCCAATGTTAAACGTCTACAGAAAAAAAAAATGGAATTGACATCAAGAACGCCATCATAAATATATCTGATAAACACATTTTATCCAAAGTAGTATTTGCTCACACTTTCGTTACACTGTAAATGCAATTCTGAAGAATAAAAACGTTTTTTTTTTCCAGATGATCTGTAGTAGACGAATAATTTAATACAATAGAAATAAAAATAGCACCAAATGAAAGCACTCATATATACATATGTTTTGTTAAAGAGAGACATAAATTATTGAACACGCCGACATATGCTTCTTCCTAGTGCATTATATATTTAACTTAATTAAAATATACATGTACAAATATGTCAGTTTATATATCAATGTCCATTAATTATTTTCTCAAAATATTATGATATTTTTGCAATTGCTGTACAGTAGCTCTCTGTATACAGTTTTGTTTTCCTGTAAATCCATCTAAAGAATAGGTAAATAAGAAAAGGTCCTTTCAACATTTTCACAGATATTTAAATTTTATCTACCAACTCAACATCAACAACAAGTAGACAAAGGACAAACAAGGTATTTCATGTAAAATAAATCTCCAAATAAAATAAAGTCCAAGGTTTGTCAAAAGAAAATATACGTAACAGTCCTGGATAAATTAGATGACAGCATAGATCACATGCACGGAGAGATTTTTTACGACCGCCACACTCTAAAGAAGACATTTTAAAACAGCGAATTCATGTTTAATGCCAATAACATTATTTTCTTCATTCCAGAGGTTTGCTATAAGGATACCATGCTCTCAAGCATGGCACCCAAAATGGTCCTGAAAGGCTCCATTGGAAGTTCTGCGACTGGTTGGCTCCATTTCCGATTAAGTAACTCTACGTGATAGCCTATCAACTGCTCGAGGCATCGTGTCACTACCCCTACTAGTGACCGCCGTCTCCAGAAAACTAAATGGTTGTTACTAGGAATTTTAATATTTATTAAGATCCCTGCTACAAACATTTATAACAATGACATTTACGTACCATTTGTGTATACAACATCGGTGAGAAGTAGTCAAAGTATCCGAATTGTCGGAAGGTTCCCTCGTCCTTGATGTAATAGTTTGCCATGGAACCTGTGACGATAGGGTATTAATGACGTTTCTGGCTGTACAAAGTGAGGGACGGAATTGTAGTGCAAGAGTATAGTCATGAATTGCGTCATATTTTTCAATCGTCTGACAAAATATTAAATGACAAAATATTAAATACATTTTGAACAAAAAACACGATTTGAAGATGTAACTTAGACCAGGAGAGTTTTTGAACTACTCCCAGCAATTTTCAGGATCTTTCATATAACTGTAATTTATTTCGAAGCTTGAGAAAAAAATTAATCCATTCTCTCGGATCCCACTTTTAACGGATTTTTACGCTAATTATTTAAGTTTTCTTGTCTTGAATTTTTATGTAGTAAGAAATTTTTGTTGGTCCCATGTCAAAAGATCCGGAAAGCAACAAAATAGAGAATAACATTTGACTTGTGTATACTACATTGTTGTAACAAATGAAATTTAAATTAAACATTATCAAACATACACATAGGGAACATTAACAACTTATGTGACATGCCAAGATGTAGCAACATTTCAACTACATTTAAATTTAATTCTGATCTTCACCATAATTGAATAATAACCGAAATTAAATACATAAAAGCTCCGCACTTCACAGAACATGACGTCATTCACATAATTTTTCCAGGAACGATTATCTATAGACGCCACTCTTATGAGACTCTTATGAAACCTTATAATTGAACCAAATCTCGACGGAGATGCCGTATAGGCAGGTTACAATGAAAACTCTACTTCTCTTGTTAGCACTTAATACTGACTTGGGTTGACATTGTCCAGGTGCATGTTCAAAGTAGTGGTCCCGGAGGGGATGGGAGTTCTCATGGGAAAATCCAAGGGCGTGTCCTAGCTCATGGATGCATACCTAGATAGAGAGGAATATAAACCTAGCCAGTTAATACCTTGCTTATAATGTTAATAATTTGATCCTATTGAACTATTTGCAGGACGATAACAGATTCCCATCAGCATAATTTATTGATGGACCTCCCGGTGAGGCGGGGGAGAAACATATCATAGCATAAGTTGTAACGTCTGTTTGTCATGGCAACTTATATTTTAATAGGTTAAATATCGATTATGAATTGAGAAGAAAATCGCACATTATTAATTATCAACATTTAATGTAACATGTTGCTATGTTGTTATTTTTTTCTACTTATGTATGAGGAGGAAGAAACTACTTTAGATTTTCATATGGCTCTGCCCCATTGGTTAATAGCATACCCACAACATCACTATTGTAAATCACTAAAATATCTATTTGTTGGACAACTCGATACTTTTAAAGTCTATATACCTACTGGAATAAGTTATTTTTACCGATCTTCACTAATGGAAAAAGAATCAAACACTGTAACACTAATATTACCACAAGTGTAAGTTAATTATATTCCACTTAAGGGTAATACACAACCCTTTAAAAGATGTCGTCAACACAGTGCTTCTACCCAGGGCTGGGGGATGGAATGGTTGTATTTTAAATACTTACAGAGCTATCTCCACACGAGATGTCCTGCTCGTTTGTATCGAAGCTGTTTAAATTTGAGACTCGCAGTGTGTCACCAACATAGGAAAACAAGCCCCTGAAGTTAAGGAATAAACATGCAAGTTAGGTATGTACAAAATTTGAAAGGTGTTGATAGCTAAATAAATTCATTTCATGTGTTCAATTCTGAATATTGGAAGTAAATGACATGCCGATTGACAAACATAGGTAAACACGTAATGCGTTGTTGACAGACGGATGAGAAAAACTGCGAAATAGTCTAAATATTCCAAATTAAGAAAATACTTTCTGCGTTGGATGATATTTTTTACAAAAATTTACAACACAGAACAAATGGTAAAATATTACCTGTGTATTGCAGTCAAGCATGCATGTACTGCTAGCTTTTCGCGATTCTCGATTATACAGTGTATAAAGTCTATGTACAAGTTAAGTTGGGCTGCTTCTCAGATCATTCTTATTAGAGAAAATGTGCATTTGTGAATGTTTTATTACTTCATCAAAGTTATCTATATTCATATATAAATCATTTGAAATTAAAAACCAAACACTTGAAAACACCAATTAGATATTCTGCAGGACAACTTATATTTTACCACATAGTGTGTTACAAAAATATCACTCATTTGTTATTTTAATGACAAAATTATAAATGTTTAATACTATTCATAATAGTAACTAACGTTTTCAACTGATATTGTGTGCATGAAAGTAGAGAGAGAGAGAGAGAGAGAGAGAGAGAGAGAGAGAGAGAGAGAGAGAGAGAGAGAGAGAGAGAGAGAGAGAGAGAGAGAGAGAGAGAGAGAGAGAGAGAGAGAGAGAGAGAGAGAGAGAGAGAGAGAGAGAGAGAGAGAGAGAGAGAGAGAGAGAGAGAGAGAGAGAGAGAAAAGAGAAAGAGAGAGAATAATGATTTTATGTTTTCATATTAATACATACCATATGTTATTTTCGTCACCATTGATATATGTAATTACTGTATTTTATCTATGTTGTAATTATGGACCAGAGGTCTTATATACAATAAAATACTTTATCTATCTATCTATCTATTACTTACGATCCGTCGATGAAGTGGAGATACGTCCTGTTTTCCGTGGGATTATACGGTACAAATGTAAACCTTGATACTTGTTCCCATATTCTCATCGTGTATAGGATGTTGTCCCGTTCTTTTTGTGCTGTAAAACAAAACGGGACAATGGCATTTTAATGCTGCAGTTGGCCAAGTTAAACAACATTATCAATAGAGGATAAGTATAAAAAGGTCAATTGTTAAGAAAAAAACTATTTCGATCAATCTTTCTCATTTTTGTCAACTATCTTCGAGAGATAAAATTAATGTTATATTCTTGAGTGTTCTATACAAGGGTTAACTGGTTAAGTTTTCTGATAATTCCTATCTATTAAACGAAAATAAAGTCACACCACTCATCAAGTTTGAGAAGACAACTAATGTTTTAGACACAATTACATCCTGCTGAATTATTACAATGGCTTTACTATCATTGTAAGTGTTTCAAAAATTAGTTTCCTCATATTGGAGTTATATTTTAATTTTAATAGTGTTTTATTATATCTACAAAGTGTACTTTATAAGTATTTGACCTACCCTTACTGTGTTCCTTTTTACAAAAGTTTATCACGCTGTTAAATATGTGCAAATCATTGTTACTTGAAATTTGAGTTCTAAATAAATTGGTTTTCATTGTCAAACATGTTTCTTTTCGTGAAAGGCCTACTAATCAATTATCGTATGAAACCATTATGTATATGTATGACCTAACAAAGGCATCTGGATGAAAAAAAAAGGAACACGTCTTAATTCTTAATTTCAGTATGAAAGCAGAGTGAAAGAAATCATAAAATATATGTACATGTGTATTTTTTGTAGTTTATTAAATATTAAATTCATTAAAAATCTATTTCGATCTTTATGATTTTGATATTTGACTATTCCCTGTATCAACTGTGTTGTCCGAGACTACGAACATGATATAACAAGAGATATCGTTACACATTGTTTGGTGTTTAGTTGAGATGAAAGATCAAATATTGGACATTTAGTTTCTAAGAGTGTGCTGTTGTATCTGTAAACACAAATGGTTCAAAGGATACTGGGGACACATAAGGAAATATGACAAAGTCCTTTAAGCATTGCAACACTAAAATTCGAAAAGGCTCATGACAAAGATGTACAAATGCAAGCTAAATGTAAAAGTGAAAACAAATCTGTGATGAGTCATTAAACAAAAAGAACAAACCCTACAGTTACCGCCCAGGAACGGTAAGTGTGCAAAAGAGGCCGACAGGTGTGCTTAAACTGGTTTTACAGAGCTCTAACTTAACAATTTTCTGAGATTCAGTTTGAGAGCGCGATTTGGTTTCTGTAACAGACGAAAGGTACAAATATGGGCAATACACTCCTACTTACATAGGTCCGCGTGTAACACATAGGGTATCGTGTCACCCCAGAGATAGTTAAGATCCGATTGAATACTTCGTTTGTTCATTCGGCGTAGGCCGTCATTCAGTTCATGGAGCCTCTGTTCTTTCTCAGACATCTGCGTTGACCGTCGGTGTCGGCCGTGGTCAGGTAGTGGAACTTCACTCTCATCCCCGTCATTTCCATTCTCTGGAGGTGGGCGGTTAAACTGGTGGATGCAGTTTGTAAAAATCATTGTTCACATATACCCATTTCAACAATTAGGTATTGTCATATAATGCTACCAAGAAATGAAAATGCTAAACTGTCAATTTTGGTCAACCTAACAATCCATTTTCAACATGTACTTACTTTTACTTTACTTACTTACTTACGTCCTTACATTTTGTTACATTAAGTGGGGCTATCTTGAACTTATCGGATTAGTTATAGGAAAGATACAAAAGTAAACTGTAGAACTACATTTAAAGGATTTTACGAACCGTGCGACATATGCGGACGGTCGAATTTTCGAATTTTAGCACTCTCCTGGGGCCATAATGTTGGAAGTTTGTACAGCAATGCACCATTTTGACATGTCTTTGCCATATTTATTTATTGTATTGCCTATCAGGAATAATGATAATGACAAATGAATGTATTAACTTATGAAAATAATTCCATCTTAAAGCATTCACGGAATAGTATAGTTGGTTTATAACAATTGATACGCTTAATGTGCAGACAAAACATCGCCAGACTAACGTTAACACAAAAAAGGTTTTATATATTTTTAGCTCTCTAAAACTATTTGATGTATTATCCCTAATAAAGAATGTCTACTTACGTTGTCTTGGGCGGCTCGGCACGTGACACCAGTTATTAGCAGACATACGACAGTAGTGTACAGAAGAAACGACATCATTTGGTCACTGATTGAAAAGGAAATATAGAACAATACATCACAAGAAAAGTACAAATAAATAGTGAAATCTAAACAATTATTCATTTCCTAAATTATAAAAGAAATTTCTTTTCAAACATTGTTCCAAATAAAAAATCGAGATGCCGACAATATATTTAAATCTCTATTTGCAATATATTTAGAACATTAGAACATTTCTACAGTGTATTGTATCGTTTTTAATTTGGTTTTGATGGATGGGTAGACATTTAAGAGAACAAAATTATAATGGTAAGAAAAGTCTTCACATACTGTGCATTCCCTTTAATTGTTACAAAAGGTATCACTGATATTTATAATGTCAATCCCCTTGTACAATAACGTTCACTAATAAAACAAAAATGATTAAAAAAAACCACACACAAAAAAACAAAACACACACACACACACACACACACACACACACACACACACACACACACACACACACACACACACACACACACACACACACACACACACACACACACACACACACACACACACACACACACACACACACACACACACACACACACACACACACACACACACATACACACACACACATACACACACACAAAGTCAGTTTACGGTAGAAATGTTCATTATGTAGTTTGTAGAGTTTGTTGCCTAGCTAAGATAACTAATTATTGCAGACTTCAATGACATAGTTACAGATCAACACAAGATTAGTAGCATTGTTCCATGAATTTCAAAAGATTTATTAAAAGTGATATGTATTTTGAATCCATTCTCCTCTATATCAGTTTTGAAGAATTGTTTTAGTTTTAGCATGAACAATATTTTTATATACTAAAAAGCTTTCTAATGTAGTTTGCTTTATGTTTATAAAAAAAGTTAATAGGGGACATCCCAATTAATGTACATTATTTAAAACGACAGAGAATCATTTAAAATAAAGCATAACTTACCTGATAAAAGATGTCCAAAGATGTAAAATTCTACAACAACCGAATTGCCTCTATTACTTTATGACTTATATACACCTTTCCCACCCCAAGTGCAGGTGTTCCAAATGTTAGCGTACGCCGTTAGATAGAACAATGTATTTTATCTGGAAAGAAGGTAAACAAATAGCCGAATTATATTGAGTTTTTATGTCAGATTCTAAAGATATAAGTTGATTTATAAAAACAAAGTGGCATTTAATTATTTTTTACTTTATATTTCGAGATAAGAACGAAGAAATAATGTCAAAGCAATTAAAGACATTCTTTATCGTTAAGACAAATCATGCCAGGACTCCAACTTAATGAGATATTTATTCCGATAGCATTTCTGAAAGTAATTATAAGTTCCGTTAACTGGACATATTTTTGGATGATGAATTGGAAGAAAAGAAAGAAAACGACACCTTCAGGGTATTAGCTGACAGCAATACTTGTCTTTATGATCCATTGTTATATTGGACTTAACTGAACTAGTTATCTGCCAGACCAAATGCCACGTGACCAGCTGACCTCCAGGACGAGTGTGTTTTTGTGTTGTCAAGAAAAATGTTTTATCGAAATGTAATTAACTCATATTATTCTTATCATGTCAGGAATTCTTGCAAAATACGGTATGGAAAATTTGGCTTATTTTTATCTTTTTATAAGCATCCAAAGCAGCTGCTTAATAAATTAATTAAATTTCGTTTAAAAACGTATGTTTCTGTAAAAAACTGTTATTTGGAATATATTCTACAGACTATTGACTTTTGTCTGAAAATACAATAAATCGTGTTACCCTTACTCTTTCCTTTCAAATGATTATAACATGTACATACAATAATTGCCCTACGACATTAATACAGTTTGTTAAATAGTATTTTGTGATGATACGAAAAATAACCTTGTTTTGTCTACAAAAGAAATATCGTCACTATGGTAGTTGTACTTTCAATGGATGAATTAATGATTAAGCAAACTAGGTTTGTGAAGTTTATATAAGATTGAGGGTCATTATACGTATAACTTAAACCTTATGGCACTCATGACATGCACTTACACTGAAGCAGGAACTAATTACAATTAATATAACTATGTAACTATTATATAACTATATAACGATCTATATAACTATATATACAACTATATATATATATAACTATATATATATATATATAACTATAACTATAACTATAACTATATATATATATATATATATATATATAACTATATATATAACTAGATAACTATTAACTAGATAACTAAAAGTATAACTATAACTATACCCATATAACTATAACTATATAACTATGTAACTATAACTATAACCTTATAACTATAAGTATATAAGTATATAAGTATATAAGTATATAACTATATAACTATAGCTATAGGAATATAACTAAAATAATCACTATAACCATATATTGTAAGTAATTTAATTACAATAATAATTATATATATATATGACCCATTGCAGTTACCACTCCAGTCGCCCATCCACCACCACTTATTCTGTCGAGAGCTAGGGGACTATTTTTTCTCGTTATATCAAAATTGCTTGGAATGCTACAGAATACTCCTATTACTAGTAGTTAGAGTATTTAGTCTTTTTGTTATTGTCGTTTAACTGGAAAGTGTGCTTTTAACATCATTTACATACAACCAGGCATTTATGCTAATTGAGATGGTGACATTTATTTGATGACAGAAAAGCGAAAAGAGACCGTGAATCAATAATGAGATTTGTACGTCTTCATAATAATTTTCCCAGCGACAAATGATTGCGACCAGTTCTTTGGCGCTCATTTGACACTTTCAAGTCTAGACCTAATATATATATATATATATATATATATATATATATATATATATATATATATATATATATATATATATATATATATATATATATATATATATATATATATATATATATATTGCCTAGCATGTTTTATTTTCGAAAACAACACAACAACAATAGCAACACTTTCGTCAACATCCAGATTTTGTTATTATAACAAAACCGAGTTGTCTAAAATAACTGCAAAGATGTCCGAGGATGTACAACATCCAATGCGCGTTGGAATGGCAAGTTTTTAGGGTAAAAACACCCTACTGTGATTGACTTAATTCAAGGCACACCTAAATTTAACGATCAATATTGAATAATTTTTCGATATCCATTATGTATTATTTAAATAGATTACTCCAAGCACATTTCTATAACAACATTTTACTGCAATAGGTAAATAAAAAAGGTCCTAGTATATATAGTGAAGATGTAATGGCTGAATATCCCTTGACTCTGGCAAGTTAACAACCATTTTCGTTATTTATCCCGTTTGACATTGCTTATTTTGTAAGATATTAATCCAATTACATCGCAAAAACAGCACAAATACGCTATCATCTACAGAGGTTCTATTAATTGTCGAAAAGAATCTCGACGATCATGAATGTTTTCTGTTCCCCAATACGATGTTTTGCGATGCTCGCAAGTTTCATTCCCTTTCATTCCGGTCGTATTGAACGTTCTGAGAATGAGTATTTGACACTGCGCCATCACCATCAATAAAACTGCGCCATCGCCACCACTAAAACTGCGCCATTGCCACCACTAAAACTGCGCAAAGGAAATCATCGTACACAGAGACTACACTCTTGCAGGCCAGTGGCGCAGTAATACATTGTTGAAAATGAATGCTTAAAGTTTGTTATTTGATAGATTGCAATATTTGGTTTTAACCAAATCAATAAAATTCTTCCTGTAAACACTAAAAAGTGGCATAAAAGATAATATACAAGTATTTTCTTTCCAATGTTTATTTAAAATAGGAAAAGGCAAAAAAGTATTACCAAATTGAACCAAATATTAAATATGTAATTTTATGCATAGGAACGACAGAAAAAGCTTAGATAAAATATACATGGACACAAATGATGAAAATAGAAGTCTCATAATTATCACGCTTACATCAAATTAAAATATTGTCCGATTCCAGTTCACATATTGAGTTGAAAAAAAATCAGTTACCTGCAAACCACAAAAGGTACCAGTTTAGAAAGTTTGATTCTATTTTAGGCTAAGAACATCATCTGTTGGACACAAAACCTACAACAATCTAGGGCATAATGTTCCATTTATAAAGGAAATTTAATACCCTTTGCCTATACCTTTTTGACCTTTGCGGGAAGTTTGAATGGATACTATTTTATTTTGGCCTTATCTATCGTCCTTGAAAAACACAATTATTACTATGTGGAACTACACGGAAGTGTAAGTAAATAGTTTATGTTTGAAAGAGAACTCTCCCAAAAAATATAAATAGTCTAATCAAGAAATGGAATTTAAAGAACAACTAGGATGTGGAATTATCACATGGAATAAAAACGTGATTTTGTCCGTATTATTAATTAGAATTGGTTCAGTCATTACAGACATTAGACCCTTCATGTTTAATTACACTCGCATTCATACAGAAATATGCTTAAAGAACACAACATACAACAAACCATAAACTTGCCAATGCTATGGCTAAAGGAGGCAAGCTGTCTTGAGCTTGTTGTTTTCTATCCCATATCAGTGTTAACGTTTTATCAAAATACAAGATAAGGGATTGTACACTGTCAACAGTCATACACAATATAGGCCAATTTATTAGTTGTGTATATTTTGAATGTTTTCATTTTCATACAAACACACTGAGACAATATCCATTTACTTCTCTAAGTAATGTTATCTGTACCAGCGCTTATCACTGGCAGTTTATGACTGGTTAGTTGTTTCATATAGAAAATATTTTAACAATAAGTAAAAAGCATCAATAATGGTGTCAGAAAGCTTATTCAATTACATGTTGTAAACAAAGATCATTTTGGTTGTTTACAATGAAAAGACGACAACTAAGGCTGAGGTTAGCATAAATATGAATAGGTAAATAAGAAAAGGTCCTATCAAAACTCCTAACAGATATTTAAATTTTATCTACCAGTAGACAAAGGCAAACAAGGTAAATGCAAATGTGAAAAAAAAAAAACAGAGACGAGACATAACACACATAAAGAAAAACCATCAGTTACCGCCTTGGAACGGTCAGTCGGCAAAAGGGCCAACTTGGGTGCTTAAACCTGGTTTGTGGAGTGCTCCAACCTCGCACTTCCTGAAGGGTTTTCTAGCAAACAGTGTAAATAACAACATCCCGTCAAAGTGAAACAACTAACAGTAAGCACCTGCATCGGGAGTTAAAACAAATACAATGAACTTATATACATACATTACAACTAGCAACAAAATAAACTATAAACATATGTACAGTAGATAAAATCCTCGGCAACGTAAAAACAAAATCCCAAACGAGAGATCAGTTTGAAATAAAACAGCCCATGCGCTGATATATTATAAGATATTATAGAAACAAATAAAACAGCCCAAGCGCTGATATATTATAAGATATTATAAGAACAAATAAAACAGCCCAGGCGCTGATTTATTATAAGAACAAATAAAACAGCCCAAGCGCTGATATATAACAAGATCAATGTAAATATAGCATATAATGCCATGACATTATCTTCTAAAAGTGTCAAAAGTGAAATGTAAAAAATACGAAAGAAAACAACGAAATTTAGAAAACAACCTACCAACAAAATAAAACGTAGTATTGTTAAGAGCTAATAAGTAAAAAAAAAAAAAAAAAAAAAAAAAAAAAAAACAGTTCATGAAAAGCCGAGGATTTATCCGCAGTTGGCATATTATATGTAAGAAAGGTACTAAAAATCCCGATGTTATACCTACTGTGCAATCTCATATAAATGGTATGGAGACTGCTCAAGTTGTCTCCTCACCTATATAGGGCACGAGTGGAGAGATGAAGAGACAAGAATTTCAACAGTAACTGTCCAATTATAGCTTTAAGTCACTGTTTTCATATAGTCTCAACGACCTGTCCGGTCATCGTGTAATTTAAAAGCAATACAAGTTTTTGACTGTAAAAGGGTCAATTGCAAGCAATGCAGTACAACGTAGAATGCCCGGGTTGTAATACATTTTCTGATAAGTTTTGTAAAGTGGTCAGAAAAGTTATTGAGACCCTTAATTTTCTTTAACTTGTATAAAACATTTCCATAAATGCAGCATGGCTTATGCCTTTCTGCATCAGTGTTTTCATACTGCTATTATACTTAGAAGCAATAAAACCATTGCGGTGAAAGAATTTTGAAAACGCCTTTCTTAATTTATGAAAACGAAAGCCTTGCTGTAACAGTTTAGAAGAAATAAACAGGTTTCTAGCATTGAAATCTTCTACTTTAGTACAAACTCGTGCAAACCTTGTAAGATGTAATATGTAAATACCATAAGAGGTAGCACGAGGTGAATCACCGTCAAGGTATGGATAATTCACAATACTAAAGTTGAAATCATCTCTCTTGTCATAGATTTTAGTAGAGACGTTGTCATTGGAAATAGCGTGAACATCAACAAAAAGCAAAATGTTAAATATGTTGTGTTTAAAATATTTTATCATATCTATTATTTGAGTAAAGACTGAAAATACACGTGTATTTAAACTTAAATGTTCAGAACGCCATGACTGTATACATGTAGTCACAATTAAAAAACCGCCCGACATTTTACATATATGGTTCTTTATTTACTTAAGAAGAAGATAATGCATCCCCCTCACCCCGAAAAAGATATAACAAAGCAAAAATATATATCTATTATGGACATTAACATTAATATCACACTGTAGAATGGTTTGTTCTAAAGTACTTGAACCGTGGTAGTTAATTAATCATATTTCGATAATGTGCCCACCCCACCCCCCACCCCCCTGCAACGCTTATCTGTGTGTGTTTTGGGTATTTATTCGTTGATATTTAAAAAGACTATGACAAAAGGATTTTATGTATGCAGCAGTGCATCATGCATTCTGTACTTAATGCACATGTATACATTGTTAAAAGTTACGTAAATGTAACAAATTTAGTAGTGTTTATAAACTTGATAGTAATAACCCGGCTATTTTTGTGCCTAGAGTTTGAATAAGTATGGTCGGACAATTTATTGGATTGTATAAGCTTTTGTGTCTCGAACGTACATCATTAGCGATAACACGTGACAAGATAAGGGATAACGCCATGTTTACAAACAATGATGTTTTTACTAACGCGTTCTTACAAAACCAAAGTAATTATTGTTTTTTATATACGCTCAATGAATCCCAACTATTTAAACTACAGAAGCGAACATACAACAAGAATGTGGACACTGGAATACTAGTGTTTATAATATATAGACATTAATAATTTCAACTTTATATTTTGTTAAGCAAAACTTTCAACCAAGGAGTGTGCATGCCTATTAATATGTATTTTTGTGACTGTATTTTTGTATCCTTGCTATACAGGCTATGTTACTTAATTATAGTGTTTAGGTCTGTTATCTGCGTCTGTGCGTTCGCGCGCGTGCGCACCGTGTGCATCTCAAATATTTTTTACGAATATATTATGTTGTACTTACACCTTTTTCTAAAGTTTGGAGACTAATTTTTACGATTGTAGAAATGATTTAACAAATATGTAACTCACGTGTACTGGGATATCTGACTGATTATCCGGGGCATTATCTCCAGAGACGGTCCCAGTGCAATCTTCGTCCTGACCGGATTCTGCCAAACTGACATTCCATCCGTCATGTTCATGACTTTCACAGAACCCGCGACCACATGACCCGAATTGATGGCCGCCTCAGTCCTTGGGAACCTTTGACAAAATAATGACCCTGGCATCGTGAAATAATGACCCCTATTCATTTATTCAGCTATACCACGTATATTCTGTTTAGGCCAATTATCACATGTACTCTCAGAGTATTAGCCGTACAAGGGTTAATATAAGATTATACTAGTTTGGTAACATATTTTGCTTAGCCTGCATACCATTAACACCGAATCGGGCAATAAAAGACTTACTTTCTGTTTGTAAAGAAGGCATTAAACTTTAGAAGATTGAGTGTGAAAGAACAAGGCTTTTTCAACTTTTACAGTGTACGTCTCTGAAAGAAAGGAAGGAACAATCTATCACTTAAATATAACAAATAAGACAATAAAATAATATATTGCAATTATAAAATATTATCATTGATACAGTGCACTTTTAAAAATAAACAATAATGGTCCAAGAATGGAACCCAATGGAACACTCTTTGCAACATCAACCCAGCAACTGACCGTTTCACAGAATAATATTTTACGATAAAGGATTAATTATAAATAACGATACAATCTTTATTCCTTCACCTCAAAAGACGGCAATGTGGGCAGTAACTTCTACCGATATCTTATTCATCTGACTTGGGCACATTATGTAAATCCAGATAAACTAGCTACCCTAGTTGCTACTTAGTTGTCACCAATACATATTGTCCCTTAAACACAGATATATATATATGTGTGTGTGTGTGTGTGTGTGTGTGTGTGTGTTGTGTGTGTGTGTGTGTGTGTGTGTGTGTGTGTGTGTCTGTGTGTGTGTCTGTGTGTTTCTGTGTTTCTCTCTCTGTGTGTGTGTGTGTGTGTGTGTGTGTGTGTGTGTGTGTGTGTGTGTGTGTGTGTGTGTGTGTGTGTGTGTGTGTGTGTGTGTGTGTGTGTGTGTGTGTGTGTGTGTGTGTGTGTAAACAAAGTAAGTGAGAATTCTTTTTGAGTTATTAACAAATGTAGCATGACAATTCAATTTAAAGATAAAAATGACGGTATGAATCTATGAAAAATCGTACGTTTATTGGAATGTTGCTACCATTTACTAATTTTCTTGACAATATTAAGTTGCGTAATTGTTTTTGCCCAAGTTTTTATATGACATTCGATTGACAGTTTATCATCAATGTCAACAACAATTATATTCAAGTCATTTTCACATTAAGTAGCGGTGACATTAAAGGTTGGGAGCCATACTACGACTTAATACCCAATATCTGCAGCTTGAAGTTTATCGGGATGAAAATTCAGCCCAACAACTTACAATTTCACTGCTTTTCTTTCGACGAATGCTAAATAATGATAAAATATACATTTTTCTAACGCAAAACAGGTGTGTAGTAACTGCTGCAAATATCATATTGATCGGACTTGGACAAATTGTCTAAATCCAGATAATCGAGCACAAAATGGGAGTAGTCTGACCAGAGTCTACACTTTTTGTTGCTAAACTAAGCAAATAACTAAAATTTGAATAATGGTTATTAACAAATCTATCATATGTTTAAATTTGAATTGGCTTACAAGTCTTACATAATGCATCAAGAGTGCTTTTGTCTGCATTCCACGTACTGAAATTGTAACTAATATGTTACTGTATTATAAGGACAGGGAACCACGAATTCCTCTTGTGTTATTGCAGAAAAAAACGACCAAAATAGCACGTGTTCACTAAATGTTGTGTCTTACCAAGCTGTTGTCTTAATCTTTAAAGGCGAGCTCAGGCGCAAAATACGACCTATCTGCATTTTGGCTCATGTATACAACACTGCAACCGAGTATGTATTAGTGTGTACATTCAGTTTAATTGTGTTTTATTGTATTATTGATCATGTTCTATTTGTATTTGATTGTTAACGTAATATAAAATATATACATTTAAGTATCCTAGCAAATAATGGACTTCGACATTAACACTGATTAACAAAGACACGAACTCTAATTCAAATATGTGAAGGCGTGAAAATCTAGTCAAAACTAAATAAATGGAGCAAGTTAATGGTGTGCTAATCTTAAGTTATGTTATGCTAGTAAAAACTGTTTAAACTTCATTTTTTACGTGTTCTACACAAAAGGTTTATTGTTACATGGAAAGTATAAATTGTGTATACTGAAATAAATCACATCTTTGAGTTTTATAACGATGATTGCACTGCACAAATATGTAAAAAGTGTGGACTGTTTCTAGATGCCAACTAGGCTTAAGAATATTGTAAAATAACACAACGTCAGATGTCGTCTCAAACGATGCATCTGCTAATGAGGCACTATTTGATGTTGTGTCGAGGTTAAGCCATGAGAAGGAAATACTTGACATTCTCCTTTAAGCACACTGTTCCAGCTAGGCCGGGTTTTCATTGCAGGATTATTGGTAAATGGCAAGCCAATGTGTGTACGTCTTGATGGCGAACTACATTCATCTCTGACATGAGGAGGTATATCCTTGATCGATCGAAACTGGTTCTACTGGCGATTTTAATCCTGATAGGTATGTTTAATTGATTTAAGGACTGACTGTGTTGCTGCTCTAAATAAAATACTTTTAATTTTTCAATTATTATGAATAATTTCCGTAAATGTTTTATTTGCGTACTTTTTGACTGAGGTGAATTGCATGTAGAGGGCGAATTATGATAATGTTATGGTAACGTGTGTCTCATTAATCCGAACATGAAAAGGGCTGTTTTTGTAACTAGTTGTACAAATTCAGTTTGATTTGAATACATTCATAATTTATCTGAAAATCAACAACAACAACAACTATACAGATGTTTCAAACTTCATACCATATTCTATCTATAGACTGTGTGACTAGCGCTCACCTTAACACAATAATTATCACATATTTTATAATAAAACTTAGAGATAATTCATATATAGTTAACATTTAACGTATTGATAATTAAAATATATAAAATCATATCTGCAATGAAAGGTTTATCGGAAAACCCACATTATATGTACTTCAAAGGATTAATATTTACTTGATAGTTTGGTCCCGATCCAGCGACAATTTTACACAGATGCACTGAAAACGTAGGGGTCTAAAAACTCGTAAATGGGACAAGAATGATAAACGAAAAGGCCAACATAATTCGATCTTATTAGCCGATGTACGACCAACATATCGCGTGCCCTACTTGAACTCACTATCTGGAATGCATAATTGCACTTACAGCTACATGTAGATGTCTATATTAATACTTGACGCCCTTTACTACAATGTACACAAATATGTGCAAGGAATCTTTAACATAATTTTATTTTCAATTAAATAATGGCCTTTTGTATTTTTTGCAAGTTGCGTTAACCCACGTGACTGGTCATGGCGGCGTCAGACGTCTAAAGGAGAGGAATCATGTATTGGGTGGCCATTTTTACCAGAAACCATGCCAAACATCCGGTAACACGTCACTAAACAAAACTCTTTTGTTGATTGTAGAAAACAGCAACAACACATAAACTGTTGTCCAGACACTAATGACAATGTTGCAATGATATATTTAAAACAATGGAAGAAGTTTGAAACACTATTTGTGTTTGGCATGTAATTCGAACAAATGAGGGAAAGAGCATAATTTATGCAAAGACTTTAGAGTTTTGATGGCATTTTAAAGCGTCCATATATCTTTTTGGAATCTGAAAGCAAAAAGCTGGTATTGAGTATTCATAAAAAGCTACATGATGAACAAAGAGTCTGTGATCAAATTAAATGATATACAAAACATTGTCATGCGTCTCTTGTTCACGACTTAACTGAATCTTTAATGTTTCAGCGCTACCAGCATCGTCCATCTCCAAGACATCATGGCCCTATAAACCACATACCGCAGCAACAAAGGCGCTCGCATGGAACCAACAAGAAACAACAACTCCAGCACAATGGACAGATGAATGATAAACCTTTCTACAAGAAGCATCCACACCCGATTCAACAACCACAAAGGCAACAATACGGTCAAAAGGCTCAACAAAACTACCCAGCACAGAAGGATATAAATAAACAGCAACTTAACAGTAAACAGATGCAAAACCAACAAAAACAACAACAGATCCCAAAGAATGACGATAAAAACAAACAAAATGAGCAGCCCGGTATTAGGGTAAGTCGTTCTTTTTCATATTCTTTAGCTTGGTATCCGATAGTTTGGACCAAATTTTGTTGTATTATTCAACCAGATAAGTTTTACAATGCAGCCTGAAAAGATCTCCCGTAGTGCTACTTATTGGTGCCCTACATCCGTGTAAAAAAGTAAAGCATAAAACCCCACTTGTCGTAACAAAAATGTATTTCCTATCCGAGACACTCTGCACATTTAGCTTCTTTTTTTTTTTAAAAGATACCACATTTAAAGGTTTCTTGCCGTCCATTCAGTTATGACATAATATGTCAGTTTGATTAAATATTTGAACTTAGGATGTTGACACACAGAACTACGTATATTCATTACATACCTGTTTTAAATGACATGAAAAGCAAATATCCAGGGTTTTATTAGTTGGAGATTTAGTAGAAGATATACGAGAATAATAGTTTTAACATCATGGTAACATGAACCTAAGCTGATGTGCTCTTCTAGTTTCTCGACATAGGATAATTTTTTATGCTATTTTGAAATATGTTTACAGCAGTGATAATTTGTATTTATACTGTTAGCTGTGATATACAATAATATGTATGTACTAAGTATTGTAACAAAGGTGTATAACTGCCCGAAAGACGCCACCGAGATGAACTGTTTAAGCTGTGCTACCATGGTATACAGGGAATGTCCAGTAATGTCTGCATGTACGAGTAACCGAGGTAGGTGGAGCATATATCCTTTTAAAAAGTCTTTAACGTAAATATGAACTGGGATACGTCAAGCAATAGTTATATTTAAAATGTTTGACATAATTGCGCCGAGGATACGTGGGGCAATTATTTTACTGATAGTGTATGGCAGAATTATAAACATAGTTGCTGGGAACAATGTTCATATTTCAACTGAAGAAGGAAGATGTGTTATCCAAGCAGTGAAAACAGCCAGCACCCGATGAAGTCCAGATAGGTTGGACGGAAACTCCCGGACAATGCTTCCAAATGTATATTGTGTGTGAAATCAAAAGTTAATAGTGAACAATAATAACTGACACCACACAATGAGTTTTCATCGACTTTAAAACAAAAATCATTGCGTCTTCAGTCATTAGATCAAAGATTTTATTCACAATTAAATATACTTTTTATTATTTTATTAACTCCCATTTCTTTAGTTTCAACAACTCTTATGCATATGTGAAATAAACTGTGCCCGATAGGATGATGCTGTCATATTCTTCAGAAATTTGTGTTAAGTTTATATCAAATGTTCACGATTGTTTAATTAAACATAGTGATACAGATAAAGTGTAGGATAAAAAAAGACGTTACGGATATAAAGAACAACTTACCGAGTATAATTGCAAGTTTACACACATCTAGGTAATCATATGCCTTCACCACTTATACTACATTGTGTTTTCCCCAGGTCCACTTGCTGACCGAGTTCGATTCTTCTCAAGGCAGGTGTGAGGTGGGCAAAGAGAAGAACTACGGATTCAAGGACACATCTGTATGGGTCAATGATGGATGTCGGGCAACGTTCATCATCTGTTACGAAAAGCGTGAGGGTGCTTATTAGGTCGTCGTCACGAACGGCTATACTCCACATTACAATTTTCTATCTATTGATTCGTTGTTTTTTTTAACACGAAACCAAAAATTCTTTATATTTCCTTATTTTAAAAGCAATTATTTTTTGTGTTTCTTTACACGGTGTATTTCATTTAATAACGATCTCAAGTATTTTGCGATTCCCCATTCTTTTAACAAGGACCTCGAGTATATTGCGATTCCCCATTCATTTAATAACGACCACAAGTACTTTGCGATTCCCCATTCATTTAATAACGACCACAAGTATTTTGCGATTCCCCATTCATTAAATAACGACCACAAGTACTTTGCGATTCCCCATTCATTTAATAACGACCACAAGTACTTTGCGATTCCCCATTCATTTAATAACGACCACAAGTATTTTGCGATTCCCCATTCATTTAATAACGACCACAAGTACTTTGCGATTCCCCATTCATTTAATAACGACCACAAGTACTTTGCGATTCCCCATTCATTTAATAACGACCATAAGTACTTTGCGATTCCCCATTCATTTAATAACGACCACAAGTATTTTGCGATTCCCCATTCATTTAATAACGACCACAAGTACTTTGCGATTCCCCATTCATTAAATAACGACCACAAGTACTTTGCGATTCCCCATTCATTTAATAACGACGTCAAGTATTTTGCGATTCCCCATTCATTAAATAACGACCACAAGTATTTTGCGATTCCCCATTCATTTAATAACGACCACAAGTATTTTGCGATTCCCCATTCATTTAATAACGACCACAAGTATTTTGCGATTCCCCATTCATTTAATAACGACCACAAGTATTTTGCGATTCCCCATTCATTGAATAACGACCTCAAGTATTTTGCGATTCCCCATTCATTGAATAACGACCTCAAGTATTTTGCGATTCCCCATTCATTGAATAACGACCTCAAGTATTTTGCGATTCCCCATTCATTAAATAACGACCACAAGTATTTTGCGATTCCCCATTTATTAAATAACGACCACAAGTATTTTGCGATTCCCCATTCTTTAAATAACGACGTCAAGTATTTTGCGATTCCCCATTCATTAAATAACGACCACAAGTATTTTGCGATTCCCCATTCATTAAATAACGACCTCAAGTATTTTGCGATTCCCCATTCATTTAATAACGACGTCAAGTATTTTGCGATTCCCCATTCATTAAATAACGACCATAAGTACTTTGCGATTCCCCATTCATTAAATAACGACGTCAAGTATTTTGCGATTCCCCATTCATTAAATAACGACCACAAGTATTTTGCGATTCCCCATTCATTAAATAACGACGTCAAGTATTTTGCGATTCCCCATTCATAAATAACACAGTATTTTGCGATTCCCCATTCATTAAATACGACCCTCAAGTATTTTGCGATTCCCCATTCATTAATAACGACCACAAGTATTTTGCGATTCCCCATTCATTAAATAACGACCAAGTATTTTGCGATTCCCCATTCATTGAATAACGACCTCAAGTACTTTGCGATTCCCCATTCATTAAATAACGACGTCAAGTATTTTGCGATTCCCCATTCATTAAATAACGACCTCAAGTATTTTGCGATTCCCCATTCATTGAATAACGACCTCAAGTACTTTGCGATTCCCCATTCATTAAATAACGACGTCAAGTATTTTGCGATTCTCCATTCATTAAATAACGACGTCAAGTACTTTGCGATTCCCCATTCATTTAATAACGACCACAAGTATTTTGCGATTCCCCATTCATTAAATAACGACCACAAGTATTTTGCGATTCCCCATTCATTAAATAACGACCACAAGTATTTTGCGATTCCCCATTCATTAAATAACGACCACAAGTATTTTGCGATTCCCCATTCATTTAATAACGACCACAAGTATTTTGCGATTCCCCATTCATTAAATAACGACGTCAAGTATTTTGCGATTCCCCATTCATTTAATAACGACCACAAGTACTTTGCGATTCCCCATTCATTAAATAACGACCTCAAGTATTTTGCGATTCCCCATTCATTTAATAACGACCACAAGTACTTTGCGATTCCCCATTCATTAAATAACGACGTCAAGTATTTTGCGATTCCCCATTCATTTAATAACGACCACAAGTATTTTGCGATTCCCCATTCATTAAATAACGACGTCAAGTATTTTGCGATTCCCCATTCATTTAATAACGACCACAAGTACTTTGCGATTCCCCATTCATTAAATAACGACGTCAAGTATTTTGCGATTCCCCATTCATTTAATAACGACCACAAGTACTTTGCGATTCCCCATTCATTAAATAACGACGTCAAGTATTTTGCGATTCCCCATTCATTTAATAACGACCACAAGTATTTTGCGATTCCCCATTCATTTAATAACGACCACAAGTATTTTGCAATTTCCCATTCATTTTATAACGACCACAAGTATTTTGCGATTCCCCATTCATTTAATAACGAGCACAAGTATTTTGCGATTCCCCATTCATTTAATAACGACCACAAGTATTTTGCGATTCCCCATTCATTAAATAACGACCTCAAGTATTTTGCGATTCCCCATTCATTAAATAACGACGTCAAGTATTTTGCGATTCCCCATTCATTAAATAACGACCACAAGTATTTTGCGATTTCCCATTCATTTAATAACGACCACAAGTATTTTGCGATTCCCCATTCATTAAATAACGACCGCAAGTATTTTGCGATTCCCCATTCATTAAATAACGACGTCAAGTATTTTGCGATTCCCCATTCATTAAATAACGACAACAAGTATTTTGCGATTCCCGATTCATTAAATAACGACCTCAAGTATTTTGCGATTCCCCATTCATTAAATAACGACGTCAAGTATTTTGCGATTTCCCATTCATTAAATAACGACCTCAAGTATTTTGCGATTCCCCATTCATTAAATAACGACCTCAAGTATTTTGCGATTCCCCATTCATTAAATAACGACCACAAGTATTTTGCGATTCCCCATTCATTAAATAACGACCTCAAGTATTTTGCGATTCCCCATTCATTAAATAACGACCTCAAGTATTTTGCGATTCCCCATTCATTAAATAACGACCACAAGTATTTTGCGATTCCCCATTCATTAAATGACGACCACAAGTATTTTGCGATTCCCCATTCATTAAATAACGACCACAAGTATTTTGCGATTCCCCATTCATTTAATAACGACCACAAGTATTTTGCGATTCCCCATTCATTTAATAACGACCACAAGTATTTTGCGATTCCCCATTCATTAAATAACGACCACAAGTATTTTGCGATTCCCCATTCATTAATAACGACCACAAGTATTTTGCGATTCTCCATAACATATCACGTTTATTAAGAACATGTTTAAAGGTTGTTGCAATTGCAGTCTTATAATGACAAGGTTTGTTATGCCAAAGGAAACTCAATTCTTTGTCTTTCACTAGTTTCCGTTCTTCCAGACAGTTTCTTATACTTAATTAGAAAAAAAAATCTCAAATATTATTTTATATTAATTCTTTTTGATCCGTTCGAAACATGACCGAAATTGATATCAGACAACATATTGTCCTTCATTGTTAAAGGTTTAATAGATATACTCGTGTCTGTATTAACATATCATGTTTATGATGGATTATGTTTCAACAAAATTAAAACATGAGATAGAAATCGTGTCTATGTTGGATATGTTTTCATAATAAGTTTATAATGAAGACATATAATGTACTAAATTACAAATATAATCTAAAATAAACATCTGTGGCAACTAAACATTCTCTTTTTTAAGCAGACACCGAGTGAATGTGACACCTTGTTATTGAGGGACTGAAATGGGATAGCGTAGTATTCAGATAACACACACACACACACACCACCACACACCACCCCACACCACACACACACACACACAACACACACACACACACACACACACACACACACACACACACACACACACACACACACACACACACACACACACACACACACACACACACACACACACACACACACACACACACACACACACACAGGCACACACACACATAGACACACACACACACAAACATACACACACAGACTCACACACACAGACACACACATACACACACACAGACACAGACACAAAATCACAGACACACACACACACACACACATACACAGACATGTAAAGGATCTTAAGGTACGCACCCTAAACAATGTTTTAGTAATTTGATAATAAGTAAGCGTGAATGCTGAATGTTTGCTTATATTTAGTTACAGTGTCAGCTTTCAGGTCTACTTAAAAATTAAAAGCATAAAACGTTGTTCTTGGTCTTAGCTCAGTATTAGACACTTAAGCTTTGCTTATGTTTATTGCTAATTTTACTTTTCTCTGTACCTACCCTTTTTCCGCATTTTGAAGTTACCGCGGACAGCTGTATGTTGCTTATTTGTATATAATTGAAGGATCTATCGCTCTCACCACGGTCAACTGTATGCAGCTTATTTGTATAGGATTGCAGCATCTATCGCTCTCACCTTGGTCAACTGTAAGCCACTTATTTGTATATGTTAGCAACATCTTTCGCCCTTACCGCGGTCAACTGTATGCCAATTATTTGTATATGTTTGCAGCATCTATCCTCCTTACCACAGTCAACTGTTTGCCAATTATTTGCATATGTTTGCAGCATCTATCGCCCTTACCACAGTCAACTGCATGCCAATTATTTGTATATGTTTGCAGCATCTATCCTCCTTACCACAGTCAACTGTTTGCCAATTATTTGCATATGTTTGTAGCGTCTATCGCCCTTACCACAGTCAACTGTTTGCCAATTATTTGCATATGTTTGCAGCGTCTATCTCCCTTACTATAGTCAACTGTTTGCCATTTATTTGCATATGTTTGCACATCTATCCCCCTTACCACAGTCAACTGTTTGCCATTTATTTGAATATGTTTGCAGCGTGTATCCCCTTACCACAGTCAACTGTTTGCCAATTATTTGTACATGTTTGCAGCGTCTATCCCCCTTACTACAGTCAACTGTTTGCCATTTATTTGCATATGTTTGTAGCGTCTATCGCCCTTACCACAGTCAACTGTTTGCCATTTATTTGCATATGTTTGCAGCGTGTATCCCCCTTACCACAGTCAACTGTTTGCCATTTATTTGCACATGTTTGCAGCGTCTATCCCCCTTACCACAGTCAACTGTTTGCCAATTATTGTACATGTTTGCAGCATCTATCCCTTACCACAGTCAACTTTGCCAATTATTTGTATATGTTTGCAGCATCTATCGCTCTCTCACCACAGTCAACTGTTTACCAATTATTGTATATGTTTTCAGAATCTATCGCCCTTACCACGGTAAACTGTATCCCGCTTATTCGTTTCTGATTCAAGTATCACCCATCTACGGTCAACTGTAAGTCACGCACTTGCTTTTATTTACAGCTTCTATTGCCCCTACAACAGTCAATTGTATGTCCGCCGGATCCCAGGGCAACCGGTGTCCAATGGAAATGTTTGGACGTGGCATGAACATTAAGGTACTCCTTCTGTGGGACTTTGGACAAAGCAGGTAAACACTCTGTCAGTTTACGATGAGTCATCTTTTTATAAATGGAAAATGCATTGTCTGCTGCATAGAGCTACTAGATATATTAGTGTTTATATATGTACGTATGTATTATTTACATGTTCATTTGGAACCACATTGCTTGTAGTAGTAGTAGTAGTAGTAGTAGTAGTAGTAATAGTAGTAGTAGTAGTAGTAGTAGAAGTAGTAGTAGTAGTAGTAGCAGTAGTAGTAGAAGTAGTAGTAGTAGTAGAAGTAATAGTAGTAGTAGTAATAGAAGAAGTGGTAACTTGTACTATATCTACAAAAATTACATTTGATCTGTTGATGATTGCTGATTAAAGCGATGGACTGGAAGTACAGCTGCCAACATAAAGCATTAAATTAATAAATGGAAATTCTGTTGTCGTTGACAAATCTGAGTACTTTAGGTTCTGTACGTATGTGTATAGAACTGACTTCCAAAGAAATTCTAGTAATTCCATATTTTTGTATATTTAAAACTTTTTTTTCTCTGTGAACTTTATAATCCATGTGTTTTTGCATTTTGCATTAGTGGATATTTCTGTAAAATTCAATGTATTAGTTGCTGTGATCCTACCAGTAGTTACATAAATGTTGCACCCGATAATAAATATTTTAATTGTTACTATGGTTTCAGATGCAAGGAGAACCAATCTTGGGGTCACGACAACAGATACATCTGGGTAAACAACGGCTTGTAGTGGCACGTTCAGGGTCATTGGCACGTGACGTCACATTCGACGCGGCAACGAATGGTGTGTAGCAATACGTTTATATTATAAATATACGAACACTGAAATATTATTGGTGAAACAACAAATGTGTTGTAAAAAATAACAGTTATAAGGAATATAAGAATCTGATTGTATAATTTCGTGTACAAAATAACAATCGTTTCGATTTTGCTTGTACACCGCAAATGCTGCATGTTTCGAATTATTCTCTGTATTTTGACACATTCTTACTTGTTAAAATACTAAAATACAATGAATCATATGTAGGTTAAATATTGTATTTGACTGCTATATTTGCTGCTGTAGATATTTTTCATTTAAGATGTTTTACTTATAGCAGCATTTTTATTTCAATTTTTATATAAACGCTTTTTTTCCAATTCTGGACATCATTTTTATCATCGTTATTTCATTTGGGGTAAAACAGTTGTATCTTTTGCCGTTTCTATTCATTATTAAATTACAATTTAGCACCATTTAAATTCTAAATGTTGGATTCTAGTCTCATATCTATCTTATTTTTCAGATTCTACAATAGAACATGTCACACAAATGCATGCTGTATGTTGCGATGAAAGTGGCATGGTTGCTGTTCCAATAAATGGTTAATGGGAGATAACTCGAGGTCGTCAGTTGTTTGTCGTCTGTTTTTCATGGTAAAAGGTATTTAAGATGGAACATTAAGTGTTATAAGAGATGGCAACAAGGAGTTTACAAATCTGGTCAGTTAATATCATTTTTTAAAGCGTTATTTTACAAATCATTCGACTGCATTATATGCATGAGTCCGTTTGAACGAACAATTGACAACATAATTGTTGAATAGAGCTGAATACATATTTAAAATATAAATATTGTATCACATTAAGTCAGAATCCGTATGCAGTTATGTCAGTATATGGTTTTGGCAATTATCCTACTTGTCTACATAAAGAAACCGTTTTACTTCTTTGCTTTACATGTGAAACATAGGAAAGTACCAGATACCATGAAATTGGTTTGCAAAAAGCGCCCATAAATATTAATGGCAAGGTCAGCTCTTCAGATCTTGTCGAGATACCAAATAATGTAGATTTGTTTTTTTAAAATGTCATGGACGTGATCATCTCAATTGATTGTAAAATGCAAATAGTATGTCTTTTCATTGGAAATTTGAACAAAATATTTAAAATGAGCTCCATCTAGTAGTTCCGGATCAGCGTTATAGACAATTAGGGTAAACATAGACATTTAGGAAATTGATTTTCACTAAATGATGCAAGATTTGGAAAAAGAATAAACTGTCCTTCCTTAATCTAGTCTCACAAGTAGGGATTTTCTGTGTTGTTAAAAAAGAACATGACCAGTGGTTAAAATGTTACACTAGATAACATACTTTAGTGCGTGTATTCTTTTTTCATAACATTTAAGTAATATTGAACAAAAATATTCAAGTTCAGTTCACTTAACTCGAAAAAATATATAAAAACACAATAGGAAAAATGCTTAGATGAAATTTAAGTCTCGGTTTATAATCAGAGAAGGATTGGCTCCCAAATTTTAATTTTCATTAAAGCTAAACATTATAGTTACATTTTTTGTTTCTTCGAATTACCATTCAATATCCACGACTTAATACACTGTTTAATATAATTGTGTCTTTTCATTTCTGACTTTATAAAGTCGTAAATTGACATTTGGGATTAATTTAACATATTGGTTTACCCTTTCTCAAAACACTTGTTTCGAGAAAACGATATTCATAGATAAATTGAGACGGATCACTAAAGATATCCGAAACTGCATAACTGACGTTATGAGACACGTCAATCCATTGTTGTTCTTGTGACAACAGTTTTCATATGTCTGGTTTAACAGACTTGAAGCGTCCGTTTCTTCATGTTAACAGTGTTTTTGGTTGCTAATAACGTTACCTATATTACGTTAAAAATGAAATCATTTTATGCAGCACCTAGTTCGTCGTTGTAACAGATAATAAATTGATGAGCGCTGTTTGAAAACATCTTACGAAATACCTAGCTCGTCGTTATAATAGATAATACATTGATGAACGATCAAATTAAGTGCGTCCTCATGAAAAAAAAAATATGCATGTTTTTGGAAAGTTACATCATATTCATATACATATCTAAAACATGCTTAAACACATTCAAAATGCAATAAATATCACAAGCATATCAGGAATACGAACTTATTTCTGTTAAATTTAATCAAAAACAATTCATCCGAATGCATTTTTTCGGGCTATGAAATTTCACACACGGCGTAATTATGACGTTGTTTTGTTGCATATAGACCGAAAGGACTGAAATCACTTTAGCCAATTTGGAAAATTGTACAAGTCCTTTCTTGGCAAAATATTTCTGAATTAATTTACTGAGAGCTTTAAAACATTTAATTAATTTGAAAGTTGACAGAAAGTATTGCGTATGAACTCATTTATCCAAATAAGGAGCAGCCCTTGAATATAGTTTTTTTTTTAGATTTTAAATGGAAAGTTAACAAGAAGTTACAGGGCAATAACAGGTTTTCGTAAATCCTGTGTGCATTTAAGTTTCATTAATTAGGATACTGTTCAATTCAAGACTGAAGAGTTAAAAACAACAAAAAGAAACGGCCAAAATAAAAACAAACGGTAAGAGTAAGATAATAAATCGATTTATTTAAACATTTTACAGTATGTTTGTTATACAGAGATAAAGCAGTTTTACTTTTTAAAGATTTTTGTTTAGATTTTATAAAATAAATTCAAGCTGTTGCAGAAAACATTTCTTCAAATTATCTTTTAATAAACATGTTGTGTTCTGAATACGTACTGGAAGTGAATTCTTCTAAAATGTCAAAATTCAAAAAAAAATGTACATCTTACAATACAGAGAAATAATAGAAGAACATAGATAACAGGATAGATAATAAATAAATAAAAGAAAAAAAATCACGATCAATGATCTTGATATAAATTGAGACATATCATTAACCTCGAACTACTTTTCTTCCGAAAAAGAAGACGTTATTTTATTAGCTTGAGTTTAAAAAGCAACAGTATATACAATTAAGAACAGACGCATTGCAAAAAAAAAAAAACCCTATTCTGTCAGTTGCAATACACATTGATCCTATTCTATGGTGAACTGTAAAACAAACAATAAAGATTCGTTATGTTTCTTCCGATGCTTGTAACCTTGGAAAAAAATTAACATAACACAAAAAAGAATAACACTTCACCAATGTATCCATGATACTGACGACTTAATAATACAAATATTTCATACTCTTTAGTTTAATCATTTTAAAACATATTTTCCCTAAACCATATTTGCATTGAGTGTTAACCCTTCTATCTAATACAAATATTTAAAAATCACACATACAAAAAACCTTACTTTGCTTTCTTAACTGTTCGGGTGTATTTACTTATTGTTGCTAAACCTTACGGCCTAAATATGCAGGTTACTTTATAGTTGGAAACAAATTGTTGAGAATAGTTATGTAGATAGAATGAGAATAAACAATCAATGTGTATTATATGTCTATATTAGTACAGAACAACCAATTTTTTATTGTTTGATCTTTGAAAGATTTTAAATGTCACATTTAGTCAGACCCCAATTTACACAGACAAACGGTTTTATCGTTTTAAAAAAAAACATACACAGAAATGTTATATGAGTAATTCTTTAAAAGAAAACATTTTAGAGTAACCCGATATAGTCTTGTACATATTGAGAGACAGGTAACAAAACAGGTGAACCTTACTGTGCAGACGGTGCAGAAATAAAAGTGAAGGAAATATACAACTTGTGTACATTAAATAGTAAAACAAAGATACAAAGGGTGATAGTGTTAACAAACTTACGCTTTTAAATCGAGCCAACCATTAAAAGAATGTTGTACAAGAAAAGATTGGCATAATTTTGTGTAAAATAAACATTGTGCCACATAATTCGATTTAAACAGTCAAAATTCAAAGTCGTAACGTAACCCTAAAACGAAATAAACTGGCGTAAATTGGCGTGTACATAGTAAAGGTTTATATTTCCCGGCGATCCTCAATAAAGTCGTCCGGCCACGTAGAATCGGGTTCCTGTAACGAGATAAATTATTGCTAAGCAAAAATGCATTTACTGTGTGAATACGATTTTTAGAATTTCATAACAATTGACCGCTACATATAAAGGACTAGAAAACGTTAATATGTATTTATTTACTGATACATGTAGACAGAAGCATTTTCCAATCATCTTTCTCATTCAGCCACTGTGAAAAGTTTTAACATGTTACTGAAACTAGAAGACAGATACCCACATTCGTTTTGCGTGGAAATATTTTAAGAGTTGACAGACTAAGACCAATGTATTTAAGAAAAGCAATACAATACGCTTTATTAAGATACAGCACAACACATAGCTCCTAGCGCAAAAAATAAACTACATAATGGCATCAAACGATCAGATTATCTTGTTTTTTTTTTATCTGTTTGACACAATTTGTATATATCTGTTGAAATCCCTTAGGCAGATTGAATAGATCGCCTGCTGTCTTCACAATATCGCAGTCCATGTCACTAAATAACAAAGGGTCGATAGTATAGTCACAACAATAGAACCATGACAGCAGCTTAGAAGACATCTGTTTTATAACAGGGATATATCCCTTAGTTATAGCCATATTTTATTACATCGTTTGTTACTCTGTTTAACTTTTGTAAAATACATGCCGACCCGAGACTTGAAGTTAATAATTAAACACTTCATTTTATTAAGCTAAGTATATCTACACAATATACACGATAAAGGTGCATCAGGTAAAAGTGTACCAGAGATACGTAATGTGTATGGTTTATATGTCCTTGAAATATACACAAGAGAAATTCTAATTTAAAAATGACACAACATAAACTGGCTTACAACTTGAAATACGCATGATAAACGCACACGTATAAAACGGACGCTGTAACTAAAACCTTCTTATTCCTGGACATATACAGTAAACACATGTACAAAAATGCAGGAACTTAATAAACTAGCACCCTGTTTGAAATATAGACGATCAACGCATAAATTTACAAAGAAAGCATTGCCATGAACTGAAATATACACAAATAACGCAACGTATCAAAATTTGAAAGATTAACATTTACATTCTGACTAAACATATTATACACAATATGCGCAAATGTATAAAGTTGGCATAAAAACATTAACTTGATTATTACGTGAAATATACACGACAAACACAAACATAGAGTAACATTTACAGGCTGACCAGACATACCTTGTACAAAACACAAGGTAAAACAGTGAGTTGACCAGACATACCTTGTACAAAACACAAGGTATAACAGTGAGCTGACCAGACATACCTTGTACAAAACACAAGGTATAACAGTGAGCTGACCAGACATGCCTTGTACAAAACACAAGGTATAACAGTGAGCTGACCAGACATACCTTGTACAAAACACAAGGTATAACAGTGAGCTGACCAGACATACCTTGTACAAAACACAAGGTATAACAGTGAGCTGACCAGACATGCCTTGTACAAAACACAAGGTATAACAGTGAGCTGACCAGACATACCTTGTACAAAACACAAGGTATAACAGTGATACAGCGATATAACTTGTTTACTACTTGAAAAAAAACCCAACCATAAATGCATATGTATAAATTTTGACACAGTAACATAAACTGGATAATGACTTGAAATTTACACGTTTCACAAGTAAAAATTGTGACACAGATGGGAAGCCTGTGTCCGGGTGGTAAGAGACGCCAAGTTGTATGTATATGCTGAGATTTTCCAAGAGACATGTAGTGCTTTGACGCTTATACCGAGACCATTATATTGCCACTACGACCATACTTATGTGGGAGCGATGTAGCAAAAAAGCAGACGATGCCTATTGCAGCACATACGTGCTTTCAGCTGATATTATTTATATTATTTTTATTATTGAACTTATTGATATCTTAATGTTGTAGCATTGAATAATCACATGGTTGACATTTACAGGAAGACAAGTGAGCTCTGATGACAGGTAGCATGATACTACAGTTTGGTAGGGCAGCAAATTGTCAGCACAAACAAATAAACCTTACATCAAGGTTACATGTTTAATTTGTCAACTTGTGCAATTTTTTTAAATCCACCTGCATTGTAGGTTTATTGTCCCATCAACAGTTTTTTTTTCTAATATTTGGAGAAAGTGTCTACTTGAAGCATATATAGCGCTTTACTGTTGATAGCATGTTCGGAAAAACAAACACACATAATGAAGGTTCTGTTCAAGTATGCCTTACATTTTAATTAGATTCGGATTATTAAACTGGAGCGATGCGATATGCTTTATATTAATATGAAACATTAACACGTTATAAGTGTTTGATAAAGTGTAAGCCAAACGACACTGTAGAGAATCTGTTATATTACTGTTAGTGATCCGATCCAGATCTACCGCTAACGACAGCAGTAGTTGACTAATTCTCCCAAGAATGTCAATCAAGACTGTTGAAATGGCGCAATGATAGAAAATCCAAAACTCTTAAACATCGGACAGCTCTGTCGCTTTGGCCTCGGACATCGTCTGAAGCCGTTGTTTATTTCGCCCAAAATTCTGTGTACATTTGTACATGTAGGTCGATGTTTGTTTAAATAATGTTAATTTGTTTTTTATGAACATGATTTCTAAGAAGTCAAATTGTATCGTATTATAAACATATATGCATCTTTTCAATCATGTTCTTGAGATGAGTTTTCGTTAAAAAAAAATGAAAAATAGCATAACAAATTACATTTTAAGGATGTTCGGAATTGACTCATTATGTTGAAGAAAGACGATTTCAGACTATCAATGATCTTTATTAACCAGTCCTTATATGAAAGTAAATGGAAGGAGGCTTTATAAGCGTCCTCTGTACCACATTTAGATTGGGTGTAATCTTGTCGACATAGAAATACCCGTAAGTGTAATATTATGTGACATATCACCATTCGTTTGTTGAAACCTTTGTCTCCCGTCATCCAGTGAACATAGAAGTTTTCCTCTGTCTAATAAATGTTATATTCACTGCTTTCCGTCGTATCCATCAAACATCTCTCAGTCTCATTCCAAAGACCACGTTTACTTTTATGCCTTTGTAGCACTAAATACAGATAAATGTCCCAACATACCGACTGTACTGTCTTTATAGCTTCTATGTCTGTATGTTTATCTCCTTCAAGTGCCTAGTTACAGAATGCTTAGTGTTTTTTTTTCACCGTCCTCCAAAAGGTACTTGTAACATACACATACGAAATAAAAATGCGTATTACCAAAACATCAAAGATAATAGATTAAGATCTAAATTAAAGGATTATTAGTAAAGTAATTAATCCCAAAGGAAAATGTATTCAAAAGAAATAGAATTAAATACTTTGTAAAAGATAACATTTAATAACGCTTAATTGTGAAATTATCAGGATTAGTCAGTAAAAAAGCCTTACTGTGACAATAACACTTATGAAGTAACAACTTAACATAATACAGGCCTTATGTCCCTCCAAATTACAATTTGATCTTAGACTGCGATTTTCGGAGAATGAGGTAACATAAAGGGATTTTCAAACTGTATTGTTTTTTTCTAATTAGAGTTCTAGAGTACTAGTCATAAAATAGGTAGAATATTTTTGTCTTCTTATGTAAGATATATAACATTTCAACGAGAAGTAAGCAATTTTGTCACAACAGTTATATCTGCCTGAAAGTGAGACATCTATTAACAAGTTAACGCTAACAGCGACAGTATTATACAGAACCTGTATTCACCTCATGCGATATTATGGGCGAGAAATTTTATTTTTATTTTGTACGAGCCTCGTGGGAGTTGTCAACAGGTATCTCTCTGTAAGAGTTTTCTTTTTTTTGCGGGTTCCTTGCGACGCACGTAAGCTTTCCTGCTTTGGCATACACCCCTCATCATAAAGTGACTGCATACACATACGATTGAGACTTTGTTCATGATTAGCTTATGCCTTTAAGCATACATAAAACATACGGTTTTATTATTTCTACAGAATCAAACGCAAAGCGAATCTGATGCATTAACCACAGAAATGTTTTTCGCTGTTTCCAAAATTTAGGTCTCCTTTCTGTGTATCATTCAATCTAATTCAAACTCAGAATTAGACGGATTCATTATGTGCAGACTTGGAATACCAAATATTGGTAATGTTAATTCAGCAACTAGAATGTATTAGGCATTTATAAGGTTGCGTATATTACACATTTCCTGAACATGGTTTCAGACTTAAGTGCGTTAGCTACATTTACATACCGGTAATCTGTTTAACTTTGTTAAAGAATAAAATCAATATTATACGAATGAGTCGAGTGATCGTCTAATTTTAATCCTTGGACTGCTTAGTCTCTCACCGTGTGGGCTCTAGGCAGGTATTGGGCGAAGAACTAATGTTGGAATGTCTTCTAGTGAATATGCGGTGCGCCGGTGGTTCTACCCAGGCATTTATATGGCGGTTTTTCTGTGCCAAAAATAGCCGAACATGACCATAGTTGTGTCACTGCTATGCATTTCACAAACACACACACACAACTAACAAGGCAATAGAATAAACTCAGATGATATCGGCAGACAAAGAGAAAGATTGTCAGTGCATAGCCACAGATGTAACAGAAGCCGTTAGACAACCTCATTCAGACTGTAATCATGCAGAACAGATGTTATATGTAGCTTAAACATCCTTGAAGCATTTTATCAGAAAAACCTGGATGACCTTTTTTAAAGGATTTTGATTGACTGTCTTGTAGTCGTCAAACCATGCTATCTTTGTAAACTCATAAAATGCACTGATAAAGCAACTACTTACTGAGTACTGGGGCTGAAGGCGTGCCTGATCAACAAGGGCAGATAACCGCTGCATGAGGATAGAGTCCTCCAGGTAATCCGGTCGGCTCTGGACCAATCGGTGCTTCGTCACTTCTCTTCGATTCTTCTAACACTCTGAAATGATGACGTAATAGTTTTATTTCGCCATTATTGTTGTTCTATGCCATATATGTCATATAGGCGGCAATAGACAACTATTGATCGTACCACTTGTATAATGTATGCTTTTGGTTAAATACAAGTTGTAACCAGTGTGTTTAAAACACAATTCTAACAATGTTAAAAGGTAATAAATCTTTCATTGGAAGTTCTATGCAAAATTGTTGACAGTCAATTAAATCTACTTTTTAATCAAGAAAGAATGACCAGAGAAGTGTATATGGTTGTGGCATCCTGTTCATGTGTAGATGTAATTGAAGAACCAAAGTCTAATGTCCATCAAAGGAAAATACACGTAACAATCCTTAAAGAATGAATTAAATGACAATGCTTTTAGATTACATGCACGGGGAGTTTTTAATGACCGCCACATTGCACAGGTATCATTACTGTAATCATGAATAAGAAAATATGATAAAATCCTATGAGAATTGCAACAATTGAAAAGGCAAAGGACAACTGTGTTCACATGTAAGCCGAATGTAAAAGTAAGAACAAATCTGTAACGAGCAATTTAACAAACAGAGCAAACCCAACAGTTGACGCCTTGGAGCGGTCAGTCGGCAAAAGATACAACGCTCCAACTTCGCGCTTCCGAGGGATTTCTCAAATGAAAAGAAAACCTATGTGAATAAGAAAATGTCAAAGCACTGACGTTTTTTAATACGTTTTGACGTTGTTGAGACGGCTTCATTTGTACATGACGAATATACCTGTTGACTAGGGGTTAAAATATAAGGTCGACTGAACATCTACTTCCGACTTGAAAATAGACTATTCAACTTGCATTTAAATTAAGAAGCCCTTAGGTTACTAGAACCAAAATAGCTGAACAAACTTTTTAGTTTACTTAATCGACGTAGACTGTGTCTTTGCACACATTCCTTAATTAACAGCTGATCTGTGGCCTGTAGCATGGAGGTATCATTTCATCAAAGGAGACTAATACAAGTCATTAAATGTTAATCTTTCGTCACAAAACTAACCAATAAGGATGCTTTCATTGCATTGGTGTATTGATATGTGCGCCTTAATTATTAAAATAGTCATTGTTTTAAAATGCTTTCCATCTTATCTATGTTGGTGATTGAACACAGATTTTGTGCGCTGATATTCACTTCTTACTTGTGCTTGTTAAGAAATAGTGTTAAAATATAGCAGTTAACGTTGTAAATGGCCGCAATATATTCACTGAAAAAGCTCGTAATACGCAGGTGAGTGTTATATTTTATGCAAGATGCAAATGCCTAATTTGCTATTGATATAATGGACTAAACGTATCCTAACATTACTGTAGATAATGGCACATCTTCAAACATGACTTTTGTTTAATTCACCATATCGTACAAGACTACAATATTTGGTCATAATTATATTTACAGTTATGGTGATCACAATTAAATCCTTAACTTACCTTTTGATAAGGTTGGAGTATATATCAATGATGTCCTGACGGTTGGTTCCTTCATATCTGTCTGAACTTCGTTTGGCAGCCACACCAAGACATCGAGGTGCGAATGGAAAGTTTCTGCGAAAAAAACAACAGCAGAAAACTTGTTATAAACCTGACACAATATTTGGACGTATTTAATAAGCAAGTTTTAAAAATACATTTACACTTATATAAATAGTTGGAAGGTTGAAAGTTTCTCCGATTGTTACTCCCTGGGGCAGAGAAACTTTTAAAAGTAAAATGATGACCCACATAATTTTACAGTTAACGTAAAACTAGTTCAACATATTGTTATGTAGTCGTTTCTGCATCTTTTTTCAAAAAGATTAGTTTGGGAAGCATGGTATTTCATATTGTCGGAGTTACAAGAAACCAAATAAACAAGCTAAACTTTGAATACAGCTGTTGAAGTATACAATTATCAATTGAATATTTTAATGATTTTAACATAGTGTGCTTTGAGTTAACTCTTTGGGTAAAATATCTAAAACTGAAATCATAACAGACATACTGTAAAAGACAATCCAATTATTATATAAAAACAATAACAAAACTGAAAAACATGCATATTTTAAACAAAGCGCTTGACTACCATTCTCCTCCTATATAATTCATAATTATGTCGGGTTTAGACAAGTTCGAACAGATTTAGCTAAAATATTGGCAAGCAGTACAAAGTCTTTGATTAAACAAAAGCTTTCGTTGAGAATAAGCATTTGCATTAGTTTATCTGAAATGTTATGCCTTTGTGTATTAGTATTTGCAATGCTTCCAGCAATTATGGTTCAAAGTTACCTGATATAATCCTTCAAGCGATAAAGAATGGTAAAATAAGTTGTAGACAGCAAGAATAAACTTTGGACAACATACACATTGTAGCTCTGAAATTTTCTTCCTTTTCTTTGTCATGTAAAGCTATCAACCTTGCATCAAATATACAATATCTTTAAAATGTGATCCTATGTTCTATAGTCTCTAAGATCATAATTTCTTTCAGGAAAGATAACAAACCTGTTGCTAACACATTACAATGATCATTTCAACTGGTACGATGTACATGATAAGAACTGTACTGTAAAATAAAAGCAGATTATCTATACATACCGTGGTCTTCTGTGAGAGTATTTTTATCCTAATGTCATCTGCTATAAGATTAACGTACCAATCGACTTATAGTGTGCACCGTTGGAAATGATACAGTAGATATATTCGGAACAATGATAGGAGTAACATTATGTACAGAATCATTGCAAATATCACACCAGTATATCATTTCCCTGACGACAAGGTGACGTGAACATGTGAAACTAAAATGATATTTTAATACAAAATTTTAATGAACCTATAACACGTAGAATACATTGCAGGTTGTTATTAGTTGCAGCATGTAATGAAGCTTGTTTTACATCAAACACAAGGTTGTAAAAATTTATTGGTGTGCAGGGTGACAGAAGTTGAGTATCCGTTGGGTGTGTTGCAACTTTGATATAATTCAACAGATGTGATCGACGTCAAAGTTCCCATGTATGATGGGTGTTTGATAGTTAATTATCATCAAAACATCAACCACAATTACATTTGTAATCCACTTCTTATATATAGTATGATGTGATAAACGTTAAATGCAGCTTAACGTGTATGTATCTCAACAGAGCATGGAGAAAAGCAATTTTATCAAATATTCAGAGCTAGTACTTGCAAACAAACAAAAACGAGCTACAATGCCGATAAGGTGAATAAAATGATTTCGCTTTCTTTCAGTAGTTTAAACTTTTTTGGTGTCAAATGGACAGATTTACGCAATGGACGTTGTCTACATTTTATGCAGTTATCGGTTAATCTATGAGAAAAATGTTTGGCTTATAGCATCGGTTAATTGATTATTAAATGTCTTTTTTTGCATTTTAACCGAGAATACATGATGAACGTAAGTAGTCCTGATTGGCCATATAGCGAGGTTCTAAAGTAGAGTTTACTGTGACTTCATCATTTGTATTTGCAGATAAATGCTCTGCCTATTTTACAATTAAAGTAAAATTGTAAATTAAAGTTCAAAGTATATACGCATATAAAGTCCTTGTGGCTTTTATGCACTGGCATGAAAGAAATGTATTAGTAGAAAGAAGGCTATTTATGATGCCGCCAAATTAATGTTTGTGCGAGTCTTTCATGACTTGCTTGTAGACACGTAGACCAGGTAGGGACAAGTTACAAGAAGAAATATGCTGATAATTTCATACGGTTATCAGATTGAGTGATGTCATTGACATGCAAACCAACACACTTCTTATTTCTAGAGAATAATGTCACACTTTTTAAACAGATAGATTTGGGCAAATGAGCAAGATAAGATCGGTAAGACAACTATCGGACAAACTTAGTGTGAAATTAGGACAGATTCTGAAATATCGGGAAAATGATGGAATAGGGTTTACCGCCGATTTTCAGAACACGAGTTTCCGCGGATGGTATGAAGAATAAGACTGTAAATAAAAATAAAAATACCTACGTCAACAATTATGAAAACTAGGAAACTATAATTTTTATACGTATTTAGCTATGTTCATGTTAAATGTAAGTAATAATTGTTTTGCCACATTTTCAAACTTTTAATACGGCACTCACAGGTCCCAAACCTATCAAATGAAAATACAAACCATACAATGTCAAAAGTAGTTTCTCATGAAAATGAAACAAAACTAAACTATACCCTTAGACATTTTAGTTAAATTCGTTTATCTTACAATTCATTTAATTATGTTTATAGCGACTCTTTATGACATTGATCTACTAAAAGATGCCTAGAAGTCAAACTACATAAATGGATTAATGTCATAATAGTGGTAACGAACGTCCTATACTAATAGAACTTAGCCTGGAAGCAGCCGATAAGGATTGTCAAAACTTAAGATCTAAAGACGAATTTCCTTTTGTTTGCTAAGGTTGAACAATTATTCGCCCCGAGCACGTCCTTTAATTACAACAGAGTCTATCTGCATAATGCTATTTGAATAATGTCGTCTGATTATTATCCCTTCAGTGCCATGTCTACAGACTAAATTAGAGTCTCACATGACATCTCTCGCCATCACATTGTCTGTATTTGGTACTTAAGTAAACTGATTTGTACCCACCACTTGTCTTTGTTTGCAGAAGTGCTTGCAGACAATTAAATTTCAGAATTGACCATACGGTGTGTAACCATGCTCGGTATTGTGTTTCCATCTTTCTAACAGTTTTCCCACCGCAGTGAGGTAATATAAGGGCTTTACTTCCATAACGTATACGCTTATAACATTATATCAATCTAATAATGGTTAGTTCTATTAAACAGGCGATGCAAAGATTTTCCGATTTTCAAAAAATAGTTTGCATACGCTGTAAAATTTAGTAAACCGAACAGAATGAGTTTATTTTCTATGTTAATATCAGTTTGGTAGGGAATTTGTATTTACACTATTTATCTTGGAGAAAAAACGTACAAGGAACGCGAGGTTTAAGCTCTCAGTAAATCAAGTTTCAAGACCCCAGTCATTTTGCTGAATAACTGTTCTCAGGCGGCGGTTGTTGAGTTGTGTTTTTCTTAATATTAATGTACTGTCTCAGCGTTTTCTGAATTTATCACGAAAAGCCAGCATACCGTTTAAACCAAAAACGATCGAAACGATTCTTAATTTTGCAATCTAGACATTAATGTTTGAAAGAGTGTTAAATGGTAAGGTGTTGTCTTCTGCATAATAGCAAATATTCATTATAAAAACATTAAACAATTTTGGCCCAAGAATACAACCCTGGGTAACGCCATTAGTAACTTCAACCAAGCTACAGATCGTTCCGCCCATAGTTTATAAGTTATTAGTATTCAATGCAATAAATAGATTGATAAATGTTTCAGTGTGTTTTCGGACAGTACATATGAAGACAGTTGAAAAAACAACAGGATTTTTCGCGTGGAGGTCGTAAACAAATCACCCTGCATATATGTTGTCATGTTGTCAATATTTTAACGTTTATTTTCTTAATTATTACCTTTGACTTAGCTACTACAGTTACATCTCAGTATGTACACTACAACCATTTCCCATTTACACTTCTCATTTAGGGCTTTTAGTAGTTGTTTCAAATTCATGATTACTTTGACAGTCTCGTACTTCACCTTGCAGTTTTGATAAAAGAAATAAATCTCCCCTCAGCCGAACACATTGTAAAAATTATTTCTTAATGATATCACTTTATAATGGACATTAATGACCTCACAACTTAGATCTTAGTATACGTCATCACGAGGACTGTTTTATTTCAGTTTATATATAGGTTTTTTTCACTAGTTGTCCTAGAAGAACTCTAGATAATGCCAGGACTGGAACTTTGAAAACCTGATTCAATACGAAAACAGTGACAATGGCCTATGAGAAGTGTGGCATATAGATAATGTTATAGACATGCCAGTTCAAATGTAAAAGTTACAAAAAAATGAGACGAGACGTTACATAAAATAGATCAAGTTACCGCATTGGTAAGGTCAGTCGGCAAAAGAGCCGAATGGGGTGCTTAAGCCGGTTTATAGAACTCTTATCTGTCACTTCCAGGGTAGTTTTTTACTTTAAACAAAAAAGTCAAAGTGACGACGTTTACTTAGATCTATGTACATACTGACGCCATAATATAAAAAAGTGTGTCTTAATCATTTCCACTATGTATTTAGGTGTGGTGGGTGAAGCATTATTTCCAAACCTTCAGAGAGATTAAATAAATAAATCAAGGACAAACACATTCGTAAAAGGGAAAAGAATAATATAACTGTAGCATCCTGTTCATATCTAGATACTATTAAGGAACCAAAGTGCAATGTACGTTGTACAAATGTACGTTAAGCAACCCTGTCGGCCCTTTACCGTCCATGGCGGTAACTGCTGGATATTAATTATTAACCGTCTAAGGCGGCCGTAGGCGGTAACTGTTGGGTTTGCTTTATTTACCGTCCCAGGCGGTAACTGTTGGGTTTGCTTTATTTACCGTCCAAGGCGGTAACTGTTGGGTTTGCTTTATTTACCGTCCAAGGCGGTAACTGTTGGGTTTGCTTTATTTACCGTCCAAGGCGGTAACTGCTGGGTTTGCTTTATTTACCGTCCAAGGCGGTAACTGCTAGGTTTGCTTTATTTACCGTCCAAGGCGGTAACTGCTGGGTTTGCTTTATTTACCACCCAAGGCGGTAACTGTTGGGTTTTCTTTATTTTCATGTAATGTATCGCCTCAGTATTTTTATCACTGTTACAGATTACTGATATCTATGCTTTCTGCTTTTTTATATTTTAACATATGTTGCAATTAGACAGGCCTCAATAGCTCAGGTGGTAGAGCGTCGGCTTGCGGATCGGGAGGTCGCGGCTTCAAACCCCGACCGGGTCGGAGACAGCATTACGCCTGTCTCGTCGTAATAATGGACCGGCCGGTTCAGTCCCTGGGCACCTCATAAGTGCCCCTGTGTTATAATGATAGAAATGTCGCTGCACAGTATCGGTGAAAATGCCGGCTAATCCCATCCCTAAGTTGCACTTACATAGGGCCTTGTAATAGTTTCGTATTCATGGGAACTTTTCATATTTTTCTATTGAGTATGTTATTTACATTCATACACTCGGTACGTTTTAGAACGTGAGCTGAATTTGTTTAGTAAACACTTAAGTCTCTTGAACGTTTTGTTCAATATAAAGATTTATATTGTGTAGATATCGCATTAAGTGTCTAATACGCGATATGTTCTAACAATGATTAAATGTCACGTTGTTAAATGATGTTTTAACATTAATTCTTAAATGAAACCTTCATCTATGGTCACAAAACACAAATTGAAAATCTTTAATTTTCACACTTTTGCTTGATATTTCGCCCATGATTAATAATATGGAATTTTATTAACCTTTCTGTCTTAGAAAATCTTGGATTGCAGATTCACGTCAATCACGCAAGGAATTAAAAGAATTTGAACACAGTTTAAGTATATTGAAGTCAGGCTCGCAGACTGCTTGTATGAACATTGAATGTCGAATAGTTTCGTGGTGACCTTGTGATGTCAGGTATAATTGTTTTGGGTAAAAGTGAGCAAGAAAGGAACGAATTTTACCTCAAACACTAGCATAATTAACCATGGGAAGGTAGATAAACGAACAAAACCTTCTCACATTTACGCAAATGCGTTCTTTTTATTAATATAATAGAACTTGTTTAGTACGGATTTTACTACCTTAGAAACTTTCTGTAGGAAAATTATTTCCGAGTTTCGATGAACACGCAGTTATATTAACATTTAATCTCAATGCATATCATATTTCCATTGGTACTTCCCACGCGTTTATTAGGCAATGTGTCACGTTAAACATTTCACATTTACATTATGTAGAAAACTTTGAGTTGATCACTTCTTCAACAGGTAAAAAAAACAACAACATAATAATAATTTTATTATATCCACAAATGCCCTAAAGCTTAAACCCTAATAAGGTGCCTGTTCAAAGGCGGGTTTCCTTAAACTTGATTTTCCTCGTTTACCTACACCATTATTAAATTACGATAGTGAGAAGACGCGGGCTGGTTAAGGTTATCTTATTCTGATTAAGCCAGAAATATGTCTTAGATTCTCGTTACAAACGTTTTTAAACATCTCATTACCTCTAGCATACATAATGGTTTCTTCCGATGCTGTTCAAGAGAATTAAGCAGTATACTCAAATGTCAATGTATTGAAACCAATGCACGTGCCATTCGCTTAGTAAAAATACTTAATTGTGCTTCGAAGTTATGGCAAATGAGTATGTCTGCATCAGGATTAAGAAAGCAATTGTCAATCGATGATTAGTATAAAAATGTAAACTGTCACAATACATATCGTATTTTACCAAGATTTAAATGTTTTGTGTTAGCGCCGACTTCATTAGCCGTGAAGCATTAGGCATAGGTAAAGGACTTGACATTGGTGCTAGAGATTGCGAGACTTGTTTACTAAAAATAAAACATGTAAAAGATGAATAATAAAAGTTAGGCAAATATCGGGATATGACAAGAAAACAACTGCTGACTAAAATATAAGGAATAAATAAAGGACAATTCTCGTTAAAATGTTGGACGGCTAATTGACAAACAAGCTAACAATCTATGCCGTTACTGACTCCATTTTTAATTTTTAAGCAAATTTAATATAATAAAATGATTGAACAGTGGTTTAATTCCTAGTGAAAGTTGGAAATATTCATGATAATGGAATCTATGAACATTGTTACAAATATTTAAATTTAAACAAGATCTAGAAAAAGGAACAAACAATCAAGTTAATTGTCGACGTGACACAAAATCTGAGACGACACAATACACAAAAAGAACAGACAAGCAGTTTCCGCACTGGAACGGTCGCAAAAGGACGGACTGTGATGCTTAAACAGGTATAAAGAACTCTGCTATTTTACACTTCCTATGGGGGTTACTCAAAGACAAAATTCCACCATAGGTCGAAACCGCAAGCAGCTGCATCGCAAGTAGAGCAATGAACAAAAATTTGCGAGTTTTGTTTGTTTTTAAAATATTGCATCGACACAATCATTGACAATAGCGGTGACATCCAGCCAAATAATTGGTGGAGAAAGACCTCAGACATCAATTTGGGTAGAGCCACCGTCGCACCATAGATAAGCTGAAAGGGCCCCCCAATATGCCCCAGTCCCGAGATTGGAGATTAACGGGCACCTCGCATGAACAAAGTTTTTTTAATTACTAACTTAATTAGAAGTAAACAGACTGGATTTTTAAAACACTCTATTTCATGTCTACAATATGAATAACATTATTTTTTTTCTTAGCTTACTACTTTACGAAGGACGCAGCATTCATCAAGATTTGCCGAAACACAAGGTTGATTGCCAAAAAAAGAAGTAAAATGTTCATTTACTTTGAACCTCTCTTGATCTATTCAATGTTTTGCATGACAATTACATTTTTAAACATTTTAACTTGGTTGACACAGAAGCATGGCAATGCAATCCCTATCAAGTGATTGACGCCCATTTTAACAGTTATTTGAGAAATAAAAAGTGATGAATTTTCAATTAGATTTCATTGTTTTCTCAAAATGAAAATAAATGCCAAAGAAAGCATTTTATGTGTCTTTCTGATAAATCAATAGCAATAATCCTTAACTAATATTTCAGGTTTGACATGCGCAACAATGTAAACAAATCATTACTTTGGGCAAAAATGTTTTCCCCTGACATTTACCAGTTAAATAAAAAAAATACAGCCAGCACCGCTCTCGTTGTGCGTGCATCGTATCGTTTTTGGAAATATGCGTTTGCATCTTTTTTTTTGCAGAAATGAACCTTTTCAGTGCGATGCATTTTCACACTTTCGTAAAATAAATCTTGTAGTGTACTTAACTCAGACAATTCACGTTTTGTGTTTTTGAGATGCACTGTATTTAGACAATAGTATAGGCTGAAGCTATAATAACTGACCCGCTGCCATAAATAAATAAATAAACAAATAAACAAATAAAAAAAAATATGTATAACAGCGCCATGTCGGCCTGGTATCACCGCTGTTTTGTTTTCATTTATGGTAAACTTCATAAACTGCTGAAACAATGAATAAATTTAAAGAAGCCGAAGTGTTCGTTAACTATATCATATCATAATAATCCCAAGAAGATGGTGACGTTTTACTTAAGCACAACATGTTTCCTACTTACATTTATGCATCTGTATTTTAAAATCCGTGCTAAGGTGAAATAATGTGTATAAAGCTAAACAAAGTGCACATGTACTAAACTATTGTTTTAAAAACCTGAACATTGTAACACAAAACCATCAACATATGAAATATTTAAGCATGAAATGATGACATATTTTTAACGATTTTCTTCGTAGAAGTAGTGAATTTTATATGAAACAATGATGTTGATAATTATATTCTAAATTCAAAAAATAAGTAATTGGAATAAATTTCCCGTGCCTATATTGATTTAAGTAAAATAAAACTATTTTACTTATGCTTATTTATGAAGAATATGTATATCAAACATTACTTTCGCTTCTGAGTCGGTTCTTTACGTATAAATTAACATAGTCGAGGTTGTATTTTAATGTGTGGGAGTATTCTTCTTCATTACTAAGATTCTAAGATTCGCTGAGGTAATTTTAATTCACCGGACCAAAGAGTGTTGGTGCTACGATAAACCCTACACAACAGTTTCTTCCTGTTCGCATTCCTTATTCGTCTACTAGGCGTATTGTTCGCTAACACATTTGGTCTATAGGAACAGTGAGTCATTTGTGAACGTTCAGAGCATTGGTTCTTCGTGTCCCAATTAAGCAAATGACGTTGTAGTTGCGTATTGTTTTCTAAAATTTCAGGCAAAGCCTGAATGAAGATGCAACGTTCAAGCATAATTCAAATGTGCTCGCATTTATTTTTTTATTAAATTTGACTGTACTAAATCAATTTAGTTTCTTAAAATGTGTAACATTTTGACAAACTATAAAGTGGTTAAGTGGTTCCAGGTATTTTTGTTACCTTGTTTGTGTTTATGCATTTTGATGATTCTGTATGGTCTCAAGAATATACATTACACATCAGTACATACTCTTTATAGGGCTGTATCTGTACTGAAACTTTAACATAAAATATAACAGAAAATCCATATTTTTCAAATTATGTTTTTGTCACACAAATGTTGCTGAAACTGTTCAATAATTCAATTGTTTCCATCGCCTTTTGGTGTTTCGAACTAGTTACTTTTCTTGTTTCCTTCATACAAGCATATTAAGAAAAGAAAAAGAAAAAGAAATACGTAGTGGTACCAGCGTCACTTCAAGTACGTTTAAGCTTTTAGATGTTACGTTTTTGTGCAAATTATTGCAGAAAACTTCAAATAACTTTGAGAAAAATAGAAACAAAATAACAGAAAAGCTGTTAAGCTTCGTAATTTGTTACTTAAATACCGTTGCTTTTTACAACCCGAAATTAAATGGTTATTCAATTGAAAAAAAAACACACCATCTTTTATGAACAATTTGATTTGTTGCAAAAGTCTCCATCTACTTACATTTAAAATAAATGTTATTTTCAAATGTCAACACTAATGTCTTCCACAAAGTCGAATAATAATAACAATTTACAAGCAATTACGTCAACAAGTAAAGGCAAGCAACATGCATGACAATGAATCCGTGTCCGCCGAAAGACCAGCCGCTAAACAATTGATGCAATTAATGTAAATGAGAAGAGCAGATCGTAAAACCGATGACTTGTTTACGGGTTTCGCTAAGTAGTGCAAATTTGATGAAACTCTTGAAAGGCGCGTCCTGTCCTATTTCCTCCTCAATTTGTTAATGAATGCCCCTAAAGTAGTCATGTTTGCCAATGATTGTTCTTTATGCTAACATCAGTCCGATACACACAGTCGATGATGATAGAAACATGATTATACAATGATATGTAGCTAGTGATATACACGTGCACTTCATTCAGTAAACTTTCTCTTTACTATACACGATAATTAAAGGATTTTCGAGTGTTTTTTTATATACAGATCAACGTGCTTATTTATCAAAATATATTATTATAATATTAATATAATAGATTATATACATGTCGCTGAATGTTATATATATATATACCATCATACAGCCATAATGTTATATATTTACTGATACAATTAAATTTAACAACGAGTTTTGTTATATGTGAGTCCTTACAAATAGTTATATTTTCTACAATTTCTAAGTAAACAGTCTGATATGTAGTTGAACAGGACCGTAAAACAGTAAGATAGTTTTTAGAACAACAGTATGGTACGAGTAAGCGTTGTGTCATATGGTAATACTGATGCTGTCATTCTTGAGAAAGACACTTTAGTGAATGGTGGGATGACTTGGCTATGTATCTTAATAAATTAGAAAATTCTGAAAAACTGTTATGAGAATTATCACAAATATTTAAAATTTGAACTCTGCCAGTCAAACGTTAATACAAGCTCATGTAAACAAGAAAAATGAATCAACATCAAAGGTACGTCAAAGAATAAAGTACGTAACAATCCTGACGTGATGAATTAGATGACAGCATAGAGTACATGCATGGGGAAATCTCTTTTTAAGACAGCCACTCTACATTAGAAACAATGTGGCAATAATAAATAGGAAACTGTCCTATGAGAATTACATTGTACCACGCATATTAATATTTGAACTACTGCCTAGACCGAGGAACATAAATCATATTGTTATTGAAGTCAATTAGTTGTAAATTAAATATATGTATTAATATTTAACCGTTATTTTTGACACACAATCATCGCTAGAGCTTGGTTTCGAGAGTAAACAAACATGACCTTGTTATCTCATTTACAAAAAAGGAGAGTTAAAATCATTTACCCTTCTGCAAAATCACATGTAAACAGTCTACTAATAAATATTTAAATTAGGATATATTTTGATAGGCTGCAACCTTTTGCTTATAACAACTAAAAGCCAAATAAAGAGGCATTAAAAATGGACTCGGTTGACATCGATGTTCTTTCTTTGTCCCCAAAAAATAAATGTCATGTAAAAACGGTATTCTACGCATTGTTTCTTACATGTGCAGCACGCATAGAGTCTCTGCGTTTAAAATACGCAATGAATAATTGTATAAATAGGATAGCATATAATTCAAGATTGTGATGGACATTCAACTAGGTAAAGGCACAATATGGTGAAAGAAACAACGCAGTAATTGCCGAAATTAATTGTATTGGTCCTACTGCAACAGCGACATTGTCCTCGTCCCTCCGATTTTCTCTTTGCTAACAAGGTCAATAGGAAGGTCTTTCTTGGACGGAAAATTGAATTTAAACACAGAATAATAGGATGAAAAGAGGCCATTATTAAGTTTAACTGTGTTAATTTGTTCTGTATACAAGGATTGTGGTAAGGCTAGGGCTAATGAAGCGACATTGAGGTCGAGAAGACACGCGTGATATAGATATTCTCTTATGAGGGCTTTGTGTCTGTGTATAATTAAGAAGCTACATAATACATCATTGAGTTAAGCCCATATTCTAAGTCTTAAATTGTATTAAGTGAGCATTTATAATTTAAGGTCCTTTTACATATATGAACACAAGCATACTAAAAATTTAAAATTGTACTTGTTGGACTAGCAATGTTACTGTGTTACATGTTCTCGCTTCGGTGAAAAATTATTGGATGTCATGGTTGTAATAACTTGTTTAGTCACAAAATAACATTTAAATAAGTATTTGAAATGGCCCAAATATTAAAGATTTTTAAATCTACGCCAGTTCATACATTTTATAATGACTTTATTTTAGAAAAGCAAATTTCTTTTGTTATTATCTAACGTCAGTTGGATAAAGATAGTGTGGGCAATTTACTTTTCTGCCACAATTAAAAGGAATAACTTTACTTAACTTCAATAATAAACTCCAATAATCTGCGAATATCTTAGAATTTCCGCACAGACCTCAATTTTACCTAAAGCTTTAGTCAGTTTATTATTTTAAAGACCGTTATGTGCCATGCGTCGCCCTAGGTTCAATATTGACACTGTAAACATATCAAGTTTGCTTATTATAATTCACAATGGAAATGTTAACAGCTGGTGTTATAAATGTTAACGTTGGTGTTATAAATGGTAGAAATTGCCCATTTTAAAATAAGTAATCCCCAGCCGGTAAAATAACTCCGGTATATAATATTTATCGTTTTGCTAGGCTTGGTCGTGTTTTTTGTCACAAGGTTTATCAGGTGCTTTAAGCCGGAAAGTTGAAGCCAGAAAATAAGTTTTTCTATGGGAAGTTCATTTCTTTGTAAGTTTTTAAAATGCACATGTGGTGAAAATGTAATTTGTAATAAAACAGTTAAATTTACAACGGCTTAAGCATTGGCTTTTAGTCATTGTTAATAACTTGGTCCAAAAATTGCAATTTTTGATAATAGTTCGTATCCGTTTGTATGTTATAGCACACCTCATAAGCAAAATAATAAACAATCTTCTACTTGTATGTTTTACAATACTGTGCGACTACGTCTGCATTAGGGATATGTTCATACAAGATTAACACTTTTAACAGCATTTAAACGGCTCACAGGCCAGATTCATGGACATTATGAAAAGATCTATATCAATGACATTGTAGATGATGGTATTAATCCTAATAAAGTTGCTACTGCTGCTGAATTGGAGAAATATTTATCGATGATGATGATGAGGAGGAGGATGAAGAGGATAATGATGATATAATAACCCTGTAGTGACTTACTCACAAAACCGCCGGCGCGGTCGGGACTGCATTGTGTCGGCAATCAAGAGGACCAATGGCAGCAATATTCGCACCACTCTCTCCATCATTAACATGGCCTGTCGGCGACCAGAGACACACAGTTATAACACACGTATACATACAATATCAATGATGCATTTGCTTATTTGACAACCGGCTCGTTTTAAAATAACTAAAATACATCAATATTGTTTCGGTGTGATGCAAATATGATAATGTTAACTTAACCTTTTTTTTTAATTTAACAAAATTGACGTTACATATTGTGCAATAAAACGTCGTGAAAAGGTTCAGAGCCAGTTGACAAAAAAACCAAATACAAAAAAACATCAGCATTTATGGTCATTTATGCAGAGGGCTTTCTGTTGACAAATTCCATGGTATTCGCGGGGCTGGTTTTAAAATTAACCGAAAATATATTGGTTTTATTTTCCTGTAAAATGTATGTTTCTGTCCTCAGAAAACCCAACAGTAAGAAGGAATGACAATAAACAGCAATGAGGAATCACCGCTTTGTCTTGGTCGGACTTTATAGACACCGATACCGGAAATATTTTCGTTAAAGCCGTTTCTGTTTACTTATTTAATAACGTATTTAAAGATCAAACGTGTTTTTCTCAAATGTTATTTACTTTTTAAAACGCCTAAATAGTTACCGGTGTCTTCTTTTTTGCTGTTTATTGTTTTATAATAATACAATCTGCCATAATGTTCTAACCAGCCACAATAGCCACGACGATACCTGCAGTGAGAGCCATGTCCAAATCCCGTGGTGGCAGAAATTAGAACGACGAGACAGACTAAGACACACGCCCCTGTTCCACACATGTTTCCTTCACTCAGTGGATGTTGACAATCACTGTCACTGTATGATAAGTCTCTTTTCACACGTACTGGTTTAAAGTCACAACTGAGGTATTCTTTAATACGCAACCCCTACCGCCTTTCTGTGTGCCCTTGCTTCAGTTGTTCCTATTCAATTCAATTTAACAGCACAAATACGGTCCCACGTTAAAGGCAAATTAGATTCCGAAGCCTTGGTTGTTCGACAGTTTATTACTTTAGAGAGGAGCCCATGGGAAAGCGTAATCAGCCTATGAAATTGGTGTTGATAGAAATCCCCGAGATTCACCAATGCGCCTACCCCTTAAGTATGACTGTGTTTATTACCCTCGTTACCAATGACAACAAAGAATTACGTCTGTTCTATGAGCTATCTGTTGCTCACTGTTTTCGTTCAGTGCTCCTCAGTGTGGCGAAGCGCGCGCTAATTTGGCTTTCTCCAATGGTAGCTGATTCACTTATCCGCTTTTAAAGTCTTGTGAAAGTGTGATTGTCATATCATTGTTCCATGTTTCTTTTGCATTAAATTTTATTTTGTTTTTAACCTTCGAATTTATAATGTTAAAAGAACATTTGATACCGATAAAAGCTAGTGTAAACAAATTTAGTAGTAAATGCGTTGCTTTAAAAACCCTCTAATTATAAAGTATTTCCATTATCTTCGCTAAGGCCATGATCTGTGAATGTTAATACTAAACATTGTTATGTTAATTATTCGTCTAATAAATTTATTTTGCAAATTTCTTAACTTTATTATTTGTTCATCTTGAAGGCTTGATAGATTTTGTGCGAAATCTATTATTACAAGGACGTGCACCACGAAATTACAACGGAATATGTAAAGTAAAACGTTTATTACGGCTCTTGCTTTAGGAATTGAGAATTTCAAAACCACACTTTCAATATTTAACAATATTAATTTGTTAAAAGTCATTTTTTGTAAAGGCATTTGGTAATTAGAGATCAGTGGCAGGCAAGTAAACATCCCCACACATCGCACACAATCACTCACCCACCCAAACACCCACACATGGCACACAATCACACACCCACCCAAACACTCACCCATCCAAGCCCACACAGACACATCATCACCACCACCACCATCACCACCACCATCTATGCTTTTTATTGACGGCGCCTAACACTGCGAGTTGATATACCACTGCAAAGCTACAGCTTCCGGCGCGTAGTAATACAAAATAATGTGACAAATCGGCTAAACACAGCTACCACAATTACAGCTCTGGATAACATTTCAATGTCAGCTTGTTCTTAACCTTGTGCGCTTAACGAACTAGTGTTTGATTGTACGAAAGTCTGTCATAGTAGTACCAAGTAGTTTGTCATAGCTGCCTTTACACACCAGTTGTTAGTGTTCCCTTTGTTGTTTGGGCGGCAATTTAACATTTGAAATAAAAGTCAATGTAAAATTGGCAGAATCTAATAAAGAAAGGTTAGTGACTATGTTCTCTTCTCAGACAATATCGGAATCCAAATGTGGAGGGCAAATGCCCAGTGATCATATTAGTAAGTTAACACGATCTTTTTAAGGAAACATGGCCATAGTTTCGTGGTAACACAGCGTAAGTTAAATATCGGCGTTATTAAACCTTAAGAGCATTACTGTAGACCAGGCATGACTTCACTACGAAAATATGAAAGAAGTTGACACATCCATTGTATTAAAGATACACTAAATAATTTGGTATAGTACAGTTAAAATAAATTTGTATCTAAGTTATGTTAACAACATTTTTCTAGATATTTCGATTAATATAATCCACTAGATATACTAGTTTTAGCTGTAACCCACTAGATTTACTATTTGTGGCTGTAACCCAGTAGATATGTTAGTTGTGACTGTAACTCACTTGATATAATAGTTGTGGCTGTAACCCAGTAGATATAATCGTTGTTGCTGTAACCCAGCAGATATAACTGTGGCTGTAACCCAGTAGATATAATAGTTTTGGCTGTAACCCAGTAGATATAATCGTTGTGACTGTAACCCAGTAGATATAATAGTTGGGGCTGTAACCCAGTAGATATAATAGTTGTGGCTGTAACCCAGTAGACATAATCGTTGTGGCTGTAACCCAGTAGATATAATAGATGTGGCTGTAACCCAGTAGATATAATAGTTGTGGCTGTAACCCAGCAGATATAATCGTTGTGGCTGTAACCCAGCAGATATAATCGTTGTGGCTGTAACCTAGCAGACATAATTGTGGCTGTAACCCAGCAGACATAATTGTGGCTGTAACCCAGTAGATATAATAGTTGTGGCTGTAACCCAGCAGATATAATAGTTGTGGCTGTAACCCAGTATATATAATAGTTGTGGCTGTAACCCAGTATATATAATAATTGTGGTTGTAACCCAGTAGATATATAAGTTGTGGCTGTAACCCAGTATATATAATAGTTGTGGTTGTAACCCAGTATATATAATAGTTGTGGTTGTAACCCAGTAGATATAATAGTTGTGGCTGTAACCCAGTAGATATAATAGTTGTGGCTGTAACCCAGCAGATATAATAGTTGTGGCTGTAACCCAGTATATATAATAGTTGTGGTTGTAACCCAGTAGATATATTAGTTGTGGCTGTAACCCAGTATATATAATAGTTGTGGTTGTAACCCAGTAGATATAATAGTTGTGGCTGTAACCCAGCAGATATAATAGTTGTGGCTGTAACCCAGTAGATATAATAGTTGTGGCTGTAACCCAGTATATATAATAGTTGTGGCTGTAACCCAGTATATATAATAGTTGTGGTTGTAACCCAATATATATAATAGTTGTGGCTGTAACCCAGTAGATATAATAGTTGTGGCTGTAACCCAGTAGATATAATAGTTGTGGTTGTAACCCAGTAGATATAATCGTTGTGGCTGTAACCCAGTAGATATAATAGTTGTGGTTGTAACCCATCAGATATAATAGTTGTGGTTGTAACCCAGTAGATATAATAGTTGTGGCTGTAACCCACTAGGTATAATCGTTGTGGTTGTAACCCAGCAGATATAATAGTTGTGGTTGTAACCCAGCAGATATAATAGTTGTGGTTGTAACCCAGTAGATATAATAGTTGTGGTTGTAACCCAGCAGATATAATAGTTGTGGTTGTAACCCAGTAGATATAATAGTTGTGGTTGTAACCCAGAAGATATAATAGTTGTGGTTGTAACCCAGCAGATATAATAGTTGTGGTTGTAACCCAGTAGATATAATAGTTGTGGTTGTAACCCAGTATATATAATAGTTGTAGTTGTAACCCAGCAGATATAATAGTTGTGGTTGTAACCCAGTATATATAATAGTTGTGGTTGTAACCCAGTAGATATAATAGTTGTGGTTGTAACCCAGCAGATATAATAGTTGTGGTTGTAACCCAGTATATATAATAGTTGTGGTTGTTACCCAGTAGATATAATAGTTGTGGTTGTAACCCAGCAGATATAATAGTTGTGGTTGTAACCCAGCAGATATAATAGTTGTGGTTGTAACCCAGTATATATAATAGTTGTGGTTGTAACCCAGTATATATAATAGTTGTGGTTGTAACCCAGCAGATATAATAGTTGTGGCTGTAACCCAGTAGATATAATAGTTGTGGCTGTAACCCAGTATATATAATAGTTGTGGTTGTAACCCAGCAGATATAATAGTTGTGGTTGTAACCCAGTAGATATAATAGTTGTGGTTGTAACCCAGTATATATAATAGTTGTGGTTGTAACCCAGCAGATATAATAGTTGTGGCTGTAACCCAGTATATATAATAGTTGTGGTTGTAACCCAGTAGATATAATAGTTGTGGTTGTAACCCAGCAGACATAATTGTGGCTGTTACCCAGTAGATATAATAGTTGTGGCTGTAACCCAGCAGATATAATAGTTGTGGCTGTAACCCAGTATATATAATAGTTGTGGCTGTAACCCAGTAGATATAATAGTTGTGGCTGTTACCCAGTAGATATAACAGTTGTGGCTGTAACCCAGCAGATATAATCGTTGTGGCTGTAACCCAGTAGATATAATAGTTGTGGTTGTAACCCAGCAGATATAATAGTTGTGGCTGTAACCCAGTAGATATAATAGTTGTGGCTGTAACCCAGTAGATATAATAGTTGTGGCTGTAACCCAGTAGATATAATAGTTGTGGCTGTAACCCAGTAGATATAGTAGTTGTGGTTGTAACCCAGCAGATATAATAGTTGTGGCTGTAACCCAGAAGATATAATAGTTGTGGCTGTAACCCAGTAGATATAATAGTTGTGGCTGTAACCCAGTATATATAATAGTTGTGGTTGTAACCCAGTATATATAATAGTTGTGGCTGTAACCCAGTAGATATAATAGTTGTGGCTGTAACCCAGTAGGTATATTAGTTTAGTTATTCTCACTTGTAGAAATTAAACCATGGACGGACATTTTCTTATAGTGTCTCTTTTTTCTACTATATTGTAAGTTTTATATTAAAACATTTTACTTGAAATGGCTCATACTGCATGTAGTCGTCCTAGCTTTCAAATACATTCACCAGTTTTGTTATCCATAAAAATATTAGAATATCTCTTCTTTAATTTATGCAAAATAAAACAGTTCAGTTATAGCAATACCATTTTAGAATTATCGGTACGTTGCGTGTCTCAAATTACGTTACATTGTCTATATGTAGCAAGATGTGGAGGCGGTTAAAAGGGTTGTCCCAAAATTTCGTAGACTACCTCTAAAATGTCTCCTCCAAAACTAGCATTTATTTGTCATAAAGTGGGATTCTTTTTTTATCTTATTGGAGTTTTGCTCTTTTTTTCAAATTATATACAACCACAAATATATATATTTATCGCCTGATTTGGACATTGCGCTGTACGTGAGACACCGTGTATTATATCCTTTTTTTACACAACAAGGCATTCTGTTAAGGCTTATCACTTCTAAGGTGTTCTTCTTATAAAAATAAATATTATATTTATTGATATTGTTAAATATTTTGACAACTTATATTCGAATATACAATTTTTAACGAAGTGAACAAACTTCTGGGACAACCCTCTTCATTTCAAGCTGACGACACTGAACAAAACAGTCCAACTTACTTTATATGGCGTTGATTGAGTTGATTTGATAGTGCCAAAGCGCCGATAGGTGAAATAAAATCTGACCTGGGACAGCTTACAGACCCTTGTCTGAAATATAAGTAGATTGGATTAAAAAAAGAAAATGTAAAACAAACAAATAAAAAACAAACTTAACAAATAAACTTACAAACAAACCAAGTTGGAAGTTTACAAAATCTTTTACTGTGAATCAGTTTTGCGCGTTTAACATAAAAATGCATATGCTTTAATTGGATATCTAATCTGACTTGAACGACGAGTTTTCCAACGAGTGTTTCCAACTATTCACGAATAAAACGTATATATAAATCAATAGTCTAAAACTTGCATTTGAATCATTAATGTTATAATGGGTCAACGTTTTTCTTAAAATTTAAAAACAGTATCCCACATCCAAACAAGTTCATTTCTTGAGAGAAACACGAAACCTCCGTAACACATCTATGTTCACTTTATACATAATATATTGCTCTCATACACAAATCCAAACATAACATTAATGGTATTTATAGCAATGTCTAGATAGTACTGACGGACGACCCCAGTAAATTGTTTGGAACCGCAGATCAGCTGAAAGGCTGTCACATGACAGAAAGAGGTATAATAAATTGGATCTAACAAAAAGTGGAAAAGTTAATCTACCCACATGCTCACGTTGTCAGCAAGTGAACTAAACTCAATGATAAAAAGACGATCTGTTTAATGTTTTAAAGATTTATCCATGCGTAATAGTGATTTTACCGACCTACCGATTCTACGTACCGACCTATCGATTCTACGTACCGACCTACCGATTCTACGTACCGACCTACCGATTCTACGTACCGACCTTTTCAATGCGGTAACTGTTGCTTTCCTTAGTTTGTGTTATATATCACCTCGGTGATTCTTCATCTCTCTAACATTTAAATTTCATTTAACTTGTAGGTGTTGAGTACTATGGTTAACTTTCATATTGGCTTGAATTCTCGTAGAACCTTGTCATAGTGACGTTTTATGTACTTTTTAGCAAACTTATTTTCGTTAGTAACGGGTAAAATTTAAATATCTGTTGCATTTTTTATCACATCTTCAAATGTTTAGTAAAATATTTTTCAGACATTTGTAACCGCTGACATTCTTTGTATCATATGTATAAATCATGATGGTGTTTTATTTATTTTCATTATAAATATCAATTTGACATTCCTATTGTCATGTTTCTATTCATATATAATATAAGTCTATTGGGATTAATTTTGTTTTATCTACAAAAGAATTGAAATTAAATCTTGGGAATCGCTATTATTGAAAATAATTTGTAATATTATACATATAATTTATTGTGATGTTTGTACTTATAATTGCTTCTATAAAACCGTCTTAAATTGACTAGTGTCGTATGATTCAAAGATAATTTACGTATTGTAATATTAACATCTATTGTTGGACCCTTACAAACACTTTAGTGTCTGTCTATAGCTTTATGAGACGCAAGCTTGTTGGCGTTATTGTACGTGTAATATATTTTCACCGAAATGTAATATGAAAGCCTACAAAGCATAATAGTATACATATGTAATTTGATGTTTTGTTTCAAATTATGATTTCATTTTTATAATGGCATAAGGTTCGATGGCTAATCTTACTTTTACAAAAATGCAATAACACTGCTTAAAATTTAAACAAAAGTACACAAAACATTTTGTTTAGATTGTTTAACTTTTACAGTCCAAGGGAAACATTTCTACAACTGTTTTCATATAACCAGAGCTTAATAATATTTCAACATTGCAAATATTTCATTTGTTTGTTAATATTATATTAAGAAATAAAAAAAAATGTAATGTAGAGTGTAATAAATTTTTCAACATGGGAACAACATAATACTGTAAATGTACATGCGTGTGGGCGTGCATACGTGCGCGTGCGTGCGTGCGTGTGTGTGTGTGTATCTGCTAAAACAAAGGAAAAAAGGCAAAGAAAGAGAAATTTTGAGTGTTTCATTTAGTCAGGAAATAAAACATTACTTATTCTGTAATACTACGAGATAAAAATCTTAGTTCAGACTGCTTCTCCTTGTTCAGTATTTTAAACATACCATAAAATTTATTTACGTAAACATTTTTCCATAAAGCATTTAGGCATAGCATATGTCTTGTTTGATATCTGTGCCCTATGAAACACTTAAAATATATGCATTAAATTCTTACTTTATACATTATTTCATTGCCAAGATTTATGATAATGTAAATTTAATTCAGAATGGATATGTTTCGACTTAAAAAGATCTTCAAGCATTCAAAAAGGATCAGCTAAATATTGAACTTTCTGGCTCCCCATACACTGTTGGATTACAACTAATTCATTATTTAGACAACTCAAAATGAATATTTATTTAAATCCCTTCTCATTTCCAAAACCTCCCTCTTGCAACTACCGTCGTAGTATATTAAGTATTTTAATACACTAATTTGAATACACTAATCAGAAGGTTTTAATGATTCTCTACACATTAATTCAGTATATATTGAATTTAGCCTCCTGTTTCTTTTGCGATATTTGATAACGCAATCGGTATTATATTAAAGGCGAGCTCCGATTGTTTGCCTATATCTTATATTTGTACAACACCATTCTGCCCACGTTCTGAAATGAGTGCATTAATGCTGAATTAACTTACACTTTTAACATTACTTCTTTCGCAAGACCGTACAGATCGTGAAATATGCCGCCTTAACCGTCCTTCATTTCCATATCTATAAATAAGATCGATATAGATTTCAGCACAAATAAATATCGACGTTAGAGCTAATTACCCTGATGATTATGTAACGTGATACCATAAGTAAGTTTAAAAAAAAATAGTTAACTGTGCAGCGTAACTTAAATAGGAAATACATTCTTGTAATGACAAGTGAGATGTATTAGATACCTTTACAATGCCATCACATGTATAGAACATAGACTAAGAAAGGTATATATGCCTTATTTGTTGCTATACGATCTGGTTTTAAAAAAAGAAAGAGGATGCTAACGCCATAAGGCGTCGTTGGTTTTCTTTAGTTACCTTGAGCTTACAAATGCTTGTACTTCAGCCTGGAGTTTGGCCATTTGGTATTTTAGGGGGAGGTAATAAAGTACATTGTAAGATTTTAATTTAACAAACAATACAGTGCAACCTTAACCTAACTTGGTATCGCAATAGGTATACGTCGGCTCCAGTAAAGGTAGATCTCAGATCCAAACACTGCCGCGACATACCAAAGTCGTTAAAATGAAGAAATGAGTCTGATGCATATTTCGTATTTATTGACATTTGCATTTTCGCACTGTAGGTTGACATAAAATATTAGTGCGCATGAAAATATATACCTTTCAAAGCAAAATAATCTAAGAACAATGTCGTCTGTTTTGTCTGTAATGCCTAGTCTAAAACCAGACATTTATCTTTTAATCTATTCAAAAGTTGTTTACTAAATAGAAAAATCAAACATTCTTTTAAAATATTCAGAGAAATGTTTTCAGTAATAAAATGTGCCACTGGTTTAAAGTGTCAGACGTTTAATATCCTGTCAGCTTTTAAACAAACGTCCAAAAAGCTGGCAAAAGATTTCAAACTCATGTGTTTATTTACATTGTAACAAGGCGATAAAGCTGTTGCTTTAAAACTATATTAAAGCTTCACTAAAGTTAGATGCTACTTTCATAGAGGTTACTATCTGAATAATATATAACTAAAACAAATGCTGTCTATCGTGCTAACATTGAACAGTTTGAATCTAACCAGTACAACGTCAACTTTGGATATGTTTAGGAGAAGCGTTATTGAATAGGCCGAGACATACCTAAATGGTTAAGCGGTGCATCTTATGGAATGCATTTTTCAAGTGGACGATAGTGTAGCAGTCCAATAACATGATGTCGCATTTGTTCTGAATTGCCCTTTTTTAGAAAAAAAACTCCATAGTGTTCTGGTTTTTATTAACTGTGTAACTAGCAACAATAATTCTTAGCTTGTAATGATAAAAGTAGCTGGTATTTATAGGAATTCGCATCGCTTTGGCGAGGTCTTGTTTAACAACAGAAACCGAGTATGCCGATATAGGAAATGCAGCTTGAAATAACAGATGTAGCACACAACGAGGAAAAAAAGCAAAGCAGCATGTTGTCTTTTTCCCATCAGGGTTACGGTTCGTTAATCTAAAAAGTCAAAAATGTGTTTGTAATGAGAATAATACTAATGAGTATTAATGAATTCTTAGTCCGCAGGATAGCCATGCTCTCTAAGGCGTCTTGGATATTTTGCACCCGTGCACTTTCTTCTTTCAGATTGTGTAAATGCTTAATTAGGAAATGCAGACATCGGGGTCGACCTTACGGAAAGGTAAATTATGTAAAAGTAAGACAAAAAAGGTTGACTGGAAATTGTATTTCTGAAACAATTATTTTTCAATTTGCGTAATTCCTTCGTGGTGCCTCAGAGACTTGCATTGCTGCACAAATAGACAGAGAGGCTGGATAAAAGATTTCCTACAGTCGATTATTGTCAATAACTTCGTTATGTCTCTCCAACTAACTGTTAAGCAAAAGTAAAAAACAACAACATGGAATCAAACGCCTTATTGCATTTAATCTAATCGTCTAATGTAGCAGGGATGGGGATAGGAATTTTCTGATGAAGTCTTAATCTTGTTTAGAGGAATGGATAGGATTGTACGAATCATTTAGTAAATGTTCCCTAACACTTTTATGCGGTTATAAATTTAAACTCCGAGGCAAAATGTTAAACAAACAAGCAGATTTAATGGCCGTAGTGCCATAGAAACGTGTTAGTTGCTTTGTTTTAATAACATTGGCATTATACAGAAATGATTAGCCATTGATCAGATTATAAATATTTGATTGCAGCGAAACCTTTGTCACCCCCATTCGTCTTGCTGCTTCTGTTTCATCGTAATCATGTTTTGTTTCGTTGAAGCGTCAATGATTGTTTTTTTTTTCATTATTATAGAATATAAATCACACTGTCACAAGATATCGTTCCTCTTTTTTGTCTGTTTATTCTTTTTATTTATTTTAACATAATAATCCTCTACATGGCTGTCTCTCTAGATACAAACTTAACTTTGAGATCATTTTATAATCTGTTCACTCCGATCGATTAACACATCAATACATTTAATGACCGCTACACTCGCTTATACGTTCACTCATATTTCATCAATCCATGATTTAATTTAAATATTAATATATTAATATAAATAGTGTATAATAAGTCACATATTTAAAAACTAATTTATACATTTATTTAACTTAATCTAAACTGTTGGACGTTCAGCTATTTACCATCCTATTAACACACATTACATAAATGCTTAATTATCAATATGTTTGATAAGAGTGTATCATTATCTTATTCTATATTTTAATACCATTTAACATTATATAAAAATATTAAAACTTATTACCCTTCAATTATCTTCCACTTAAAAAAGTACACACATTTTCATGCCACACATTTCCTATATTAATAACAACATACAAATATATATAAAATTGCATGATTATGAAATATATAAATTTATAACATTTGCATAATTATTAAATGTATAAATATATAAAATTGCATGATTATGAAATGTATAAAGATATAAGATTTGCATGATTATAAAATATATATACATATAAAATTGTATGGCTATAACATTTGCATGATTATGAATTATATAAATATGTAAAATTGCATGATTATGAAATATATATACATAAAATATAAAAATTGCATGATTATAAAATATATAAATATATAACATTTGCATGAAGAGAGAGAAAGAGACACAGAGAGAGAGAGAGAGAGAGAGAGAGAGAGAGAGAGAGAGAGAGAGAGAGAGAGAGAGAGAGAGAGAGAGAGAGAGAGAGAGAGAGAGAGAGAGAGAAAATGCTTAATATTGAAATCTATAGATATAATACTTGCATGAATATGAAATATATAAATATAAAAAATTGCATGATTATGAAATATATAAATATGTATACTTGCAAGATTATGAAATATATAAAATTGCATGACGATGAAATATATAAATAGATATAATTGCATGACATTGCATCATAAACACAAGCTATCAAAGGCTATAGCAATTCCGTGACCATTAGTGCGTTTTATTCTAGGAAGTGTAACTCGCGAAAGAAAAGAAAAGAAAACAATCATAGTAACATACCCTTCTTGCGCGATTGGTTGTGTTCCGACATATTGGCTGAGTTTATACATTTGATATTTACTATGTCCTAAATTAAAACTTTCACCCTATATTGTACGAATTAATGTCTAGTAGCGAAATACTATCTACGAGAACAATACTGACAATATTTAATTTTATAAAGAAATAGCTAAAATTTATTTTACAATTTCTAAGGTAAGCAACTCGAGAAACACGTGGGTAAAAGGCGTGCGTAGTTGTTGGCCTTCATTGCAATCGAACTTTAACCGCGCTATTGAATTGTCTTCTGTGTGCTGTTGTGTGAAAAAAATAAAAATCTTCATAATTAAGTATATATGTCATTGGTATTTCATGCTCACAACTCTCGGACTGAAAAATTATAGATGTTTGCAACTTTAAGCGATGTTTATGAACTTCATGTAACATATATTGTACACACTAAGCCTATAATTTTCCGAATATATGGTTAAGTATATAATATATAATATTAATAAAAAAATATAAAGTCTAGTTTATAACGCATCCTCGGAAAACCTCGCGATTTTTATCTATTTCAGCCTCGTTTGATATTATCATTTTCCTTATTGAATAATGACCTTATATTCTCCATTTACTTATGTAATTAAATGTTTTATAAATTTAAAATTTTGGCGTATTTTAGTAAAATTTAAAACAAAACCAACACATTATGTTAGATCATCAGTATTGCGCTGCCACTTTGTTTGTCCCCCTTCATGTCCTGGGTTTTAGCCGCAATTCTCGATGTATTAGCTCATAAAATAACACAAAAAAAATATATTTTTTTTTCAAATATTCAGCACTTTATGGGCTATCCAAGTCATAGCAGTGTTCAGCGCCTACCCATAAAGACTGAGTATGTGTAATTCCACATGCATAATTAAACAAACTTGCTGTCAACCGAGTGGACCCATTTCATGTTTCACAATCCGTCGGCTGCCCTTATAATGACATTTGATATTAAACTTTTATTTGACATATGGCTACAGTTTTATATGACAATACTTAATATCTTACACATATCACACATTGTTAAGTACTAATTATGATGATGATTGATTAGTTTCATTTCTTTTTAATATGTGTTTTATTGAATGGAATACAAAACAAGAAACAAAACAACACAAAACAGTTTATTTTCAAGGGAACAAGCAAGAAATTATGTGACAAACTTAACTTGCATTAAATGCTGAACAACCTTTGACGAAGGTACGGACATGTAAATCAACTGCAAAACTGACAAAAAACGCACACTCATACCATTACACACAGTGACAACGTGTACAAGTATTGTACAGTTACACCACTCTTTTCCTGACATCCTAATACATCCACAATAACGACCCTGCTACGTGGTATACACACACATATGTTCGTTCTAATTGGGCTGCCAGCACCTGATTGGCATGCAGCGATCGTAACTGACACAGTAACCATGCCAGAATAGCAACCATGCCAGAATAACCAACAAGTAGTTTGGCCAAGAGTAAGTAAAGTTCCCATGACATGGCCAATAGCAGTTTCATTCAGTTCTAAAATCAGAAACCTCAATGGCATTAATTTTTATTTTCCCATTGCGATTTTCTTGACTTTCCTAATAATTTGGAATGTAAAATATTGTTAATGCAGTTTGAAACTGTTGGCAAGTTTTTAACTTTAATTCAGTAACTAGCTTATAATTTCATGAACTCGTCAAACATTTTCAGCAATAATTCGAAACCATGTTATTCACTGTCTGTCTGGTATTAGTAGGCTTTATTACGATACCTATCCAAATACATACCTAGCCAAATACATACCTAGCCAAATACATACCTAGCCAAATACATACCTAGCCAAATACATACCTACCTAAATAGATACCTACCTAAATACATACCTACCCAAATACATACCTACCCAAATACATACCTACCCAAATACATACCTACCCAAATACATACCTACCCTAATACGTACCTACCCAAAATACGTACCTACCTAAATACATACCTACCCTAATACGTACCTACCAAAATACATACCTACCCAAATACATACCTACCCTAATACGTACCTACCCAAATACGTACCTACCTAAATACGTAACTACCCAAATACATACCTAGCCAAATACATACCTAGCCAAATACATACCTACCCAAATACAAACATATCCTAATACGTACCTACCCAAATACATACCTACCCAAATACATACCTACCCTAATACATACCTACCCAATTACATACCTACCTAAATACATACCTACCCAAATACGTACCTACCTAAATACGTACCTACCCAAATACATACCTACCCTAATACGTACCTACCCAAATACATACCTACACAATTACATACCTATCCAAATTCATACCTTCCCAAATACATACCTATCCAAATACATACCTACCTAAATACGTACTTACCCAAATACATACCTATTAAATTATGTACCTACCCAAATATATACCGACCAAAAAACATACATGTACCTAGCCAAATACATACATACCCAAATACGTACCTACCAAAATACAGTCCTATTCAATTACGTACCTACCCAAATACATACATACCCAAATACGTACATACCCAAATACATACCTATTCAAATACATACCTACCTATTTACGTGCACAGGTTTTACAAGTATTATACTAAAATATTTTTACCACCGCATCACACACAATATAGAAAATTATTTATTTTATCATTTACTAATCGATATGTGAATAAATAAATTATTTTTAGGTAAAGCAGAGTTTAGCCAAAATATTCAATTATATTACTTATGTCACTTCGTGTTTTAATGACACAATCAACATTAGTAGTGACATAGCAATAACGTCAATGACATCATCATTACATAGAAACTATTTCATGCACGGCAATTTTATTTCATGAATTGGTGAAAAAATACAAAACTATTCAAAGAAAAGCATTTAACGGAAACAAAACAAATTATCGTAAAATGATCTAACCCTGGGCATGTTTACCTTAGAATCAACCACAATTTCATAGCTTTATGGTGTCCAAAATATGTTCACATTTGAAATGCACATATTTTAAATGCTAAACACAAATCTGCGTAAAATTTGAGACAGTCATTTAACCAGTTTATATTGTCATACCTCTTTATGAACCATGTTTTAAACGTTTTTTTATCCAATCATCTCTGTAAATATCGGTTGATATAAGCCGTGTGATAAAGATGAGCTTTATCAACCGATATTCGCGCACCGGCTCTAAGCCGGACTACTTTTTTTTACGAAACGGTCAGGAATGTTTACGTGAACGAAACTCATTTATCGTGTAATTATTCTTGCAATCACCCCAAAAATGTACATAATATAAAGATTGGTTTAATTGAGCAGACGAGGGTATTAAAAAGTGAGGTTGAGCGAGGTCTCGATCTCTGTCCTGCAGGATTGAAAATCTAAGCAGCGACATCTTAACCGACCGAGCTAACCGGAAAGTTGATCGATACCTTCCGAAATTCTATTTAACAATGATTTAAGAATATTTGTAAGTAAATAAATTAACTCTAAAAGAATTTTTAATAAAAATGTACACATTTACAATTCAAAAACTTGCACACACAAAAAACAACAACAACAAAAACACACTAAAAACAAAATGTTATACAGGCACATAATTAAAACTGTTTAGGGAATAGTAACAAAATTAATAAAAATAAGAATTTTTAGTCTGCAACAATAAAAACAACTGTCAAAATGTCAGATTATGTGAGTCCCTGTTGTTATTTGGTGTGAACTGATGAAGAATCATGTGAAAACCTAAGCGGTGTTGTAGAGATGAGCTACGAGGATTTCGAAGCAAAATTTAGCTTTAGTCCTAACATTTTTAAGAAGGAAATTGATCTTGAATCTGTGAATTTCTCAGAAAGCAGCAATCAGCTGACTTAACTGAGGATAGACCCTGATGATCAAATGTCGTTACATGATGAACATTCAAATGGTTTAGATTAAGCTCGATCTTTAGTTGAACCAAATACAGCTAACTGCACAGATCTGGAAAATTTTCCTAATAAATCACAGTTTTTAGATTATTTAGTTTTTATCGTATACAATAAAAATACAACCTTATGTATAGCGCAAATAAAATAAAAGAAATAACATGTTTATTGTCTTATTCTTTAATCGTAAGATAGAACTTTTTCTTATAGCCAAATTACTCTTTGAAGGCGCATGAATTTCGTGTATTGCATTGGAATGTCAGATCATTTAAAGGTGGAGCATTAGTGGTATATTTGAATCTTTCCCTTTTAAATCCATTTGAAAAAAAAAAAAAAACGATTGATGGTGGGATAAAAAGAATAACAGATAAGTGTTGATATAGATAAGTGTTATCATGCTCGGTCCGAAAATCAGAAAGCACTAGGCAGAGCCTCATGCTGCGTATTTTCTTAGCCTCGCATGATAACACTTATCTATATCAACACTTACATGGTATTCTCTATATGATCAACAAATACTTGATTTACTGACATTTAACTTTATATTACTTCAAACTCCAAAAAATAACCGAAGTGTGTGTACATCAAGTAAAAACGTTTCACAAAAAATATGAATTTACAATTAAAACTCCACTCCAAATCAGTGCTTACAATAATTCACAAAACAAATTTAAGCAATGCGTCGGTTTTAAATTGGTATTCTAATTTGGCATATTTGCTGTGTATGTGTTTTTACCAAATGTATTCATAAATAATGGTCGTTGAATACATTATAACAAATACGCTCCTTGAAGTTAATTAGATTTCTATTTTTGAGATGAATTATTGATGTAACGTATGTGAAAAAGTTAATTTTATTCAAAGTTCATAAAACTTATTTGGCGTTTACATCTTCCTGCTCAGTTGCGACAATAACATATGCGCTTGCTCTTGAAGAGAGTAAACCCTTGGCTAAATATGTTTTCATCAGAATAGAGCCGTGTCAGTTGTATTAACACTTTTCAAACTTAAATAATGTTTGACTTCCAAACTTCTCAGACTACATGCTTGTCCCTGTAGTTGTTGGTAAACGGAGCCATCTCTAAAAAAAGTTAATTCTCTGATTGCTCATTTGCCCATTGTCGAAGCTCTTGTATGTCGTGTAATTTGTAAATGTTCTATTGTTTATTTTTTTTTTATAAATGTTAAGAAATTGGATTCAATGCGTTGGTTTGAATGGTCTCACAATGATGGAATACCTTGGGATAAACGCAACTGTGCGGACCCCGAATTTGGGGTATTCATGTGTGATCTGCTCTGTTGTTGGCTTTACTAAGTCTCTGACAAGCGACAGCCATTTGTCTGTATATAGTTTACTCTTTGCATTATAAATGAAACATATGTCGTGCATGTTTATTATAAACGATAGTAGACAACTGGTGCGGGACAAACCTTCCAGGCGCTATGATATTTAACTTTCAAATGCTTTTCATTAAAAGTCAAAATTAATCTACATCTTTATTTACTTCCATGTTACGCTAAATTGAATAGAAACAATGTTTTATGCACACCACATGCCATTAAGACGTACGAAGTTTGGTCCCTTATTGAAACATATTGACGACAAAACGTTCAAGGGCGGCTACTTGCTGATTGTCGCTCTAGTGTTATTCCTCAATCCTTTCGCCGTCGATTTGTATTTTTTAACTGTGAAAATGACTAAAGCTCCGTACAGAGTGAGTTCAAAACGGTTAATATGTGCAAATATTTATGTTTGACGTTGTCATATTGCACACTGTGTAGCTTTCGTGTTTGAAATGATACTTTATTGATGTTTTATTGCTCGGAGTGCAGAGATGAAACTGGGATATGATACCATAATTGCACCGATAGCTTGGAAGAAAGTTTGGATATGATACCATATAAATTCGTTTTAAGTTATTTATTATTTACAATCTAACAGTTCAAGTTAAATAAACCAAGAATTTCACATATCGAACATGTCACAGGCACACAATATTGATAAGAGAAATGACAAGGGAATGTATTGTATTCTCTTGTCAATGTCGAAAGTGAAAAAAAAAAGATACAGACACGAGCTTCTCAAGCCAAGATGAAGGTACCCATTGCATGAATATAGAGCAAAGCTGGTCGTGTTTCTCAACTCAAATCATTTCTGAAGTTAGCTTTTTACCTGCATCCGTAAACACGCAGACATAACGGATAAAATGCAACATAAGTACCATCAGAAAAACATAACGCACCTTCAAAAACGTATAATGATGTTTATAGCAACACATATTGATTTATGGAAAAAAAAACTTTAATTTAGATAAAATCATATGTTAGTTTTAGAAACAAGAAAATAAAGTGTAAAAGCACATGCTTATTTTTCATGCCAATAAGAGAAAATGGAGAAAACGAGTATTATTTTTTTGTCGAATTTTTTATACCCACAACATTCAAATCTACTCTCTTCTCTTACCGATTACAGGGATTGAATGCTTCTATTACATCACATGCTTAGCATGCTTGTTTCTTAAATAATCCTTTGCGTTTTGTAAACGTGAGTGTCAATTTTTATGTTGTGCATATCGGTGCTTCGTATAATAGGCCGGTGGACTATGTGTTCTTATAATTAAATCTTCATTCATAAGCGGCGCGCTTGTGGTCGGTCCATATACAAAAGCCAAGTAAATGCCATCCCTGACGAAGAGACCAAAAATGGGGTGTTGCGGTCTCTGTGGTTGTATGGCGGTTAGTAATGTTCAACGGCCATCTTATAGCACCAATAGCGGGCCATGCTGCTTGCAGAACGGCGAACATTGGAGTAAATGAACAACTTCCGAGAGTCCTTCGTTACACTTGCTTACAAGAGGAAGTTAGAATATCCTGGAGTGCTGACCCTCTTGAAGTGAAGCTGACCCAATTCAAGTCAATTTCAAGTGAAAGCTATTTGGCATCTAATTACGAAAGTCAAGTAGACGTTGATGAATTTTTGCTGCAACTAGTAAACATGGACACAAAACAAGTATCACATTTCTTTACTGATGTCTGCAATCAGTATTTACGTGTTTTTATAAGAGCCCAAATGAAATAGATATGATTAGAAGGAAGTGTTATTTTTAGCTAACATGGAAATTCATATAACATTCGATTTTTTACATTTGTACACAATGTGTCCCATCACTGACAAGCGCCCTCTAAAAGCTAATACGAAAACTATCACACATAAACTTGTAACACTTGCTGTGTTATTGGATGTGGCATCATGGTATATATCAACGGTATGCTGTGTTATTGGGTGTGGTATCATGGTATATATTAACGACATGCTGTGTTATTGGGTGTGGTATCATGGTATATATTAACGGCATGATGTATTACTGGGTGTGGTATCATGGTATATATTAACGGCATTCTGTGTTACTGGGTGTGATATCATGGTATATATTAACGACATGTTGTGTTATTGGGTGTGGTATCATGGTATATATCAACGGTATGTTGTGTTATTGGGTGTGGTATCATGGTATATATTAACGACATGCTGTGTTATTGGGTGTGGTATCATGGTATATATTAACGGCATGCTGTATTACTGGGTGTGGTATCATGGTATATATTAACGGCATTCTGTTTACTGGTGTGATATCATGGTATATATTAACGACATGTTGTGTTATTGGGTGTGGTATCATGGTATATATCAACGGTATGTTGTGTTATTGGGTGTGGTATCATGGTATATGTTAACGGCATTCTGTGTTACTGGGTGTGGTATCATGGTATATGTTAACGGCATACTATGTTACTGGGTGTTGTATCATAGTATATGTTAACGGCATGATGTGTTACTGGGTGTGGTATCATGGTATATGTTAACGGCATACTATGTTACTGAGTGTGGTATCATGGTATATATTAAAGGCATACTATGTTACTGGGTGTGGTATAATGGTATGTGTTAACGACATTCTGTGTTACTGGGTGTGGTATCATGGTACATGCTAACGACATTCTGTGTTACTGGGTGTGGTATCATGGTATATATTAACGACATGCTGTGTTATTGCGTGTGGTATCATGGTGTATATCAACGGTATGCTGTGTTATGTGGTGTGGTATCATGGTATATATTAACGGTATGCTGTGTTATTGGGTGTGGTATCATGGTATATATCAACGGTATGCTGTGTTATTGCGTTTGGTATCATGGTATATATCAACGGTATGCTGTGGTATTGCGTGTGGTATCATGGTATATATTAACGGCATTCTGTGTTACTAGGTGTGGTATCATGGTATATATTAACGACATGCTGTGTTATTGCGTGTGGTATCATGGTATATATCAACAGTATGCTGTGTTATTGGGTGTGGTATCATGATATATATTAACGACATGCTGTGTTATTGGGTCTGGTATCATGGTATATATTAACGGCATGCCGTGTTACTGGGTGTGATATCATGGTATATGTTAACGGCATACTATGTTACTGAGTGTGGTATCATCAAAGTATATGTTAACGGCATGCTGTGTTACTGGGTGTGGTATCATGGTATATGTTAACGGCATACTATGTTACTGAGTGTGGTATCATGGTATATATTAACGGCATACTATGTTACTGGGTGTGGTATCATGGTATATGTTAACGGCATTCTATGTTACTGGGTGTGGTATCATGGTATATGTTAACGGTATACTATGTTACTGGGTGTGGTATCATGGTATATGTTAACGGTATACTATGTTACTGGGTGTGGTATCATGGTATATGTTAACGGTATACTAAGTTACTGGGTGTGGTATCATGGTATATATTAACGGCATACTATGTTACTGGGTGTGGTATCATGGTATATATTAACGGCATGCTGTGTTACTGGGTGTGGTATCATGGTATATGTTAACGGCATACTATGTTACTGAGTGTGGTATCATGGTATATATTAACGGCATACTATGTTGCTGGGTGTGGTATCATGGTATGTGTTAACGGCATACTATGTTACTGGGTGTGGTATCATGGTATATGTTAACGGCATACTATGTTGCTGGGTGTGGTATCATGGTATATGTTAACGGTATACTAAGTTACTGGGTGTGGTATCATGGTATATATTAACGGCATACTATGTTACTGGGTGTGGTATCATGGTATATATTAACGGCATACTATGTTACTGGGTGTGGTATCATGGTATATGTTAACGGCATACTATGTTACTGAGTGTGGTATCATGGTATATGTTAACGGCATACTATGTTACTGGGTGTGGTATCATGGTATATATTAACGGCATACTATGTTACTGAGTGTGGTATCATGGTATATGTTAACGGCATACTATGTTACTGGGTGTGGTATCATGGTATATGTTAACGGTATACTATGTTACTGGGTGTGGTATCATGGTATATGTTAACGGTATACTAAGTTACTGGGTGTGGTATCATGGTATATATTAACGGCATACTATGTTACTGGGTGTGGTATCATGGTATATATTAACGGCATGCTGTGTTACTGGGTGTGGTATCATGGTATATGTTAACGGCATACTATGTTACTGGGTGTGGTATCATGGTATATGTTAACGGCATACTATGTTACTGGGTGTGGTATCATGGTATATGTTAACGGCATACTATGTTACTGGGTGTGGTATCATGGTATATGTTAACGGCATACTATGTTACTGAGTGTGGTATCATGGTATATGTTAACGGCATACTATGTTACTGGGTGTGGTATCATGGTATATATTAACGGCATACTATGTTGCTGGGTGTGGTATCATGGTATATATTAACGGCATACTATGTTACTGGGTGTGGTATCATGGTATATGTTAACGGCATACTATGTTACTGGGTGTGGTATCATGGTATATATTAACGGCATACTATGTTACTGGGTGTGGTATCATGGTATGTGTTAACGGCATACTATGTTACTGGGTGTGGTATCATGGTATATATTAACGGCATACTATGTTGCTGGGTGTGGTATCATGGTATATATTAACGGCATACTATGTTACTGGGTGTGGTATCATGGTATATGTTAACGGCATACTATGTTACTGGGTGTGGTATCATGGTATATATTAACGGCATGCTGTGTTACTGGGTGTGGTATCATGGTATATGTTAACGGCATACTATGTTACTGAGTGTGGTATCATGGTATATATTAACGGCATACTATGTTGCTGGGTGTGGTATCATGGTATGTGTTAACGGCATTCTGTGTTACTGGGTGTGGTATCATGGTATATGTTAACGGCATACTATGTTGCTGGGTGTGGTATCATGGTACATGTTAACGGCATACTATGTTACTGGGTGTGGTATCATGGTACATGTTAACGGCATACTATGTTGCTGGGTGTGGTATCATGGTATGTGTTAACGGCATACTATGTTACTGGGTGTGGTATCATGGTATATGTTAACGGCATACTATGTTGCTGGGTGTGGTATCATTGTATATGTTAACGGCATACTATGTTACTGGGTGTGGTATCATGGTATGTGTTAACGGCATACTAAGTTACTGGGTGTGGTATCATGGTACATGTTAACGGTATACTATGTTACTGGGTGTGGTATCATGGTATATGTTAACGGCATGCTGTGTTACTGGGTGTGGTATCATGGTATGTGTTAACGGCATACTAAGTTACTGGGTGTGGTATCATGGTACATGTTAACGGCATACTAAGTTACTGGGTGTGGTATCATGGTACATGTTAACGGCATACTATGTTACTGGGTGTGGTATCATGGTATATGTTAACGGCATGCTGTGTTACTGGGTGTGGTATCATGGTATATGTTAACGGTATACTATGTTACTGGGTGTGGTATCATGGTATATATTAACGGCATACTATGTTACCTGGTGTGGTATCATGGTATATGTTAACGGCATGCTGTGTTACTGGGTGTGGTATCATGGTATATGTTAACGGTATACTAAGTTACTGGGTGTGGTATCATGGTATGTGTTAACGGCATACTAAGTTACTGGGTGTGGTATCATGGTACATGTTAACGGTATACTATGTTACTGGGTGTGGTATCATGGTATATGTTAACGGCATGCTGTGTTACTGGGTGTGGTATCATGGTATGTGTTAACGGCATACTAAGTTACTGGGTGTGGTATCATGGTATGTGTTAACGGTATACTATGTTACTGGGTGTGGTATCATGGTATATGTTAACGGTATACTATGTTACTGGGTGTGGTATCATGGTACATGTTAACGGCATACTAAGTTACTGGGTGTGGTATCATGGTACATGTTAACGGCATACTATGTTACTGGGTGTGGTATCATGGTATATGTTAACGGCATGCTGTGTTACTGGGTGTGGTATCATGGTATATGTTAACGGTATACTATGTTACTGGGTGTGGTATCATGGTATATATTAACGGCATACTATGTTACCTGGTGTGGTATCATGGTATATGTTAACGGCATGCTGTGTTACTGGGTGTGGTATCATGGTATGTGTTAACGGCATACTATGTTACTGGGTGTGGAATTATGGTATATATTTACGACATGCTGTGATACTGGGTGTGGAATTATGGTATATATTTACGACATGCTGTGTTATTGGGTGTGGTATCATGGTATATATAAACAGTATACTTTGTTACCTGGTGTGGCATCATGGTATATGTTAACGGCATACTTTGTTACTGGGTGTGGTATCATGGTTTATGTACACGGCATACTATGTTACTGGTTGTGGTATCATGGTATATGTTAACGGCATTCTGTGTTACTGGGTGTGGTATCATTGTATATGATAACGGCATACTATGTTACTGGGTGTGGTATCATGGTATATGTTAACGGCATACTCTGTTATTGGGTGTGGTATCATGGTATATGTATACGGCATGCTGTGTTACTGGGTGTGGTATCATGGTATATATTACCGGCATGTTGTGTTATTGGGTGTGGTATCATGGTATATGTTAACGGCATGCTGTGTTACTGGGTGTGGTATCAGGGTATATGCTAACGGCATGCTATACACATTAGTGGTAGCGATTTGCTCAAAGTGTACACCGTCTCCAGATAACTGAACTTCAAACAAAGATATTACAGTGTTTATTTGTTATATTGAATATTTAAAAAAATAGCATTGCGACTATTATATATCTGCATTTGTAATAAAGATGAATAGTCGAGTTGAGAAAAACATACACTTAATGTTTTACTCTCTCGTTGGTGATAAATATTCCTCACATGACAACAGGTGTTCATTCGTTGTTGATCAACGAGGACTGTCCCGAAAGTTTAAGGATTAAAGTATTTATTTTACATCATTGTATTCTAAGTTAACCCGAATAAAAATATTAATTGGTTAAAACTACTTGTGACACAGTATATTATACATTGTGACAAATGTTACAATATATTCACTTACAACCGAAAATAGAAACTACAGTATTAGACAGGAAAGAATTGGCATATTTTTACATTTAGCCAAACTAAATGCTACCAAAGTGCTACTTGATGCTTGGACAAAAATCATGTAAATTTCAGATTGTACTTTGTTTATTATCGTCCCAGTTTCTATTTCGTTCATACTACAAAGATCATGCATATAATCTCGCTGGAAAACTCGGCCTAATAACACGTCTCATTTGCATCGTCGTTTTCGACCCCTTTGCTTAGTCACTTAGCTAAATTATTTATTTCTACATGCTTCTGTTCACTTATAAATAATGTTTTAATGTATCTTTACATCAGTGCAAAATCCAATTACTTAAACTTATACTTTAAACAAATTACACCTTTGACGTTAATATAAGAAGGATGCCTTCTCATTCACCGCATCTGTTTCAACGGTCTCATTTTTCGGTACTTACAAGACTTCTTCCCGGTATAAAGAGTGACTTCTATGAACCTCCGATTTTAGTTTTATCACTACAAAATGTTTGCAATCATTTACCTTTTCTGACAATTTGATAGTTGTGAAGGTATACACGATACTAGTGAGGGGTGACTTCATTCGGCACCATTCGACCATTTGTTCTCTTGTTCTAATTGCTGTCCAAGGACTGCCGTGCAGATTTGACAAATATCTAAACCATCACACATAAAACATTTTATTTTTTACAACAGTCCCATAACTTTCCGGAAACCCCTTAGGACACCTCCTTGTTAATCGTTAGCTTTCTGACTAGGAGAAAATTACTCTTCTCCTTCTAACAACGATAACCATTTTTGTAACGTTTGTTTTGACAGATAGTTCATTTAAGTTAACAATGACTTTTTGTGATCATGCATGACACGTTGTCAAGGTGTCAAAAGTAGAACTGATACAACACTTAAATTATGACATCATCGTCAAGTACTCTGTCAAATTGAAATACCATTCGCTACAATCAAAACTGTGATACAGTTGTTAAGTTCTAGCATGCACATTAAATGGAAATGTATCATTTTACAAACTTTTTACTAATACTAATTATTACAATGATTTTAACAAAGACGACAATCGTTGTTTAGAGTATGTGTTATGCCACCTTTATCATAGTCTAAAGGCATTCTGTCTTTTAATATATAATTAAAATGAAGAACAAAACACAAATATTACAACCAAAAAGAAAGAACACCAATTTAAAAAAAAACAACATAAAACAGTTAACGAGCTGTGGTCTTATCATGTGAACCATTCACATGAACAATTCCGAGAACGATGCGTACATAATTTGGAATCGCGGTATCAGGATTCTTAACTCAACAACAGCAAACACGGCTCTCATCCGCCATTCACTAATTGATTTCAGCATGTCCACCTTTTATTTTTTCTGAATACGATGAACAGTCTTCGTCTGTCCATATCTGTCTGCAACACATTTCTCTTCCATATCGACTACACATTTTAACGGATAATTATTATGAACTTTGGCCAAATTCTCACTTTAGTGAGACGATGTGCAGAATCAAATCCAAAAAATGCCGACTGAAGGTCAAGGTTAGAAAAAATAATTATCGGTCAATTGCATTCACTTTTGAATTTTATGTCAACTTTACTTAACCCCGAGAAGAATTTTCATTTAAACTAAAATCGAATGCGTACCTCAGTGCAACGATATGCAGAACCCACGGTCAAACCGTGGCAGCTAAATGTCAATGTGACGATAGTATGTCAGAAGATTAACCTGTAATTTCGTGCCGGATCTTTAACTACTAAAACATTTCAGGGATTTGTATCAAACATTGGTCCAATGTTTAATTAAGGAAGATTGTGTGCAGAACCCACGTCCCAACCATGGAGACTTACGGTCAATAGTTTGAAACTTTGGTTTTGTGTCGGCTTCACATCTTGATAATCACTAGAAAGATTTTCGTTAAACTTCAGTCAAATGGTCATCCCATTGAAACGATGTGCTGAACAAACCTACTTTGCAACCAGCCTTATCAAGGTCAAGGCCACGATTGTGCGTCAATTTTATGAACCTTCGATTTTGTTACGTTTTACACCTCTTTAACCATGAAATGATTTTATGTAACGTAAGTCAAAAATGAAAATTAAAAACCTCAGTGCGGCGATGTTCAAATCCCATTGCCTAACTGAAGTTAAATGTTTCTTCCACTCTGACCAACATTTTGCTATATAGCTGAGATATAGAAGAGAAATAGCTGTCCATTATATTGCCGTGTCAAACAAACAATAATGTTTCTTTTAAAATGGGAACATTTAAATCAACAAAATCTTAAAACTGAAGATTGCAAAAACGTCACTTTAAAATGGGCAATTTCCGTTAGAAATTGCCTTCATAATACAAAGTTTATAAATGAAAGTTTGATGTTTGCTAGCGATTATTGCTATTAACGTTATTATTGTGTTGGAGCAAGAAATGTACAGAAAATACAACAAACTTGTAAGCTGCTTTTTGTCCTTTATACATATGTCAGTCTTATTAAATTGAAAGTTTATATAAAGTTTACCTGATACATACACATAAGTTAAGAATATTTAGATTATTCTTTTACACGTGAAACAAATAACAGTTTCATAAATCTTAAGCCTATTCAGCAGACAGGACAATACACACTCTCAATCAGACTGACCAAACACTATAATTCCAACATTGTGAGAGATATTTTTGGGGGAGTTTGGCCGTGAATATTTTTGCATCATCTTTAACATGTACACAATTTACGATTCAGTCACGTCTGTGACTTCAGTTCTTTTGATAACTGTAACTCTCATATCTACGTATCGTACAGGTTATGTGTGCGATAGTATTATATACATTTAATTCTCGTGAACGTGCTATGTGTTAGCTGTATTACATAGTCTGGAAATTTCCATCATTTTACACGGTTCCTCGCAGAGAAAATCCTTAAAGAAGAACAAGTTTGTGCTAACAACAACATGGTTTAAGCAGTTGACTATTTTGCTTGTTTGTCCCTACGTCTAGTTTTGTTTCAGATTTTAATAAATGTTGCAGCCTCGCCATGTTTTAACTTCGTGTTTATGGTGCTAGTCTTGTTACAGTTACCTTTCTTATAAGTATATACATTATTTACAAAATATAAATGACTCTCGGTTACTAAACAGTTCCTAACAAATAAAGTAAGAAGATTTATTTCAAAATGAACAATCTATAGTTATCTCTAGTTAAAACAAAAAGATAACGTTACATATCAAAATACGACGATTTGATACGTTCGCAACACAAATCAACACTTGCAATTTCAATGTGATACACATTTTTGAAGAAAACAATGGCATATCATCCAAAGTCACAAAAGTAAATTTCAGTATTGTGGATTATAATTATAATAATAATAATAATAATAATGATAATAATAATAATACTAATAATAATAATAATAATAATAATGATAATAACAATAATAATAAATAATAATAAATAATAATAATCATCATCATCATAATCATAATCATAATTATAATCATAATCATAATAGTGATAATAATGCGAAAATAGCATTTGCCTGAATCAACATGTGTCGTAACAAGGTTAAAGATGTAAGCGACATGAGTTGGAAGTTATTGTCTTATGTGAAGTTTAGTTGTATAAGGACTCACTTAATATAATATCTTCTCGAAACGAAACACAAGAAGATATAATGGGTGATACATAAAACAACAAAAATAAAATAAAGATCCAGCATTAAACCATTTAAAGTTTCTAGTATATTATATGTATTCCACTAAAACAATTGCAGTGCTAATTCGTTTTTAGGAGGGTAAAGTTAAATGTATTGATAGGACAAATTTCAAATATTCACTATCCAGTATTCGTTGAATTACTTAATAGATGAATGCCTTGCATAAAACGTCAGATATAATCCAGAATATATCTATTGCGCAGCCTCACGTTAAGGAAGTACAGACTGCTTAGGGCTCGACTGAAAATACATATTTCACAAACTGACTGTCTACACTTGGTTTTAGTCGCCGTTTCAAACAATCAGACGTTGTGTTATTATAAAGTGATGGAGTTCTTGTCTTTAAAAGGCTTAGATCGATCTAGGCTTATATATGTGGAACTGTGTTGTTGTTTTTGACAATCCGGATCATGTTCTGTCATCAACCCTATTCAAATAGACAGGCCGTATTAATTCACAAATAACTCTTATATAATAGTAAATTTTAAATTTGTTGAATTTTTTGACAATAATAATGTTTTAATGAGCCTTCTTACTTCTTAGTTTTCAGTCTTACTTACATCAATAGATGAAGCCCTTCTAATGTTGACGAAGGTCGTTTAGATATATGGATATATAAATATATATTGACAGAGAGAGAGAGAGAGAGAGAGAGAGAGAGAGAGAGAGAGAGAGAGAGAGAGAGAGAGAGAGAGAGAGAGAGAGAGACAGACAGACAGACAGACAGACAGACAGAGAGACAGACAGACAGACAGACAGAGAGACAGAGAGAGACAGACAGACAGACAGAGACAGAGACAGAGACAGAGAGACATAGAGAGAGACAGAGAGAGAGAACAAGAGAGACAGAGAGAGACAGTGAGACAGACAGAGAGACAAACAGAGAGGGACAGAGAGAGAGACAAAGAGGGACAGAGAGGGAGAGGGACAGAGCCAGACAGACAAAGATACAGAGACAGAGACAGACAGAGAGAGAGAAAGTGAGAGAGAGAGACAGTAAGACAGACATAGAGACAAACAGAGAGGGACACAGAGAGAGAGACAAAGAGGAAAAGAGAGACAGGACAGACAGACAGAGACAGAAACAGAGAGATTTGGCAATATGAAATCCCATAATGGTTACCATCAATCATAATACACATCGCGATAACTATATACAATTATCTTATAAAATAATATAATTAAACAATAATAAGATAACTATATAAATCATGACATGCCATTCAATTTCCATGGGCCACACCTAGTGGAATTTGTGGTCGGTAGATGTGTGGCATGACGAAAGCACAATAATGAGTTATTTAATATGCATATTATATATAGTCACATTTATGTCTGAAAGAAACGTTGAGTAAGCATTATTGTAGATCCTGGCAATGTGTAGTTTTGTATAGTTATATAAATTAATATTTGTATTAAGAATTTTTTTCTAGTATTTTTTGTAACAGTTCATCATTAACGGTCAGCCAAAATATATATTTTACCACGTTCCAAAGAATTTGGAAGACGCCTTGTTTTAAACTTGACATTTTGCTTAGCATTCATTTTAATGACCTACTGCTGATGACGTCACAAATGTGAAAGAGTTACGAAGACAGTGTAATACGGAACGAAAGAAAAAATACCGAATATGAAATTTTGACTTGAACGTTTAAGTGTGCCTTTTATCCGCAAGTAGTAAGTATTATTTCTCTTAGAGCATTGTAACCATTAAATTTTAACGTCTTTTGCAACTTTTCTACCACTGAAAATCAGTAGGTTTATAATCTTAATACATTCCTCCGGACAGTGGTAACAGGCCAAACATACCTGCAAATATCAGATAGACTGATTAACATGGTTACCAATAAAGTCTCTCAATAGGATGGAGACATAAAACATAAAAGTAAGAAATTTGTAAAAAAAAATACAAACTAAATGTAACCCCTCCTACATATAATTTTACGATTTTCGATTTGTTATTTTAAATTAAATCCAGCCAGGATAACTAAACGCCCAGCCTTAATATAAATATTATATCATGCACTGTAGACGACTATAATAAACAGAAAATTGAGACTAACTTCATTTCAACAAGGCGTCATTCATTCTGCATAAGTCTGAAATATTTTGCTCGAAAAGGCAATATTTACTTGCCTGACCTTCATAAATATTTATCAAGAATGCTTTATCTTACTAAGGCGACAGGCTTTATTTCATTAACTTAATTACACGTTCTGCGTACAATTAAATAATTTGTTATATACATAAATCACCCACATTATTAACTGATATCCAGTAAGAAATATGTTAGTAATTTTAATAATACATTGTAGTTGATTTTGATATAATACTTCAATATGTATTATATAAAATAAGTCTAAAATAACAACAAAGTCAGATAAAAATTAAAATTCAAACACAAAATATTTGATAATCTAATTTTATGTTTACCATATTTAGTATGTATATTCAGTGTTATCAGACTTTTTTTATCCGAAGCCGATTCCAGCGACGCTTTTTTCGATCATACTATGCGCGTTTTACGTGAACATAAATAAACATGAAAATAAAATTGACATTAGTGATTAAGAAACAACAACAACACAAAAAAAAGAAAAAAAAAATCACAACATATGTTGACTGTTTCACCTTCAAAATTATGTAAATACGTTTTGAGTGAAATTAGTCTTAAGACACATATTTCAAAATGCATGTTGTGACTAGAATAAAAAAAAATACAAACATTTAACTATTGAATGATTTGAACATGCGGCGCCAATGTCTCCAAGAGACTGGTAGTCGCGTAGTCCCCGAAACGAGCCGAGATATTTCGCTGTTATTTACACTTTTGTGTGCGTAAGTATTAAATTTTTATCAAAGCCGATATCAATTAACCCCATTCTTATTTATATGCATTTAAAACATAGGTCATGAATTCTTCAAAGTTAAAAGAGAAGAGCGTTACATATACTGCTCTCGGTATGTCCGTGTCCGTAGTAAAGTAATTAAAATATTGGACTCAAAATCGTTTTTGTGTGTGTGTGCGGGGGGGGGGGGGGGGGGGGGGGGGGCTCCTGTGCTCGGACCACTCAACCACTCAACATCGGGCTTTTGGGGGCTCCGGTGCTCTAACCACTCAACATCGAGGGGTCCCGGACTCGAACCACTCAACAACGGGTGGTCCTTGGCTCGAACCACTCAACATCGGGGGGTCCCGGACTCGAACCACTCAACAACGGGTGGTCCTTGGCTCGAACCACTCAACATCGAGGGGTCCCGGACTCGAGCCACTCAACAACGGGTGGTCCTTGGCTCGAACCACTCAACATCGGGGGTTCTTGGGCTAGAAACACTTGACATCGGTTTTTTTAAGGCTCGAACCACGAAACCGACAAGACGATCTAAGTCCTTTAGCAAGACTATTTACGAAACATTGCTCCAGTTATTACATACTTAGTACTATGTGTACTGATTTAACAAGGAAATTGACAATCGAGAGGGATTGACACAAGTTGAAGGAAGCTGCCATTTAACTTTAAATAGAGATTTTAACTTCCTTCTTGAAGAAAGAGCCCAATCCTTCACCAGAACTAGAAATCATGGTGATACGTACCAAGGCATGACTAATACATTAAACATTGACGTGTTTTATGAACCTTTTAAAATTTAAAGTATAATATGTTAGTTTTTGTGCTTACGCAACATTGCATTGGACTAGTTTATTATGTCATAATTATATATGTACAAGACGTATGGCTCTCTTTATTAGTTGTACAATATATTGAATATAACACATATACAGTTGGGGGACATTACAGAACAGGACTGATGTTGGATTATGTACAGAATAGAACATTACTTTTTTCGGTAAAAACATGGCTTTAACAATAACCAGTCAAATAATATTTTTTTTAGAAAAACTAAGCATGCTTTGAATTTATATCAATCTATGCCCACCAATACAACTAACTATTCATGTATGGAATGACGTGCATTCTTGCTGTGCCGGTATGTCGTCAGGCCAAGAAGGTTGAACCTTGAGGTTTGTGCTGTTCTATAGCAGGGACCGGTTCGGTGTGAAACAGCCTTGTTATTGAAGTGTTTGGAGAGAGGGTGTTGGGTTTCATTCATGTTCTCATGTACTTGTACTATTCCGCATTGTGGGCCAAGTAGTTTCAAACTTATCTTTGTATAAGTTCTGATAACGAATCGATGAAAAGATTATATTGAGGAATCCAATTAAAACTTCTAACCATAAAATGACAAAAAAGGTCTATTTTAACATAGATTTTAACAATTAAACAAACAAATATATGTTAAACAAAACATTTCTGCATATACATGACCACGCACTCTATAGTAGACGCACACATTAACACGCGCGCGCTTAGACCGACATATAGAGGCACGCTGGCAGGCAGTAGAATGGTAGGCAGGCCGACAGACAGACAGGACATGACATGACAGACAGAAAGACTGATAGACAGATAGACAGAAAGACAGACGAACAGACGAACGGTCAGGCTAGCAGATACAGATATAACTTGTGATGTTTGGAGACGTTAAGATAAAAACGGAACGAGTGATATAGGGAAAGAAAAAGACAGACAAAATGAGACTGAAAAGGGGGTCCCGGGCTTGAACCACGCAACATCACGGAGTGAGACAGGGTTGTTTATGGGATTAAAAAGTTGTTTAACCCGTCTTTTCAGGATTTTGAGACCGTACTAAATGCCAATTTAATAACAGCATTCACAAAAGATTAGATCCTGCCTGAGAATAAAGTTGCAATCAATTATTTATAAACGAAACTGAAAGTCTGATATATAAACATCAATGTCAACGTGATTCGCACAAACAACTGTCTCACGACTGATTGAGCTTAAAAATACACTGCATTAGTAGAACTAAACAAGCAATCAATTAAGTGTTACAAAAATGAATCAGTAAAACAACGTGTCTCATTTTAATTCTTCTCATACACCCTCGAAATAAATTGAGTTAAATGGTCAATTGGTATTAACATATTTATATAAGTGTTTTTGTCTTGTACTGTGTTGAATAAAACGTACACAAGTATCTTTATAAAAGTGATATATATGCAAAAAGTTGGAATACAAATTGTTTCTTGAAAATGCAATCTCAAGCCCGTTAGAATTTAATTGGCCCCTTTTTAAAAAACGCACACGTTCGAAGTTTTTTCGTATTCTATTTTTGAAGTAAAACATACATAATATATTTATGCCATTTTAACTTTGAATTGTATTTGCCTAACTTACATTTCGTTCCTCTAAAAGTTTAGCGCGATCATTCAACAAACAGTATCCCATCGACACGTGTGTTCACCTGTTACAGTACATTCATAATAAACGTCTACAACTTATTAACGGTTTAAAATTCAGCTAAAATATTTTACAGCTAAAATAATTTAAACTTTCCACGCGCAACTTTGACATTATCTCAAAAATTCGCTCGGACCTCAGTGGCTCTCTGCCAATGGCCGATATGCTTTTGTTAGTATCTTGTTATGATAAGGTCTGTAGACCACGCCCATCTGCCCTATGATACGTACACAATAGACTGGGATCATTCTTACAGCGATAGTTCCTGCTCAATGCTCGTGCTGTTGGTCATGGTGAAATTTATGATAATGATTGTTTAACAAACTTTACATTCGAATATGTTGCTACTAAAGTTTAATCTGTTAAATCAACAGTGATCAGAACGCGTACAGAGGCATAAGGGAAAATGTACTATGATTTAATTAATTAGTTATATAAATAATAGAGAAAGGGTCTATTTTCAACAGAAAGGAAATAATAAACTCATTTTGCACAATTTGCGTAAATATTTTAGATAACTATCAAAAGTATTGCATTAACCTACTTCATATATCACAATGTAAGACTCCGACAAAAGTGCGCAGTCATTTTAATAAATTTAACAAATTAATTTTAAAAAAACAACAACACACAAACTAAATACAGTTAAAATTAACAATATGAGAACATGTTGGAAAATCCATTTAATAAATCGTCAGAACAGAAATAAAGTGATATTTACAATTGTTCGGTAGACATCGTTATAATTTATTTTGCTAAATAGGGGTGAAGAGATTGGGGTGCAGGTATCTATGACAGCAGAGAATGGTAAATGTTACCACAAGACAACACTGCTGTCCGCGAGAAACCACACTCATTCTAATTGCATCGTTGTTTCTTGTTTTATTATGTTATGTATTGTTTTGTTTGTTGCTTTTTATCCTTCTTTTTTTAAAGAAGTTTGATCGCATTTTTTCAAACATGAGTAAAAGTAGTAGTGCGGTAAGGATTCTCTGTGTCTATTCATACATTTATAAACTTAAAAGCATTTTACCATCACAAAACATAAAAAGTGTAAGATAAATCGAAAAGACAAATAGTACACAAACTTTTATGCATTTTGTCAACCGTTTAAAAAATTGGACTTAATTCAAAAAGTCAATCTTCCTTGATTTTAATGTATGTAACAAATTTTGCATTGAAACTAGGATATAGTTTTGCTGCTTAAAATGCACCTCTACAAACTGAAGTGCAATCAACAAACAATAGCAATTTCTAAATTAATACTGCAATTAAAGTTGAATGAAATCTAACTTTACGCAAATTAATTGTTCTCTTTCACAGTTAGGGAGAATCAAGATCGAAATAAATCGAACGATGTTTAATTACTGGTTAAAATGAATTATGGTCAATTAACTAATAGGACAACAATATTTAAGTTTTAAGAAAAAAACATTGGTAATATGTAACATCATCATCATCGTCATCATCATCATCTTCATCATTATCATCATCATCATCATCATCCCGCTACTTCACCTTCTCCTCCTCCTCCTCCCCATCTCCATTATCATAGTTTTGAAATAAATCGAACCTTCAGCCACTCTCTCTCTCTCTCTTTCTCTCTCTCTCTCTCTCTCTTCCCTCTTTCTTTCTCTTTCTCTCTCTCTCTCTCTCTTCCCTCTTTCTTTCTCTCTCTCCCCTCACTCTCTCTCTCTCTCTCTCTCTCTCTCTCTCTCTTTCTCTCTGTCTTAACGGTAAGTATTATTTTTAACTTTGAGCTTTGTATTTAGGTCTAATGCTATTTTAAATGTTCATATTTACAAGAATTCTTGCAGGGTCTGTTCATATTTCCAAGTGTAAATTATGTCTCTAAGTTTAGGCAACATATCATACAAATTACTATTTCATTCTTAACAGATGTCGAAAATGGTAACAGAAGTAAATCAATCTGTCTTAAAAAGTTAAGTTAAGATAAAAAAAATCCAGTCAATGTTTGGTCTTGGAAAGTTGGATACAAGTTACATTAAACTTGAGGTAGCTTTTAAGAAATCGTGAATGTAATTCTCATTTCTATTAAGGTATGCTAACAGGCGTGATGTAGTGACTTTGATCTAATAATGTTCCATTATCTGGTGCCATGCAAACCTTATCTGGGATGTTTAACCAAATTATTTAAAATGCATTTAAATATTAACACCATTCCAAACTTAAATGTGATCATGTGGTTCATTTAAAACATTAACATAGCATTGCATAGCAAAGAGGTGTTCTTGAATGTAAAAAGGCAAGGAGCTAAAAAATATAAAAACTTACCTTGACGTTTTCTTAAAAGCAAAATATAACTTTTTGATCCTTTCTTGGAGTGAGAAAAGTTAAAAACAACAATTGAATTTCGAAACACAGAATTTCAAATATGGTAGTTTATAATTATCCAATCATAATAACTCTCTCCTCCCGAATGAAGTCAGTGCGCATCCAACTTGCACGAAAACAGCTACCTTTTACTGAAGTGAGTAGCTGACGTGATTCAATTTATAGATACGCTTTCCCCACTCCATCTACGTTTTCTACGATCACCGACAGCGGTTACAGACCACTAAATGTTCCAACGATAGTAAAGGCCGGTCTTTGGTACGTGTGTCCTGGTAGCAACACTTGGGTGTTTCTCCACTACCACGGCTGACCAAGGCGCCAGATGTCATCTGATCCTTTTAAATCATACACTTTTCTTTTATGATGGATAATTAAAGTAAGTATTCGCTGTGTGTTGTTGCTGAATGTCACCACACGGACGCGTGGACTGGATAGCGACCTAATGGTAGGACCAGATTTCTTGGGAGTTGATGTAACTTAATATTTCTGAATAAACCAAACAATATCAATTATCTTCTGATGTGTCGTCATTTTCAGGTTCCTGTGTTTTGTGTTTCTTCTAAAGGCGGTATTCGACAATGCGATAAGTACACACTTTATAATGTACTGTAATTAATATAAGGAAAACAAACAACTGTTTGGGGGTAATTTGGGATGATAAATGACCACAATTTCTGTTTTGTTGTTAGGTAGGATGATAATGACGATTTTGATCATATACAGGCTCTTGCATGAATCAAAGTAACGTTGTGCTGCTGTTGCCTTGGGACACCGTATCAAGTGGTATTCAAGTGTATACTTTTAACCAATCATGACAGTGGCATTTTGATCTTAAAACACTGGCATATTAATTCCGAACTACTCTTAAATGATAAAAAGACACTTTTTTTATATTATTATATTCATGCAAATTGTGTTACGTCTACTTTAATGTTAATAATTGTCAGCTCTAGTCAATATAAGTATATTTATCATAGCTCTAGTCAATACATCTTCATCGAGTACTTAGATCGTCTTTGAAATGTAGAATGTAACCCTTCCTTAACATAATGAATTTCTGTCTAATAATTAAAGGTCCGCCAGACAGACCGGCTTTATAAAATAAAGTTACAATAAAAACAAACATGCGCTTACAAAACACATTGTACATTGAACAATGAAAGCTACTTGTCAGTAATCACAGTTAATTTACAAAACTGTTTTCACAAAACCTTCTCATGTCGTATGTACCAAAATTTGCTCGGCTGTAACCAAAAGAAACCAGAATACAGTGCAGTAACAATGGATATGGTATATGTATGTAACTTTAAGCTTTGCAAAACTGTCACGTCGAAGTTTAAAAAGCACATCACTTGATCTTAGTACACGTTTTTGTAAAGATTTTAAAAGAATTGGAAGCGATGTACAATACAACAATAACTTTATTTATAATATCTAGGTCAGCCTTATTGTAAGAGCGTGAAATATCGTTTTCTTCTATGCAAAATATTCTTGGAAATTTTAAAGTTCTGAAATTGTGCCGATTAGTACAATTGTGGCTTTGCTCAAAACTTAATAATAATAATAAATTAGTTATAATCACTGCGAAAACTGAAGTAATCGTGCCATAGCAATAGTTAAAAAATGCATTTGTTTAATTTACTGATTGGCCTGGCACGTGGGGACGTTTGCATAATTAATCAGTCATATCTACCTGGCCTATTTTCTGTTAACCTAACGACTTATCGCTGAGATCAGGTCAAGGCAATATACCATGTCTCTAATAGGCTTCTGTATGCATGGAACGGTCCTCACTTAAGGCAAGCATGATCAACTTGATGTCTTGTTTGATTTAAGTTGTCAATTATCGTGACCGACACAGGCAAAGTAAGTTTTACATTGGTCGTATACGCCATTATACTTTTTATGAAAAAAAATATCGTTTATGGAGTTAACTACGATAAATGGTTCATTATGCTTAAGAACATTAAAATGCAATTTTAGATAAAGTAAAACATACAAATTATATCTTTAAATGCTTTAATCAAGCTCCTATTATTGCTGTATTATTTGTAGATCAATAATCTCTAAAAAAGAAATTAATTGTGTTTCAAATATGGGACATGATCTTTAACAATCCTACGTTTTAGGAAGACAAACATTGTATGAATTAAAATTAAAACCGGTAATTAAAGCTACTCTAACGAATGTACATGTAAACAGTAGCTCTTTTGTGTCGTTTTACCGCGTTGTAGAAATCGACCGTTGTAAAACATTATAAAAACAAAGTCAAAAGTATTCACAAGTGAATAACAATAAACGATGGTACAGCCGCCTTGTTGTATATAAATAATATATTTAAAACTCATTTTCAGAATCCTTCCGTCACTAAACTATGAATTATAAATGTATGTTCAACAGACCGAGCAGAATAATAAAAAGATGATAATGAGCATGATACATACTAGACACTTATTAAAAAATGGTTGACTACATTCTGCGTTCGATATGGTTGGTGGTGGTTTGGTTGATGCGAACCTGGCAATGAAACAGAGAACACTGATCGCGGAATTAAGAATCTGGCCAGTTTTATAGTTTATATATATATATATATATATGTATATATTGTTTATTGTGAATACATGTATTCACTAAAACACAATTAAGGTCTATCTATCTATTTATCTATCTATCTATCCATCTATCTATCTATCTATCTATCTATCTATCTATCTATCTATCTATCTATCTATCTATCTATCTATCTATCTATCTATCTATCTATCTATCTATCTATCTATCCATCTGTCTGTCTGTTTATCTGTTTGTCTTTCTATCTGTCCGTCCGTCTGTCTGTCTGTATGTCTGTCTGTCTGTCTGTCTGTCTGTCTGTCTGTCTGTCTGTCTGTCTGTCTGTCTGTCTGTCTGTCTGTCTGTCCGTCTGTCCGTCCGTCCGTCCATGTATATATATATATATATATATATATATATATATATATATATATATATATATATATATATATATATATATATATATATATATATATATATATATATATATATATATGAAGCAAATCAAGCCAATGATTAAATTCATTTTACATAATTGGCCCTTTTAATATCAGTCAAGGAACCCATTTTCTAAGACATGTCCCTGCAGTGTTATTGGCAGAATTTAACAACCAACAGAAAGGTTTAGACTTTAACTGTTTCTGAAAAAAATATGACATTTGCGTGTCAATGGCGACCCATTTGGTGAAGTTTGATTATAGATCTTGCCATTCCTCGCGAGATTACTCAAAGATTACACAATGACAACTGGATCTGTTGTTCAACCCGCGACGATAGTCACCTGTCAGTGTAGGATACAGGGTACCATCCTGTTGTCAATCAGTTCAACTTAGAATAATCTACACAAGTCTATAGTATAGACCTTCTGCAACAGCAGGAAGAATTCTAATTAGGAGAATAAATGTGCATAAGATTTAGTCAGTAGTATTTTTATTATTTTATTCAATCCTGAAATATAATATTATATGCCTAGTTTAACCAGTCTCAATTTACATAGTAAATGGTTATTATAATACGAGGACATTTAAACCAATTGTGTTTTCCCACGGACATCTGTTAACTAATCATCCTTCTTCCAACTGCCGATCGCAACCACGGTATAAAAGATTGCAAAACATGGTACATAACCAATTCTTCACTTCTAGTTGCACATATAACATATCGGGGATTGTGACAGTCCAGATCTTATTGGATCAAGCGCTTGAAACCTAGTTCTGTCAAAATCGACTCGAACCAAATACAAAAGCCTGTGTTAGTTCACATTTACATTGTACAAGTTTAGCTTGAAGCCGAGTTGAAACTTCAGTTTTTAAATCATAACCTTACTTTAACCTACTTTAAACCTGACATCATATTGGGTCCTTATTGAGTGACCTTAATATCGTTAGAGTCACGACAGAGGTAACGATAATGTACTGTAAGGAAGTGGTATCTTACTTAGTCTTTCTACAGTAAAACGTCATTTTTCTTTATGTCCTTGTTTTCAAACTTTGACTCCGTTTCACAGAAAATGAGTCAAATATGAAATAACCTTTGATCGAGATAAGACATTTTTAAACAACTTTAAAATTTAAAATATTACTGGTTTACCTTGACGGGATTTTCCAACAATACTGGTACTAATTAGAATTAATTAAAGAGTATAAATGTAATTTTTTAAACCAAGAAAACGACGTAACAAATGGTCTTCGATATCACATTATTTTTTCATCCAGGTATCGGCTCTAACGTCGGTATCTAATTTTAACAGAATTCATTTTAATTTATATATTTAGTCTATACTTAGGTTAAAGTATGGGTTTATGAAGAAATTAGGCATAAATACCCCAAACCCGTGATAAGATATTATTTCATGCATTGGTTTAGGCCAGCAGTTGGATACCACAGTCATTAGCGTGCCCAACAGGTACTTTTGTTATAGAAAGGATTGCATGACTCGGGATAAAGCTTACTAGCTATTATTGCATCATACTTAGATAGTAAATTATAAGACGACAATTCACTGCAACTACATATGACAATATCATAGTTACTTCCTAACACAGAAATGCTTCTAAATGCATGAATATTTGATGAATTCAAACCAAAAGTTATGTATCCATACACAATATCTTATTGCAATATGTGCCCCCGCCAACGCAATTCAACTTTAGGAAGTAAACCATACGATGCCAACAGATGCACATCGTCAAAGTCCAAATTAGATCAAAAGTGCAGCTAACTTCAACATACCACCAGAATACTTCGGTACTTGATGCAAATATGATCATTTATTATTTTTTAACTTTAGATTTATTACATTCATTTTAATTGTTGGTCATATAATGCAAAATCACAACAAAGCCGATGTTATCAAATATGGCCGTCACCAAATTAATAATTATTTTGGTCGACCGTGGTTTGTGGGCTAATATACCATGGTTTATAGTTAAAATTAACACAGCTGTAATGCCAAGCTCCGCGGACCTAAGTGGTTAAATATCTAGACTCTCAATAACCAAGTAGGGTATATTTGTTAAAAGCTCACGGACAACCAATACTTAATTCCATTCTAACACGGGAGCTGAATGGACGGAATTCAAAAATTGACGGTCAATATTACGTATGTAAGTCATGCAGTACCGGCGACTTGTCCGACAATCGTGTAATTAAGTACAAATGCAGTTGTTGATTTTAGAATGTCAATCGCTAGGAACTAAGTCCATTCGTATATCTTTAAGTTTTTTTGGTACCAAAATATCTAAAGTCCAAAACAGTTCCTTGAATGTAGAGGAGAGAGCTTTGATCTATATCGACCTAAAATTTAACACTAAATAATCGCAAGATCGAATTGTTTCAATTCATTGTAGATACATTTGTCCAAGATGTATATACCAATGTCATGATTAAAGCAGTCTTCTTTAGCTCCTAAACTCCCAAACTTCAATCGTGTGGCCACTACACTGTAAATACAACACACAACAATTCGGTAAGAATCTGCTCATTTCGTGTACACAAACTGCGAATACACTGTCATTCTATCCCAATCGGTGTATGATAAAATGTTACTAAAATTCGCAAGAGCCGCGCCGTGGGCCCCGTTAAATGTCTTGAAGGTAAAGTGGACTCTTTTTTGCCACGGGATTCACATCTGTCTACACTGGAATTAAAGCTACTACCAACTAAAAGCCACCACCCGCACCGCCCCCCCCCCCCTCGCCCCGCCCCCACTCGCCCCCTTGTCCCTCCTCCCACAAGAAGGCATATATAGACCCAAATATTATCAGTCTGTTTTAAAAATGATAATGGCCATTTGCTTTATATGTGAATTCCATGCTGTTAAGTTATTAAGTTACTAATAATAATTATCTTACTAATCGACTGACTCGAAAAATAGTAAACAACATCAAAAGTGTGAATAGTGTAAAATGGCTACGAAATATGTGTCTGCTGTGCATATAGTGGCCATCTAAAACTGACCACTGTCTTGGAATTGTGCATGTATAAGTCCTCGAAGAGTATAGGTTCCAACTTGTATGATTACATTACAAACAGAAGTACTTTTAGAGTTAAATGCAACATAAACAGTATACTGCATGCAATGAGGCAACACACCATATCTTGCATTCTTTTAACACACTATAGCAGTATGAAACGACAGATTAAACGATTTATTATACTATATTGTGTAATTGTTATTAGTAAAAGCACATAACGGTTTCTTGACTTTCCACAACTGGCTTTCCATAAGTGTGACAGGTCTAAGTATAGATCATGGGAAGCAGTGTTAGTCGTTGGTCAGTTACTAGTTTCAGTGAATGACAATACAAAACTGTATCTCACAATTGTTGCATATTTGTTGTACTTGTATATATAAATAACATGATAAGCAATCTAACTAAAAAAGAAACGACGCTCACAAAAAAGAAAGTAAGTTAAATGAAATTACAATAATTGAAAAAAGACCGATATGTTTTGGAGAAAACAAACATATTAAAAACGAAGATCGAAAAAAGATCATCTTTATACTAAAGGAGATATCATGACCTGAACTTTTGCCACCAACACCTTGTACATACGGCGTGGACAGATTGGCAGACATTTTTATTCTCTACATAAACCGAACACAAATTGCTACAAATGTACGTCTGATAGCTCAAGTAGCTGGACTTTTGTTCATGCTTTGTTTTCTTAATGCGATAACAGAAGCAGACCATGGCTATACGAGCGACCTGAACAAAGTGCTCCATTATGTAATAATTCACATCCTTGCCATTATAACATTGTTTTGACTTGCTAAACTTTATCGACGATGTAAGAGCCAGGAACAATTTTTATCTTTCTCGTTACAAAGAAAAATCATTAGTCTTATGACTGTTTCTGTGCAGGTATGTCTTATTTTTGTATGAAAACTGTATTGGCGTGTTCTGTAATTCAAGAATGCCATGAACTGCAGACTATATTCAACGTCGCTTACCCTATACAATGATTTTAAGACAGCGCTCATTGACAGGTATTCATTGTCCGCTACCTTCACACGGCATACAGATCACTCCTGTTGCACTGTCAGTTTAATTTCTTGCATTCGTTTGCATATCGTATAAACAGGACTTAAACGAACAATAAGCAGATCAGATCGGGACAAGCAACCGGATACGGATATTTAGAAAATAAGTTACCTAGTAAAATATCTTTGTACAGCGAAAAGTTTATATAAAATTAATTAATTTGTATGAGTTTGTCAGTAATTTGAGAAAACTATCTTCCCGCAAGATAGAAGATAGTATTTATCTACAGTCATTGCTGGTTTGTCTGACATTGTTAATTGTTATTTTCACAACGATAAGGAACTCGCAATCACCTTCCCGTATTTGTCACAGAGCTATTAAGTCCACCACGATATGCTTCAATATGGAAGAAGAACAACTGCGTTGACTATGACTGAAGATGCAAAACAAATTTTGATAAGACAATTTTTCGGAACGAAAAAAAGCATAAAATCGAAGACACTGAAATTTTTATGCATACATGTTTTTGTGTTATGTTTTTTTCAAATGCATTATTATTTGATAATGGCACACCATAAAGCGGTGGTCTTAGTCATAACACGTCATGTCTTTGTGCTAACATCCACACAATTCCCCTTGATTGATCTAAGATTCTCTGCCACTGATGTTTGTCATTTTGATTAGGAGAAAAGCGCGTTAGAATGCAAAATAAAATATTAAACTTCAAAATCCAAATTACATAAATTAAAATAAATTCACCTAAAAGCACCAAAGGGAAATGAAATGATTGTTGCAAGTGTGCTATACAGATTTGGCTTTACTTAATCTCCTCAAAAGTATCATTTAACTTAATATGTCGATGTTCTTTATATGAAAAGTACATAAAATATGCTTTAAAAATATGTTAAAATTGAATAAATCATTGAGCATACAAAAACGATGCCATTTAAAACTTACGAAGCATACTAAAAAGAATTAAAAAACTACATTCAAATGACGAATGTTATACCCTTGCGTTACTGTAGTAGCACATTATTATTAAAATGTTAAACATTTTTACCATTAATAATTATGTGTAAATACTTGCGTATATCCACAGGTTTCTCGGTCAAAATACAAATAAAGATTAATCCATGCATTTGTGCAATGCTTAAAGTGTGTCGGAAATGAACACATGGAAGTACATAAACTTTTGTTTTCTCTAATTGATAAAGAAAAGTGTAAATAGTTTGTATTGTTATAATAAGTGATCATTTCTTTTTTAGATTTTAATTTTTGTTCAGAATGATCTGTCGTTTCGAATAGAGCTTTCTTTCGACAAACCCTGGTTTAAATATGTTTATCGTGGTTTTTGTTGTTGTTGTTTTAACTTGAGTTTGCCCTTCGTGCATATTCGGCTAAATCCGTATGTTACTTACGGTTAACTCCGTAAACCGTTCGCGGTCAAATGGTGTATTGATAATATAGTCCCTGATTTTAAAGCTGTACAGCAAGGAGCCCACATAGCACTGAAAATAAGCGTGCCTTAATTGCAAGAAAGTACGTGGAGGGTTGCGGATTCGAATCAACATCAACTTTATTTAATTATTTATTCTATGTATATTATTTCTTTCTTTCTATGAATTTGCTTGGCATTTCTATCCTCGTGAAATTCGTGTTGCAAATTTTTATGCGCGTGTGTAAAATAAATGTGTAGCTATAGCAAAGCAGTGTAGGTTGTTGCAGTCTTTTAATTCAGGAAAAGGTAAGATGAACTGCCCACACAATTAACCAACCAACCATAAACGTTTAATCTTACTTAAGCAAGAATTACTCCCACAGCCGGATTCGAACTCGTGATTTCAATATCAGAATGTCAATAGACCACGTATCTTAGCAGTGAGTTGTTGGCATATCATCTGAATAGATGGTTTAAACATATTCAAACCTTCCTCTGTTTGTCGGGGATAATGTAGGGAAAGTTCAAACATTTTTACTCTTACATCTGTGTTTTGTTTTGTAAACATGAACAATGACATTGTACATATGCACAATACTTAGTCAAATCAATATTTTGGCCTTCACAATGGGTACAATGTCTGTTTCGATCATTTACATTTCGGTGCATTTATCGAGTCAATCTGCAATGTTTCTATGTTTACTGATGATTTACTCTGATTAGTACAACACGATATAAAATAAAGGTGCAAAGTTACTACCCTGGCGTTGTTTATGAAATACGCAAGTGATACTTATTTAATAACTCCACAAGGACACATCATTTCCTCCGGGGAAAATGTTTTTCGTCGGCTCTGGCCAATAATTACAGGATTATCTTTCAAATTAATTTCTTTATCACTGATAGCTTTCGCCTGACTCTGAAAACGAGATGATGTACAAATAATTATAGTAAAGAAGCTCTGTAAACATACACCAAACTATACTAAATATATGTATGTATGTCTTGACTTATTTTATAACTATAAGAAAGGTTGAATTGACAATGGTGTATTCTGTACTGTTTGTAGAAATGGCAGCATTTATCCTTCTTTCTCTCTCTCTCTCTCTCTCTCTCTCTCTCTCTCTCTCTCACACACACACACACACACACACACACACAAAGACACACACAAAGACACACACAAAGACACACACACACACACACAAACACTCTCTCTCTCACACACACACACACACACAAAGACACACACACACACACACACACACACAAACTCTCTCTCTCTCTCACACACACACACACACACACACACACACACACACACACACATATATATATATATATATTTGAACTGTATTTATACATATATTGTAAAGTTGACAATTCATAGTCATTGTACCAGAAGCGTGAAATCTTTTCGAATTGTATCTTACTTCCTTTTATTTATCAAACTTGACACTTGCAAGACTTTTCAAAACTTTTGGGTTTTGGGCAGCACATTTACGCATAAAACAATCCCTATAGATTTTGAGCAGAGGATTGGATGTGAGATCGCGCGATCCCATCCCTCGGATGACCTGTTTCAATGAACACTCGGCAAGGATTGCTTCCATCAAAATAGTTCACCCTCAGTGAAGGATCTCCCGATCTCACATCCAATCCTATGATAGATTCTATTTAAGCGTAACGACACAATCGTCATCACAAACGTGTATTTTCTATCCGAGCCACGCTACATAGTAAGTTATTTTAAACAAAGAAAACCGCGATACCATTTATATTTGAAATAACGTTACATCATCATACGGGTCATCCGCTTCGACCGCGATGTCTATTTTCAGCTTAAATTCCAATCGCGCTTATTTAAAGATTTGGAAAAAAAAGAATATTATTAGATTTAACGAAAATGTACAGTCAATAAACTGAGATAGTGTTTGAAATCTTCTTTGCTTTAACAAAAGTGTGCTGTTGTTGTTTTGTTTGTTTTTTTGAAGAAATTATGCTCACATACATGTACCAGAGCGATCAGATATTGTTACGTGTATTTGATAAAGGCAAAAAGACTATCGAATACCACCAAGTTATTGACGGCTCATGGACTTGGGTTATAGCCGACAACACAAGTTTTATTTAATGTCAATGCTTATTTTCCTTGAATATACATGTTTACGGTTTAGTCATGTGTCTAATAAACACATAAATAATAAATAATTATATCAATTGAAAGTGATTTTTATAAGCGCTCCTACTGATAAGGTTTAAGTCATAAAAATCTGGCAATCCTTCTTGATATAAACCCTTGACTTCATCATGGCATATAAATACAAGGGAATCCTTAGACTGCCATTGTCTACACAGAGGACCCTTCCTGAGTCAATCCTGTACTGATCCTCACCTGGATTATGTATGACATCGAACGTATCAACAATCTTCAAATACCTACCTTTATGATTATTAGTATTCCACTGAAAACTGTAGATTTTAATGTGATGTAAGTGTTGAATTATGGTAAAAATTATGAACAGATATGAATAAACTTGTGTTTAAAAGTTAAATATGGCACTGTCTAATAACACACATTTGATGTAAACATATCTCCAACGCTCCCTGAAACAGGGTAAATCCGCAATAAGTCGTCTGTCTATTAATAAGTTGACAGTATGTTCATGATAGCAACAGGTTGGCCTCGGGTTTGAGGTTGAAAGGTTTAATTATTTAAACTATTTTAGAAAAAAAGCTCAGATGGTCTGTTTAGCCATTTTGTTACATATATTAAAACTAAATGTAATATCGACTATTATAACGAGTTATTTGACTAATGCTTAAACGGTGGACAATTTGCCATATATACGTTTTAGCCAGAACAAAAGACCCTTCCAGTAAAAATAAGTTGCAGTTAAGTTGAATTTGAACATAAGGTTGTGGACCAAGAAACCAAAAAGGTTTGATTTACTTAACGTTTGTTGAATGTTTGTTATTTTTCCTTTTTAGCAAGGGAGTGTTTTATACAAAAACTTTATTTGCTTTTGAATTTAACGATACAGTTACTTGTTCATTTAGTTTAATTAGTACAAAACACTAGATTGTTAACGCTTACTTCAATTAGGCATAAAACACCAGAGGAGAGGTGTTGAGATTGCTGTAGCCTGATCATGTAATTACCAAAGTCCAGAGAATTGCATATAAATGTAAAGGTAACAATGCTGTCTTGATGAATTGTACAAGAGACAGCATAAAGGAGAGATTATGTTCTACAGCTACACTGCACATGTGTCATTGTTGTGCTAATGAAAATGGTAAATATTTTAATAATTTTAATGAAACAGGCTATGCCATTTTAAAACTGATTAAACATTTAAAGTCTAATTGTAATACTACTGTTCTAAATGCACGCGAAAGGGTCATTAAAAGTGTAAATGTATTACTGGTACGTATTTAGGCAAACTGAAACAAACCATTTTTCAAAACTTGAAAAGTACAGAAACAGCAATGTTATTTTGTCTTATCATTGAAATACGCTTTTTTAAGAAACGTTTTTAAAAGGGACGAGTGTGTGTGTGTGTGTGTGTGTGTGTGTGTGCGCGCGCGTGCGTGCGTGCGTGCGTGTGTGTGCATATGTGTGTGTCTGTGTGTCTGTGTGCGTGTCTGTGTGCGTGCGTGTTTGTGCAAATATAATATTTAATAGTATTAAACAAAAAAGAAAAAGGTCCCTTATTATTAATGCAGAATGTGTTTATTGTTTATTGTTTTTTGGGTTTATCGTCCTACCAACAGTATTTCAGTTATCAGGAGACGGTGTCCACTTGAAGCAGATATAGTGCTGCTTTCAATGTGTTTAGCATGCCGCGAACACCTGGCATGATACCCAACCCAGTCACATTATCCTGACACCGGGCCAACCAGTCGTGGAACTACCCTTATATTTGCTTGAGCGTTAGCAAGGGAACTATACCACTACCATTTTTAACGACTTTGGTATGTCGCGGCCCGGGATCGAACCCGGGGCCTCCCGTACCTGGAGCCAACGCTCTACCGATTGCGCTACCAGGTCCGGTACGCAGAATATGTTATGATAGTATAAGTACTAAAATATAATCGGACCTACAAAAATGAACCTACAAAAAGCATTACCACGTTTTCATCAAAGACACATATACTTTATTTTTGTATGGAGATACAGACGCATTTAAAAAATGATAACTGCACACAGGTAAGTTTTTAAGGTAAACGTGAGTCAAGCATACAAAATCGTTACTAGGGTGATTTGTAAATCATCCTTTCATTCCAGACGAAGAAAGCTTAAATTGGCAAAGGACAAAGTAATTAATCTGAAACATTACCATGTAATTGTTGACCGAGGTGAGAGAAACTATCTTTTTAAAGCAACAATTTGTCCCTGAAGTGTTGTTTTTGTATATTATTATATCAAAATTGATATTAGAGAGAAACTACCGTTGGGTAGATTATCCTTGGCCCGGATACATGGTTCTTTTACGTGCTCATGAAACCGTTCTTTAATTACCGTTACAATGTGACGGCCGCAACGAACATCAATTACTTGAAGAAAAACGTGTCAATTATAGCTGTAGAAAGTAGAAATATTAGAACTAGTAGTAGGAGTTGTTGTTGTTGTACAAGTAATAATAGAATTAGAAACAACAGTACTATAAGTAGTATAAGTAGTGGTAATAGTAGAAGAAATAGTAGTAGCAGCAGCTGTACTAGCAGTAGTAGTAGCAGCAGCAGCAGCAGTAGTAGTAGTAATAGTAGTACCAGTAGTAGCGGTAGCAGTAGTAGTAGAAGTATCTGTAGTAGTGGTAGTAGTAGCAGTAGTAGTAGTAGTAGTAGCAGCAGCAACAACAACAGCAGCAATAGTAGTACTAGTAGTAGCAGCAGCAGCAGTAGTAGTAGTAGTAGTAGTAGTAGCAGCAGCAGCAGCAGCAGCAGCAGCAGCAGTAGTAGTAGTAGTAGTAGTAGAAGCAGTAGAAGCAGCAGCAGCAGCAGCAGTAGTTGTAGTAGTAGTAGTAGTAGTAGTAGTAGAAGCAGTAGTAGCAGCAGCAGCAGCAGCAGTAGTAGTAGTAGTAGCAGCAGCAGCAGCAGTAGAAGTAGTAGTAGTAGTAGTAGTAGTAGTAGTAGTAGTAGTAGTAGTAGCAGCAGCAGCAGCAGCAGTAGTAGTAGTAGTAGTAGCAGCAGCAGCAGTAGTAGTAGTAGTAGAAGTAGAAGCAGTAGTATCATCATCAGCAGCAGTAGTAGTAGTAGCAGCAGCAGCAGCAGTAGTAGAAGTAGTAGTAGTAGTAGTAGTAGTAGTAGTAGTAGTAGTAGTAGTAGTAGTAGTAGTAGTAGTAGTTGAACTTCCTTATTACTATGTATGGATAAACAAAGAGCTAAAACTATAATGTTTGCACATCTAGATCTCTATTCTAAAACTTAATGTCGAACTTGTTATTTTCATATTTTCTTCTTTGGTGTACTGTAATGCAAAATCAAATGATAATGTTAAATTCCCCATTCTAGTTTTATTTCGTCTCTTTCTTAATGGAAATTACAATAATCACTTCTGCCCATCTTGTCACTAAATCAATATATAATGTCACTTGTCTTCCGATGATTACGGTCTATTTTGCATTCTTAAGTTAATTTTATCGTGGAAATGACAAGAGTTGCTCATTATTTTGATTTGGTGGTCTCGGCGCACAGTCAAGCATGACGTATATCGTAGAAAGGTGTTCTTTGATTAAAAATGTATACATTTGAAAGCATTTCTGAATAAAGATTTAAAAGTGAATTTGTTTCTTTTCACTCCTCGAGATAGTAAATAATTATTTAATCAGTGATTAATGGAACTGTTATTAATTTTCATCAACAATTTGTCATCGATCCTAGACTTTTGTTTTTAAGAAAGATTATTAGTAATTATGATGATTATTATATTATTTTTATGCTCAAAAGCTGCGTGTATTGTACTTTCAGATTACTAAACATGCCTAATTTTAGTCACTACATGTTGTTTTACAGTGATGAAAAACTTACAATGTAAGGCCATAATTATGATACCAGTCTCTTTCTATTTCATCACTTAAATGTCAAACTATAAATAAAAACACTGGCTTTTTTAAAATTTTCGTAATTTTTAAATATTATCGTAACACCATAAGACTATGAATTCGTTTGTCATTACTGTTGTTATTTTATCTCATGATCTTTAATTCCGTATATCGTTTAAATGTTTTTAATCTAGTGATGCGCAGAACTTTAATATTAATTTACTTCTAGCAGAACACTGAGCGACGCTGGGACTGTATTGATTATCAATCTGATAAAAGTATCGCTTATATTCTGTGCCCTACAATATCTACGACTAATTAATTAATATTTTTATAATTGCTAAGCATGAAGTAATGTAGTAAAATTGAAAAAAATATCACGATGTTTTAATCAATAATTTCTTTTCTTTAACTTTTGTGTTGAAATCAAACAGAACACCTAATATTCTTCTAACAATCTTACCATTCTTTTAAGCAACATAACATTTTAGATTTGATAATTCAATCGAATACAACAGCAGACACTTTAAAGTTTGATCATGTTAACTCTCAGTAAATTCATTCACTTAAATCTGAATGGAGTAACCATCTTATGATTCATTTATAAGTACATATTTGGAAAAATTGTGATTTACTTATATAATAAGTACGAGGTCCCCGTTCTCCTTTAACATGTGCCTAACTGCCCACCAGTTTGTCTGTTTGACGACTGACCGTTCTAAGGCGGTATGTGTTGTTTGTCTGTTTGACGACTGACCGTACCAAGGCGGTATGTGTTGTTTGTCTGTTTGACGACTGACCGTACCAAGGCGGTATGTGTTGTTTGTCTGTTTGACGACTGACCGTACCAAGGCGGTATGTGTTGTTTGTCTGTTTGACGACTGACCGTACCAAGGCGGTATGTGTTGTTTGTCTGTTTGACGACTGACCGTACCAAGGCGGTATGTGTTGTTTGTCTGTTTGACGACTGACCGTTCTAAGGCGGTATGTGTTGTTTGTCTGTTTGACGACTGACCGTACCAAGGCGGTATGTGTTGTTTGTCTGTTTGACGACTGACCGTACCAAGGCGGTATGTGTTGTTTGTCTGTTTGACGACTGACCGTACCAAGGCGGTATGTGTTGTTTGACGACTGACCGTTCCAAGGCGGTATGTGTTGTTTATCTGTTTGACGACTGACCGTTCCAAGGCGGTATGTGTTGTTTGTCTGTTTGACGACTGACCGTACCAAGGCGGTATGTGTTGTTTGTCTGTTTGACGACTGACCGTTCCAAGGCGGTATGTGTTGTTTGTCTGTTTGACGACTGACCGTACCAAGGCGGTATGTGTTGTTTGTCTTTTTGACGACTGACCGTTCCAAGGCGGTATGTGTTGTTTGTTTGACGACTGACCGTTCCAAGGCGGTATGTGTTGTTTATCTGTTTGACGACTGACCGTTCCAAGGCGGTATGTGTTGTTTGTCTGTTTGACGACTGACCGTTCCAAGGCGGTATGTGTTGTTTGTCTGTTTGACGACTGACCGTACCAAGGCGGTATGTGTTGTTTGTCTGTTTGACGACTGACCGTTCCAAGGCGGTATGTGTTGTTTGTCTGTTTGACGACTGACCGTTCCAAGGCGGTATGTGTTGTTTGTCTGTTATTGAGTTTGTCTCAGAGTGTGTTGATTTCTATTATTATGTGTTAAGATAAGGCTTCTCATTGGACCAAGTCATATTTCATTTCTTATTTCTTCTCTTTAACAGAACAGATAAAAATACATCATGACTAACAATCTCTAAGAAACATCGTGTTCTTAGCTAAAACGATGTCACAATTTGTATGTCTATTAAGATTTACCATTCTACATTCCTATGTGGCTACATAGTATACCATACATTAGTATTCCAAATGCATTTGTTTAATATTTATAAAGGGTATACATATGTACCTATCAGTACAAGGTAAAATGATAGACAACGGAAAGCTGCCAGAAACAAATACGGACTGTAACTATCGTCGTGGGCCTTATGTAAGAATACGAATTTATATGACAAAGCCTTACAAGTATTGCAACAGATACACACATTTGAAAAGACACAGGACCAAGGTATTCACATGCAAACCAAATGTAAAAATAAGAACAAATCTGTGATGAGTCATTTACAAAAAGAGCAAAGCCTTGGAACGGCCAGTCAGCAATATGGACCGACTGGGGTGCTTAAACCGGTTTTACAGAGCTCTAACCTCGCATCCATGTCCTGATGGGTTATTCAAATGCAAGCAATGAAAAGAAAATCGATTCATTTGAATAAATGTCTAAGCGCTGACGTTTTGTTTGATAAGTTATGACGAAGGTAGTGACGTCATTGAAAAATAATGTCCACATAGTGTTTAGAAGAGAGATACGTATTATTTCGATCAAAAGACCTACACAAATGATGATAGTAAATGAAATTAACTTAAAAAAAGACCAGAGAAGAGTAAATGGTTAAAGCATCCTGTTCATGTGAAGATGGCATTGAGGAACCGAAGTCCAATGTCCATCAAAGGAGAAATTTAGTTGTCATGGCAAAAAAATCTGGGTGAAATCGAGAGAGATTTTAAGAGTTTGATGTGCTGATAGGAAAAAGAAACAAAACCCTTTTCACTTCTGTAGCAAGTGATGTAAAAAAATTATGTGTAATGTTTTAAGTTTCTGGATCCTTAATGAACACTTTGAAAAGTTAAATATTAATAAATTATTATACTGCACATCTAAAACAACGTTTGTAGCCAATCTTTACTAACTTTGGCTTTTAATATCACAAATTAAGGAAGGCGTTTCTAAAACTCCTTCACCGCAATAATTTTATTGCTTCAAGGTATAATAGCAGCACAAAACCACTGATGCAGAAAGGCATAAGCCACCCTACATTTTATGGAAATGTTTTATACAAAGAAAATGCAGAGTCGCAATTAATTTTCTGACCTCTTTACACAACTTATCAGCACATTCATTGCTGACGGTTACAACCCGGGAACCCTTCGTTGTACTGCATTGCTTGCAATTTAACCTTTTATAGTCAAGACCGTTAATTGTTTGTAAATTACACGATGACCTGACAGGTCTTTGAGACTATATGAAAACCGTGACTTAAAGCCATAATTGGACAGTCAATGTTGGATTTCTTGTCTCTTCACCTCTCCAGTAATGCCATATATAGGTCGGACAACTTGAGCAGTCTCCATGCCCTTTAAGTGAGATTGCACAGTAGGTATAACATTGGGAGTGTTTGTACCTTTATTATAGAATATGCAAACTGCAGATAAATCGTTTGCTTTTTATTCATTACATATTGACTCTTCATAATACTATATTTAGTTCTGTTTGTTTGGGTGGTTTTATAAACTTTGATGGTTTTTCTTCGTGTTTTTGGAATGTCTCATTTTCACACATCTGACGTCATGGCATTTTTATCGTATGACGTCATTGAATTGTTCTAAAAATACGCCACTGCTTGGGCTATTTTATTAAAGACTATTCTCTCCTTTGGAGCTTTTCAGGTTGCCGAGACTTGATCTACTGTACATATTGTACATATGTTGATAGTTTATAATATAACTAGTAATATTCAGTTTTAACTCCAGATGCAGGTGCGTACTGTTAGTTGTCTCACTTGGACGGAATAGTTTTATTTACACTGTTTGATTGAAAACCCTTTAAGAAGTGCGAAGTTGGAGCGCTCCACAAACCAGGTTCAAGCAACCCAGTTTTTTTTTTCCCAACTGACCGTTCCAAGGCAGTAACTGCTGGTTTTTCTTTGTGTGTGTTATGTATCGTCTCTGTGTTTTTGTCACATTAACATTTACCCTGTTTGCCTTTGTCTAGAGGTAGTTCAGCTTTAAATATCTGTTGTAAATCTTATAGGGCCTTTGCTTAGTTTCCTTACAAAAATGTAAACGCGGTGTTTAAGTTATTGACAATGGTTCTTATTATAAAACATTGACAGTAAAACGTTTTGATATTAATAATAAATAAACTCTTATTATTATGTTAATTTTTACAAAAACTGTGCTATACTGAGTACCGCTTTTAGACAAATATAGCATAGAACAAATTAACCAAAATTGTTTTGACCTAAAAATGTTGAATGAAATTAAATACATAAATATTTTATATATAAACACGCATTTTGTAAAAACATAAATAAACGTGCGAAACGCTGAAAAAAGATTTTTAAAGCAACCAACTTGTTGTTACATGTTAAACGCACTCAGTCAGCATACTGCTGTATTTAAAACGGTGCAATCCAGTTTAAATCCTGTTAAATCAAATAATTAGAGAGGGAAGATAAATGCAGATAAATGCTAAATAAAACAACAAACAAACATACAAGCCCGTTAAAGGGGAAAAGAAAATAAGACAAGGTCCCACTAAGAATTTGCAACATAAATCTTCAAACTTGCAGTGAACAAAAGTCTGACATGTTTACGTTAATTTAATCATTTTCACAAGGGCATATATTTATACTTAGAACTGATAAATCAAAACAAAAGTCATAATTGTTCACAAGTAAAACCAATACAAAAAAGGAATGGTAGTTATAACGAAGCATTTATTTACAAAGACTTCTACGAATGCCTATCTCCTACCCTACATATACCAACATTGATGTGATCATCCCAATACGTCTTCAGGCCTTCATTACATTGGTCCAGAAACCCGTAACAACACTCTTCGCACGTACAACAAAGTTCTGCCATGTTTACTTGATTAGGGTAAATTTCACAGACACGACTATCTGGCATCAGACGCAGATTCGAACAGCAATAAACAAACTGTCTTAATACATTTAAACGCGGCCTATGTGTACATTGCTGTCAACGTTTTATTTCATTTACAAACAAACGTGTTAATCACAACTCATTCTTTTTAGATGAAATAGTAGTTATTGTATAGATTATTTCAGTTTATTTAATTTTATTTTAAAAACAAAAAAAGTTTCCCTTTGTATTCTTTAAAATATATATTACAGGTAAAATGCAATAACTTCAAAAATAAGTACAGAATTCCGCATAAATCACATAAATTATTGTGAATGGAATTAGTAAACATACGTTATATTTTGTTACACCTTTTGTTAAAGATTGAATTTCTATCTATGAAGTATGTTGTTTTTAATAAATGCTTAACGAAAATCACCAAATACGTGTTTGTGGCCAATATAACTGTTAGTCTTAAAAAAACAAAAACAAAAACAACAAAACAATTGTTCATCAAGGTAATTCACTTATCAATATCTTAAACAAGAGCCACATAAAATTACATCCATATTCGCTATAATTTTCAGACTGCAAATAAATTGCCTTAGCTATATATTTTCATAAGAAAGGAAATTCCATACATTTATTTTACCTTTTCATGTGTAGATAAAAGTGCCTTATTTTACAATGTTTCATTCTCTGTTTCATACTTCATACCTTTTTTCCGTTTCAGTGTAGTAGTGGTAAAATATCAAGTATTTGTTTGATAATTTATTGATAACCAACATATTGTTTTATTCCGACAACTGCTAGTGTTGTAATAAAATTACACATGAATACTCAGATATATACAGCAGGAAACGTTTTACAAATCATAGTATATTAGTTCTCAAATCGTATCAAATAGAAGAATGTTCGGATAATTTATAGGTATGACGTAGATTGATTGGGATAATGTTACTAAACTTCACGTTCATACATTTGATACTTAGTGTTTCAACACTTTGACCTTCTCTTAACTTGAGGCAAACATCTTTGATGATATATATACGATAAAATAGCGAAAACCATGTGGCAATATCCCCACAGTAATGATATTATCATCGTTTCTAGGTTAGCCTTACCATTCTGGTAATTGTAACCTTAAAACAGACAATATTAATGAGTTCTAGAATGGCTGTCTAGAAAGATAAAAGATGACTATGTTTTAAGTTATTGAAAGGTTTGGAATTTGAAACAAACTTTGAATAAAAAATACTTGTCGAAGTTGTCAGAATAATCTTTTACTTTAACGATTATATATATTCGTTAATTATGGACCTGTGCACATTCATTATCTTAAATGTGTACGGTCATCTGTTTTATTTGTATCTAAATATAACAGATACCGACTTCAATCAGTCGGAAAAATGATCAATTGACTGCGGAGTCGACTGAGTATTTCTTACTGATGTTTTTCTCTGATATAATCGTGTATATCAAATACTCTCATCAGTATGAGGCGATTGACAACAAGTACCCGCATCAGACTCTTATAATGAACCAACTTTTCTCTAACTGCTTAATGATTCGTTTCGGCGTTGTGTTTTGTTTTTGTTGTTGTTGTTTTTTCGTTTTTGTTGCATTTTTTTTTAATTTTACAATATGTATTTTTGCATTTGTCTAATTCAGTTTGTTATACATATTGTTGTGTGTTTGTTGTTTTTTTGTGTGTTTTTTTAAATTTTCTTTTTAAATTCAAACGAATAAAACATGTTTTTATTTTACCATTAAGCTCATTTCTGGACACGTGTGAAATAAATTCATGTTGTTGTTGTTTTTTCATTATATACCTGTCTACTCTCCTTGTATTTATTAAACACGAGACTTGCTTTTCTAATTTTAATATATGTAGCCATAATTGTTGCTAACATTTGTGGCTGGAAGCATGTTATTTTTTCTTATTATTGCAAAGTTATCAAAATATAAAGCTACCAAATTTCGGCCGCATATGTATTGTGTGTTTTCGTGTAATCCAATATATAAGCGAACAACCATTTATCAAACATGATACTTCCAACTTTGAAGTGTATACTTCAATTCCACATTGCAACTTATATTCCTACTGGGACATAACAGATAAATATGTGATGTATGTTATTTGTCAAAAATAGACATTTTTGGCAGCACATTTATTTTGTGTTTTTCATGTTTATATAATTAAAGAGAACAAACAGGGAGAAAATTCTGTTTGCAGATAATATGTAGAACTTGTTGATAAATGCATGTTTGTTTATGCAAAAGTTGTACATTGGCAGGTTTGATAGATTTGACTTTTAAAGGCCCTTAAGGACTAAACAGAAACAGTATACAATTCAAATAAGAGGCAACCGCAAACCGAAGATTCTTTTTAGACACTTAAAACAATTTAGGATGCAAATCTACCTTGTGTACTTGCTGAAATGTGTAAAAGTGCACAATGGTTCAGCCCTTGCATTAAAGATATTGACCTTTACATGTTTACTTGTCAGCTTTATTAAATTAACTCGTTTTAAACATGGTAGTAGTTTTGCATAAACATGCATGTTTTTGTTGGTGCCGCTCTTGACAGCGCTGCTTCTTACGGAATGCATTTTTGTATGGGGACGATGGTGTAGCAGTCAATAACACGATGTCTGAGGTATTCTATGAGACACTTTTCAGAGAAAAGAATCAAGTGTTCCGTTTTTTAACAGTGCAGCTTCCAACAATAAAGTGTAGCTTGTAATTCTAGAAAGTAGCATAAAAAAGTAGCTGTTTGGCGAAGTTTTCTTTAACGAAAGAAACCAAGTATAACGATGTTAGAAATACAGCTTGTAATTACAGAGAACAAGGAAAACAAAAGTAGCAAAATTATTCCACTTCCAATCAGTGTTATAGTTCGTTACTGTCAAATGTTTATGTAATTAATCAACAGTGTAAGAAATGTATAAGTTCCCAGGATAGCCATCTTCGTGTTTAAAGCGCATGCTCTTTACGGCGCCCCGGATGTCTCACATCCTAGCTCCTTCTTGTTTTCAATCATTTGTATAAACATTGGCTACATCCATCAATAGTTGTCTTATATTAGCGTATCATTTAATAAAAAAAAACTATCGTAGTTCATTCTATCAGTTTTAACACCCGGTGCAGGTGCTTACGGTTAATCCCGCGTTGATGGATATTTTATTAACCCTGTTTGTTTGATAGAAAAACCTTCAGGAAGTGCGAGGTTGGATCTCTCCACAAACCAGGTTTAAGCACCCCAGTCGGTCCTTTAACCGACTGACCGTTCAAAGGCGGTAACTTCTGGTTTTTTAGACTGGTGCGCATGCGCCAGTCTTAAGTAACGATGCTGTGAGCTCAGCGACGCGCGGTTTTTAACATCGGGTGTATCATTGCGACCACGAGAGCGTATTCAAGTAGTTGTGCGGCATAAGAAGTAGTGCGTTTTTAGAAAACACAAATATTACGAAGGAATGCGAACCTTTGTAAGGAAATGCGACAAATAAAAACAAGGAAACAATGTAATGTTGTTTTTCGAACAAATATGAAAGGATATTAAAAGAACGATTACAAACAAATCAGTCACGTGACAAGCGGGAGATAGCGTTGGTCGTCATTTTGGATAGATCGGAGTGCTTTTGAACGAGTTTCTGCTCAGCTTTCAAGGTCCGTAAATAAGTTGGCAAATATTTATGTTAATGCATTGTTGCGATCGACGTAAAAATTAGGATTGTAATTGTTTCAGTCTCTTAAGTTACGTGGGCCTTGTGCATTTCATTGTTGACACTACTTCAGTTGTGGCGGAAGCTGATCATAACTGCATTAGAACTAGAACGTTTCTTATCGTTAACTTCAGATAATGCATTTTTCGTAACGTTTGTGGTGTGTTGTTAGTTTAATAAGCTAACTGACTTCGGCATTTTTTGTCTTGAAATCTAGACCTAAATACAGGAGGCTACGATTATAAACAAATCAGTCACGTGACCAAAATTGCGGGAAAATCTAGTGTGGGTTGCCATTTTTGTAAGCTTTTGTGGATTGAGAGTTTCCTAAGCAATATTAAGGTAGCAGTGACATCCATTGGTGGAATGTATGTTACATATGTACATATATGTTACAATACTGATGACCGCAACCGTTCACGTAACCTTCATGCTGTGCTACTGTTGACAATCACTGTACTTCTATTGCATGAACCAATTACAACAGCCAGGTTAATGGTTATCACCACGGTACTGTATACTCAGGGATTTCAATAGCTTTCACTTTTGTTGAGAATTTCTTTGACAATTTTCAAGGGTCATGATCAGATTGACACAAGTCAAATCATGTGTTCACGACCTTAACTAATTGTAAAATTGCTTTAACTTCATTTCCATATATTTACAAGGGTCCAATTAGTATTTACTTCATTTTTTAAATACTTTACATACTACATTTATGGTTATTCTTGCAAAATTTGACCACTTATTCTGCGCTTCTGCATCAAAATGACCCCCAACCTAAGATTTAGGTGAGGTCAAAACTGGAAAACCTCAATTTTCCTTGCATCAAAATGCAAATATCTGGATCTGTTAAAATCCCTGAATATACGGAATTATTTGCTAATGTTGTTGATAGTGACTGTCACGTACAAACGAAAAGAACATACATGTAGTTTCATATGTTTCGAGTAATGATATCTGTGCAGGAAAAGTTTGATTCTTCTCCACCTCTCTTTTGTTCATCTTCAAATGTTTTTCAAAGTTTTGTTACATTATATTCTTATATGAAAACTACTAATTGTTGTTCATTGCTCCCCTGTGACAGCCAATGTAAGACCATCAACAGCAATCTTTCCAATTCCTTAATGTGCATTTCGCCGTTCAAGACATCTTGATTACTCCCTTGGAACAACGCTTTCAACCGGCGCGCCAGTCTTCCAACGCTTTCAGCGCTTTGATCTATTTGTGTCTGTGTTTCTGTTACTTTTACATTTACTAGGTTTGCCTTTGTCTGAAGGGGGTTTAGACTTAAATATAAGTGGTAATTCTTATAAGATCTTTTCTTGTTTATCTATTCCACGCAGCTCTTAGCCAGTGGAATTCACGGACTGTCGTTAACTGTCAACGTGGGATGCTGGGGACTGCGCGCTGTCGTTACCTGTCAGCGTGAGATGCCGGGGACAACTCGGACTGTCGTTACCTGTCAGCGTGAGATGCCGGGGACAACTCGGACTGTCGTTACCTATCAGCGTGAGATGCCGGGGACAACTCTTACTGTCGTTACCTGTCAGCGTGAGATGCCGGGGACAACTCGGACTGTTGTTACCTGTAAGCGTGAGATTCCGGGGACAACTCGGACTGTCGTTACCTGTCAGCGTGAGATGCCGGGGACAACTCGGACTGTTGTTACCTGTAAGCGTGAGATTCCGGGGACAACTCGGACTGTCGTTACCTGTCAGCGTTAGATGCCGGGGCCAACTCGGACTGTCGTTACCTGTCAGCGTGAGATGACGGAGACAACTCGGACTGTCGTTACCTGTCAGCGTGAGATGCCGGGACAACTCGGACTGTCGTTACCTGTCAGCGTAAGATTCCGGGGACAACTAGGACTGAAGTTACCTGTCAGCGTGAGATGCCGGGGACAACTCGGACTGTCGTTACCTGTCAGCGTAAGATGCCGGGGACAACTAGGACTGTAGTAACCTGTCAGCGTGAGATGCCGGGGACGACTCGGACTGTCGATACCTGTCAGCGTGAGATGCCGGGGACAACTCTTACTGTCGTTACCTGTCAGCGTGAGATGCCGGGGACGACTCGGACTGCCGTTACCTGTCAGAGTGAGATGTCGGGGACAACTCGGACTGTCGTTACCTGTCAGCGTGAGATGCCGGGGACAACTCTTACTGTCGTTACCTGTCAGCGTGAGATGCCGGGGATGACTCGGACTGCCATTACCTGTCAGCGTGAGATGCCGGGGACAAGTCGGACTGTCGTTACCTGTCAGCGTGAGATGCCGGGGACAACTCGGACTGTCGTAACCTGTCAGCGTAAGATGCCGGGGCTGTCAGCGTGAGATGCCGGGTACAACTCGGACTGTCGTTACCTGTCAGCGTAAGATGCCGGGGACAACTTGGACTGTCGTTACCTGTCAGCGTGAGATGCCGGGGACGACTCGGACTGTCGTTACCTGTCAGCGTAAGATGCCGGGGCTGTCAGCGTGAGATGCCGGGGACAACTCGGACTGTCGTTACCTGTCAGCGTAAGATGCCGGGGCTGTCAGCGTGAGATGCCGGGTACAACTCGGACTGTCGTTACCTGTCAGCGTAAGATGCCGGGGACAACTCGGACTGTCGTTACCTGTCAGCGTGAGATGCCGGGGACAACTAGGACTGAAGTTACCTGTCAGCGTGAGATGTCGGGGACAACTCGGACTGTCGTTACCTGTCAGCGTGAGATGCCGGGGACGACTCGGACTGTCGTTACCTGTCAGCGTGAGATGCCGGGGACAACTCGGACTGTCGTTACCTGTAAGCGTGAAATGCCGGGGACAACTCGGACTGTCGTTACCTGTCAGCGTGAGATGCCGGAGACAACGCGGACTGTCGTCACCTGTCAGCGTGAGATGCCGGGGACGACTCGGACTGCCGTTACCTATCAGCGTGAGATGCCGGGGACGACTCGTACTGTCGTTACCTGTCAGCGTAAGATGCCGGGGACGACTCGGACTGTAGTAGCCTGTCAGCGTGAGATGCCGGGGACAACTCGGACTGTCGTTACCTGTCAGCGTGAGATGCCGGGGACAACTCTGAATGTCGTTACCTGTCAGCGTGAGATGCTGGGGACAACTCTTACTGCCGTTACCTGTCAGCGTGAGATGCCGGGGACAACTTGGACTGTCGTTACCTGTCAGCGTGAGATGCCGGGGACAACTCTGAATGTCGTTGTCAGCGTGAGATGCCGGGGACAACTCTTACTGTCGTTACCTGTCAGCGTGAGATGCCGGGGACAACTCTTACTGCCGTTACCTGTCAGCGTGAGATGCCGGGGACAACTCGGACTGTCGTTACCTGTCAGCGTGAGATGCCGGGGAGGATATATCGAGCTTGTATAGTAAACAGTTAGCTAGTCAGAGGGTGTGCATATTATATTGCAAACAATGGTATTCTGATTAATTCCAGTATTATAGCGTTAGCTAAGGGCACACATACTGACTAAACCATGCACAGTCATTATTCTGGTAATTTGTAAATCATCCAGTAACTCCATACGAAGGGGGCTAAAATTGGAAATTAATCTGAAACTTTATACTGTAATTATTGACTTGAGGTCGAAAATCAAGTCTTTTCGAAGAAACTGTTCGTCTCCTTGGAGTTATTTAACTCGTTATACAACCTCATAACACGTATCACTTGCACATTTCATTAACGACGCCAGATATCCAATATCACACCTTTAGCCTCTTTCATGTCTGGTTGTCAAGTTAAGCGGAAAACGGCCGTAAAATAGATTTTATGGGATAGTTTATTTACGCTGTTGGTGATTGAAAAAAAGGCTAGGGCCCTAAGTAAATCTGGTAAAAGTAGTCCAGTCGGTTCCTGATTGACCTTCTCAAGGCGGTAACTGTTGATTTTTCTCTTTGCTGCAATGTTTCGTTGCATGTTGTATATGTTTGATAAACTTGTAAGTGTGTGCTTGTGTGTGTGTGTGTGTGTGTGTGTGTGTGCATGTGCGTGCGTGCGTGCGTGTGTTTATGTGTGTGTGTGTGTTTGCCTTGGTCTAGAAGTAATTCAAATTTAAATATACACATATGTGAGCTCTCTCATTGGAACTCTTCATAACTTCCTATTCACCAATGGATCGAGGCGAAATGGGATTATATAAGGATGTTTGTCGTTTACTTTGGAATTATATTTTAGTAATAACTAGAGGGAATAAACAGTACGATAAAAATGACATTTTGCCACGATATGTTAATTAGTAAATGATAAAGCATGACTGGGTCCGAGGTAGGGGGTGGCGGGGGGGGGGGGGGGGGGGGGGGGGGGGGGCGGCGTTTGGGGGCAGTGACCTGTTTGTGTAATTCTGAAATCCATATTTAAAAGGTACACAGATGTGTGACACAATGCAAAGACATGGACTATTGCTTGATGAATTATTGACCTCAATCTAAACGCATCTTTTTAAAATTATGTTTATATGATACAATTATATTAATATTTTCCGCTCTCTTTTGTTGTAACACAAAGTTTATAACGACTATACATCAAGAATTTGTTCTTACTTTTACATTTGTCTTGCATGCGAATACCTTTTACCCGTGCCTTTTCAAAATTTTAGTATATATCCAATGTTCATATGACTTTTTCACATAATCTTATAACGACTTTATAGAACAGAACTTTATTAAGACTTAAGCCTTACAACCCACTGTCTGCGAGTAACCAAATTAAACACGTGTGTACATGGATAAATAAAAAATACATGTAAAAGAAGAATAACAAGGGATACAAACAGCAGTTACCAGCCCTTATCATCCTGTAACCTAGACGGTTTGCGCAGGTAACCAGCCCTATTACTATTATCATCCTGTAACCTAGACCGTAACAGCATGTTATCTGTCTCATTACAATCATCATCATGTAACATAGACTTAACAACATGTAACCAGTCTCATTACTATTATCACCCTGCAACCTAGACTGTGACAGCACTTAACCAGTCTCATTACTATTATCATCCTGTAACCTAGACTGTGACAGCATGTAACCAGTCTCATTACTATTATCATTCTGTAACATAGACTGTGGCAGCATTTAACCAGTCTCATTACTATTATCATCCTGTAACCTAGACTGTGACAACATGTAACCAGCTCAATTACTATTATCGTTCTGCAACATAGACTGTGACAGCATGTAACCAGTCTCATTACTATTATCATTCTGTAACCTAGACTGTGACAGCATGTAACCAGTCTCATTACTATTATCATCCTGTAACATAGACTGTGACAGCATGTAACCAGTCTCATTACTATTATCATCCGGTAACATAGACTGAGGCAGCATGTAACCAATCCTATTACTATCATCATCCTGTAACATAGACTGTGACAGCATTTAACCAGTCTCATTACTATTATCATCCTGTAACATAGACTGTGACAGCATTTAACCAGTCTCATTACTATTATCATTCTGTAACATAGACTGTGACAGCATTTAACCAGTCTCATTACTATTATCATTCTGTAACATAGACTGTGACAGCAGGTAACCAGTCTCATTACTATTATAATCCTGTAACGTAGATTGTGACAGCATGTAACCAGTCTCATTACTATTATCATTCTGTAACATAGACTGTGACAGCATTTAACCAGTCTCATTACTATTATCATTCTGTAACATAGACTGTGACAGCAGGTAACCAGTCTCATTACTATTATCATTCTGTAACATAGACTGTGACAGCATGTAACCAGTCTCATTACTATTATCATCCTGTAACATAGACTGTGACAGCATTTAACCAGTCTCATTACTATTATCATTCTGTAACAGAGAATGTGACAGCATGTAACCAGCTCAATTACTATTATCATCCTGTAACATAGACTGTGACAGCATTTAACCAGTCTCATTACTATTATCATCCTGTAACATAGACTGTGACAGCATTTAACCAGTCCTATTACTTTTATCATCCTGTAACATAGACTGTGACAGCATTTAACCAGTCTCATTACTATTATCATTCTGTAACATAGACTGTGACAGCATTTAACCAGTCTCATTACTATTATCATCCTGTAACATAGACTGTGACAGCATTTAACCAGTCTCATTACTATTATCATTCTGTAACATAGAATGTGACAGCATGTAACCAGCTCAATTACTATTATCATCCTGTAACATAGACTGTGACAGAATTTAACCAGCTCAATTACTATTATCATCATGTAACCTAGACGGTGACAACATGTAACCAGCCCTATTACTATCATCATTCTGTAATATAGACTTAACAACATGTAACCAGTCTCATTACTATTATCACCCTGCAACCTAGACTGTGACAGCATGTAACCAGTCTCATTACTATCATCATTCTGTAACCTAGACTGTGACAGCATGTAACCAGTCTCATTACTATCATCATCCTGTAACCCAGACTGTGACAGCATGTAACCTGTCTCATTACTATTATCTCCCTGCAACAAAGACTGTGACAGCATGTAACCAGTCTCATTACTATCATCATTCTGCAACCTAGACTGTGACAGCATGTAACCAGTCCTATTACTATTATCATCCTGTAACATAGACTGAGACAGCATGTAACCAATCTCATTACTATTATCATTCTGCAACATAGACTGTGACAGCATGTAACCAGCCCTATTACTATAACCATCCTGTAACCTAGACTGTGACAGCATGTAACCATCCCTATTACTATTATCACCCTGCAACATAGACTGTGACAGCATGTAATCAGTCTCATTACTATTATCACCCTGCAACCTAGACTGTGACAGCATGTAACCAGTCTCATTACTATTATCACCCTGCAACATAGACTGTGACAGCATGTAACCAGTCTCATTACTATTATCACCCTGCAACATAGACTGTGACAGCATGTAGTCAGTCTCATTACTATTATCACCCTGCAACATAGACTGTGACAGTATGTAACCAGTCTTATTACTATTATCACCCAGCAACCTAGACTGTGACAGCATGTAACCGGTCTCATTACTATTATCACCCTGCAACATAGACTGTGACAGCATGTAACCAGTCTTATTACTATTATCACCCCGCAATCTAGACTGTGACAGCATGTAACCCGTCTCATTACTATTATCATTCTGCAACATAGACTGTGACAGCATGTAACCAGTCTCATTACTATTATCACCCTGCAACCTAGACTGTGACAGCATGTAACCAGCCTCATTACTATTATCACCATGCAACCTAGACTGTGACAGTATGTAACCAGCTCAATTACTATTATCACCCTGCAACCTAGACTGTGACAGCATGTAACCAGCCTCATTACTATTATCACCCTGCAACCTAGACTGTGACAGCATGTAACCAGTCTCATTACTATTATCACCCTGCAACCTAGACTGCGACAGCATGTAACCAGTCTCATTACTATTATCACCCTGCAACCTAGACTGTGACAGCATGTAACCAGCCCTATTACTACTATCACCCTGCAACCTAGACTGTGACAGCATGTAACCAGCGTCATTACTATTATCACCCTGCAACCTAGACTGTGACAGCATGTAACCAGCCCTATTACTATAACCATCCTGTAACCTAGACTGTGACAGCATGTAACCAGACCTATTACTATTATTATCCTGTAACCTAGACTGTGACAGCATGTAACCAGTCTCATTACTATTATCGTCCTGTAACATAGACTGTAACAACATGTAACCAGTCTCATTACTATCACCATCCTGTAACATAGACTGTGACAGCATGTAACCAGTCTCATTACTATTATCACCCTGCAACCTAGACTGTAACAGCATGTAACCTGTCTCATTGCTATTATCACCCTGCAACCTAGACTGTGACAGCATGTAACCAGTCTCATTACTATTATCACCCTGCAACCTAGACTGTAACAGCATGTAACCTGTCTCATTGCTATTATCACCCTGTAACCTAGACTGTAACAGCATGTAACCTGTCTCATTGCTATTATCACCCTGCAACCTAGACTGTGACAGCATGTAACCAGCCCTATTACTATAACCATCCTGTAACCTAGACTGCGACAGCATGTAACCAGTCTCATTACTATTATCACCCTGCAACCTAGACTGTGACAGCATGTAACCAGCCCTATTACTATAACCATCCTGTAACCTAGACTGTGACAGCATGTAACCAGTCTCATTATTATTATCATCCTGTAACCTAGACTGTAACAACATGTACCCAGTCTCATTACTATCACCATCCTGTAACCTAGACTGTGACACCATGTAACCAGTCTCATTACTATAACCATCCTGTAACCTAGACTGTGACAGCATGTAACCAGTCTCATTATTATTATCATCCTGTAACCTAGACTGTAACAACATGTAACCAGTCTCATTACTATCACCATCCTGTAACCTAGACTGTGACAACATGTAACCAGTCTCATTACTATCACCATCCTGTAACCTAGACTGTGACAGCATGTAACCAGTCTCATTACTATCACCATCCTGTAACATAGACTGTGACAGCATGTAACCAGTCTCATTACTATTATCATCCTGTAACATAGACTGTGACAGCATGTAACCAGTCTCATTACTATTATCATCCTGTAACATAGACTGTGACAGCATGTAACCAGTCTCATTACTATTATCATCCTGTAACCTAGACTGTGACAGCAGGTAACCAGTCTCATTACTATTATCATCCTGTAACATAGACTGTAACAACATGTAACCAGTCTCATTACTATCACCATCCTGTAACCTAGACTGTGACAGCATGTAACCTGTCTCATTGCTATTATCACCCTGCAACCTAGACTGTGACAGCATGTAACCAGCCCTATTACTATAACCATCCTGTAACCTAGACTGTGACAGCATGTAACCAGTCTCATTACTATTATCATCCTGTAACATAGACTGTAACAACATGTAACCAGTCTCATTACTATCACCATCCTGTAACCTAGACTGTGACAGCATGTAACCTGTCTCATTGCTATTATCACCCTGCAACCTAGACTGTGACAGCATGTAACCAGCCCTATTACTATAACCATCCTGTAACCTAGACTGTGACAGCATGTAACCAGTCTCATTACTATTATCATCCTGTAACATAGACTGTGACAACATGTAACCAGTCTCATTACTATTATCATCCTGTAACATAGACTGTAACAACATATAACCAGTCTCATTACTATTATCATCCTGTAACCTAGACTGTGACAACATGTAACCAGTCTCATTACTATTATCATCCTGTAACCTAGACTGTAACAACATGTAACCAGTCTCATTACTATCACCATCCTGTAACCTAGACTGTGACAGCATGTAACCAGCCCTATTACTATTATCACCCTGCAACGTAGATTGTAACAGCATGTAACCCATCTTATTACTATCATCATCCTGTAACCTAGACTGTGACAGCATGTTATCAGTCTTATTACTATTATGTTTAATGTCATTTTTTCTTCTTCATCGTGCATGATTGTAACTCTTTCAGTGCTAGTTCCCATTTTAAAGCATGGTGAATTGTATTCTTTAATAACACACAATCAACTTGAATACGTAAATGCAATCGTTCTAGTTAAATTTCGCAGTCCAAATGGAAAGCCTAAGAATCGTTTCTGCACTAACGGACGCTAAATCGATATTTAATTTTATTTAACTTGAGATGACTATTGTCTATTTTGCATTCTTAAGTTTATTTTATTTGCGGAAATGACAACGGTTGCTCATAATCTTGAATCGATCAAGAGAAAATACGTTGGTGTCAGCGCCGAGCCTCACATGACGTAAAACATACAAGAACATCGCACAGTGGTGTGCTTTTATAAAATATTTATAATTTTGAAAATATTTATGAATAGAAATCTAAAAGTAATGAGATAGTTTTCATGCCTCGTGACAGTAAATTATCGATTTATAATGCAGTATTTGTTTATTCTTCAACAATGTGTCATCTTTTTTATTGCGAACCATGCATTTCCTTTAATAATGAAAATATCGAAATACCGCTATAATAAGAATATGTAATATATGGTTTAAGCCTTGAATTATAAGATACCCATCAGCTTTTTCTGTTGTAATTTGTGTGTGTGCGTTTGAAGAGAATTTTCTCATGGTTGGAAATACAACAACAGTATATATTTATATACTACCACTATTATGAAAATTTCTCTTTAATTGTCCAAAATATAGCCTGCCAGATTGACAGATGAAATTGACTTGGTCCTTTGTTGCAAAGAAATGGTTTATATAGTTAATGTGTTTGCCGACCGCAGGTGTAAGAGACAAAACGGGGTTTCAGTAGCACTTAATACTTGGAAGAAAGCCATTTTTTAAGATTAGAACAAATCGCATTAAATTTTTCCGCTCCCATCCTTCTAGTTTACCTAAGAAGGCTATTTATCATTTGAAAACAACTGTCCTTTAAGGATATCCAAGATTAATTTGTTCATGTACCTACGGACAAATCAACAAACAACATATTTCTGTCTGACGACTACACTACACAAATTCAATAAGTGCTGGGTTGTCCTCCACCAGTTCTCACACTAGCACCAACGATAACTTTCAAACAGTCATAGACAAACATAAACAGATATTGCATACAGATCGAATCAAAGCAAGAAAAACTTCCTTCACTGTACTAGATTTTTAAGCTTTACAAAACACCATACAAGTAACAACTGATAGTTAATGCCAGCTCTAGCACCACCACTCACACATCTAAACTACTTACTTCTTGCCTTTTAGCCGTTTGTTATCGCTTTGTTATATATTGTGAAAAAGTGTATGAAAAATCAGAAATTGATATTTTTTGGTCTATTCAAGATCCTTCAAAAGTCTTAGACAAGTTTTGTACTTTAAACTTTCATTGCTCTGCTGTTAATACCTATACATTGCATGTCATGAAGTAATGACTTTTTTACCAACACTTTCTTGAAAAATTTTACTATGTGGACTTGTATGGATGTTTGTGAAGTTCTGTGTTTCCTATCAGACAAGATTTACATAAAATGCTGTAACAAGTAATTGGTTTTCCTATGGGAACCAACTGTGCACCATTCATAGTAGATTTGCAGATTTTGTTTTTATACTGTTTTGAACGTGATTTCATGTTAACTTTTCCCCTTCGACCAAAGCCACATCATAGAAGCTTTCAATATAACGTCACGCTATCTTGACGATATTCTGACTACAAATGTTCCTTTTTTCTTTAATTGATCGATCTGATTTACCATGCAGAACTAACCCTCAATAAAGCAAATAACTGACATTTAAATGCATCATTTCTAGACATTGACATCGCTGCTTCCAATGACAACGTCTCTACTAAAATCTATGACAAGAGAGATGATTTCAACTTAGTATTGTGAATTATCCATACCTTGTTACAGTGATTCACCTCGTGCTACCTCCTGGGGTATTTACATATCCCAACTTACAAGGTTTGCATGAGTTTGTAGTAAAGTAGAAGATTTCAATGCTAGAAACCTGTTTATTACTTCTAAATTGTTACAACATGGCTTTCAATTTCACGAATTAAGGCAGGCGCATTTCAATATTCTTAATAAAAACACTTCTGCAGCAAGGCATTAACCGTCCTGCATTTTATGGAAATGTTTTATACAAGTTAAATTCAAGGGTCTCAGTAACGTTTATGAACCCTTTACAAATGTTATCAGAAAGTTTATTGCAAACGGTTACAACCCTGGAATCCTTCGTTGTACTGCATAGCTTGTCAATTGACCCTTTTATAGTCATAAACTTGCATTGCTTTTAAATTACACGATGACCGGACAGGTCGTTGAGACTATATGAAAGAGATTATTTTAAGCCATAATTGGACAGTCAATGTTGGATTTCTGTCTCTTCATCTCTCCAGTCGTGCCCAAAATAGGCGAGACAACTTGAGCAGTCTCCATACCCTTTATATGAGATTGCACAGTAGGTATTACATCGGGATTTTTTACACAAACTAGGTTTAAGCACCCCAGTCAGTCATAATTGCCGACTGACCGTTCCAAGGTAACTGATGATTTTTCTTTTTGAGTGTTATGTCTCATCTCTGTATTTTTGTCACTTTTAAATTTACCCTGTTTGCCTTTACCTCGAGGTAGGTCAGATATAAATATATGTGGTATTTATTATAGGACATTTCTTATATTTCTATCTAACACATTTTGACATCACATTGCGGACCACATACCAGATATATTTTCATCTCTAAAACAACATAAAAACATTTAGCAATGTCTGTTCCGTTTAAGAATAGAACAGAACAGAACATATTTTTTATTCAGATTTGTACTCATGTACATTATCGTATTATACATACAATATAAAATATTGTATCCGGTTTAGTTATTAATATGGAAGCGAAGAAATAATAATGACAATATATTAAGCTTTTTATGTGATAGTTGCATTATAAAAGAATAAAAGAAACAACATTAGAGAATGAACTTTATGCATTATTAACGCTTATGTTCCTTCTTACTAAGGTTGCTTTCTTGATAAAAAGGTCGAGATTAATAAGTATGTTCTTGTCTTTTAAATCAAACAGCAAACACATTTTATATACAGACGGTCTATTATACAAAGTTGAGTTGAGGTATGTTCTTCTTAAATCAGTGTATACTGGGCATATACAAATTAAAATGAAAGACATCTTCAATGTCAAGTTTGTGTTCTGATCAAACAGTTTGCCTAGTTCTTAAGAACTCGTCATGACGTCAAACATTTAATCTCATCAGACAGCACATTTTTGGGATAATTTTCCAAGGTATACGCAATATTTTTAACTTCTCACCTATGTTTAATCGACAGACACTTATTTTATTTAACGGCTATTACATTTTTTTCCAGAGTTACAGAGAATCCATATGCCATGATATACTTTACAATAAATGCAATATAATGCTTTACAATACAATACAATACAATACAAACCAAAACGATACAATACAAAGCAATACAATACAATACAATGTCGTTACAATACATTACAACATATTTTATTAGCTCAAATTGCAAGTAACATTTTGAGCATACAACAAAATACATACATGATAAATTATGACCTAAATCACGTGGCAAATTGCATTCCATTGTGCATTTAGTGTGATACAACATTAATTGTAGATATAGATTGATAGATTGTAAAAGAGGAAAAGGAAAAGAAACTGGGACGAATAATGATGAATAATGGTGGAATTGTTTGGAAAACGGTTTTAAAACATATAGTATGTTTGTTTTTTGTAGCTATGTTTAAAAGTGATATTATGTGCTACATTAACAATGATTAAACAAAGCTCTGACTATTCATACAAAATGGAATTTTAACATATTGAGTCCACCATAGAACTACATTTGAATCAATTTATGCCGAGAATAATTAAAAAAGATTATGTCAACAGACAATGTAACTCACCCGCTTGGTCGTTAGATCATTTACAAGGAAGATTTTTGTATCATTGAATTCAATTCCATCCTAAATAGAGAAGTAATGATAAGATGTTTTAAATTTCGGTTTATTGTTTCTGCATCCTTAACCTTCTGCTCCACTACATTGATATGGAAGTTGTAAAGTTAAAGAATCACAAAGAAATTATGCATGGCATCTTATCTTCTTCCACACGTCGGTTTTATTAGTTTCAAATGTTACTATTTTGGGGAATAAATGAGTATCACGGTGTTTGCAGTGCTTTGATTTAAAAAAAAAAGTCAATGCTTATAAAATATGTAAACTTTCAGCAATAAATATTTTGTGGGTTATTCTACAACAGGTGTTTTATAGTTTACAAAAGCGAATCTAAAGAAAGTTAATGCTATTTACACGAAGAGCTAAATTTCGGATTTTGTTTCAATAAATGTTCAATCTTTCGATGTCCTGGTTCTAACAAGCTTATTTTTATACAAACGATCAAAATCACCAACACCGTATATATTTGTTAACTTGTGTTCTATTAATCTTTAAAGCTTTATATATTTTGTTTTTGACGTTACCTCAAATTGCTTATTTATATCTCATTTTCTTATACATAAAATACAAGAAAATACATTTTGCAGAAATAAATTCTAAGTTTTGTATTTAACTTTCAAATGTACGTTCTTTTATCTAACGTTAGTTCAGATGTATATATGTGTTGCAGAATAAGTTTTTGTGGAGATTAAGCTTGACTTCAATGTTTTAATGACTGACACATTTAAGACACATTTATTTATTTCGTGGCGTATTTGAATAAGTAACTTGCTATGCATATGCAGTTTTACCGTTTTACGGACAAAATCATGATATATATATACGAGTACATCTAAACTTTTAACAGTCAAATTTGTATTCTATATGCATTTGGATATTGTTTAGTATATATCCGTGACATGACTCTATGGCTATTAGTAGAGGGCGGGCTGATTGACAATAGAAAGATTCCATACATCCCACTAGGACAAGTGAGAGTCCTCAGGGACTGTCTGTCAGCTTATGTTGCCATAGCGTAATCTCTGGTTAATCTAGGAAAAAATATTGCACGTTTGAGGCGCTGCTAGAAGACAACAATTAGATCGTACGGCACTGCAACAACTATTTTAAATAAATAGCATCGATGCGAATATCAAATTTCGCATTCGAGCTGTTGTTTAACAGCGGTACATTTTTGCCTCCATAAAAAGCCGTCAGCAAATATCGTGTTATTAAGAACATTTAACTGACACTTTGTTTAGCGCGGGAAGTCTCTACATGGTACACATTAGATACATACTTCCATAAAAACCTTGTTTTAATTCTTTGCACGAGACTCTTAACCACGTGATCGTGTTCATCCGCGTATTAACACCAATCTGTGAGAGATAGCGATTCAACAAAAAAAAACACTCATGAGAGAAGAAGGAATAAATTACACCAGAAAATACCAATTCTTAATCATTGTCTAACTTCCGTCTGAAAAATATATAGGAAGTTAACGTTTGACCTTTCTTAAATATTATCGAGAATGCCCAAAACGATACGCTGATAATATAAATATATATCATTTTGTTATGTGACCAAACACAAGAAGAAACAATCTCAATACCGTAATTAAGCATAATATATGTACTCCCAACTTTGTGAATTATATCTATTTACGCTTCCGTTCATTAGACCAAAGTATTGACATAAATAAGCTATTTTTATTGATGGCGTTGTTCTATGATATGGCATATTGTCGAGATAATTCATTTACCTTTACCCGTATGAGATAAATGCAGCGTACCAAGTATGCTCAAGTTATACTAAGGGCACTATATCAACTATGATTAAAATATAAAAGCTCTTCAAACGCTCACATAACAAGTGTTTATTTATGGTTAGAGCGAATCTTAACTTTCAAACTTCTGAAGAACATCTAAAGAAAAGACAAAATGTGAGTTTCAAGTACATCTGGCTTTCTTCCTAATTCAGGTTCTTATATAATATCCATAATACTTAACAAAATCTACCCACAGTTAAGTTAGACACGTTTTTCAACATTTATTGATTTAACAGGCTCTTCGAAATAGATTGTTTGATGGGTTAAACTTGCCAGCAACAATTATTTGTCAATTATGGGGTAAAGATTGGTAATAAATAAGACTTGTTATATACAGTAGTACAACAGCGTTTAAGGTTACGCTAGTCGGGTTAAGGGGTTGTGTACTAATGACGTGTTTCGCATGACGTAGCATTCGCGTAACAGCTAGAAGGAAAAGGATCATGCTAGAAAATTTATTTGTTTACTTTTAACTGGGTTTCGTAAATGTTCTGGAGACTTCTGCGCTCTAGAAAATCTTTGAGTCTATATAAGGGCTTGTTAGCCGATTTAAGTCTAAGTTTGGACATAGAGTTTGGAAAGATTTGCAGCTTCTATATTAAACCTTTATGTGTTGGAACTTACGTGGACTTATATTTTACAGTGACATAAATATTAAAGTGTTGGATTTAGAGTTGTTATTATTACATTCGTTTATTGTTCTACCTTTGGATTATTTCAACTGTGCGTATCTACGAGGACATTCTACCGAAAGCTCTTCAGGATTATTCGACGTTGGATTATTAATTGGACTATTAAATGGGCACCTCCAAACTGTAAGCTAACATTTATTTTGCATTGTCAAATTTTGTCTGATATATTTGTTAGAATTTTGTTAGCCATAGATTTAATAGATTATTAAAATAAAACATTATTGTACTAGTTTGTTGCTGGCTTGTTCTTTCTGTTACAAAATTTCGTCGTTTAGTAAACGTGCCATTTTATGAATAAATCTTAAATAGCGACACTGGTCGTAACGCACTGTGTCTATACGTTCTGTCGGACTTCAAAACTTGTATTCAAAGTACGCTCTGCTCACTTTAACTAACAGTTTATAAAGGCCAATTACGTTTATATGTAAAGGAAAAAAAGAGCCTACCTATCTCTAACGAGAATTGTTATTTTCTTCATACATCTCAAATAAACATAAATAAAAAACGGCGACCTTATATCACACTTTCTTTAAACACCCATTTTAAATATTATTAAGGTGTAGATGTTTGAGTGGCAATAAATCTTTTGATATTGGTTATCTATTGATATTCAAAAAGAGAAATATATAAAACAATTATCATTACTATGTATTGGTTAGAAATTTGTAGCTTCGACCACTTTGATATAACTTTACATAAATTTCCAATTATATTCAAATGTGATATAATACATTAGGAATTTATGTTTCTTTATTACCTGCTTGATACATCATGTAACACAACGTTGATATTGAAGTTGTATTCTTTATTGTCGACAGGGAAAGTCGATCCAACAAGACCTTGATAGCGGAATGTCTGAGGATGCCATCACCAGATGGCTTCTGTTATTTTATCGTATTTGTAGCGATATGTTTTAACGGTAAACTGGAGAAAAACCCTATCATAGTTGAGACACCGCCTATATAGTTGAACGAACAGGAGATTTACCATTTCATTTTTTTTAATTTTTCTACGTCAAAGCGATACAATATCTAAACAGTATTTTATTAAAATATTTGGTCTAATTGATTCCATATTTCTAGATGAAGTTTTCTTTCCAGTCAAGATTGTGTATTTTGTAAAGATGATACTAAGAGTTTAGGACATTGCCATTTTGGCTTATAATGGATTATTCATGACATAAAATAAGAACAGTATTTAATATTATTCATTAATAATATTTAACACGTTGCTAATAAATTCATCGTACTAGAGTTACTAAATTCACTTTCATGTTAATATCCGTGCTCGTATTTTCGAATTATAGCATTTAGATTAAAAATTGATATTAATATATGCGTAAAAATATTTTTAAAATAAATTCTTTATTTAATTTTGAAGCGTCCTGGACCTTGTTCAGATGTAAAATAAAATGCGTTGTTATTTAAAATATCGTGTTCGATCACTGCATTGCCAGTCGGTGAATTACTTACGATTAGCTTATTCTAATAACATTAATCCTTACGAGCACAATTCGTCTGTACTCAAGTTATATGGTGCTAATTACAGTTATATAAGTCTGAATACGTGTAATGTCTCGTCCCTTTGTTGTTTACCACTTGTACCTTTACAATGTATGCCATAATGGGATTGTTCAAATTTTATTTCTGCGATGATTCTCATTGGACATTTTCTGATTTTCCATCATAAAGCCATAACATATTTTAAAGGACAAACTGTCCACACGCAATTAGTGTTCGGATGTGCCATTTTGGTTCTCTGTTTATTATGGCGGAACATTGTTCTTTATAAAAAGCCATTCCTTCCGTTGAGAGTGTATACAAACAGTATACTGTCAGTCAATAACAATCAGATATTCATGAAGTGAGTCTTCTACGTGGACAGAGTATTCACACGCGGTCTCTAGACCTATTGCAAATGAGACCGCCAAGGACTCTCAGAATACCCGCGAACTAGAATGGGTGAGGCGTGGTGGCCTATGTGTTATTTACGACGACAAGAACAACAACATCTAATGTTACTACTATCCATTGATAAATTAAGATTGCAACATAACAAATTAGCAGATAAAGAGCATGTTATGTACATGAAAAGTGAATACCAGCATTTAAATCCGTAACTTATAAATAAGAATATATGACAAAGTCCTATGAGCATTGTAACATATATCAAACCCAGAACAGACACAGAACAAAGGTATTCACATGCAAGCCAAATGTAGAAGTAAGAACAAATCCGTGATGTGTCATTTAACAAAATGAGCAAAGCCAACAGTTACCGCTGACGTTCTTTTTATGTGTTGTGACGAAAGTAGTGACGTCATTGAATAATAATGTCCACATAGTATTTACGAGAGAAGTATTATTTCTATTAAAATAACTACAAAATAATTGTTGATAGTGAGAGAAACTATTTTTGGCTAAAGAAAAAATGGCCAGAGAAGTGTAACTGGTTGTAGAATCATGTTCATGTTAAAATTAAATCGAGTTTTGCAGAAATCTGTAAACAGTAGACAATCAAGCAAATGGTTCAATTCATCCTCTAAGCTTAGCCCTTTACGATAGATTGAGGGCGTTGCTTGTGGATAATGAGACTGCCAGTTTCTGTGTCAAGTCTATGCGCTGATACATTTCATTTCAATTTGGTTAGCATCATTTGAAGTTTTTATACTCTATTTCAGGGTATGTTGTGAAACTAACATACAGCAAACACTTACACGCACTTTAATACCGTCTAAAACATAGATCTGTTTTCGACTACTTATTTTGTAAAATACTTGACTCAAACCAAATGTGCTAAAAATGTTTTGTCTGATCATGATCGGTATCATTATATTTTATAAGCTGCTCTTTCTAAATCACCTAAAATTAGTTTTTTTTATAAATTTCATACTATTCTGTCGTTGTTTTTAAATTTAAAACCAATACTGTATCATACTTATGCGTCTTATTATTTTGTGACAGTCTGCCCAGTCTTTCCTATACAAAGCTGTTGTGAGCCAGGCGCTTTAACCCTAAATGCTGTTTGGAAACAAAGAAGTTGAACTCTTTCGACGTTAGAGGCCGCGGAGGAACCCCACACTACAGCTCCGTACTTAAGAATCGATAAAATTCATTAATTATTCTAACCGTTGTCTGACGATTTTAGAATTGAAAAGATGACATTTAAGGTTAAAAGAGCTTTCACCGACTGTCCTAAAGGTTTATCACTCGCTAAAGTAATGGTCCGAAAAACGCTAAATGTTAGTCCTAGGAGCAGTATAAAGGTCTTAACTACCTCAAAGGGTCTATTGTTATAGAAAAAATATTATTCAAACTTACTCGGCCTCCTTAATTAATGCCATAGTGTTGCTCTTACCGGTTTTAAACTTAGTTGTACTACAATAATCGTTAATTGATCAAGTCCTTAATGTAGACATTCTTTAGTCTCCGAAAACTACGCGGTCGCCGGCATGTAATAGTACCTTGCATTTAAGCAATAAAACGATTACTCTAATATTAGTTTATGTTATATAATATATATAATAATTAATACTGTAGAATTATAAACGTAAATAAAAATTTAGAGACACCGTTCTCGAGAACAGCCCCGTTCATATTTTGTAACTTTCTCTTGTTCTATTGTTGACTCCCACTCTTGATGTACAATGTACACTGATTAAACAAAAAAAAAAACATCAAAGAGCACCAAAGAGTGCCTAATATTTGTTTAAAAACACAATACGTTATCTGACAAACGGCAAGGCCGGACAACCGATGAGTTCTTTGGCATAAAGTAAACTGAAAATATGATCCAACAAATTGGCCTTCACGTGGTCATTTATGCTGAATCATTTCTATTGCATAATGTCTAAATATACCAAATAATGCATTTAATAACGGCAGTAATCTGATGAGCAACTCATTCAAAAAATATTGAACGAATAACAATCTTAAAAGCCTCATACATCACTGCTAACAGGTGAAAATATGGCCTGGTTAACACACGTAGATCGAAAATCGGTACATAATATACGGGGTAAGAAGTTAAAGCAAAGCAAATCTCAACACTTAAAAACCACTCGCAACAACTTGGCCATTTCCATGAAAAACACTTGTCCGAAATACACCGAGGAGTTAAGAAAGACACGATAACTACAACAGCCCATTTCCAAATTAACACATTCCATAAAGGGCACCGCAGTTCAGCTTTGACACCTATAAATCCTTATATCTTCCATCAAACTTCATATTGAGTAAGCTTGTACCAAGTGACATGTCTTAGTTCGTAATTTTACGTAATTTTTGAAATCAATCATCGCTTTAGTGTATTATGAAGCGATAAAGTAGTTAATAATTTCATTTAGAATGAGTATGTAGTCACCTACCTCCATCTTTTTCCCGAACCCCGCTTGAGCTTCTACGTACATGTTGTATATTTCTGCCCAGTTTATATATATATATATATATATATATATATATATATATATATATATATATATATATATATATATATATATATATATATATATATATATATATACATGTACGCTTACATGACTCAGTATCGTATCGTATCATTTTCTACATTATAAACGTCTTGTGTAATGGTAAAACAAAACCTGCACAACAGTTATCTAATCATTTTGAAAAGTACACATATGTACCAATTATTTTGGTCTACGTCAAGTTTAAAAAACCCGCGACTATGGGGTCTGGTTGGCATAATTGCCAATTTTACATATTTCACTTATTTCATCTATTGCACTTTAGCTCATCAAACACTACTGGACGTTAAAATATTCATCGTCTTTGTTTTCTTGAAAAACAAGTTTGATTATTTACAGCTCTAACGTAATTATGTAATTTGGTCACATTTGAATTCGTCTTTAAGGTATTAAGGTAGTTTGCTCAGGCAACTTTTTTCATATCTTTTCTCGTATTATTTTGTATTTTTGAGTCTGTTCATATCTAGCGTTTCATTATTTTTTATCTTTTCCATTTTTCCTATTCCTCAAAAGTTTCTTGTAGTTTTTGTCTCTCTTATATTTTTGTCAGTTATCATCTGTTTTATCTTCCACGTAAACGATTAAATGTTACACGCGTCTACGTTCTTCACATTTTTTGTTATGACATGTTGAATTATCACATGTATAAATAAACGTTGTTCTCTACATGGTTTGAATGTCAAATAATGGCGTGGAAGTTTATAAATATTTCATAGACCTGTTTGATATTGTACTGAAGATATGTTTTGTCGTCAGTTTTATACAGCGGTGTGGTGATGTCTTGGGTGTCTTTTACTTTGCATTGTTTGTTGATGTCAGATTGTAATTTATTTATCCGATTTAGTGGGACCCAACTTATGACATCCGTTGAAAATCTGATAAGTAGTTTCTGTGGATTCGTAAAAAATCGTTATCTAATGACACAGATGTTGGCTTCAAAAAGAAACTGGTTACATCTATTTATCGTTCATGGTTAAACACCTTTAGTACATGTGCATTTCTCTACCCCACTGTCCTCACATGCCTTTCCTTTTTGCCATTTGTAAGCCAATCACCTGGCAAAACGCTAACAGGTCATTTCCTTCCTGATTATAAAGCTTATCACCTGAAATCCTGCTCAATGGATTCAACTATATTGTTCACCTGGAAGCAGATCTTCAACGCCATAAACATTACTGTACGAAGTCAGATTTCTGTCCAGATCTTCGCATTAAACTCACAAATTTGTATAAAGTTATCAGTATTATATAGAATTTAAAATTCAACAATGTTTCTGTGAGTTGATCGATATATTTTGTTCAAGTGAACGCTTAACGGCTAGTATACCAGTTGGTATGTTGGAACATTAGCAAACAGGTATATCATTCTTAACAACTCATGTACGTATCTTTTAGATATATAGGCAAAGAATACTAGGTTGTTGTTTTTGTGTATGAAAAAAAGTTACCACACTAGTAAGAGACAAGTCTAGTTCGCGGGGCTTTCCGTGCGATTTTGATTTTCGTGCCTTATTTGATTTTCATTTAGCCAACAGAATTCTAAGTGTTCTATTAGTATTCTTAAAATTGATACGATTTGACGAAGGTGGGATAAAAATAATGTTGATCTCTAGCAGTATCTTTTGTTAAATATTCAAATTCAGTCTTAAATGAAAAGCAGCAATAACTAAGGCAAGAATTATGTCTATGTTTATATACCCATTATTGCGAAACAGAGATAAGATGTCCTACTTCGCATACTTTATGATTAGTTTTCCTTTAAAAACTAAACAAAAAGCGTTAAATTGATAATTTTAACAATATTAGTTAATTTAACTAATTTAAACTAAAATCAGTCGTTTTATTTCATATAGCAATAGTTACATGTGTACCAGTATTTAATAATGTTGTTTTCTTGTGTGTTGATACTTTAAAAAAAAACAAGCTTTAATCCTGAACGAAATGAAGGTAATGCGCGTAATTATCACTATGAATTTTTTTCTTTCTTAGGTGATACCTTTTATTCTAACCCTGTTTATTTACCCTTACTTTCAGACATAAACCGATTATATAAGAACCGTTCTAATTGCGTAGTTCATTACATAATCGTACTATAAAAGTGAGGATAATGAATAGTAAAATGTCAATTAAGGAGGGTTTGTTTGGCCCTCGTATAAACAAGATAACAATGAATAATTCGGGTGGTCGGGTCTGCAACATGCCCACGCTAGCCATAAATGTTTCCTGGATAATAAAGTAGTCTGCTACGCTGTACATCATCTCGGCATTCTTCGGTTATTTCCGCTCTCTATAAGAATTGTGGGTATTGGCTCGGAGCCTAATTGCATGGCGCAAAATTGTTTCATTTTGCTAAGATAAAACGTCTTTGTATTCTTTTATTGGTAATGGTATTTCAATTTTTGTCAATTGAACACATTGTATATTGCGCATTATGTAACGTTTAAACAATATACTTAATCTCACATTTTTAGTTACGATTAGTGGCGTATTGTATTGTTTTACTGCATTTATGTTTTATTCACAAATATCAGAATACACATTTTAAAATGAAGACTCTGTGTGCTGTAAAAGTAAACATTACATGTTAAAACTAAATTGTTTATTTTGTTAAACATGCCAGTTTTAAATGATAAACAAGAAGTTAATGCAGAACATCAAAGTCCATGAGTTAATACATGTATATCAGAAAGCTAAGCATATTTAGCATAGCAGCATTTAGTACTACTTCTTTTGATTTTTTTTAAAATGTTTACAGAAAAAGTACTCCTTTTAAACTGATTAAATTTGTAAGTGGGAATGTCACTTTACAATTCCTAAGGCAGCACAATAATAGGTGTGAACGACAGCTTCTTAATCATACTGTCGAAGTATCCAAATTCAGTTTGTTACAAACGCTCTAAATCTTTGAAGTGGTTCCAAGTCATTAACATTCGCTTTGTCTTTACAGTACGCCGCAAAAACATGTCTTTGTATGACCAAATATTCTTTTCGCAATATGTCTCCAAAAACAATATTCTTCGGAAAAAACAACAACACAGAACCACGAAGTTTCAATTCGAAAAAAAAAAAACACACTTAAATACTAGTGCAATATACATACATGTCTAATATTCTGTTGTGCAACAGTTAGTAATAATAAGTGCAGTCTATCCAAAGTTAAAACAAACATACAACTGTTATTGTATTTGTCAAGCTTTTATTGTGCAGAATGCACCAAAAAACTTTTCATTGCGTTGTGAAAAATACAAAAAATCCAGATTTTATTATTATTAAAAACATATACTGAAATGTTTAACCATTAAATAACATATTATTGTGTCGAACTAGTGCAGTCCTGTAAAAAGGAAAAAACTCTCGACTGATCTGTGTAAGAGTTTACTTGTTGCTTGGTGACACGCTTGTTTTAATGTTCACAAAGCAGTTCTTTAGAAAAAGCAAAAGAAAATACTATTATAATGTAAATGTTACAACGTGTTCTTTTACTGTTGAACTAGAATAATATTTTTCGTATTGAAAAACATTACAATCGCTTCTCAAAGCTGTGACGCTACTCCACAGTTATTTCAATGTCAAATTATAAATATAGGATCGCCGCTCTAAGCAACCCAACAAACTAAATAATATGCAATAAAGATGTAAGAACATTAACTCAGATGTTATGCCAACATAAAGTTTTAACGAGTTGTGTCCCTTCACAGGGTGAGAAACAATATATTTCGTTTAGATCTGCATGTTTTTCTGGTGGAAAAATCTTTTAGTTCAATTTTGTTCTTCCTAGTTTCTTGATCAACAACTCTTAAATTATCTTAATAAACTCATTTAAATCCATTTGCAATCTGACTGTCCCTTAGGTCTTGAATAGTCTATGAACAACGGCATTGAAAAGTTATTGAAACTGTCCAAAATTGCCGTATAACTCATTCATACGTTCAAATAAAAAGAATAAAAGGTCAGATCTTGCATCCAAAATTATTTAATTTTACTTCTTGCTATCGCAATGTCAGTCTTAAATTATTCCATAATTTGAGATCTTGTACGCAAACTTTGTATTTATAAGATAGAAAATGTTAGAATTACACTAAATGTACCGAACATAGTTGTCATTTATTAACAACTTTCGAAGATTTCACGTGCATGTATAAATGAGGTGAATAATCTATTTTATTTTATTGTGCCGTGTATGTCTCTTGCAAGATACGGTCCTTATTAAATTATATGTGTCATCAAATTGACGTGTGTGCTGCATTCGTCTTTAATTGCTCATTACCGAAGTTAATTACATGATTGATGAAAGGCGCTATTTTTTTTGTTTTTCACTTCCTTCTGCTTGATTGACCGCCATACTACACTACATCTGTCAAATAACATGGAGATTTGTGAGTTATTACCTTAAATAATTTTATGCAATCGCTATAAATTTTATAAAGTATGCGTACAAGTAAATAACAAGGCAAAATTTAAATATTTTTTTTTAAAAAAAATACAGAAATATTGCCCATAACATTATATTAAAATACATCATTTTTCGCACTTGCCAGAGGTGAAATGTATAACAGCTTATACTTCCATGGACAGGCGTCTTCGATTTGGCCCATGTTTCAAACTTCAGCATCGACTAACAACCCTTTACCCATTTAACCTGGACCATGTCGTTAATGTCTCGATGAACAACAGATATAACGCTAAAGAAAAAACAACACCAGTTAATGTATTCTCTAATAGACTTTGCTAACACCGAACACGTGCTATCTAGAGCTTGTACCAGAAAACTAAAGGGTCACTCGTTTTACACCTTGCATAACTTAAACACTGCATTTAGACAAATCATATAGTAACTTAGGCACTATAACCCCTCTTTGTTAGAAATCCAGATAGCTATTATATGCCATCATCTTCTTACAATGTACATGTATATTTTGGTATATAAAACGTATCAATAAAGGAACAACTGATTTAAATCAGTGACTTTGAATCTTCCCTGTCGCTGCAAATGTTACATTGACAGATCGTACAGATAACCTCCATACTGTATCCCTGCTCCGTACTGGTTTTGTACATTCTTACCATTCTTGTATTTCCTCTCCTCTGTCATTTTGTTAGCACTAAAAGAATGTTATGTACCTTTTGACAACAGATCATGCACGCTATGTGACATAGTAAAACATGGAGAAAAGATATGAAACAATTCAAAGGCTCGAAATTGAGCCCTTGCAAATATTCTAACAACTTACTGGGTCATTGACACATTATCTCTCTCTTTCACCATTAAAACTAAGGCATTGTGTATAAAACATTTGTTTAAAGTTTGAGACCTTTGTTAAGCTCAAAGCGTACGTTTTGTGGATATATTTCGATATATTTCTCAAATCTACTTTCTATTACTACTAGTATCTACCACTACTACTACTAGTACTACTACTACTACTACTACTACTACTACTACTACTACTAGGACGACGACGACGACGACGACGAACGACGACGACGCGACGACGACGACGACGACTACGACGACGACGGAGACGACGGACGACGACGACGACGACGACGACGCGACGACGACGAGGGCGACGACGACGACGGGGGAGGACGACGACGACGAGACGACGACGGCGAGGACGACGACGACGACGACCACTAGCACGAGACGACGACGACGACGACGACGAGGAGACGGCGACGACGACGACGACAGACGACAGCACAGAGGACCACAACACCACGACGACGACGACTACGACTACGACGGCGGGGACGACGACGACGACGACGACGACGACGACGACGACGACGAGACGACGACGACGACGACGACGACGAGGGGACGACGACGACCGACGACGACGACGACGAGACGGCGACGACGACGACGAGACGACGAAGACGACGACACGACGACTACTACCACGACCACTACAGACGACGACGACAACTACGACTACGACGACTACAACTACGACGACTACGACACTACAAATACTATAACTTTACTACTACTACTACTACTACTACTACTACTCTACTACTACTACTACTACTACTACTACTACTACTACTACTACTATCTTACTACTACTACACTACTACTACTACTACTACTACTAATATAATAATAATAATAATAATAATAATAATATAATAATAATAATTATATTACCACACTACTACTATTGTTACTACTGCTAAGCTTGATTTGTCATCTGAGGAATCAATCCCCTAGTCATTTAAAAATAAATATTTGAGTAATTCCTGTTTGCGAGATTCTAGTATGTTCTCTATTCGTAGATATGTCCGATGAGTTCCGATTCATCGGAAAATCCATTATTAGTCTACGTCTTAATTTGTAGCAGAAAAGCGATGTGATGTTTGAGTCTCTCCCAGTTGATTACATTTTTAACGAGAAACTATTTTTATGCCAGTTTCATAGGACAAGGTAAACATGATGGTCATTCCAGTTTTATTTTCTGCGCACAACTGTTACTTTATAACTTAGATAATATGTCCAATTATGGTATATTAGGACATGAACCTGAAACGTAGGTCGTATTAAGATGAATCTAGGTGACTATTGAATTAGCTTTATCACACCAAACAACAATTTGAACGTGTAATTAAGACGATCTTTGTTTTACGGTACTTGCATATGCTCTTTACGTCAATTACTGTCCGATAAACGATTTTGACGAAGTAGAATTGAAGAAAAAAGTGTTTTTGTTAGACTTGTTGTTGCTATAGGCAGTCAGCGTTAAGCAGCCTTCTCGCAATCCATTCTCTTAACGACAGGGCTTCAGTTGCTTAATCATTTGACCGGATTTAAAAGAAACATGTTTGGTTTCGATTATTTTGAAACGTTTCGTGCATTTTTTCTGTAATAATCGATATTCTAAGATCATTGGCTTGCCATGAAAAAAGACATATTACATTGAGTGATAACAATGCAAAGTACAAGAAAAAGAAATGTCAATGCAATGTATGTGCAATTAAAACTAAAATAGGCTGCGGCATTGTAAAACATCTCGCAATATTTTAATAAAATAGTTCGAATCTGGAAAGGACAGATGACGATGACTCAGACAATTGTTAAGATCTACACTAATAGCTACTAGGCGTTGTTTTCTTGATAACAATGATTTAATCAATAAGCAAACTATTAAACAAACTTTTTATTAGGCACATGTTTGCATTGTGTTGAGTATTCAAACGACGTGTTTACTGTTTTTGTGATTTCTGTGAAATATGACGATTCAAAGGTCAGTTTACTAAAGTACCTAAATGATAAAGTCTTGAGAGACGGCGTTAAAATGTGCCGTTTATACGATATAAGATATTAACTAAAAATAAACAGCATGTAAATATATCCAGAATGGCGATGTTTTATGTCTAACTATAGTCTTGAAGGACAAGAAAATGTGTTATTTTTATGTATCCTTTCGTCTGTATATTATTTTCGTTATAACATATATTTTAAGACCGTGAACGAAATACTTACATTGACAATGTTCACAACTGCGTTTTATACTACAGTAATTTAAAACTGGTAAAATTTGTTTAATTGTTTTTCTTTCTTTTCTGTCTTAATTTTATGATTCCTTTTGAAAAATACAGCTTTGTTTATATTCCAGTTTGCAACTATTTTAAATAGCCTTAGTTTTTAATGGTTGTATGCGTTTTCTATTTAACAATTATATAGCCAGATTGACATTTATCGCGACAAACTCCTTTAGCATTTCTAAATTAAAGCCCACACATTACGAAATATTCAATTGTTTTTAGACGCCAGACATTGATTAACACCGGTGAAAACTATCTGGCTGTGTCGGGAAGATATACATAGTAAAACTGAGGTACAAGAAATAATATTTAATCAGATATTCTATGCCTTTCAAAGCACTTATACAATCCCAATACATTTCGTCGAAAAGTGTCCAGTGACCGAGCGGTATGAGTTGTGGATCTTAACTGTTCAACCTCCACTACGTTGGTTTGAGTCTCGGTTTAGCGATAACTTCACATAGGGAAGACAACACGCTAACGCCTGGTGGTCTGCAGGTTCTGCATAGAGATTTTCAGGGGTCTGTCTTCATTAATGATTTGATCACAATTGTTTGGTGCGATATGACTACAAGGTTAATACAAAAACATCACAGATAATTCATATGTGTTTCTGTCGCATGAGTGGAAACATATAAATCATGAAACATAATATAGTTCTAACTTCTATAATTGCATCTGCTTATACGAGAAGTGATTTGCTTTTGTAGAATGGGGGACTTCAGTGGATTTCTTTGGAAGAGATTCTTCCTCTACGACAGGTACACTTATGTCGTATATGATGGAAAAAGGCCGTAGATCGTAAATCCTAAACGACAAAAGTTCTGATTCCTACACTCTCAGCATCCTTTCATTGATATTACAACCCTTTTATAATCCATTAATGTCTATCCGCCGTCGACTGACTTCAGACGTAATTGAATAGCAAGAAAAATCATACAATACCTAGTTAACGAGACTAAGCTTCCTGTTTCAACGACAAGGTTGAATGACCGAACATTGGGTCATAATTTTGTTTTATTTTTGTCCAGTTTTTTATCAGTCTAAGAGAGAAGAAACAAGTGAAAAGGAGATGGATGCCTGTGGCGTGTATGCTTAAGGTATGTGTCTATCTCTTAATACTTGTGGTTAGAGCTCTGCTAGAAGAGTGCCCGAAGAGTGCATGTTAGAGTTCACCAGTCGCTGTGATTTTCCAAAAGGACAGTTTAACAGTTTAGAAACTTCATCCACCAATTAACATAGACTGACATGTTACTTGCTTATATAATGCGAGATTGGAGCGCTGAACAAACCACGTTTAAGAACCAACGTCGGTCCGGTTGCCAACAGACCGTTCCAAGGCGGTAACTGTTTGTTTTTTTCCTTTTTGTGTGTTATGTCTCGTCTCTGTGTTTTTGTCACTTTGACATTTGCTGTTTGCCTTTGTCTTGTTCCTGTTTTTAATATCTGCAGTAATTCTTATAGAACCTTATCTTGTATTTCTATTCTTAAAGGCTCTACATACTGCTTCCATGCTTTTAAAGTTTCATTGAAAATGTATGTTCAGTTCTTTCTTGCCATTATTTCCAGAGAACACTATCGGTAATTTCATCTAAAAGTTGCAGAAACATTGAATATTTAATGAACTTTATTAAATTGAAACCATAGATCAAAACGGTAAGTATGTAAATACACTGACTTAACACAGACACTCGCTATGAAAAAATGTATTCTGTTATTCATATTACAACTGTTACCCTTCGTAATGAAAATATTATACTGCCAATTTGAGAATATAGACCCTTAATGTGCCCATTGTTAAAATTATATGCACGTGTTAACTGAACGCGTTGTCGTAAGCATATGCTAAAGTTTGCTATGTTTTCATGCTTCCAGTTATGATGTCTAGATGCAAGATTTTCTTACGTGAGAGACGACGACAGTTAGGACATAAATGTTAATTTACTTTTTTATAAGATATACTTTATGTTTTATTTATATTTCTGAGTATAACATACATTGATTCTTCAACCGACCATGCTGGTTGAGAAGAATGTCCCTTAAATTCAGAAAACCTTGAACCTTATTATGAAAAAAGGAAAAGGTCCTCTGAGAATTTAAATTTCAATTAAAATCAATATAAATATCCAAATGTGTGGTTTTCTTTGCGGATATATGATTATTGCGACAATTATTAATCTTAATATTAGCAAGGACCTACAGGGAAGCATGAAGGTCGGTTTTGTGAGGGGAGTTTCAATCTAACACGAAAATATATCTGAGTCAAAATTATCGTTCGAACGGTTAAACTATCGTTTAGACCATCTTATACTCTGTACGGGCGCCTTTGTATGTGAATACATGTAAACATGGTGCCCTCGTATGTCCTTCCTAAAACGTAAAGCTATAAATGCTCGCCTTTTATTTTGACATTTTCTTTGCTTAAGTAAATATACAGAATCGGCAGAATTCAGACGTTTTAACTCATGTGGTTACATGATATTTCATTAATATATGTCATTGTTAACTACAATTTTCCTTAAATTGGACACATTGTGCTAACAATCGGCTAATTCTAGCTTTCACTTTAGTTTAAACGTTAATATTTATAGTCGAGTTTTATAGTCATTTTTTTTAACTTATATTAATCCCTCTCGTCTGCTCACTTACTGGGTGGAACCAACACTCAGGAACTGAGAAATGTGTAATAAATATCCTCAAGGACTAACATCACGTAGTTAGCTTCGATCTCGAACCGGCAACCCTCCGCAATGTCCACTAGATCACGGACGCCGAGAACTTTCAGTTGTAATGGAATGTTGTGAATGAGGACTAAACTACTTCATTTTTAATGCTGTTTGTATGTTTGCACTTCGTAGACTTGTTAGTGTGTCTGTGTCCCCCAGTTAACAATCATGCAAAATCATCCAGAGCTATTATGTTTTATTTGAATATAAATGTTTTTGAACTTCATTATTTTGCACATTTACGACAAGATTTCAATCTAGCAACACATACTCCACTTTGTGTCTTAAAATGGTATATTCTTTATTATTTAGACGGGGTTGTAATGCGCACGTACGTTTACTTATGTTGCTTATTTATGTTCATTCGTTTATTTTATATGTATTCTTCCAGTGTTTTAACAGATGGAGGAAATAAAAAAAAAATTTAGATTGTATACTGGGATCAGCTTTACTTACATCATGCCAAGAACACTAAATTCCAACTTTGTCAATTTAGACATGTCAAATTTATCAGTTACCTAAAAATGCATATTTATAGAAATGATGGCTTCTATAAACGAACAAATTGCTTCCTAGGAAAATTTCCTGTTGTCATATAACTATCCGATAAATATCCGATAAATATCCGAGAAGCCCCTCGACTAGTCTCGACATCGGAAAAGCCATCATTAGATGTGAGTGTTGAGTGGACGTGTATGACAATCGACACAGGGTGAGTGTTTCTGTCATTTGATAAGAATTTCATGATTAATGTTTCGTGTTTATATGTTTATTGTAGTTAGAAGTGAATTATTCACACAAATTCTACTCAGTTACAATACAGTGGTTATTAAATTATTTTATAACCAGCAAGTTGTTTTAGACAACAAAGCAATTAATTACAACACTAAGAACAACAGTTTCCTAGAAGATGCATTAAAGTTATTAATTCAACTACGCATTATATAGTACAATGATTCCATCTTTGTTTTCAATTTCGATTAGTCTGATAGTATATATAAAACGGATACATTTTTGCACTCAACAAACTATATGTATGTATGTATGTGTGTGTGTGTGAGTGTGCGTGTGTGCAATAATGAAAATAATGCAAATGATGATATTGTAAAGTTATTATTATAATTGATGTAAATATGAACAGATTTTGTGAAAGCAATCACTTACAGGTTAATTAATTCAATGTTTATGCAATTTAATTTAAAGTATCAAATAAACATTTTCAAAACACCTTATTTTATGTGTGAGAACAGTGCCTCTTCAACACCCGTCTAAACTATAAATCTAAAATGTCAAAATTAAACCGAACCTAGCAATGTTACATTAATTAACCATTATATATTATTATATAAAACATAAATCTGTTGTTGATGAATAACTGATAAAAATAATAAAACATAAATTAAATTCAGTTAGATACAGCATAAGAGTATCAACCTAACTACACAAGTGTGTATTGCCTTTGCAAATCGGATCGAAGATATTGCTAATCTGAAGTTTTTATGTTACGGTATGGACGTTGTTGTTGTTTACTTTTTACTTTGTCATTTAAATCGCTTCACTACTGATACGCTTGCTTTAAATAGATACATATCATACAACCTACTGACATAACATTTTTAATATTACTTAAAATGCAAATATTAAACATATTTGGCACTTAATTACAGTAGGATAGCCTCCTGTTCAACATTTGGGTATTAACATGTGATTTTTATGGTTTTAAAGTACAGACGTCTACATATTTTTTCAATGTGACGACTTATTCTTACAAGTGGAATTTAAACCTTAAAATATTTAAGGAGTAAACCCATCGACATTATTTAGTTTGCATGACAGCTGTACAAATGTCTTTATATAATCTCCATAAATCCATACAGTGTTTGATATTCGTAACTGTATTACCGTATACCGTATTTGGCGGTGCGAAATCATGGTCATTTCTTGCAGTGTCCTGATGTGTATTTGCAAAAGCTAATTGAGGTGGGGTTTCAGTATCGAATTTTCAGTAACGAAAATTTAAAACTTTAAAAACAAACTTTGAAATTGTTTTGATGTCATCACAATACTTAATTATAAAACTGCCATAATACGTTATATATTATGAATCGAATTCATGCATTTTATAAGACTATTATATTCCAGTGAATACGTGTATTGTACAAAGTAAGCATATCTCTATTTGCGTCTGTATTACTAAATGGGCGTTTAACGCAAATGTAGCTAAAGCAAGTATAAACTACTTCTCTATGACGTCTCGTGCTCCCAAACATACAAAAAAGGTTCAAGCGTAAAAGATAGATAATAAACCAATCCTGTCACGCACAAGAACGTAAAGTCTTTAACGCGAGAACTTGATTATCTAGTACCGGGAATCTCTGAGTACAAAACGGTGTTCTGATTGCGAAAATTCGTGTCATTTATTGTACAGGGAACCTCAAAGGGATAATTTAGAATAAATTAGGTCACTAAGACCATCAGTTAATTAAAATGTAGCGCACGTTTAACATTACATCTAAAGGAAAATCTTATAGCGCCACAACTCTCTAAGTGACAAAGCTAATCAGCTACAACAACAGTGAGTCACTTTTGATCTGTATGGCATCGTCAAAGGTTGCCTTCGCTGATGCTTGGCTTAGTTCAGGGTTTTCAACATGTATATTGAAAGTTTGGACGCATTTTGTGTTGACGGTACAAGAGTCCGAGCCGTTTTCTTATGTGTGCTTGTCTTACTTAATGGCGTTACTATGGGTTTTCCTGCATTGTGTTTTTATGGTGGTTGTTTTTTATATACACAGAAGAGGCACAATTTTAACCAGGATAACGATGTTCTACTTTCTTTGCTCGAGGAGCACCTCAGGAGCACCTCAGACAAATGTCTAGATATAACCAGGAGTTTTTTGCCATCAGCGGAACTCGAGCCAGTGCAGGGCCGAAGCGTCTGTGGATAAAGGTCAAAGACTTATAAATAAGCGTTTCATTAATTGTTAACGGAACTTACAATAAAACAACACAATACAAATGTTAATGTAGATTAATATTGTTCATGACTAGAAATATATATATGATATGTGCGCCTTTTTGGTAGTATTCAGTGAATATAACCAGTGTACATTTGGTTAAAAACAAATTTGTTTATCTATCTTCTCGTCACATTCGAAAACGTCGTTCAATGAACGCCATGGTGATTGTCCTCTTATTGGCCAACTGGACGTCACTTTGTTGGTTAACACCTTAAACTGGTCTTTGTTTTTTATTGATGACTTACTCGCCGTTTCACGACGCCAATGACTTTTTTATCTAATTTTACGTGCATCTGTACTTTTGTGGGTTGCCAAGACGATGGTGCCAAGTCAAACACTATATCTATAGAGTCGATGACCTGTTTGTTTTAAATGAAATATTTTACCAAGTCCGAAAACTTATCCTTTAACTTTTTGTTACAATTTCGATGAAATCACTCTGATCGCATTTTTTGTATCGTGTTTTATAAAGAATGGTCTCAACGTGCGTTTCATGTATTAACTTACAGACAATTGAGACCATGACCCACAATTGTTTAAACAGTTCCTAACCCCTGTCACAAAGTAGTGCAGTCGCAAAGTTGGGTCTAAATAGATCTAACGTAAATGCTGACTCACCACTGGTAACGACGATGACCAATTTCCTCAAAACAATTTAAATACGTGATATTTAAAAAGAAAACCATCAGTTACCACCTTGGAACGGTCAGTCGGCAAAAGGGCCAACTGGGGTAAACAAATACAAAATATCTCATTAATTTAATATTTAACTCTACTAAAGTCAAACAATGTATAACCGCAAACAGTCAATTAAGTTCTCTGAACTTATCTTATAAATCACATGACTATATAAAGTAAGCATTTTCAAAAAGACCAGGTGCAGGTGATACTGGGTCGACTGTAAGACAATTAGGCAAAAAAGGCAGGATCTATTTAGGGAAATCGCTCAGGTGAGCAGCCAATTTACTGTCTTGATTGGTTGGTGGTCGGAAGGAGGTTAAATTGTGATTGCTGAGTATCGCTAAGAGTATAGCATGGACGTTAATCCGAAGCCATTACATGATAATTAATGATATTTAATAACCAATACACACGTGACCATTACGAACTGTGATTGCCTAGTTTTAGGATTGCCTGACTGTTGATAAACTGATGAAACACTTACCAATGTAATAAATATAAAGAATGTTTACAAATTGTAAGCTTGTGACGTTTAAGTGTGTTAAGTAAACATGTGACGAACAGTTAAAAAGTCTGTAGGTTTAATTTTTTTGTTATTTAGAAAGAACGTAACAAAAACAGATCAGAACATGGCAGAGAGTAGCAGATAGGTAAATAAGAAACAAAATAAAGATACTGAAGTAAAATGACAAAAAAACAGAAAGTTATTACAAATAAAGTTTGCTAAATTGTGATCTAGTAGGTATATGTGGGAGTGGTTGCAAATAAGGGGCTGTGCGGGGATAAGGGATTTTATGCTGTTAACCAGATGGCAATATGTTACCAATTGACATGGCATAGCACTTCCATAATAGAAAGAGTGCTATCATATTTACAATAATATAATTTAAAATAAACAATAATATTTCAATAATAGTATGATCTTATTTTTTGAAGACGCAAATAAGAAAATGGCTTATTAGAATTACCAAATACATTTTAATATAAACTACTTCGAGACAAAGGCAAACAGGGTAGATGTAAAAGTGACCAAAACACAGAGACGAGACATAACACATAAAAAGACAAACAAGCAGGTACCACCTCGGAACGGTCAGTCGGCAAATGGACCGACTGGGGATGCTTAAACCTGGTTTGTGGAGCGCTCCAAGGTTTTTCTATCATACAAAAGTTGTAAATAGAAATATCGCATCAGGAAGGAAGTAAAGTATATAGTAATTCGACTATGTGTGTTTAACTTTTCCACATATACACGATATTTGATCATATTTTCAGAGACAAAATAATTCTACTTTCACTTTGCACGCCGTCATTCATTGAAAATCGTTGATCCTAATTTGCATACGCTGGAGTGCGACGCCTATATATGGGATGTTCACTGAAATTTGAACATGGGTGAAAGTTTGTTTTGTGGGCTTTCTTAACCCGATAAAATACGGGTACCAGTAATCATATAAAACTATGTAATCTGATACATGCTGTCTTGACTCAAAGTATATAAATTGGTTAACAAGACATTCAAATAGAAGTTTAAAGTCCTGTCCAAGTAAATACTCAATATTATGGTAATATTAAAAGCATGAATACATACTCAAACAGATCCGCAAATGACAGGGTTTCTTTTCTCTCTCTCTCTCTCTCTCTCTCTCTCTCTCTCTCTCTCTCTCTCTGTGTCTGTCTCTCTCTCTCCCTCCCTCTCCTTCTCTCTCTCCCTCCCTCTCTCTCTCTCTCTCTCTCTCTCTCTCTCTCTCTCTGGTCAACGTAAAAAATGGAGGTTGTGCTCTTAAATTTTAATCCATTAAAATCTTTTGAACTTTAACCAGATTTTAAAGATGCAATTGATCAATGGGTTCAGAAGCTCCTAGGTTCTGTGACACAACATACCAAATTCATTAAAAAGGTAGAGGTATGGTTACCTGGCTAACCCTCAATCATATGTGAGTATTTCCATGACTGGTTGGCCAGGAGTTAGTATAATATCACTGGGTGTGCTATCATGTTATGGAGTTCATTGCATGCATTTCCCAAATGAGGGTAGAACTATATGCCCCAAGTCTGGAATAACTGACAAGATAGTAAGTGGGTGATTAACTAACCAAACATATATTTTTACACAAGTTTTAAGTTGGAGTTTTATGGGACATTGGACTTTCGTTCCTCAATTCCATCTTCAGATGAACAGAATGCTACAACCATTTATTCTACTCTGGTCATGTTTTTTCTTGATTCAAAATGTTAATTTCACTTTTAATCAACCATTTTTGTTTCTTTTCTAAACACTGTGGACATTACTTTTGAATGACGTCACTACTTATTAAAGAAAACATCAGCGCTTGGACATATTTGTATTCAAATAGGTCAGTTTTCTTTTTATTGCTTACATTTGAGAAACCCCTCAGAAAGTGCGGGGTTAGAGCTCTGCAAAACCGGTTTAAGCACCCCAGTCGGCCCAATTTATATAACATGTAACAATAAAAATATAGAAAAAATTAGGTCATAAAAATGGTTCTATTTGCAATGACAGTGTTATTTGCAGACAATGACTTAAGATACTTGAAGCATATGGTAAAAACCAAGCAGCAACTAACCAGTCATAAAGATGGTATGAATAAAGCACCCTTGTCGAAACTTAGCTTGCAAGAGAAGTTCACTGTTGGGCCTCGTGCCAGGATACATGAAATGAGACTAGGTGCAAAATTATGTCTGGTATATACATTGCATTTTTTCACTGTGAAGACAGCACCATATATGCTTCACAGGAAGCTAGTCTGGATGTTTGGACGTGTGCATCGTCTCATTAACAATTTTTCACTTAAGTAGAGGTAGTGTCCATTTGAAGAAGATGGTAGTGCATTCACGGTATTAACATGCTGGGCAGCCTGGTGTCTGTGTTGAGAAGAAAAACAGTGAAGGCCATACTAGTCTGGTTTAAGTGGAAACTTTCTGTAGGTTACCAAAATGTTGGTGGTTGGATGCTAAACACAATACTTTACATGCAACAAGATATATAATTACCTCATTTCGTGTAATTCAGTTGCATTCGACATCATTAACATCTCACACCCTGGTGTCGAAGTAAAATGATAATACAGCATAGGTTTCAAATCGTGTTATTATTTGGGACCATGCAGCTGAAGAGAACAACATATTATGTAAATAAAAGAATGGAGTAAGACAGAAAATGTTCTATATATTGTTACGACCGCTGTCGCTATTTAAGATTTATTTATAAAATGGCACGTTTACGTGTACTAAACGACGAAATGGTGTAACAGAAAGAACAAGCCAGCAGCAAACTAGTACAGTAATGTTTTATTTTAATAAACAGTTAAATCTATGGCGTAATAAAACAAAATGAGACACAATTTCAGAAAGCAAAATAAATGTTAGCTTACAGTTTGCCCCTTTAGGAGGTGTCCCTTTAATAGTCCAATTAATAATCCAACGTCGAATAATGCTGAAGAGTTTTCGGTAGAATGTCCTCGTAGATAAGCACAGTTGCAATAATCCAAAGGTAGAACAATACACGAATGTAAATGATATAATTCCAAATTCAACACTTTGATATTTATATCACTGTAGAATATAGTAGGTCCACGTAAGTTCCAACACAGAAAGATTAAATATAGAAGCTGCAAGTATTTTCAAACTATATGTCCAAACTCTATGTCCAAACTTTTATCCAAACTTTTTATCCAAACTTCCGTTAAATCGGCTAACACGCCCTTATAAAGACCCAAAGAATTTCTAGAACATTCACGAAACCCAGAACATTATCGAAACAAAGTTAAAAATAAACAAATAACTTTCTAGCATGATCCTTTTCTGTCTAGCAGTTACGCGAATGCTACGTCATCAAAACCACAACGGTAAAAAAAACCTTAACCTGACTAGCGTACCCGTAAACGCTGGGGTACTACTGTACATAACGATATATATATATATATATATCCTTTTGTACAATTAATTTATTTGAAATGATGATGTAAGTAATTGTCAGGATATACAACTTTTAATTCTAAAAAAAAGAATATATGACAAAGTCCTATGAGTATTGCAACATATACCAAACTCCGAAAAGGCACAACCATCTTTGTTAGTTTAGTGAACGCACATGACACAACGTGCCCTGTATGTGATCCACACTTCATAAGTTCATATATATTTTAAATCACTGCATCATCGTTATTATGCTGATGTCCAACTTTTTTTATTGAGAAGACCCCAGGTGAATCCACAGCACATCGCTGTGCAGGTAAGTGGAATACCTTACATAGTATTTATCCTGACCAGGACTTGAACCTATAAGGTGAAAAGCTACCAGGGGCCATGTGTGAACATCATTACATTATATTACAATATTTTGCTGATAAATATTTTTCTACTTATGTGATGATGTTATAATTAATATGTTGATAAATGTTCTACTCAACACGATGGTTCAGCGCAAAACTAGCCTATCTCAGTTTTTGAAAAGTTTACACCAGAGCAATTTTCCTCTTTTCCCAAACTGGCATTTTACAATATTTTTTTTCAACCATGTGTTCTTTAATGAATATTAAAATCAATGCCAAAACAAGGTTTAGTTGAGGGAAATGTTTAATGTGTTTCTTTAAACATTTTTGGGGTTAGGCATAGTTTTGCACTAAAATTTCGCACATTTTTAGTAATAAGTTGGTGCAAAACTATACCTAAGTAAAGAAAGTCATAGTTTTGCACTTAACATATTAAATTATTGTAGAAAATTATACAAAATAATACCAAGTCTTTGGACACTAAAGTGAACAAATAGTTATATGTGTCTTATAGTGGTATATACATCATGACTCAACAGATTGTTTGATGTAAACGTGAAATAAAAGCTTACATTTACTATCAGTAAAAGAATATTTAATTAACTACATGTATATTATTACTGTTATATTACATATAAAGAAGTGAGAAAGTGGAACTAACGACCAACAGCGGTTAAAGTAAACGATTTTATTAATCAACGTTTCGACCCAACTAGTGTCTTCATCAGGATTTACTGTATATTACTGTTATATTATAAAACATAGAGGGTTTATAGCATACATTAATAAATGGGAAGATTATATTTTATGGTTTATCATTTGTATTTGACATTCTGTTTTACTTTTACAGACTGTTATTGAATATAGATTTTATGAAATATAATTTTCATTACTATTTTATATTTTCAATCTAAGACAATATTTATTATGTTTAAAAAGTTCACTTATCATTTGCTTACAGTTTATGTTTGCCCATTTCTTGGTTGCTTTTATTTATTTTTTATCTTAAATTAATTTTAACGTTTAATCACCTTAACAATATTTATTATGTTGAAAGTGCTATATAGATATAATATAATATTATTTATTTTAATTTTGGGTTTTACAGCACACCGAGACTAGTTAGGTCATACGGCGCTGAATATTAACAATAAAGTAGTAGTGGTAGTAGTAGTAGTAGTAGTAGTAGTAGTAGTAATAATAATAATAATAATAATAATAGTTATAATAATAATAGTAATATAAATAATAATAATAATAATAATGAGCAGGTGAAAGGCTTTCCGCTGATATATTGATGATTCTTATGTAAAAGAAAGTACATGTATCATGTTTAAAACTTAAACTGCTGGCAATGATGATGCAGTTAAAAGTCATTTTACTGGGAAAGTCGAAACTCCAACAAAAATAGAGCCCTTTTTTACAATTTCAGAAATAGATTTAAACATGTATAACATGTTGTTCAATGCAAACACGATTGATGTTTTACATTAAAATATCATTTGTCCTGGAGGAAATGCAATGTAGGAGAAGCCAAAGAAAATTTAGACAATTTTTTAATTATAAAACACTTTAACTTCCATTCATTAATGACAATAAATAATGTTTTGTAAGCAAATTACTAAATGTAACAATGTAAAATAGTAGAGCTACTTTATATTAAAGAACATAAAATTGCATTGCTGTTCAGCAATCTTAACAATATTTTCTTTGAAAACTCATATATTGGACTTCAGCCCATTCAAAACAAGCACCTAAGAACTTGTATCTACAGATTCATGTGATGTCTCGTTAATAACAAGAAAACAACACCAGGCCACTGAAACAAAAGTGCAAGTGCATGTTATTTTTAAATAAATCTATAAAGTGAGTTCAATGCCTCAACTTTTACACATGTAACATATTTATTTGCATAAACATAATGACATTGACAATGGCAATTTATTTAGTAAGGTTTAACTCTGTGAGGGTCTTCTGTATTTGTCTTGTCATTGTTGTGTCTATGCATTAGGCGTCTCATAGGAAAGCTATGCATACAACACGTGATGAGGCATTGGTATCACACCGTTCCAAGGCGGTAACTGATGGTTTTTCTTTATGTGTGTTATGTCTCGTCTCTGTGTTTGTTTGTTTTTCACATTTGCATTTACCTTGTTTGCCTTTGTCTACTGGTGGATAAAATTTAAATATCTGTTGGAGTTTTGATAGGACCTTTTCTTATTTAACTATTTGTATAAAGAAATGAGGTCTGAAAAAAGTCTCAACCAAATAAGACATTGGTAACTGAAAAGGTCTTTCAAAATGCCAAAGATCTCTGTGAACAGTCAATGATAAATCCCTAATCGTCATTGCAAACAGATGTTTCCTATCCGAGCCACACTGCAGAGATAGCTATTTTTAAACTTAGAAAACCATGTGACCATTTACTTTTATATTGTCATACGGGTAATCTGCTTTAATGTCAATATCTATTCTTTTGAAGAGACCATTATCGTGCTTTTATAGAGTTGCAAAGTTGAAATATTTAGAATTACTTTTTCATGAATAGTACAGTCTTACAAAGTAAGTGTTCAAAATCGCCTTTATAATGACTAAAGTATATGTTTATGCAAAAGGTATGATCAAATTTCCCACTAGCGGCAGTTACATATTGGTACGTGTATTTAATATAGGCAAACTGTTGGATACCACTTTTTACTAGTGTTAGATCTTCACAAACCTTGAGTAAGATTTGAATAGTGAAAATATTTGGCTCACTCAATCCAATTTGAAAGATCCAACTAAATTTATTAATTGTATTCGTTTTAGTGTTCAGGTTCAAGTTTTTTTTAAATTTCATGATACAGATTTGAAATTTAAAAAAGTTGTCAGGTCCATATCTTAGCAATTATACAGATTTTTGTGACAAGAAGTCCCTATCAGAATGACCCACTGTCTATTGGTATAAATACAGATTGGATGACTAGCTCTCTCTAATGCATGCATAGACAGAATCAATCTCATTTTGTCTGTTCTCTTTTTCCATGTATCATTGCTTTATTCAAGTTGAGTTTGTTTTTTTCATGGCATACAGCAACATTAAGACATTATAATCCTTTTTATATTTTGGACACTACCATTATCTGAATAGAAGACAAATTCTTTCTTCCCTATGTTTGAAAATGAAATAAAAATAAATAAATAAACACAACTGAAGATTTCACAGCCCCTCCCCTTACTACCTGAAACAGATTATTCCATTTCTTCAGCCATGCGACTTTTTAATTGTTTCATTGACTATAGTATAATTTCAGATTATTGATTCACCCATTTTATTTGTCAGGAAACATTTTAACTTCATTTCTTCTTCTCAATTTCTTCTATTGTAACTTAAGATGCATTGTCCATACACTTCTCATCGATAAATTCTACTTTACTTGTCTGTATCCACATGTCTTTCACTAACTCATAGTTTCTATCAATGACTCTGGGGTGACTCTGTTGGGTGTTGGGTTGATCGTGAAACAAAGATCTGCGTTAGAGTTTATATGACATAAATAGAAAAGGGACAATATAGTACTAAAAATATTTTAGGAAACCATTCTTAAGATATATTTTTAATAATTTTCTGTCACTGATAAAGCTTTTTAATGTCATTAAAACAGCATGTAGATCTTAAAGTTGTTCTGATATAATTGCAAACAGATCTAATGATGCAAGTATATTTAAAGATCTAGTTCTTTTCAAATCAAAGACTGTTTTGTGCACTTGTTCTGTTTATTTTCTTTTAAATTAAATGCATAAAATGTTAACATTTTCTTAAGCTTCTTTTATTTTTGTTTCTCTACTCCACCAAATCATTTTTTAAACATGTACTTTTTTACTTTCAGACTAAACCTTAAATGTACTTTCTCATCCACGATTTCTGTAAAAGACGTGATATATCCTAAAAGTACTAGAAATGGCATTATGAAAAACTTTAAAGTTTTACTCACCTGATGAACTATTTCTGGATTTTTTTCCTTCTTCTGTACTGTTTTTAAAAGGTAAGGGACAAGAAAACTTATATGTTCGGCTAGAGGACAGGGTTGACATGGATTTGTCAATTATTATTTAAAATTATACATAAATAATTAAAAGAATAATTTTTTTTTTTATTTCAGTAATATGCAAATTTGTGTTGAAATTTAAAAAAAAAAATACATTTTTGAAGGAATGGCATTTCACAATTTGTGTTTTTTTTTCATTGCAAAACAATGTCTAAGTCGAGTTAGTTTTGCAATCTCTAGTAAGTCATAGTATTGCACTTACAAAAAAGGATTTGACTTAGAATATTTTATTAAAATATACCATATTTTGGACATGTTAAGAACGGTATCAAAATATTTACAGGGATGATAGAAAATGTTAAAAGACATCATATTTTAAGAAAAAAAGTATTTTAGGGCAAGATATGGAGTTAGGCTAAGTTTTGCGCTGAGCCATCGCGTGTTCGTAAAATAGAGACAATACAAACTATGCATAAGGTATCTTATCTATGCCTGAATCTAATCAATTCGAAAAACATCTGTAAATTCTTCTTTATATGGTAAAACGTTGATCATTCAAATGTTGTGAGCACTGTTGAGAAATATCCCATGTTGATAGCTTGGTACGAACCGTATGAGTCCAAATACTAAAATGCGTATAACCTTTAGTAACCTTCATATATATGCGACAGAATACTGTACAGATAGTAGGGAACTTACATATTAAAGAACAGCGTTGACATGGTTTTAAAATAACTCTTAAGTACTAAAAATTTCTAATAATGTTTGTACACGCAGGGCCTTCCTGATATTTTAAGCTTGACTTAATCTCTGTCCGCATTCAGCTCAACTTCCATTACCATCGTTGTTCAGTTCATGCGTTGAGACAAAATAATATTCTGATACAATTAAGTGGTCTTCTTTGATCTCTTTCTTGTTTCTTTCAGATTATTTATTTCCTTCTTTGTGTGTTATCGACCGATGTATACCGCGATCACTCCATTGTTAACATTTTAACGTACATGTATGTGTTGCGGCCCCAGATATATCTAGTTTTTATTTTTAGTCCTTTCTTGTAAAGTTGTTAGACAATGTCGAAGCTTGCTGTGCTTCCTTTGAGTAGGTCCATGACTGTATACATTAGCATTGTTCATATATCACGTAGTTGCTTTTCCTCCATTTTCCGATCAAAAACCGGATTAATCGGAAGCGGTCGTAAGAAAGATGTCTGAATATAAACGACCTACTTAAATTCGAATTCGTTGTGTCGGTCAAATATCAACCCATCCCAATGGTATCGTGTGCCCATATTTTCCAGAAGTCCCTTTAACCGATGATGGCCTTATTTTGCTATTCATTTTCTTTGAAACGGTCGGCTCTACAACTTGAAATATCAGGTATTTGCTTTATTAGGGTAAGTTCTGGGTGGTAAATCTTATGGAAATGTTAAAGAAAATCAAGGGTCTTAATAACTTTTCTGACTGCTTTACAAAACTTATCACTTATTGCCGACCGTTCCAATGCGGTAACAGTCGGGTTTGCTCTTTTAGTTAAATGACTCGTAAACAATTTGTCCTTACTTTTCACTTGGCTTGCACGTGAAATACCTTTGTCCTGTGCCTTTTCAGAGTTTGATATATGTTGCAATGTTCATAAGACTTTGTCATATATTCTTATCAGGAAATTATTGCTGACGGTACCAACCCGGGTATCCTTCGTTGTACTTCATTGCTTGCAATAGACACATTTATAGTCAAAATCTTGCATTGCTTTTAAACTTCACGATGACCGATCAGGTCGTTGAGACTTCATGGAAGCGATATTTTAAGCCAAAGTTGGACAGTCACAGATGTATTTCTTGTTTCTTCATCTCTCCAGGCGTTCCCTATATAGGTGAGGCAATTTGAACAATTTCCATGCCCTTTACGTGAAATTGCACAGTAGGTATAACATCGGGATTTTTTGTACCTTTATTATAAAATATGCCAACTGCGGATAAATCCTCGGCATTTTATGTTATGTTTTTTTTCAAAATTTATTACCTATAAACTCCTAACAATACTACATTTAGTTTTGTTGGTTAGGATTGTTTTTGAAAATTCGATGGTTTCTTTCGTATTTTTTTACATTTCACTTTTGACACTTTGGCATATGAAGTCATTGCATTGTATGACGCCATTTAATTGTTCCTTATCAGACGTCAGCGCTTGGACTGTTTTATTTCAAACTACTCTCTCATTTGGAATTATTAGGTTGCCGAGGCTTTTATCTACTGTACATATGTTGATAGTTTATTTTATTACTAGCTATTTTGTTTGTAAATAAGTTTATTGTATTTGTTTTAACTCTCGATGCATGTCCTTACTGTTAGTTGTTTCACTTTGACGGGATATATTATTGAGACTGTTTCTGGGGTAGAAAACCCTTCAGGAAGTGCAAGATTGGAGCGCTCCACAAGCCAGATTTAAGCATCGTTCCAAGGCCGGTAACTGCTGGTTTTTCTTTCTGAATGTTATGTTTCGTCTCTTCGTTTTTGTCCCATTTACATTTACCTTGTTTGCCTTTGTCTACATTTAGTTTAGATTTAAATATATGTGAACATTTTGATAGGACCTTTTCTTATTACCTATCTATAGTAGGAATATCGTCAAGGTAGCGTGACGTTGAATTGAAGCTTCTATAATGTGGCTTTGGTTAAAAGGTGATAAAGTTAACATGAAATTACGATCAAAGCAATATACAAACAAATCTGCAATTAATGGTGCACAGCTGGTTCCCGTAGGATCACCAATTACATAAAGTGTCACCGCATTATATGTAAATATTGTCTAATATGAAACATAGAGCTTTACAAACATGCATACATGTTAACATTTGTAGACTGTACTAAAAAGTGCTGACAAAAAGGCATTGCTTTCATTACATGCAATGTATAGACGTTGCTGTTGAGCAATTGCTTTTCCATAAGAGTAATCCATTTGGTCTTAGTTAAATTATGAGGTTAAGAAGTGTGTTTGTATTTTGCATTTGGGGGTTTCTGGCAAGCCAACACTTAATATGTCGCCGAATACGATGAGGTTTAGCATAAATAGTGTATAATTAGATTACAAATCCAATTAGGTGAGTCTATAAGGTTAAAACAGTATTAATTATAATTGAATACAGGTTAGATAAAGAAGTACACAGGCGTAGAGAAATCGTAAGTATTAACTGCAGAGAAATGACAAGTTAAAGTACGAAACTTGCCTAAGACTTCTGAAGAATTTTTATAGACCAAAAAGTCCTGGATACACTGTTTAACAATATATAACGACGTGATTACGAACGGCAGTAAGGCAAGAAGTAAAAAATTTAGATGTGTGAGTGGTGGTGCTAGAGATGGCCTTAGCTATGAATCAGTGACTTATATGGTGTTTTCTGCAGTTAGAAATCCAGTACAGAGAAGACAGTTGTTCTTGCTTTGATTCCATATTGATGAATTTGTGCAGTATCTGTTTATGTTTGTCAATGACTGTCTGAATGTCAACGTTGGTGTTTATGTATGACCTAGTGGTGGATAATTCAGCACTCAGTACATTATTGTAGTATAGTCGTCTGACAAAATGTATGGTGTTTGGGGCTTTGTCCACATGTACAAGTACAAATTTATCGTGGATATTCTGAAAGGACTGTTTTAGGTGTTTCAAATTATAAATAACTTTCTTAGATAAACTGGAAGGGTGGGAGCAGTAATCATTTTTCTTTCTTTGTTTTTCAAGTAATTGGGGATTTTATAATGATAATTTGTCAAGAAAGATATTAGGTTAGTATATAAAATCAATCCTTATATTAATGTATTTGATTTTCATAAAATGGCGTTTGTGATAGGACTGTTTATCAATAAATCGGTCTTAAAGTATTGGTAGTGTCCTTTTGAATAATGGAATCCACATAATATAACGGATGAGTACGTAAATAATTTCATCTGCCTCGCTGTCCAAAATAATTAGTGATCTCAAAAGTATATTTGTAACTGTACAAAGTAAGTCATGAATACCAGACTGAATATGAAGTGTGCTAAGATCTGGAAACATTTTTCTCTTAATTTGCGTTTAAGATTAAGTCTTAATTTTGATGTATAAAAACTAATAGAATCGTAAAAATGACAGTTTCACTTCAATTCTGAAGGCTTTATAAAATGTTTATATGTAAGAGTCAATAACTTGTGACATAGACTATGGTTAATATGGATTTTGGTTCTTGTTAAAAGCTGTTAACTATTCCAAAATAGTGGCCCTTACTGATAGAACTACGTGCTTAACGACCATCTACGCTGCTGTGAATGTTCCGTAATTTGCGCTGTGAGACAGAAGCTAATTCTACATTAGGGATACTTTGCAAAACTATCCAGTAATTTCAAAGTTTACTGTAGAAATGGGATCTGTTGCATAGTGTTGGTCTCTCTGACTAAGATTGAATACGAACCCCAGGGAATCTAAGCGATATCAACGAAAATTTTAATAATTAATTATTAATAATTAAAACCAAGCAAGGGCGAATAACGATCTATGTTATATGTGTATAGTTTAATCTCAGTTAAAGAACTTGTCGCTCGACCAGTTTGCCAATGTTCCTTGCTACTGTTCACGGGGTGTGAAAACGCGATTATTACTGACGTGACGATCAGGTGTGTTTTAATATTTCAAATCTATTTTATTCATTTTAAGCATTTATTTCTATACTAAAGTAATACATTTCAGACATCAGTAGAGTGAGAAACGTTTCGTAAAGACTGCATCCCGTCTAATAACAAATATCGCTTTCCTGTGTTTCTTTTGTTCTCATTAAATGTTTTCAGCAACAATCAGGCTTGTAGCAGTTTCTTATATTATTCATTATTCATCAACACCCTGATCTGGACCACTTTACGCAAATAATGTATGCACTACTGAAAATACACGTAGAACATATTTAAAACGAATGCATGGACTAACTTCCATGTTTTCTTTAAATGTATATCAATGTCTTATAAGCCAAAGTGTTTATCATATACATTTTAGTAAGGCCAACCACTATCTTGCTGCTGTCATATCTTTTATTCGTTCAAAGGATTTTATGTACTTAGGACGTATAATACAGAGTTGCTGACATGAAGTGAAAATTCACGTGGACGTTCACATTTATCACTTATCTCGTGGTATTAAAACGCTCATTAAGCCTAAATGAGTAAAGAGTAAGAGAAAAAGAAAATCGTTACATTTGTATTATTGAATTATTGGACATTATTTTATTAATGATTACTATGGACAATCTGTTGAAACGTATGAGGATTCTATCGCAAAAAAGACTTCAACTTAAAATTAGGCACATATCAAGCTGATCGCAAGCTGACAAGCTGTCAGCTTATTTCTAAATGTTTACTTCTTGTCCACTTGTTAGATATAATTACCATAATCGGAATCATAGTTAGGTGTCGATAAAGTCAAATTTTCATCCGTCTTTTTTTATGCTCGCGTGCAGTTCCATGCTTACAATTTACGGTTCATATCACACACTATCGACCGTGATACAACGTGATCCTGATAATTACAACAGACACGAGATGGGGCGGGATGGAATGGGATTTGCCGGCATTTTTGCCGATACTGTGCCGCGACATTTCTATCATTATAGCACAGGGGCACTTATGAGGTGCCCAGGGACTGAACCCGGCCGGTCCATTATACTGACACCGACTAGTAATGCTGTCTCCTTAGCCTTGAGCGTTAACATGAAAGCCACTACTACCAACTTTAAAGTGTTTTTTTTTAATTTGACCCGGCCGGGATGTGAACCCGTGACCTCCCGATCTGCAAGCCGACGCTCTACCACTCGAGCAATAGCGGCCGGTGCAACAGACATTGGTCCATACAGACAACATGTAAGAACATTAAACAACTTGCTTAATGGGAACAACTTACTTAATGAAAACTCATGCAGATATCAAAATGGCATTTATAGTTATTCATTATCATATGAACTTTCGCATAAACACACAATTACTAAAAATGAATGTATTTCTAAATGAATAATCCAATTTAACATTATTAAATCTAATATATTTAAGCCCAATAATATTTCGACATTGTTAAGCCGATTTAAAACGTCTATTTTAAAATTCCCAACTGCCCAACTTCCGATTTAAAACGTCTATTTTAAAATTCCCAACTGCCCAACTACCCAAATTTGACGTCATAAAAATAAGGAAATATGACAAAGACCTATAAGCATTGCAACATGTATCCAAATTTGAAAAGTACATGACAAAGGTATTCACACGCAAGTCAAAAGTAAGGACAAATCTATGAAGAGTCGTTGAACCAAAACAAAAAATGAAACCCTTACCACCATTGGAAGGTCGACAAAAGTGACCGATTTGGGTGCTTTAACGGTTTTAACAGAGCTCTACCGTCGAACTTTCCGATGATTTCTCAAATGCAAGCAATGAAAAAGACACCGATTTATTCGAATAAAAAATGTCCAAGCGCTGACGTTTTCTTAGATCTGTTTTGACCTTTTTATAGGACAGGATTGACGTTGAAAAAAAATATCCACAAGGTCTTTAGAAAAGATTGTTTTTCTATTAGAAAAACTACACTAAATTGTTGTTTGTAAATGAAATTAGTTTGTTTGTTTTTTGAATCATGAAAAAATAACCACCCGAGAAGTAAGGTACATGGCTGTAGCATCCTTTGAGCATTGCAAACTATACCATAATTTGAAGATGCACAGGACAAAGGTATTCACAAGCAGGTCAATTGTAAAAATCTGGGACGAGTCATTAAACAAACAGATGAACCCAAACAGTTACCGCCGTAGAACGGTCATTCGACAAACGGGACCGACTGGGGTACACGACAGTTACCGCCTTGGAGCGGTCAGTCGGCAAACAGGAGCGAATGGGGTGCTTAAACCGTTTTCACAGAGCTCTAACATTGCCCTTCTCGAGTGGTACCCAAATGCAAGAAATAAAAGAAAATATTATCTATTTGAAACAAAACAGTCCGAGCGATGACGTATTCCTAGAGATAAGTTATGACGTCATTAAAAGAAAGAAATGACGCAATTAAAACTGTCACATGGTATTTGGGAGAAAGGTAAGTATTATTTCTATTAGAAGAACTACACAAACTTCTGAAATAGTTCCTTAACAGATAAAAGTCTAAATTTGTATTCATTATAGGAATAAAACAATGGTTGAACACTTGTTGGTGTGATATGATGTGACAGCTCACCGATGCAGTGTTTAAGTAAAGTTTCGTAAAACTAAATCTAAATGACTTGGTAATTTCTTGAGAATTTTACAGTCGTTAAATCTTACTAGGCATCAATATAAAGATCATTTCGTTAGTTCAGTAAGATACTGTTTATGATCATTCAGAGGTGGAAATAAAAATAATTACATTGCTTTGTATGGAAAAATAATCTCCACATGGGAAATGAATAAAAGAGTTAGCGCAAAATCGTTAAGTGATGTGGATGTTTTTTAATCAAACAACTGCTAATGACCGTGCAGTCATATAGTATACAGTTAATACTTGAGTTAATTGATTAATTAAAGCTGTCATTCTTGCTCACTTATTAATCTAAATATGTATCTCTCATATTCGTTAGAATATGCCTCAGTAATATGTATATAAACCTTTATTTTTGTAGAAATAAACCCAACCGTAGCCCATCTAGACCGATATTTCTATGTTAAACTGTCATTTTGTTTATTATTTACACAAACGTTGTTCACTCTAAAAAGACATTTATTCCTTCTTCTGTATATACTTTTGTTGCCGAAACCTTAAACGGACTCCTCTCCACTCTTCTGTCTAACCCTAGATACACAGTACTTCCTACACTTTTGCGAATAGAAAAAATATCTGTACACGTTTCAAAACTTACCGCATTTTACTTTGACTTTCATATTTAAACATTTATTTATGCATGTTGTTCTATGTACTTGTAACAGAAAATAAAGAGTTGTATAGTACAAAATATGACGATGTCAAAAACTCGTAAATGTGACACGTTTACGTTTAATCATAACTGTCAACATTAGTTAAAACTTTAAACATGTAATAGAAATTAAAAAAGTCGTCACCTTCTCGTAACTTACAATAAAACCGATCGTGTAACCTTGTGTAGCACGGTCCGGTGGCATAAATAATCACTATCTTGTTATCTGATATATAGTTAGTCTCATTCTTTATATCTTAAAACGTTTTCATACATGTGGTTATTGACGTTTCTTTTAAATGACATATTTTCTTGATAGCTTCTTGTACCGAGTGGAGAGTCAATGTGTCCCACGGGGTGCTTTTATGATACAAGGAATAATAATTGTCAATCAAAATGTTTGCTTGATGATAATAACAGACATACAGTATGCGTTTACATAGCAATGTGTCACCTTTTATGAGTGTTTTATGAAAGTATTGGCATCATACAATTTTAACAGAATATAACAGAATTTATTCATTAGACTTGTACATGCATACATTGTCTTTATGATACAAACAAAAACAAACAACAAAACCCTGAGACACCGCCACCGTGATGTAGGCAAAAACTATCAATACGAATAATGACTTATACATTAATGTTGTCTTATAAGAGGAGAGTAATGTTACTTTAGAGAGAACAATTCTAAAATGTAATATCAATCTACAGATTAACTAAATTAATACAATTATTATTACAATTAATACAATTATTTCTCGCTTTAAATGCGTGGTTAACAAACTGAGCAATATTAATAAGAACTTTTCTATTCCCTGGACTCGTCATGCAACAAAACCTATGAACTGACAGTCTGTAGTAAATGTTAGATTCTAAGTACTTTTTTATGTAAGTCAGTATAAATGGACAATAACTACAAAATGATATATATTTACATTGCCATGTTGAAGTGGTGAATATTAAAGGACACTGTCTAGTTATATTAGTTTATGGCATGTTTCCATTTTGTATTTTGCTTAATTTTAAGAATTTGGATTGGGGTTTTAAATACATTTAGAACCCTTAAAAGAAAAAGACAACATGTACGCTTTTACTAAATAAATTGTATGAAATGTCCCTTAAGCCAATCTTTTGTCTCGATTGCATTGTTAGTAATGGCTACTACTACTTATTTTATTTTCTTATTTTCGTTAAGAATAACTTCTTTTTGCCACAATGTAATTATTTAAGATAACCGACATGAAGTAACGATGTGCGGTGCTTGGTAGCCTAGCTTTACAAGTACTCACGCAGTATTAACACGTACACTAATTACACAGAGCTTGCAGTCACGAGAAAAACGTTTGATGAAACTAAATAATTTCCTGTCACGATCAGTCTCTTGTTTAATTATTGCAGTTTGGCTAAATAATCGAAACTCTAAGAACATGTTATGAATTGTTTGCAAACAAAATGCTAAAACTAAAAATGATGAACACACAAATAATATATGCTTAGAGTTGTTTTCTTGTTCCTGTTCTCAATCAATAACCACTAGTATTGATTTTATTAAAACCATTTTCATCATGAGAGTGTCCTGGGAAAATCCTGTTGTATTCTTTTTCATGGAAAACAGAATTTCATGATAGGACCTAATAAATTAACTGCATTCACAAATTGGTGTGGCTATTGGAACGATAAGATGGTTGGGTTATGTAACAAACATTCAGTTTATGTAGATAAATAAAATGCAGTACGATACGTTTTTATAGCAAGAAATTGTTCAGACTAAAAATAATTCAACGGAATCCCGAGGAAGAATTTGACAGCGTTATGTTATCATCCCAGGCTGAATTATTGTATACAGAAGTCTATCAGTGTAGCTCTTTAAAACATAGATATTATATAAAATATGGAAAACCTTCCGCGACTGTCTTCATAAAAATATATAGGAGCGCTATCCTTCACCTGTAAAACTGGCCATGTTACAGTTGCTTGTGTGATCAGACATGACATCAGAATTATGACGTCAAAACATTATGTCGTTTGAAAAGACTTTAAAGTTGATCAAAAATGAATCATACAAATGAAATGTTTGAAAACCCTATACGGATTGTAGATAAAAATATGGTCAAATATTAATTGCTTTAAAATGTCCAATTATCATAGCTTTTAATCTACAATGGACCGTACTACTATATCTCAATAAACTTTTGAAATTTCACGTGTAGATTATATTAACAATAGAGTTACTTTGTGGTAATAATTTGTCATATATTCTTTTTTAACTAGATTTTGGCTCCGGACACATCCCAATTATGAAATTAATGTGCTTGCTTGTTACTGATGTTTCATTGAAATGGGATTTTGTGTTTTTGATCATTAGTATAATATTTATAGTAATTATACAGTCCATCAATAGATAGTTTTACGTCATGACAACTTTTGAAAATAGGTAAATAAGAAAAGGTCCTATCAAAACTTCAACAGATATTTATATTTTATCCACCAGTAGACAAAGGCAAACAAGGTAAATGCAAATGTGAAAAAAAAAATGAAAACAAGATAGATTCATATGACCGAGTATAAATATAACAAAATAACTATTCAGTTCAACAGAATTAACAATGTGTTAAATTAACGTGTATATTCTTGACTTTTTTGTTTTGTTTGGTTAATATTATAAAATAGCCCACATGCAACGGATTCAAATAAAAGCTTTTACCTAGCATTCGATGAATTGCTTTTATTTGATCAGATAAGTGTAATAAACCTTCCTGCGACGTAATGAAGTGTCACTTCCTTGTTATAATCATCGAAAACATCTATCTTAGCAAAGGAACTGGTTAAACAGATAAACTAAGGATACTTTGGGCTAACATCTTAATTTATTTCTTGGAATAACCACAGAGGCTGGGATATGTCATCTCCGCATCATTCGGGAATTATTTTTTATCAATTTATTTTTGAACGAAATGCTTCTAAATATATCCTCGTTCTTGTTAATTAGCACCTAATGACGATGTCACGTGCAGAATAAACCAATTATAAAATGTGAAAGTTCAAAAGAACGAAGCACGACACATATACCAATAAAGGTCATGAGCAATTTGTACGTACTGCCATATGCAGAATATTGAATAATGACAAGCAGTGTGCATATTTCGTAATTTGAGATAGGAAATTAGGGCATAATCGATTTAAATGATAATTATTTTATTTCAGATATAATTGAAAGGAGAATTCTCAATGAAAATTGTGGCTTAATAAAATTCTGTTTTGTCGAGATATAATTAAAATTCAAAGAGATGGCGAGTGATGTTATTATTTTTCAATGACGTCACTACTTTTGTCATAACTTATCAAAGAACACATCCGCGCTTGAACTTTTTGTATTCAAATATTTTGGTTTTCTTTTCATTACTTGCATTTGAGAAACCCATCAGGAAGTGCGAGGTTAGAGCTTTGTCAAACTGGTTTAAGCACCCCAGTCGGTCCATATTGCCGACTGACCGTTCCAAGGTGGTAACTGTCGGGTTTGCTCTTGTTGTTAAATGACTCATCACAGACTTGTTCTCACTTTTACATTTGGCGTGCCTGTGAGCCTTGGCCCTGTGTCTTTTCAATTTTTTGTATATGTTGCAACGCTCATTTGACTTTGTCTTATATATTCTTAAAAGCATAGGATCTATTTCTCCGCTGAAATGTGACCTTGAAATTTCGAATCAGCCACATTTATACGTAGTGTTGAACTTACATGACAATACATACATTAGCAAACAAACACATAATCACAAACCACACTTAGTCATGATTTTCAGTTCAAAATATTTCCAATGTTTTGGAAGATCCGTCTTCCAGTTGCTCAAAGTGGAAAATTACCAGAAAGCCTGTGTTAGCGTGACTGACCGATAGGGTTAAGTCAGTTAACCACGTCCCGACAAGTCAGAGTTCAACTACGACAAATATTGCATTGTCAAGAGCAAGAACTAAAATAATATTCGCAACCACATCCAGTTGTTTTAGTAATGGGATGTTGTATTTGGAACATGAAGTAATAAAAACGACAAATAGTACTTTAAATACATGAACCTTAGCATTTTTAGTTTCTTCCCTTGATGGATGTTTAGTGAACAGTTTTTCTCCACCGACTGACCAATTCAGTGTACAATTGTCAAAGCATTCTTGAAATGTTATCCATGTAGTCACAGTTCAAACAAAAACAACAAAATCTTTTTGTTGATGTTGTTTTGTTGTTGTTGTTTTGCTGTTGTTGTTTGTTTTTGGGGGAGTGGGTGCGGTCATGTGTCATTCTATGGGTACAAATATGATGACTTGAGCTCATGTCTTGACTTTGACTTAAGATAGATTTTGAACACAGGCCCAAAAATGAAATATGTGAAGATAAGTGCCATGAATAATGAAAATGAAGTCCGAATTCACCAAAAATAAAGCTTAAGTAATGGTTTTCTCGATTTTGGACTTTTACAAAATTCAAGGTCAAGGTAGATTCAAACATGCATTGCTTTGAAATTTATTGTTTAACAATAGTATGTTCAATTATTTTTATTAATGTCGGAATTAGTATAAATATAAAATGAAAATAAAACTTAAGGTAAAATGACTAACAATCGAATGAGTTGCTATAACGTTAAAACTTTTTTTTTCTGTTTTTAATTCAAAGAAAAATAAAACGATACTTGTTATTCTGTGACAATGGCTGCCACTGTGTGTCCATGTGCATCTTCAATGTATCATGTCATGTGTCCCAGTGTTTGACCGTTTAGTATGTATTTCCAGCTCTTTGTTAATTAATAGACAAAATGTTCTTAACCTGATTAACACTGTCATGATATTCCATCTGGCAGCAATCCACGTGAAGCTTCCTTAATTGGCGATAAGAGACAGAATACAGGTTTCAATGATAACTATCTTTGTTGAAGAACCTATAGTTGTGACTGTAATGTTTGCTAAGGATTTGCAGCCTACTTATTTCTTGTAAGGTAGGAGAAAATGCTCTTTAGTCGAACGGCTCGTATGCTATTAAGGTTCTATAATTATGTCAAAGAAAACGATTATTCTTAAATTAGCTACAATCTTTTAACACTTTCCGCGTAAAACTCTTGTAGTCTCTGGAATGGATCACAATGCTCTGCGCCAATCTATTAGACTTAGACATGTATCCGTGATAATCCGGGGTCGGCTGATTGAAATTCTGTGCCGCCAGTAATTTGACGTGCATTACAAACTTATATAAACAGCGTCCATGCATCAGTCGAAATACCATATAATACTTCACCCCACCATTTTACACAACCAAAGCTCGAGACGTCTGTTGCATTTATTTTAATACTTAACGTAAGGTTTCCGCCTGTCAATCCTTATGTGATTATGTCTACATAATTTTATTTAATGAAAAAATGTTTTGAATTTAATTAAAAAAATAGCTTCATTGCATTTTCTTTTACAAAGTCCCTCGTGCATTCAACTTTTATTCTTACTATGATTCCATTCCATAAAACTTATTTTCCATATATGCGTATTACTATTAGAATTATGTGACTGGGTGTGGTATCATGACAGGTGCTCACGGCATGTTATGCACCGTGAAGGCAGCACTATATATGCTTCAGCTTAACACCGTCTCCAGATAACTGCAATACTGTTGATGGGACGATAAACCCAACAAACAAACTATAAAAAATGTATAGGTGGTTACACCCCAAAGAGCTATCAACCTTAACTGTTGAAATTTCGACTTCAGCGGTATTCCTGTACAATTGACAATAGACAACTATAAAGGCCATAGCTCACGTTATCGTGTATTAAATAACTGTCGTGGAAACATAAGTTTCATCAAGACAAAATCCTTTTACACACCACTACAAACGTAAACACATTTACACAAACAGGCACACACACACATCTCCGCCATTTTGTTAACTGTTAAATTTTATTGCATTATACTTTATATTAACGTGCTTTGGTGTGGTTAAGCTGTTATTTATATTTTAATATTCGTATAACCTTTTGAGGTCTTCAGTTATAATTCGTTTCAGAAATAATAAAACTGTCTTTTTATTGTGGACAATGTTTGATATGATAGCTCGCCTTTGAAATGTGAATGCCGTATAACTTTAACTGGTATGCATGACTTCTTCGCAATTGGATAGGAATTAATCACAGACAATTTTAATTTATATTCCATGAATGCAATTAAGCGTTTTGTTACTGAAATAAGATATTTAATTCATGTTGATGCGGAAATAATTTTAAACCAAATAATAACATCTCACTGCAAGTTACACTCCTAACCACATGGGAAATTAGTAAAAGGGTGAGCTCGAATTCGTTTAGCCATTAAGAAATATTTAATCAACCTAAAACCGAACATGTACGTTCTGGCATGTTGATCAAAGTCTAGCACGCTCATGTCCATTTATGTACTTAGCATAATGCGATCAATATGCAATGTCATAAAGGATGTGTTTGTATACAGTGTAATCATTTTCGTTTTGCATTTCAAAACAAAACGCATGATGATGTTGTTATACTTATTTGATTAACATGCTGACAGTCGAAAACAAAAATCCAGTTACAAGACGTCATAACGTCATTATATGGAAGAAATACGTACACCTGTAAATGAAATGAAGCATAGCTACATTTCTTCTGTCACTGCTATCATTTCTGTTCTAATGACGTTAACGTTACCTGCGTAATCATGTGTGTAATCATAGTGTACAGTATTGTTTGAAAAACACGCTTCTTTAGTTTACCTAAAGGGCAAAGCGTGAAAAGACACTTTCTTCACTAAAGTGTAGCAATTACCTCTAGAGTTAACCCATGATAGTTAATTCTTAAATATATAAATCACGTGATTGTAACAGACGCTTGAAAAAAAAAGTAAGACCTATTTCAGTGTTTGTTTTCTGCTGACGCCATAGGGGACAGGGGTGCGACAATCAGGAACCTGCTTAACACTAGACTTAATATACGAAGAAATAACTTGATAGTTAACTTGGCAGTAAGGGTTTAAGGTATATACCCTGTGACTGAAATGCAGATGTATTTCGTTGCAAGACTGTCTTTTGCAGGAGTTGTCCAGACATATGTATTGACACACTAGCGTTTATTACAGTATGAATACTTATATGTGTTAAGTATCTTTCAATTACCCAAATCATTATTTTGTATTAATTGTTTCCAACTGCAGGTAAATACGACTATGCAACAATTCAGTGCAGTGTGATGAATATTAATTAATTAGTCATATTATAATAGAGTAAATGCAAAAAATAATTATATTTTGTTTGGTTCAATTAAATTCATAGTTCGCCAGTTATGGTATATTGATTCTGCTCTTTTTACAGTGTGCAATTATAGTTTGTTGCGGGATTCGAAAATCACATTCCAGATAGAATACATAAATCGAGCGCTGATGATTCAGTACAATGATATATTGATAAAAATATTGTAGGTTTTAACCTCTATATTGGAGCATTATCAGTAATTCTTATTTGAATTAACGCGAATTTAGCCTTAACAAATAGTATGCATTCAGATCGCAACTACCGACTCGTCTTGATCGGCAATATTAACTGCCAAAGCAACTACAATATTAACATTTAACTTTTAATGTGAGTTAGTTATTACAAATATATTCAGATTAAGATATAATGCTGACACATTTTATGCTGCAGAATGTCTAAGAAAAATCTGATGCATCTCGTGACGATTGTCATCCTGCACACATGGAGACCGTGTCTAGCGGCAATGACGTCAGACTCAACGCCGGAAGTAACTGAAATTTATGTCGGAGTTCCGTTGATCAGCAAACTAGGCTCTCCATATGACATCGAAAGGGTTGGGCCGGCAATACAGATGGGGTTTGAGAAAGTAAATTCGGATATCCTAAACGCAAGCTACAAACTTGTAAAAATAGAGCGCCATTATGGCTCAGACTGCAGCGCGTCAAAGGCACCGGGTATGGCATTTTTAAATTTGTTATTGTTGTACCTTTTTAAAAATATTTTAATTCAGCCATGGCGTTATGTATTATGTTATTATGATAAAATACAAAAATGTGATAGGATAAGCAAGATAAGTAACTGATTGTTGTTTTTTGAAGATTGGGATTATCTTACTATGCAATGGACACTATATTTTGTATAAACAAATACTCTTTGACGTCAGGCTTCATGGTCTGTGCTTTTTCTCCTGCCATATATATTTCATAAGCATTTAAAAACGCAATACTACAGTTTTTAAAAATGTTACCTGACTACAGTAGTTGTATATCACCTGATCATATGCATTATTGTTAGCCTTATTCTGTTTATGATCTTCGATATCACCAATGTAATGAGAGCTATTGACGTAAACATATAGGCCCGCATTCAAAATGTGTGTATTTGTATGCCTCATAAAATCTAATAGAATTGTGGCACTTGTGTAGTATTCAAAAATGTACCTTAATTTTCTTATATTTAATATTATTTACGCTGTTATATAGGCAAGTAATATTTTAAGGTATTGTTGCGGAGTTGCATTTCCGGTACAATATCAGCGCTTTGATCGGTCCAGCGTGTGCGTACGCTCTTGATGCTGTTGCACGCTTGGCTAGTTTCTGGAACACTCCTGTTGTCACAGGTAAATATGTTCATATAATATGGGCGATACAAATTAGTATCTATAATAACGTTTGAAAAAATAATTTTATCTGAAGATAAAATATGGCATTATGTTAAATGATAACATTCGTTCAAGAATATGTTTTATGTTCTAATGAATCGATCATATGCATTACTTGTGCTGTCGTTCAGATGTTGAGAAAAACTTTATTGTCATTTTCAACGTTTGGTGTTTTTAATGAAATTGTCCGCGAAAATACAAACTAAGTAAGTACAGCCAAATTAATAATAATTCATCAATGTCTCAGAATCAAATTTAATGTATGTGCAACATGTTCTAAACCTAGTTAAAAACATTATTTAACAATTGTCATTTAGCATCTATATATACACAAATAATTTTAAATGAACTTGCATCTGTAGCATTTGTAATTGGAAACATAAAAATGCACCTTTAATGGTGTTATTTTTTATTATGAACTGATAGGCAGGATTGCTTTTAATTAAACATTAACTTGTTTCCATTGTACCTCTGGGAAGGTCTTGGTGACGGCGGTATATTCAAGGACAAGACAGAGTTTCCGACCTTGACCCGGTTGGCCTACTGCCAGTGTCGCCTGCGGAAGGTATTTGGGAGCGTCTTCTTGCATTTCAACTGGACCACAATAGCTCTCATTCATGACGTCAATGACATCCATTCCGCCATCCTTAAGGACACACTCGTCGGTACGTTAACGTGTCGATCTGCTTGCATTAGAAAATTTTGATAGATATATATGGCAAGTTCGTTATAAATGCCTTGTATATCGTGTCACGAAGCAGTGTGTTCTGTGTTGGAAACTTGATATGCATTTTTTGTCTGTATGTACGGATTTTCATCACATCTATTCCCTCGTCAGTGTGTTACGTATGACATGACATTTATTCACTCGTCATGACATAAGGTATGACATGACATCATTTCACTCGTCATGACATTAGGTATGACATGACATCATTTCACTCGTCAGCATGTTATGTAAGGCATAGGATCTATTCACTCGATGGTACTTACACATTAAGGTAGGCCTTAATAAGCTAAGTAATGCATGACATCTATTTACTTGTCAGTATACTAAGTAATGCATGACATACATTTACTTGTCGGTGTGTTGAGCAAAGTATAACATCCATTCACTTGTCGGTATGTTATGTAAGGCATGACATCCATTCACTTGTCAGTATGTTAAGTAGGGCATGACATCCATTCACTTGTCAGTATACTAAGTAATGCATTACATCCATTCACTCGACGATATGTTAAGTAAGGCATAACATCCATTCACTCGACGATATGTTCAGTAAGGCATAACATCCATTCACCTATCTGTATGTTAAGTTAGGCATGACATCCATTCACTTGTCAGTATGTTACGTTAGGCATGGCATCCATTCCCTTGTCGGTATGTTACGAAAGGCATGACATCCATTTACTTGTCGATATGTTACGTTAGGCATGACATCCATTCACTTGTCAGTATGTGACGTTAGGCATGGCATCCATTCTCTTGTCGGTATGTTACGAAAGGCATGACATCCATTTACTTGTCGATATGTTACGTTAGGCATGACATCCATTCACTTGTCAGTATGTTACTTAAGGCATGAAATCTATTTACTTGTCGGTATGTTAAGTAAGGCATGACATCCATTCACTCGACGATATGTTACGTAAGGCATAACATCCATTCACTTGTCGGTATGTTACGAAAGGCATAACATCCATTCACTTGTCAGTATGTTACGTTAGGCATGACATCCATTCACTTGTCGAAATGTTACGTAAGGAATGACATCCATTCACTTGTCGAAATGTTACGTAAGGCATGACATCCATTCACTTGTCGGTATGTTACGAAAGGCATAACATCCATTTACTTGTCGAAATGTTACGTAAGGTATGACATCCATTCACTTGTCTATATGTTACGTAAGGCATGACATCCATTCACTTGTCAGTATGTTAAGTAAGGCATAACATCCATTCACTTGTCTATATGTTACGTAAGGCATGACATCCATTCACTTGTCGAAATGTTACGTAAGGCATGACATCCATTCACTTGTCGAAATGTTACGTAAGGCATGACATCCATTCACTTGTTGGTATGTTACGAAAGGCATAACATCCATTTACTTGTCGAAATGTTACGTAAGGTATGATATCCATTCTTTTGTCAGTATGTTACGTAAGGCATGACATCCATTTACTTGTCTATATGTTACGTAAGGCATAACATTCATTCACTTGTCGAAATGTTACGTAAGGCATGACATCCATTCACTTGTCTATATGTTACGTAAGGCATAACATTCATTCACTTGTCTATATGTTACGTTAGGCATGGCATTCATTCACTTGTCGGTTTGTTAAGTAAGGCATGACATCCATTCACTTGTCTATATGTTACGTAAGGCATAACATTCATTCACTTGTCTATATGTTACGTTAGGCATGGCATTCATTCACTTGTCGGTTTGTTAAGTAAGGCATGACATCCATTCATTTGTCTATATGTTACGAAAGGCATGGCATTCATTCACTTGTCGGTTTGTTAAGTAAGGCATGAACTCTATTTACTTGTCGGTTTGTTAAGTAAGGCATAACATCCATTCACTTGTACGGATGACATGTTATCATTCACTGATGCCTCATGGTTGGAAAATATATTTCATGATGTGTTATCATACCATTTCCATCAAGGTGAGGCAATTATTAGCATGCTATGCTGCCTCACACAGGCTTTCACCGTGAAAGATGAACTTTTACTTTTACTTTGATGTGTGATGTGTTGTTGTTGTTGTTGTTGTTTATGTAATGGTTAGAACAGATTTTTATTAGGTTTTGTCATGCCAAATCGATTAACAGAAAACGATTTAGTTTCAGACTTTGTCATGGCATGCGACGTTATGATGTATCGAAGAATTGCTCTGTATGCAAGTTAACAATTCTTCAATCTTTTGTACGATAAACACAGTGATCATCTGAAAAAAAAACGGCCGCATTAGCTCAAGTGGTAGAGCATCGGCTGGCAGATCGGGAGGTCGCGGGTTCAAACCCCGGCCGGTACAAACACAAAGACTTTAAAGTTAGTAGCAGTGGCTTCCTTCCTAACGCTCGGGGCTAAGGGGACATCATTAGGTCTGACTCGTCGGTGTCACTTTAATGGACCGGCTGGGTTCAGTCCCTGAGCACCTCATAAGTGCCCCTGTGTTATAATGATAGAAATGTCGCTGCACAATAGCGGCAAAAATGCCGGCAAATCCCATCCTATCTGAAAAAAAAAATAATGCAAATGGTGGACATTGTTCATGAAATTCAAACGTTCATCGATTGCATTCCAAATAACCATTGTGTTAAAGTACGTCGTCATGCAGTTCATGATGATAACTTTTCGTGGATATTTTCGATTACAGCGTTAACAATGTTAGCTTTTGCGAAATAATTCTTGTCTAAAAATATGAGATACTTTTATTTTAGATGAACAATCATATCCCACATTAAGGAATGTTTTATAGCTAGCAATGTTATTGTTACTTTCCCAGTGTTGTGGCGGTCGTGGTGTCGTTTTGTTCACAATGTTTTATGGCATGCCATGTCAATTTGTTCGTTAAGGTATGTCATATTGTATTTCAAGCTCTCATGACACGAACAATATTCTGTTAATTTATATATGTTATTTCTTTTTTATTTTTGTATATTATATTGAAATGCTTTACAGCAAAATGACTGTTTGTTTATAAAAGCAAGCTCAAGTGTATGTTGTGACCAATCTGTCATTTTAGATTGTTTGTCTTTGGTCATACAAACTGTATTTTAAATCTTCATCTCATGCAAAGAATATGTTGCTTGTAGCTTTGATTATTTGTGTCATAACATGAGTTACATGGAAATTGTTAAGCAGCAGTAGCCAGACAAGACTGGTAGAATCTAGAAATTTCTGTCCTAACATCATATATCTGAACTATATGATTTGGGTATTTTAGTTCAGCTACATTTAATAATCCCACTTTCAAACTTTTCTTATATATATTATATCATCGACTGTCTATTGACATTTGACGGATACGATTTCATATGAATTAAACACACACAAAAAAACACAAGCAATTACTTGGAGATAAAGGGGTCAATATCAAGTATACTGGATATTAATATCAATTATGCTGAATATGGAACAGAAATAAGAAGACTGACATAGGAGTATACATAATTTCTAAGGAAATGCATCACTTAATCATAAATATTTTATAAATGAAGAGTTCCTTTTTATATCGCTTTCTTGTGGATATTAGGCGACGATAAATGTTAAATTTCGTTAGACCCATCTATTTTACTAATAAGTAAATGTTTGATGTAAGGACATTTGATAACACCGGGGCCTCTTCGTGTTTGATAACACCGGGGTCTCTTCGTGTTTGATAACACCGGGGTCTCTTCGTGTTTAATAACACCCGGGTCTCTTCGTGTTTGATAACGCCGGGGTCTCTTCGTGTTTGATAACACCGGGGTCTCTTCGTGTTTGATAACATCAGGGTCTCTTCGTGTTTGATAACACCAGGGTCTCTTCGTGTTTGATAACACCGGGGTCTCTTCGTGTTTGATAACACCAGGGTCTCTTCGTGTTTGATAACACCGGGGTCTCTTCGTGTTTAATAACACCCGGGTCTCTTCGTGTTTGATAACACCGGGGTCTCTTCGTGTTTGATAACACCGGGGTCTCTTCGTGTTTGATAACACCGGGGTCTCTTCGTGTTTGATAACACCGGGGTCTCTTCGTGTTTGATAACACCGGGGTCTCTTCGTGTTTAATAACACCCGGGTCTCTTCGTGTTTGATAACGCCGGGGTCTCTTCGTGTTTGATAACACCGGGGTCTCTTCGTGTTTGATAACATCAGGGTCTCTTCGTGTTTGATAACACCAGGGTCTCTTCGTGTTTGATAACACCGGGGTCTCTTCGTGTTTGATAACACCAGGGTATCTTCGTGTTTGATAACACCGGGGTCTCTTCGTGTTTGATAACAACAGGGTCTCTTCGTGTTTGATAACACCAGGGTCTCTTCGTGTGTGATAACGCCGGGGTCTCTTCGTGTTTAATTACACCGGGGTCTCTTCGTGTTTGATAACACCGGGGTCTCTTCGTGTTTGATAACATATTGATACGTATCTACTCGCATAACCGGCTATGTATAGTATGCGGTATAAGGGCCGTTATTAAGCTTCTACTAAATAAAGTTTTAAATGTCTGCTCAAGAGATCCTTCATTAAACTCGATCCTGTATTTTGTCTAGTGGGCCTCCAGAAGCAGAACTTCTTTCCGTATCTATACAGTTACTACCGAGGTCAGGATTTAGGGCAGATCCTCCGTAAAGTGGCGGCTTCAGCTAGAGGTAAGACTATAAAGCTGTTCTTATCAGATCATTTTAAACTCGACTCTGGTAATTTCAAACGGATCAGAGCTAGAAGAATAGTGTTCATCCCGGTCCTCACCCCACTCACCCCCCCCCCCCCTACCCCCCCCCCCCCTCCACTCACCCACAATTATGGAATGTTTTATGTTTTTATTTTGAACGTTTTTTTTATTTATTTCATATAAATGATATTGTAAGATTCGTATATTGACACCGATATCAATGTAGACAAGCATAGTCACCATTGGAGTCACTTGCTTTTCAAAACGGCGGTGGTTAACGTAGTAAAAACCGTACCAGTGTGAAAAGTGTAAACCCAAAACGCTTACGTACGTTTCGCTGTGTTACTGTAACCGCTCTTATAATCTCGTTCAAATCACGTATCTCAAGGCCAGTCTGCCAGACTATATTACATCTGTAGATAAAATAGACAGGAAGATATGTTTCAATATTCTATTTACTGGTTATTAAGATTTACGCTTAAAAGTATTTACAAGAATACCAGAGCATAAATGCGATGTTGATGCCGACGCAGATGATTGGTTGGGTGTAGTTGCTCTCCTACAATAAGGTGACCAGTGTCTGTGTACTTTCTACTAATTTTCAGTTGTCCTGCTTATAACCCCTGGGGAAATTGTCCGTGACTTCATGCTTGCTGCACTCCGTCTGGGATACATTGACTCCGGAGAGTTTGTTTTCATGGACGTCGAGCTATTTCCGTTTCCGGGCGATTACTATGGCAACCATGATTGGAAACGAGGCGACAATTTCGACCTAGTAGCGAAGAAAGCTTACACGGCCCTATTACGAATTGCACTGCATACGCCGAATGATTCCAAATGGTTGACATTTACGTCCGAGGTCAAGAGATTGTCACAACAAATGTACAATTTTACGTACGGCACCGAAGAGGTAAAAGCATAATAATTTAATTTCTAAAACAAAAACTCATCAACAGAACAACCGACGATATTAAATCTGTTCTAAGCAGATACATGTATGTATATTAGTATTTTTAGTAAATTTATCTTCACCTTGCTTAGTGTACGTGTTAGGTACATTATAAGTTCTCCGTAAATGTTTCATGGGTCGCTCCCGACCGAACTTACTGTCCAAGGCAACAACTGTTAATGTTATCTCTCTATATATATATATTAGGTCTCGTCTTAGTGTTTTCAGTTTTTCATTCAACTTGTATGTTTATAACCTTTATCCAGTAAATGTTAAGAAAATTAGATATGTGGTGATTCTCTAATGGCGTTGGCATATCTTTCTTAATTTGTCACAATGGTTACTTCAAGGTTGCTCTTAATACTGAAAGAATGAAGATACTCTTGCAAAAATGTCATTTGTACACAGTATTTACAACAATTTATTACCAACTAGTTGGGAATGAGAAAGGATTTACAAACATTATCACGAAATTTCTCGTGCCTATAGGTCTCTACATCGAGATTACACAGTTAGATTACAACTAAACAGTGAGTTCAACCCTTTGAACAAAATTAGACTAATAATGCCTTGTCTTTTTTTGGAATAATATGATACTGACCATTCACACCTTAGTTTGGTCAGTGTCTGAAAAGTGCCACATTACCCTGTATTCATTGCTGCTTTTGCGTATACACATTGATTTGTGTGTAAAAATAGACCGAAAAACTTGCACCAATGATGCAAAAGCATTAATATGAACCGTCCATCAGATATAATAACTATTGTTAGCACGTTATTTTCAACAATGTTATAAATTCTCGGTCAGTGACGTTCATATTGGCATTTCGACGCACTGTCATGTTTCCTTGGGATTAACAGTTGTACAGAGAGTTGTGTGATTTATGAATCACATATTGAAATGTATTAGAGCCTTGCTTTAGACACAACACGAATCGTTATCACATAGTTTGCAAGATGAAACCAAATAACTTCTATCTAAACCTCCCACCAAACAAGTTATAGTTAAAATTACAAAAACTGTCAGAAATTACAAAAACTGTCTCAACAAATATTTCAGATCCTGCGTTTTGTTATTGATGGAAATTGACGTAGTTTTTGTCATTGTCATTTTGCGGATGTAAGACATGAATTCTTCTTGTTAACACATTTGCGAAAAAAAACTCGGCCATGGTCTGAATTGTTTGTGTGTATATAAATATATGTTGAAACTTGAAAAATCACAGGGCAAATGTATTTACACACACGCGCGCACACACAGATATATATGTATATATATATATATATATATATATATATATATATATATATATATATATATATATATATATATATATATATATATATATATAATAAGCAGGTCTGCTATAAAGAATCTATTTGACGCAGTTGACTTTCTATGACTTCTCTATGACAATCAGCTGCTGCCCCAGATTGTGTTGCATTGTGACGTATATAACAAGTATTGCAATAATTAACCTTTAAAAAACATCAAACGACATTATTGTATCAATTTTTATAAAATAAGGTTTTAAATATAATTATAAGTTAAGGATGGCGTGCAGAAAGAGTTATAACTTAATTAAGGGGTTTTCAAAAAAAAGATCAGACAATCAGCTTGCCGGCAAAATGTATTTTTCTAATTTGACGAAACTCGGTTCTAACAAATAATAGCTTTGATGTTTTAATAATGAACATAAAATATCGTAGCATTTGCTGTGTAAAGATATCATTTATATGACTTCAAACATTTTTTTATGAAATAAAATAAGATGTGTCATGTTTCAATTCCACTCTTAGTGATTTATCTTTTTTTATTGCGACAGCTTTTCAAAGACATTACATTGAACTGTGACATTTCCCTTTATAGCTCTAGTAGCAACTACGATGTAGCGGCTTTGTTGCCGATGTTTGATTGGTTAATTGTTATCTCATTATATTCGATACTTTAACGAGGCATTAAAAGGTAGACACTAGTATTCTTTTAAAGAATATTGTATGTTTTAGTGCTGTGGGTGCGTATGGGTGGCGAAGTTTAGCGTATGAGTTGTAATTTAGCTACCGTTCATAATCTCATTGATACAGTAATTGAAATCGTATTCGGAACTCGTATATTGGTCGTTGGATCACGCATACTTAACATATTTTCCTTAGTAAAAGTAAGCACCTGTATCGGAATAAGAAAGCATGACACAGTCCTTTAAGTACTGCAATATATGTTACAACTTGAAAAGTCAAAGGGCAAATGTATATACCGGCCAGTCAGATGTAAACATCAAATTACAAAATACGAACAATGATTAGCTATATACAATCATACAATCAATTTCAATGAATGAATGAATCAAAGAAAATTGTACTAGTTTTCGAAAGATTTCATATATATATATATATATATATATATATATATATATATATATATATATATATATATATATATATATATATATATATATATATATATATATAATATATATATATATATATATATATATATATATATATATATATATATATATATATATATACATTGTTGATGATGATAATGGTGGTGGTGATGAAGATGGTGTTGCTGATGATGAAGATGGTGTTGCTGCTGATGATGATGTATTGCTGATGATGATGGTGTTGCTGATGATGAAGATGGTGTTGCTGCTGCTGATGATGGTGTTGCTGATGATGAAGATTGTGTTGCTGCTGCTGATGATGCTGTTGCTGATGATGAAGACGGTGTTGCTGGTAATGAAGATAGTGTTTTTTGCTGATGATGATGATGTATTGCTGCTTGTTTTCTCTGGGTTTTATTCCAATGTCACAGCTTTACAATGTGCTGTTTAAATATTACAATCTTGGACACTATGTTTTGTGTAACCATAACAACAGGTTAACTTCTTCGTCGGGGCGTTCCACGACGCTGTGTTGCTTTACGGTATGGCGGTCAATGAAACTCTGGAGAGTGGAGGCGATATCAGAGACGGCTACAACATCACCCGCAGGATGTGGAATAGAGTGTTCGAAGGTAACTTGAGCTTCTGTCCTGTTGTATCTTGTATCCTGTCATAATTTATACACCTGTCACATAAAGAATCATTAGATATTCAATATTCAATAGTCATTATATATTCAATATTCAGTAGTCATTAGATATTCAATATTCAATAGTCATTAGATATACAATATTCAATAGTCATTAGATATACAATATTCAATAGTCATTAGATATACAATATTCAGTAGTCATTAGATATACAATATTCAATAGTCATTAGATATACAATATTCAATATTCATAAGATATTCAATATATTCAATACAACAGGAAAGCCACACATCGTGATGGTGACATTTTTACTGCCAATAACTGCTTTTATTTCAATATTTGTATATAACAAACCGTATGAAGGACAATTAAATGTCCTTCATTTAAACTGTGATATGTAATATCATAATATTATTACATGAACTATAAATAGACGCAACACGATTGGACCCCCCCCCCCCCACCACCACCACCCCCATCCCCCCCCCCCCCCCCCCCCCCCCCCACACACAAAAAAAAATCCAGTCAATAAATATAGATATTGACCCGCTTTCCCGGTCTGTTAACAGAATGCGAAATTTCCATCAATATTATGCTCGCGCAACTACAAAACTTCCTTAGAAGTGTACGCCTTGTTGGATACTCGTCTCAGACGAACGATATTCACGAAGTAAACAATGTAAACTAATTTCTTGCATTTAAGTTTAGATAACAATTAAAGAAATAAATAGAAAACTATTAATTATTAACTATTTATTGTTCATGTAATAAAACAGTTATTTACTTATTAGCTGGGAAATATGCTGTTGATATTGACCGCAAAAATCGTTATTAAAATACCACTAAATGATTCCTGTAATAAGGAATCCTCTTTTGTAAATTATAACACACACGTTGTGTATAACACCCGGCAGATAGTAATAGTTGTTAATCTTATTGATTTCATAGACTTTTAAAAAGCAGCGAAATATCATTGTGAAATACATATGCTTCATTATTTGTTATTACCAGAAGAATCAAGTCAAGGTTGCTACATATTCAGTTCAGTTTATTTCCTAAAAGCTGTACACTATATTTCCAATTGATCCTATGAGTTAAGCAATTTCATGAACACTATAGTGAGATGTGACTTATCTAGAGATTATAAGATCAGGGTATAAGTAAAAATAAGGTCAGACATGCATACAATTGTCCTCGTGAATAGGACACCAGAACTCCTCATGCGTCCTACCTTAGATTGCACAAGCGTGCATCACTAATGGATGCTAGTTGCTTATCCACCCCCCTCTCTCCTCTCTCTCTCTCTCTCTCTCTCCTCTCTCTCTCCTCTCTCTCTCTACTCTCTCCTCTCTCTCTCTCTCTCTATCCTCCTCTTCTATATCTCTCTCTCTTATATATATATATTATATATAGGTATAACGGGGACGGTGTATATCGACGACAATGGCGACAGGGACACCAGCTACACCATCAAGGACATGAATCCAGAAACAGGATTGTTTCAGGTACGTTATTTCACTCTCAGAGTCCATCTTCACTTGCCAATGTGCTTACAATTCAACATGTTTACAATTTACCTACAGAAAATACGTTTATATGTTTAATAGTCATGTGTAAGTTAATAGAGATGGTCGTATTTTAAAACGGCGAAACAATAATTGCAATTGGGACAAATAAATTTAAGGAAAAGTCACTCCAACTGGAAGGACACCCAGTCAACTAGTACTGCTAGAAGCATAGAAAGGATCTTGCCTTTAACTGTAAGTGTACAAATGTCAGTTGTTAATTTAAGAAAATGCGGATATGAACAAAAATTAAAGCGCATATTTTCACTTAATTGTTATAATGAATTTTTACTATCAGCAAGGATTCGGTTGATTAATATTTTATGTCAGACGATCTTCTGACTTATAATTAAATACAAATTAAAATGTATTAACAGGAAATAAAACTTGCTTCTTGTTAAATTCCATTACGTTGCGCGAATTAATTGTTCAGCTAAAGGTTTCACAGGGTGACAATCGTTTGGCTACGATGTTAATCAGCTTACGGTCACAAATTCGTGCAAACTGGTTTAAGCATCCCAGTCGCTCCTTTTTTTGCCGACTGACCTCGCTTGCCGACCAGTACCAGTGTCCTGGTGTGATAAAATTGTATATGTTAATCAAGGTGGTCGCCAACTTTTGGGGTGACCGACAGATATATGAGCCGTTTGCAAACCGGCCTATCCACTGGTCCGGACCCAGAGACACGCCACCTCTGAATGAACCCATATGTGGATACCAGCACGAGAAGGATGTGTGCAAGCCAATCAGTGAGTAGAGTCATGCTTAAAATGGTTAATGGTATAACGTTTTTCGTAGCACGGGAGTTACAAATCTCGACCAATCACTTATCCGACATGTATCCCTTACATGCATCACCAAACTAAAGTACTCGTATGTACCTGACAGTGTAAAGGTCTGAAGGAATGACCAGCATGTCATTGATATACATATATGGCCTGGGAATAATGTCAAAATAGACATTAACACGACTGATTATTTGGAAGCATTCCGTTAATTTAGCTTATTTATGATTCGTGGTGAACGTGATTTTTTCATTATACAAAAGCAATTTTCAATGTTCGTTCTTGTCTTCTGGTCAGACATTGTTTCGAAAATAGGCGAATCATTAGGAAGCGCGTGGTTGTTTAATTGAACTGAAATTTCCTGCGTGTGTGCGATTATTATTTAACATTTCGAGGATGCCTTAAACCAAAAGCAAAAATCGCGTTCACAAAATTTATCAATTTACATTTAAGTTTAGAGATGGTAATATTTAAGGAGAGATTTATATTTTGATGCCGCGTGCAAGCAAACCCATAAAGTGCTCAAATAGTTAACGGTTAATTTACTCTTACGGTGACATGCGTTCGTGAATGTCAGTAAAATGAGATTTACTGCTTCACTGCTTTAGAATTTATTCTTTCTTGTAACCTCCTGAAGGGAAAATGGTCGCTCATACTTTTTTAAACCGTATGATCACTGTGAAATTTACATGATATTACATGCGAGAATGTATGCCGTCATGTGCTTGAAAACACACAGTAAGAAGAAAGGTAAACTGGCATTTTTTGTCGGACTTGGTAATCAAACACGGGTGAAAAGTGAGTGTGTCCTACAAAGCGGATGGCTCTTTCATCGAACTAAACTTTCCTTCCGGCTGACCTGTGGTGAGTCGAGTGCTGATGGTCTTGCAGGTTTCTATTCAATATCTTAAATAAGGATCAAAGGACATGTCTCATTTAGACCTTAGACTGAGGTTACTTTTAAAGAGGACCTACAAATTTTATAAATGTGTTCCACTTACTTAGAAGTTTTAATGCATTAATGTTTTGAGTTTATGTACACACATCTAGACATTCAGATAAGAAACATTTAGGCTTTTTATTGGATACACGAATACATTCTTAGTTATTTCGGTTGTTATATATTTCAGTGACTATCCCCACCCACATAGTGTTGCTGATTATACTGTTATCGGTCTTCGTCGTTCTTGTCGTCGTCATGGCTGTCGGCATCAGGTAACGTACATTTATATATAGCACCTACTTAATCAGAGATATTCCTGTCAATTAGGGTTAAACAGGACAAAAACAATATATAAAGACTGATATAAAAAAGGTTACACTTTAACATTTTCAGTATGTCTACCTCACATAAACGGTTCGAAGAGAGTTTTTTTTTTCTCTCTAAAAATCTAAGACATCACTGAACCCATGCTACGTTGGAAACAAACATTACATGCCATTGTTTTATTAAATACCCAAATTTCCGACATTCACATCTTGTCATAAACTGTAAATGTGAATTTCAAAACATTTGAGGAAATAATAAACCACTGTTTATAAGTGACTATGCAGTGTGTAACTTGCGGACAAAGTGGTACAGAATGGGAAGTCAGAATGTAACTATTTATATCATTTTAAAAATTAAGTTCTAGGCATAATATTAATAGTTTATTTGTTGCCATTGTGACTTTGATTGTGCTTGTTTTCATATTTCCCCGCATAGTCAACAAACTACTTTCTCTGTGACTAAGTCAATACTACAATAATATTTTTGCTGATCGCAGTTAAATACAATAGGCTGGGGGAAAAGACAAATATTTTCTATTTATAACGAACAAAGGAGTTTAGTATGTTTGCATTTTCATATTCCAACAATCTATATGCCTTGGTTGGTTTAGAGTGAAATCTTTATCATTATACAAATGGACCAGTTTATGGTCTCGGGTGTCGACGACAAGTAACTACAGTAGTGGTTTATGGCTTTTGCTTTCATATATTCACAAGGTTGAGATAATGATCGGTTTGCTTTTCCTCAAACGTTTGTTGCATGTCATTTGTTCCTATCACCTTTCCGATAATGTCACCTCCTAATATCTATTTTAGCAAGTTATCATGTATAACCATGTAGGAAATTTCTACAGTTTGACGCAAGACCTACAATTGCCATCATTATCACCGTGACCCATAAACCATCAATAATTGCAGATAGGTGACGTATACTTTAAAAGGTGATCTTGTAGTACTGCTTAACATGTTCAGAATGAAGAATGAAGTTTCACATTCACGCTTATAGTATCATGTATATAGTAACCTTATCACCTAGCTCCGTAGAGGAAATGTGAGATCCGCGCTATTTGGTGCAAACTTGTCATTCCCTCACTGCGTTGGTTCGAGTCATGGTGGGTGTAAAAAAACCTTCAAGTCAATGGTTCTTTTAGTTGACCTGCGGTGATCTTGATTCTATCAATAAATGTACACTATATCTTCCTTCACCAGCAGAAGCTGGATGTCCATATAATGGACCATAAGTGTATCGTATGTATTGCGTGTCGTATGCCGTGTATGTCTAAAAGAAATCAAAATTAAAACTGACATGTTATAAAAATGTGCCAGTTTTAGCTGTTAACTATTGCCTCTCAAGACCGTGCCAATCCTAAACATTTGTACTTTCTTAATAAGACAAATTAGCAGTTTATATCCGTTATAAGACCTGGATATCAGTATTGATTCTAAGATGATACCGCTTGATACGGTTTAAATCGTAGCTGTATTCATTAGGAAACGGAAAATTGACTTATCGTCGCCGCGCAAGCGCGCGGCGTCTATATAAAATCATTCCTGCTAGGTACTATGGATCGCGTTATGTTGTTCTATATGTTGCGCTTTCATGTATTGAGTTTCAGGTTTTATTTAACTTTGGCGAATATCAGAAGTTAATTAGATTGTAGTGTAAAATGATGCTGGATCATTACCTGTCACTGGAAATTGTTACGACTTTGTTACGACTTTGCACAAAGACAATTCGTTACTGCATACAATTTTAAGGCATGGAAAATTGACGGCATTGGGTATCTTTTAATGACAAGGTTTTGCTGTTTCTCGGTCGGTTTGTTGTTAGTCAAAAATGTTCCATAGCGACTTTCGATGTTTTGCATCAATGCTATTTTGTACTCTTTGTAAAACATTGTCCTACTAACTGTACAGTTACTGTAGATGTTGAATTACAAACGGTATGGACCTATTAAAAGCAACCTTTGTTCGTCATAGCTTGATGGTTCAACCCATAACACTATGTTGTAAATGCCGCAATGATAGGCTTCAAGTAGAAAAAATCATTAGCAGTTATTATACAGAACTAAAGGTGCAGTCACTGATGGAGTTTCAAACGACTTCATTAAAATGTTAAGCTTCATCCCAGTCTTCGTTCCTTTATTTATTTTCCATAAGGCATATTGTTTGTTTGGTTTTTGGTTTTGTTTGCAGAGAGCGCAATACTTGTTTGCAATATGTATGAAAACTAAACAAACATAAAACTAAACAAGCATAGAGTTCGAGTCCCGGTCTGGTGAAGGACTTAATAGGGGAAGATTTTTTCAACTGACCTGCGGTGCGCCGTTAGTAGCATTGGTCTGGGGTTTTCCAAGTGACCTGCGGTGCGCCATTGGTAGCACTGGTCTGGGGTTTTCCAAGTGACCTGCGGTGCGCCATTGGAAGCACTCTGGGGTTTTCCAAGAGACGTGCGGTGCGCCATTGGTAGCATTTGTCTGGGGTTTTCCAAGTGACCTGCGGTGCGCCGTTAGTAACATTCGTCTGGGGTTTTCCAAGTGACCTGCGGTGCGCCAGTGGTAGCACATGTCTGGGGTTTTCCAAGTGACCTGCGGTGCGCCATTGGTAGCACTTTTCTCGGGTTTTCCATCTGATCTGCGGTTCTTAATGGGTAGCATTTGTCTAGGATTTCTAAGGGACCTGTGGTGCGCCATTGGTAGCACTGGTCTGTGGTTTTCCAGTGACCTGCGATGCACCATTGGTGCACACGTCTAGGCTCTTTCTCCGCCAAGATTGTTGAGCATCGCTTTATAAATAGCATAATTGATTGTTGTGATCTATATCTAAAACGAAAAAAAAACATATTCAAAGAATGTTTATTGACTTTTGGACCTTCAAACCACAGTCCTATCTTTAAAATGTTTACCTGCATGTTTTTGTTAAGGGTTATACAGCGAGAGAGACAACTCCATAAGATGAAATGGAAGATCAACCCCGAAGACATCAAATCGTACAACGTGACAAGCATTGGTTTCAGTAAACAGTCACTGGTAGGTACTTGGCTTACAAGAAAATATTTTTTTTTGTCTTTGTTACTACGTAATTTGTGATCCTTGCTTACGATCATGATAATATTACGTTGCTGGTTTGCCCAATGTGAAGATATTGTGACTGGTTTTATGTCAGGTTTTCACGTCATGATATTCACAGTGAAGTCTACACTACATCTACATCCAATTTAAACAGTCTAACGTTTGACTGGAGAATTGTTAGAGGGTCGGTATACTCCATAAGTCACCTTTGTGTTGAAGTTCTAAGAACTGATATTTAGACGATTTTGCTAAATTTAATAGACCTTATACATGGATTGGCTGACAATGAATTGTTGTTTTTTTTAATAAGGTCATGTTGTAGTATATTAGGATGCGTGTTATTGTTGCTGTCTATTTACAGACGATTGTCCTCTCGAACCTTTTACACGTTTTGGGGGGATAAAACACACCTACACGTTTATGCTTGCATCTCTGTGTGTGTGTGCGTGTGTGTGCGTGTGTGTTTACGTAAATCGTGTTATAAACACACACACACATACGTATATAGTCATCGATTATTCATAATTACACATATCATACATGTTATCAATGCTTCTAATATATAATTATCGTTATTTACATGTACTAGAAATCGCCATTTTGATAAGATTCTGTACAACATAAATTATATTCTATCAGATGGTGTTCCTAAATATACCGTAATGATCAAATAAGGCTACAGCTACCACAAACCAATTGTTTTGTATAAGCCGATTTGTAACTAATATGTAATATATATACAATTGTTGTCATTATAATTATCACTTAATTATGCATTAATAACATGGGTGGTACATGGCTTTTGTAGAGGGACGATGAGAACATTGTCGATGTGACCGAGAAGCCTTACAAAGGGAGAAACCAACAGCAAATGTTCGCCAAAGTTTCTTTATATAAGGTACTTGTAAAAGCGTTTCAAAATTTCAACCCAACTACCATTCTTAACATGCAAATACGCACCCTCACTACAGTTTAAGTCTGGTCTTTTATTATCATCATCATCGTTATTATTATTATTATTATTATTATTATTATTAATTATTATTATCATCATCATCATCATCATTATCATTATTATCGTTATTATTATACATTTATACAAACTTTCCCATGCAAAATGGCTTTGTCAAGCTACCCTAGCAAAAATGTGTTCATATGTCCAGATTTGCTGTTGGGTTTTTTAAACCTCTTTAGTTAATTAAACGTCCATTAGACGCAATCTGAAACATAGGTTCTAAGAAATGTTACAGATGGATGGGCAAGTATCAATATCATTACGAACTTACCGGTGCTTATGTTTATTTTATTTTATTTTGTAAAATCTCTTGCTTATGAAATTATTTAATCACGATTTTGTATAATTTTTATCAATTAATTATCTGTTTGATTATTCATGAAGTGTGTTTGCTAGATTGTTTTAAGTATTATGTTCCATTATTCCGTTTGCAGGGTTGCCTTGTGATTCAGAAGAAAGTGAACACATGCAAGGTCCAGCTGACACGTAGTGTTATGTGTGATTTTATGAAGGTAACCAAACCCTCGGTCTTGGTGAACCACTTTTGTAAAGTACCATTGGAGTAGGTTTACTTTGCAGCTGTGATAACCTCCAAGACAGTATGCGTTTTTGTTATCTTCATTCCGGAGTTGTTTATGTGACATGACGCTAAATAAGGTTTTTGTATATTCTAAATGAAGTTATGTTACTTGACATTAAATGAAATTAAATTTCTCATTTCTATAAAGCATTAAGTTATCAAAACGAAATTGACGTGTCCCAAGTGTCAAGCTGATTTTAAAATCACTAAGTCACAGCTGGTCAAATGCCGTTTCGTCGTTTTATCTCAACAACCAACAACATCTTCAAAGTTCACCTACGTCATATAAGTTATTTGTATACGTCGGTTATTTACAACATGTGTTTGGCAAGAAAATGACTTAATAATTTAGGTGCATATAAAATGCGGATTGTGAGGCATGAACCTACGCAAAACTGTGACCATGTCGCTTAGAAAAACATGACATTGTTTTAAAATAATCATATTGAGACATTGACCTCTTTTTAAAATATTTTTACTCTGTAGATTTCTGTTCCAAAACGATAAATAAAAGTATTCGAAAGGTAAATGATTGTGGTTTTATACCATTTAAATGTGACCCCGTAGCTTTAACCGGTTAATATCCAATTACGTGTCTTTAATATCCACCAGCCGATGATAGCTGCACATCACTTTAATGTGTCCCTTTTGATCTGCGTTTTCCCTTGCAGTTGCAGGAAATACAGCACCAGAACTTGGTCAAATTTTACGGCGCATGCGTTGAGAAAACAAAACTGTTGATGGTAACAGAATACTGCAGCAAAGGAAGTCTACAGGTATATACGGTTATTGCTTTCTGTGGATTTAGTTAAAAAGTCGATATTAAATATACCTGTACAGCTTCTTAATACATATAATTACATGTAGCGTCCACATCCAGACGAACAACCACAGAGCCTCAATATATGATGCTATAATATACTGTAATTTTATAAATGCCTATTCAGTGACATTTGCATAATTAAACTCTTGTATATTAAAACCATAAAAATACACGAGCCGTCTAGACGAAGCATAACAATGTCCAATTATATCATTTAAAACCATTTCCATACGAGTATTATGTGTTGAGAGCAGACGGTACAATAACCAATCCTATGCATATTCTGTCCGTATTTAGATTTGATTTGATGTTGTGAATGTGGTAACATTTTGTCAAGAGGATCCAGAACCAAATATATACTGCAAGACAGGAATGTGGACATTGTTATTAAATAAATTACAACACTGGTAGTTCGTACGTTATACAAATAAATTAACTCCCATTTAGATCAAATGACGCACTTATTTGTTTACTTCGTCTGGAAAGTCTTGTTGCGAAGCCATTGGTGATTAGATCAGGCAGTCAATAGTTCACACATTTTCACGTCAGATTAATAAGGCGCTAATTGTGCAATTAGGTCCGGAAATACACAAAGCTTGTGAAGATACGTTGTTGTTGACAAGATGTGTATCTTTCACAGGACGTGCTGTATAATGACGACATTACCCTGGATTGGATGTTCCGAATCTCTCTCCTCAAGGACATCACGTCTGTACGTATGCCACTATGCCATAGGTCTATACAATGTATTCCAAACAAGTACGCTTATACTGTGTATATAGTTATGGTAAGTGGAAAGTAATATTCACCTTGGAGGATAGTCTAGTGGTAGGACGCACGACTACGGATCAAGTGGTCCGTGATTTGAACCCCGGCCAACTCTCCGCTAATTTCCATGAGCAAGAAATTAACCTCGAAGTGTTCCACTCCACGCAGGTGTATCAATTGGGTCCTGTGAGGGTTATTCGGAACTTCCCAACGCCATGTGTCTGCCGCCATAGTAAGGGATTAACGAACACACCCAATTACCAAGGGGTAAAGTGTAAAGTCGACTGAACAAGCAGTAACTAAAAGTTCAAATAGGTTGTTACCTCTTTCGCTTAACACGTGTGTGTGCGCGGGCATAATTGCGATGTGGGCTATGATTCAAAAATGAACTAACCTATTAAACTCATGCATTTCTGTCATGTTGCCTGCAGAAGGAATTCTATAGCTAAAGTAATTAGTAAAACATATTTCGTACACCATTGTTTTGGCAACACAGAAAAAAAAAATGTTCATTTCAACGCGCTTACATAACGTAAAACATAGAAACTTGAAAGACGAAATATAAGTAACTTAAACAAAACATCCACAGACAAGCAAAACAAAACCTTATTTGAAATCTGACCAATACACAGGTCCATGTCCTTAGTTATGTTGTCATCTGCTCACGAGCTGCCTTTCGATGGAGAGGCCTAATTGCAAACTTCATCAGTACACAGCGACCGGACACCGCGAAGTTTTGTCGTTGTTGTTTTATGTTGTTGTTTTGTTGTTGTTGTTTTGCCGACAAAAAAGTACTGAACCTCTGTTCACTCTCTATCACTATACATATAAAACGTTTTATCGTTTACACTTCAATATGGTTATTTTGAGCACTTTTTGTCTAGTCGTGAGCCGTGTATACTTTGCATGTTAGAGGTTGTATTTAAGGTATTTCTTCTAAATGTGTAAACATTTTCAGGTGTAAATGATTTGCCGCTTTTTGGTTATAATTACCAAATTTGGAACGGCTCATTGACCGGCTAGATGAATATATTGACCTACTTAATTTACACAATACATATCTTAGAGCGTACAATTACACGAATACGTTTATTATCGTCTTCTTTAATATACTTGAACATTTTTCAGGACTGTTTAAACCTTAAATGTAGGTTGTGACCCTTTAAACAGTACGGTTTCTTTTGAACTCTGTATGCCATCTATCCCACAGGGCTTGATGTTCCTGCATGATCACGATATCGGTTACCATGGAAACTTGAAATCTTCAAACTGTGTTGTGGATGCCAGATTTGTATTAAAACTGACGGACTTCGGACTCAAATCACTGTATGAGAAAGTCAGCTGGGAAAAACAAGACCATCGTAGTACGTTCACAGGTTCTGTAAGGTTCTCTCCATCAGCTTGTTATCCATTTTCACAAGTTTCGAAATTCACACAATGACAAGATAATTGTTATTTTGATACTTATGAAAATATACTTAGCAAAATCATGTTTAATAAAATAATCAAAAAATGAAAAAGATCATAATTTAGCGCTGGCTGCATGGGCCTGAACCGTTGTTCTCTGGGGTTAATAAAAATACCTCAACTATTTATTTCAAAACAACTGTCCATGATATTACTTTTATACTCTGCTCCATAACCAGCTCAGCACATTTTGACCTTAAAAAGAAAAAAACACAATAAGTTCAGTAAGATTAATGCTTTGGACATTTAAAAGTGCACAAAAAATTTGCATTTTTCTAAACCTTGCGTAGCACATACGCAACGGAACCAGCTTGAAGACAGGTCATTAAAAACTTCTAACATTGACACTGCGGCTGTCCTTCACGATTCTACACATCTTTGGTAAGAAAGCTCGCACAAACTCCGCAGGTTTAACGCAAAATGTAACAAACTTTACAATTTGCTGACGTTTTTGAGATCTATGAGGAAGTACATCCGATTCAATGATACTGTATGGCTGTTGCACACCCAATACAACTGTTTAGAATGAAAAGCTCTCATTGTTCTCCTGCAGATGGCGTGAGCCGATCTTACGTCAACATTCCATCGAACCTTCTTTTTCAGTCATAAGATTTCATTCAGGCTACCAGGCAACACATCAAAAATGCATGTAAATCATTTATTGAAGGAAATAAACACTTGATCAGAGCGTTGCTTGTGACGCTGCATTCAGTCAGCTTTAATAACATACTAAGATATTTGGGGTTAACGTTTTGAAGCATTTGGGCCAAAAAATGTCTATATCAGATATATACAACAGCCGAAATGTTCATGTTTTTCGTATAGGATACAGACGTTTCTATAGAAAATAGATTCTATCCGACTTAGAAGTCCCCGCTTTCTTCTACCTGTTCTACCAAAATGACATGTTACCCGCTCCATAAAACTGTCAATCGTCTTGACGTGTTCAAACTTGTAGTCACAAGCGGAGAAAACAAGCCAGAATGCGTGGTTTGATGAAAATAGAACCTTTTAGTAAAATAGATCGATCTATTTTATTCATTGTAAAATAGAAAATAGAAAGGAGTTCTGCTGAAATATGAATTTGAATTTTCATAGCTTCTGATTGGGTACCAATGTAGGGCGACTTCTAAATCTGTGTTGTGCTCAGAATACCGTTAATAAATGCGGTAACATTTAGCTATGTAGCAGGGAAGGTCGAGGTGAAGTAATGAGAAGTACTGTTTATGTGACATTAATTCTTCCTCAGAGTTGCTCTGGTTGGCTCCTGAGATTCTGCGGTCTAGTAACGTGAACTCGGGTTCCCGGGAGGCAGACATTTACAGTTTGGGCATCATAACAGAGGAGGTCATCTTGAGATCAGGGCCGTTCAGTGCTCACACAGACTTCATGGATAACGTCGGTACGTCAGATGACTGTAGAACTCTTATAAATTCCTAAATGATTCTTGTAATGTATGTACAAATTATTATTTACATTTTAACGGCTTCATACAGGATCTTTATCCAGGCACATACACAGAGACCATGCTTTTTGTTTGATATTGAACTACACATGTTAATGGAGCATATACGGATAGGATGGCCATTCGCAGGTGACCCTCAAGCTTCTACTGTGGACAAAAAGGGTAGTGTGAATAACTTAAACAGAAAAAGCTTACAAATGTATATATGTAACGATTTCAAGTTACCACCAACACTATGCTTCCCTGGAAATATATATTGTATTTTGTTGTTTTAGCTTTTAACTTTTCCAATAAGACGGGAAAGTCGTCTTAAATGTCAGGAGTGCGTCTTTTTTATTAAAATACTGAGTCGGGACCCTCTCTTGGGCATTGGCGCAACAAAAGATTTAGCGGCCGTTTGCTAGCTCCAACAAAGTCTAAAAATGAATTTGGTCGCCACAACATATTACCATGTTTACATTTAACCTGTGTCTAGACATACTGAGACGGGTGATCCAGACAGAGAGTCCGCCGTTCCGGCCAATTGTGGACGCCACAGACGGGTGTCCCGAGGCTCTGGTTCGTCTGGCGGAGAGCTGCTGGACCGAGGATCCCAATCGGAGACCCTCGGTTTCCTTCGCCAGGAAACAGCTTACTAGGCTACTCGGGTATGTTTCCATGGTGCATGCATAACTTCCGCATTGTGTGGATTGTTAAAGGACATGTCTAAAGGATGTTGAAATTTTGAACAATGATGCACACGCCGAGGCGATTTTATAAAATTTCCGAAATCCTCTCGGTTCTGTGTTACCATCTATTTGCACTTTTATAAAACGATTAATAATTTAGTTTTTAAATGTGTTCTTGGTGTGTTTAAGATCAATGGTCTGAACAGGAAATCCCTTAACTTCTGTTTGTTGTAACTTAACATGTCTATTAGAAAAATTGAAATAAAGCGAAAAAACTACAGACCGTATCATATAAATAGGCGCAAATAACACAGAAAAGTGTTATTTTAATTTTTATCGCCTTTGCTTCTGTGTCACTTTTTGCTGTCATCATTTCTTACCTACTGGCACAAGCACAAAATAACTTACATGAGAAATTATTTCAAAGCGTGATATAATGTTGTTGAGCAATTTGACATTTAACAATCGGGAACTACTTTCAGTGGGAAGGAGATTAATTTGATGGACACGCTGTTGAGGCGAATGGAGCAATATGCCACAAATCTAGAGAAAATAGTGCAAGAACGTACCCAGCAGTTGGTGGCCGAACAGAGACGATCAGACGAACTGCTTTATCAAATTCTGCCCAAGTAAACGTTTACTTCTTGACTTTTGCATGTTGTTGATAATGTCACACTTACAGCAAAATAAAATTGTCAATTTATGTCTTCTATCAGCAAAAGGGTATGAGAAGACGAAAGATACATGCCTAATGTTTGCCAATAGACCGTCATTTAGAGATTGTTGTTACCGTTGTGTTTTGTCTGCTGGAGTTTTTGGTGTCATATTGTGTTAGTTGTTGCATTTATCAGCCACAATTTATATTTTATTTCCGAAAATATTAATTATCTCAGTTGTATTACAGATATGTCGCCGAGCAACTGAAGAAAGGGAGTCACGTAATTCCCGAATCCTACGAAAGTGTGACAGTTTATTTCAGCGACATTGTCGGCTTCACGAAATTATCTTCAGATAGTACACCATTTCAGGTGAGAATGCTGTCTGGATTTACATTTGAAGTTACGCCACATATCGGAAAAGAAAAAATAGCATAATTTTGAATAATTCCTTCATTCGCTATATACTTTATAGGTACATGATTGTAAACAATGACCCCGTGTATCATACATATAAACGCAGATTCAAAATGTTAAACTAAATGAATTCTGACATCATCAAATTTGACAATATTCAATTATTCTTAATCCCACTAAATATTTCACAAGCTGAGTATGGTGCGAATTTTACACTTCTATTTTCAAATTCCTAATTGACATAAAACTTTACTTCATATTTAGTCAAATGGCCTTTGAGCCGGTCTCAGATGTAAATATAAGAGGCGACAATGTACGAGAGTTAAGGATACCACTAGACCCAATAAACCTGGATTTATCGGGATCAGTCCCCGTTCTGAGTTTATACTGTATAGCATTGGGCTGTAATTCTGCTTAAAGGTAGTAGCCGACAATTTGCCTTTATTTAACTATATTATATACTTTATGAATTTAAAACATTTTGATTGGCCAAAAGCTTCGCACGAGCAAGACCGAAAAAGGTTATAACTACTCCGGGAATTAATATTGACCTTTGCTAATTTGCTATTTTTATGCGCATTGTAAACAAACATGGCGTCTCGTTGCAAGCAGGCGAGAATCAGAATGCTTCAAATTTTAAAGGGTGTATAATATAACAAGTAAATACTAATGTTAAGGTCGATATGTAGTTTTACGGGCCTGGTTAGTCGTCCGCGATCGATATCACACTACCCAGGTCCGCAAAACTGCATACAGTTTGTTGAGGGGTTCCGAGACATTGGTAATTCCGGGACAATATAACAATCAAATTGCAATATTTCCATAAATATCATAAACATACCGTGTTTTATATTTTGGTCATTGAAAACATTGTTTCTTTAATAGATTTAACGAATTTAACGCTTGCGGACGATTTAGGTAATTTGGATCCCAGCATTTTAGGAATGTAACAGCCAGAACATTTTACCGTCGCACCAGTTTTACGTGAAAGTTTACCGACAAACGACTGCATATTAAACCTTTCCATACAGGTAATTGCACATTATTTGGGGGGTGGGGGGACTTTGTTTTAATTTTATTCTATTTTACATCTTATTATTGAACCAGAAACTTATTAAATGTACAATTCCGAACCACATGTTGGGGACCGTCTCAAAACTGTTGTTACCATAATTAACCGTTGCACACACGAGTTTGACGTACGAAATCGGGACAGTTTTATGTTAAACTTCTTGTCAATAACATTAGCAATAACAGTACTGTTCTATTGCTAAAATATTTTTCTGTTTTATTAGAGCTGCATATAGTCTATGTGTGTAAAATACAGTATATTGTTAATCAGCCATGTACCCTATTGACTGTGAATCTGAAATGAAAAAGGTTTTGTTGCGCGGTCCGCGTTTGTCACAATCTACTACTTACTGTATTTTCTTTTTTAGTTGAAGGCACAATTGGACGTCACAACCTGAGCCCAGCACAGTCTGCTGCAAAAAGTTAAAGAATCGATAAACGAAAAAGTCATCAGGGAAATCAAATCGTCTGATGCGTGCTCTGATCGAAGCTTTGGGTAGGGGGGTGGGGGCGGTTAGGCGGGGGGGGGGGGGGGGTATCCATCAGAAAAGCAGCTGAAAAATACGGCTTTTCACGCAGTTTTCTTTAAAGGAGATTGTCGGGGAAGTAGAAGTAAACAACATAAATGACCCTAAGACAGTATTTTCTACTTCAGAAGAAGAAGCTAAAGGAAATGGCCGAACGTGGCATGGTACTCGAACCTGAATTTCTGAATTTGTAGACGTTGTGCAACATGTAGTAATTGAAGAAAAAAGGATGATGGCCGAAAGTGGCATGGGACTCGAACCTGAATTTCTGAATTTGTAGACGTTGTGCAACATGTGGTAATTGAAGAAAAAAGGATAATGGCCGAAAGTGGCATGGGACTCGAACCTGAATTTCTGAATTTGTAGACGTTGTGCAACATGTAGTAAGTGAAGAAAAAAGGATGATGGCCGAACGTGGCATGGGACTCGAACCTCTGAATTTGTAGACGTTGTGCAACATGTAGTAAGTGAAGAAAAAGGGATAACTCCATTTAAAAATGAAAGACCAAGTTATGACTGGTATATGGCTTTCTTAACAAGGAACAGTCATATCGTTCAGATAAGGGCAGAAACGTCAATGAAGACATGCAGGGCACAGCTGACAAAAGACAAAGTGGACACGTGGTATTCTAATTAAAGAGACTTTGTTGTAAAACTCGGAATTCTGGACAAACCAAGAAGGATATTAATGCTGACGAAACAGGCTTTTAACTAGGAAGCAAGGCAGGCAAAGTCATTGGACCTTTAAAGAAAGATAGTGCACAGGTGCCACATGTAAGTAGAGGTCATAGCAAGCAAAGATTAACTTTCATGTTCTGTGTTTTAGCCGATGGTCATATAGTTCCTCCATTTTTGTCTATCTAGCCCCTCGCCCCCATGGATACAATTCATTAACAGTTGCCATTGAAAACAGTGAAATAACTTACTTCTAAAGGATGGATTTACTCTTTTCCTTTTAAGGACTTCCTTGAACGTTTCATGATACACTGTGGCGATGAAGTGCCAGTATTGCTTCTTGTCGACAGCGTTAGTAGTTACATGAACATGGAAGCATTTGAATTTGCAAAATCAAAGGGAATTGAGCTTTACAGGTTCAATCCAAATGCAAGCTACATCAGGCTGCTCTTTGACAAGGGCGATTTCGGGCCCTTGAAAAACGGATGGTACATGGTTGTACCAGGAAAGCTTTGCAGAAACACCTTCTGGTCTACCGTCCTCTCACCGTAATCAACAGCTTCAAGTTTTCTGGAATTTATACAGTGCACAGTATTGTTGACTTACAAAGAGGAAAGTAAAGCTCCTAAGCTACAATCTGCATGTAACTCAACTCTAGAGAAGAGTCTGCAGTCCCAGTCGCCAGAAGATGATGCTGCTGTGGCGATCAAGACATTTGAGAGTGTTCTTTCGACACCTGTTCGCTCCAAGTATAAACTGCGAATCACAGAAAACAGTGACTTCGACGGACAGTCACCATGCTTCGATGTGTATAGGAAATTGTATCTTAAGTCAGTGAATAGAAGAACTATTCCTACAGCTACAGTTACATGTGCAGAAAGTTCAACTGAGGATGTAGAAAGCTACTCGTCTTCATCACAAAAGGACAAAAATGAACCTCCAACACAACAAGCAACCAACCCTGAATCTTTTGATGCTTTGGACATGCTTGCTTCTGCTGCTTGTGCTGGTATTCAGGCGGATTCAAGACCAACTGCAACGTCCAAAATGTCGAGCCCTTGTCACACACAGGCCATGTAGACATCTAGCTTTGTTTCACCAGTACTGAAAAGAAGTCGTGTTTACCTACGAATGGAAATAGCAGAAAAAAAAGAGAATGAGATTTACACCTCACTCGAGGCCCTGAGGAAAATGGCTTTGAAGGAGTCGATCAGAAAGATTGGAGAAAAAGAGAAAACGAAAATAAGTATGAAGCCAAAATAAAGTATGAAGCCAAAATAAAGTATGAAAAACAGCTGTTTAAAAAGAGTGTATCTGACGCACCAGTCAAGAAAAGAAAAAGTATGACATCAAAACAAAAAACAGCGAAGAAAATGTCAAAGAAGGCTGAACCAGAGACTCGCTTAGATCAGTCAGACAACAAGGACGTGCATGGGTTGTCACATGACATGGAATGAAGATGACGAGCTGAAGACTGGGTACATTTGGATACAGTGTGATCATTGTGATGGATGGATTCATAAAGACTGTTGTCCAGATGGACTTGGCCAATTGTGTAACTGAAGACAGTCCACTTGTTTGCTATGAATGTGAGCAATTTACGTGATGCATAATAATATTTGGTTTCATTTACTGTTGTATACTGCACCATGTACACTACTGTATATAAGTACTGATAGTATAATTTTACATAATTCACATGCACACAATTAAATGCCGGCCTTGCACATTTCATACCTTCATTGTTAGCTGTTGTAATGAAATAAATAGGAAGGAATAAAGATTATATATTACATATTCTAACAATGCATATGGAAACATATTAAATTGTAAAAGTAAAGTTCAGTGTTATAAGTAAAACAAGTGAACATTTGACAGTATAATTTGCTGTACATTTTAAACAATGTTGAGCTACATATTTGTATCAGTGTGCTTAATAAATTCTTTCCTTTTCAGGTACCGAGTAAGGACATGCGTCAAGATGACAGCAAATAAGAGAAAGAAGAATGTGACATCCATCTATAAAATAGTGTGATAAAAGGGTATCACCATTACAAAATAAGACCGCCTGTGACAACTCCCCCAACAATAAGAATATATGACAAAGTCCTATGAGCATTGCAACATATACCAAACTCCGAAAAGGCACAGAACTAGAGGTATTTCATATACAAGGCAAGCGAAAAGCAAGAACAAACCCGTGATGAGTCATTTAACGAAAAGAGCAAACCCGACAGTTACCGCCTTGTAACGGCCAGTCGGCAATATGGACCGACTGGGGTGCTTAAACCGGTTTTACAGAGCTCTAAACTCGCACTTCCTGACGAGTTTCTCAAATGCAAGCAATGAAAAGAAAAACGACCTATTTGAATACAAAAGGTCTAAGCGCTGATATTTTCTATAAGTTATGACGAAAGTAGTGACGTCATTGGAAAAACACATAATCCACACCATTGAAAAGTCCACATAGTGTTTAGAAAAGAATTTTGTACTATTTCGATTTGAAAAACTACACAAAAATGGTTGACTATAAATAAATTTAACTTTCTGAATCATGAACAAACATGACCAGAGACGAATAAATGGTTGTAGCATCCTGTTGATGTGAAGATGGAATTGAAGAACCAAAGTCCAATGTCCATCAATGGAAATACACGTAACAATCCTTATAGGATGAATAAAATGACAACATAGATTACATGCACTCGGAGATTTTTTACGACCGCCACACTGCACACTGATTGTAGATAGGGATTCCCCTAACTATACATGATACCAATGCATGTCTTATTTGGATACCTTCTATTGAGCAATTCCACCCTGAGTTTACATCGTATGTTGACTGATGAAAAAACGCCAGTTATATCTTTCGGACATTGCATGTTTGCCTATTAGACATGTGCCACGGGAACTAGCTCCTTGTTTTATGTCAGTACTGGATAATGGGGAAACTGTGTATGCAAAAGCTCGGGCGAGCCAGTGCCAAGTGCTTACCCTTGGCCACAAGAGCATTCAGTTGGTGATGGTGAACTTTTGCCTTGTAATTACATTATTAAGCGAGCACCAAGTAACTATAGTTCAGCCTATGGCAATCTTACAGCAACATTATCAGAGATGACATCTGGTAGTTCTATCACAATTGTCAATGTAGTGAATACTGAGGAAAAATCATAATATGTCATGCAGTACAGATATAGGACATGCCATTTTCTCCATTAATGTTAGAATTCTTTGTAATTTATTATTTTAGTTGACTAACTTCATCAGAACAAGCTATTTTGACATTTATGAAAAATAAGAAAAGAATTGCCAATCTACTGACCCTAATTCGATTTCAATAATAAGAATAAATGACAAAGTCCTATGAGCACTGCGACGTATAACAAAATTTGAAAAGGCACAAGACAAAGGTATGCACATGGAAGCCAAATATAAAAGTAAGAACAAATCCGTGATGAGTCATTTAACAAAAAGAGCAAACCCGACACTTACCGCCTTTGAACGGTCAGTCGGCAATATGGACCGACTGGGTTGCTTAAACCGGTTTTACAGAACTCTAACCTCGCTCTTCCTGATGGGTTTCTCATATGCACGCAATGAAAAGAAACCCGATCTATTTGAATAAAAATGTAGTAACGTCATTGAAAAATAATATCCACATAGTGTTTAGAAGAGAGAGAGGGGGGGGGGGGGGGGTAAGTGGGTACTTTGTCGGTTGGAAGAACAACATAAATATTGTTGATCTTAAATGAAATTAACTTTCTGAACCAAGAAACAAATGAACAATACCAGAAGTAAACATATTTGTTTCTTTGGCCTAGCTTATTCACTAGTCGAAACTATATTGTTTTATAACCAACTTAAATTGGTTGTTAAAATAAGTTTAATACAGTATTATGCTTGGGACAGATATTGTGCTACATGACTATATTGTTTTTAGATTACAATTTGATAGCTATGTTAAATAATGTGTCAGTCAAGTTTTAAACCATTTAGTTTGTTTTTACTGTTGATATTGTTTTATTTTGTTTACTATATTTTTCAAATTCTACATCTATGACTTGTTTTGTTAACAAATAAAATCGACAGGAAGTCAAAGATCTTTTTTTCCTTCCTTTATTGTAACAGAACTTACAGTACATTTTATTTTATTTATCATAACTAATTACAGTCTATCAATTTTAACACACCACAGAACAGTTCACGAACGTGCACACAACTTGTTTGACAGGAGTTTTACAGTTAAAAATCCTTTTGAGACGACCCCTGACTTGAACTCGCAAGCTGCGGCAAATACCATTGGTTAGAAAAAAACGTGACTCAGAATGCCTTAAACTGTCACGGAAATGTACTGCTCATTTGTCAATTTAAATGACAGATACTCAACGGTAAAGCACAGCTGTCCACAATTTGAAATTATTTAATTGTGGTCCGGCTATCAGTGTTTAAGAGATAGCGTTGTTTTTCAAATTTGTCTATGGTTTCAAAAATATATCGGTGATTAAGTTTTTGGTGTCCCGGAACCCCTTAACAAACTCTATCGACCTCAACATTAGTATTTATTTGTATAATACTCTGACCTCTGCTTGGGTATTTGCGCATAATTTCTTGAGAAAAAAAATCATACTTAAGTCTAAGCGTTGACAATTTTCAAAAGTAATTTTCATTTCAATTTTATGACAGTAAAACTCGTTATTCAACACTTGAAGTGTTCAGTTTTCCAATCTGTAAATAAGAATGATTGGGATTCCTGCTAAAAATAGACCTGGACGACACAGACGACTGACGTGGATGAGCTAAAATATAAGGGGCCACGTTGTTTTCCTAGTTTAAAAATAAGTAACTGTGCACCAGTGGCTCAGATGGAAAATATATGTTTCTAATGACGATTGTGGCAGTTATGGTTTTACTTTTCAGACAGGTTTAGGAAATCAATAAATAAAATTTTGCAAGATCTGTTCAGCTAACAGTGTTACTTTAGGATCTTAAATGTATTTGTATTTGGTCCATACTGTCGGATATCACGTATCATGCACAAGATGTTACAATTACGATGCATTTAAATAACTGCAGAAGACACCATAGGTCGCATAAAATATTGCTTTGTTATTATTCGATAGTTGCACTATTATTCATACCGTTTAGAATTTTTAGTTATGCACAACTTTAATTATTAAAGAAGAATTAGTAGAAGAACTTTATAACAACAGAGGTGTGCTTTTCTCGACTAAGGTAGAAAGACAAAAGTACTTATATGAGACTTGAAAGGAATGAATTGTAGAATAGCTACATCTTCCATATATAAAATGAGCTTTTCTTAACTCCAGTACTGATCACCTTAATTTGTTTCAGATCGTCGATTTCTTAAACGACTTGTATACAGTGTTTGATAGTACAATCGAAAATTACGATGTCTACAAGGTACGTTTTGTGTGTTAACTTTGGTTTTATTTATAGATACATTTATGATGTTTAATAATTTATTGATTAAAAATGGTATTATGGAGTTGCTTTTTCTCGTTTTGCTTTAGAGATGAAAAAAAAACTGCTTTATTTAAATAGTTATACTTATAATATGTATCAATTTTACATTTTAATTTTTAACTTAGAATTAATATGAACGACATTACCAAATAATAGTTAAAAATAGTTGACCTCGTTGTGGTCTTAGCTATCCAACTGAATATTCGGTTGTGCTGTTCGTTTACAAAGAAGTAGTTTTCAATGGGTTGCTTTCAAGAACAAAAGTTGCTGTTGTTCGTCATTTTTAAAGATAAAGTCCATCATCGTGCCTTTCCTTTCTTTAAGAACAGCTGGCGTTTTGAACTCTTTGTAATGTTTTTTTAGTGGTTTAATATGGACCGAAGCGCAACTAAGGTCCGTATTACTCTTTTGGCTGATTAGCTGTGAACTATTGCTTATATTATACCGAACATTTTTTCATTATTGTATTGACAAGTTTTCATACATTGAAAAAAAATTTGTTTGTAAACACCTTTTATTACGTATTTTACAATTTATATGGTGCGTATTTTTAACTAACCGTGAAAGTTGATAGACCCGGTCCATAAAAAGTTTATGGACCGGTAATAGTGACCAGGTTCAGAGTAACGGTTTCTCATTGGTCTTCATTGATAAAAATGGACCGTTGAGTGAGCAATGATAATTATAGAAGCAAAATTAAATGAGGTATCATATTTCAATATGTGATTTTCATTTAGGGCTACTTGCTATTCAACACAATGACATTTATATATTTCTGACATATCTTACTTTGTTACAGACGTCTAATTACATGTTTATCATTATTGTCACAGGTAGAGACAATAGGCGATGCGTACATGGTGGTGTCTGGTCTACCTATACGCAATGGTACTCAGCATGCACCGGAAGTATGCCGTCTGGCGCTGAAACTTCTGCAGAAGATTCAAAACTTTCAGATCAGGCATAAAAAGGATCACAGACTTCAACTGAGGATTGGGGTTCATTCAGGTATTTTAATATAACGGTCACTTGAATAATAGTGACTGTCAGTTATTATTAATGGCGGGAGACCCAAACCTACTTTCTAAACATCATCGTCGCACCGCATTAATGGCAGCTGTTTAACCTTCTGAGAATTTTTCGCACAGAAAACTTGATGTGAAATCATATGATTATCTTTGAAAGTTTAACGGGTGCACGCATTTTTTTGTTTATTATTTTATTATTTATTTATTTATTTATTTTTTGGTAATTGCGTTGTCACAACCAGTTGCAATTAATGTTATAAAAATAAGTACGACAGTGGCTGCCTATGTTTACTTTCGGCTTGCGACTGCGCCGTTCGTGTTTCTGTATTTAACATTTCGTAAGTACTTCTTGCTGAGAGAGGAGACGTATTATTTTTGACATTATAGAAGACGTGGCATTAATCGTGACATTAGACGTAATATTAAACGTGACATTAGACGTATTCATGGCAATAAAAGAGCGTTCTTACATTGTGCGCCATCAGACCAGGCTTTTTAACATTCTACGTGATGATATAACATGATATTTACATTTACCCTGTTTGCTTTTGTCTAGACGTAGATTAGATTTAAATATCTGTGGAAATTTTGATAGGACCTTTTCTTATTTACCTATTAGAGCATTATAACTTACAAGTTTTTCACCTTATCGCACGTCCGCACAAAACTTCTTACCATACTGTGAGAAATAAAGCCGTATGTGTAAACTACTTACTTATAAAATGAAATAAATACTGAAACAAGTTCAGAAAATTGAATTTTTGAACTTTATTCTTTTAAAGAATAACAGAAAATGGCAAGATTTGGCAAAAACAAAAACAAAAAAGGAACATCAACAGCAACAACAACGAGATTGTGGATGTCTAAAGAGCACAAAATTACCTTCAGCCACTCATCCATGATTTTTATTATATGGGCCTGCGAAGAACACGAACGTAATGAGGTTGCGGCATCTTCTAGCTGTGTGATATGGGGCCCCATCTTGCATCACCCGTCATTGAAGATTTTCATTGTGTTAGACAATCTTTCAAATATGTGTGTTTAACTATAATACCAGGCTCCATATCCTATAGCGGTTCGTCATACAAGGTGATATAATATAAAATAATATGATATAATAATAATAATAAATAATAATAATAATATAATAATATTATAATAAATACACGTGCGCAACGCGCAGTCCTGGTGCACATATGCAATTTTTTACCACGTATGCATCATACACGATGTGAAACAGATAAGTATGCCAAAACTCTATGTTCTACTAGGGACTATTTCAAATGTGTGCATGTATTAATGATAAGAAATATTAACAACTAGCTAAGTGTATGTTTGAATGAAACGACGTGCAATTTAGGCAAGAACGGAACAACTCGAGGACTTGTATGTCCTTTGTACCCTTCAAAAAAAAGAGGGGGAGGGGGCACATAGTTTTGCTGATATAGGGTGATTTGTCGGTCGATCTTTCTGTATATTTCCTTATTTCCTCAAAATAAATTAAGCGTATAAAAGGTATACATATTAAATATTGGTCATGAAAATAACACTATTGGTTTGGGGCCAGTGGTGCAAAGTTCAACAAAACTCCCTACAACACGATTTTAGTCTTTTATAAATATCCCGCAAACACGTGAAAGCACAATTCTCATACGTGGAAGGGACATTGGTCATGATGAAGAGATATTTCTCTTGGCTTTGGTGTCAGTGGCGTAATGGTCAAGGTCATTGCGATTTTGAACGTATATATGGTTTGGATCAATAACTAGGGAAAGCATGACTTGGTGAGGTTGTTAATCTTGATTAATTCATTACCCTTTACAGGCTTGGGTCAGTAGCCAGAGGTCAAGTTCATAGCGAACTTGATTTTAGTATGTTCTTTTGGGTCAGTTGGCGGAAACAGCAACATTTAAACTCTACAATTTTTTCTGCCTGTAAACGGCCGGCATGGCAGTGCCAAAATTATTTCTTTTTGTCAAAGAAAGCTCACAGTCGGGTATGAATTACTGTGAAAGTTCGACTGATATCGATCGGTCTAGACTTCAGCTGACCTTTTTTGTATCTGAAGTTTCGGCGTAGCATTGACTACCAGTCCCAAGGTAGTCTGAGTGTTATCGTCTGTCGTTCAAAATGACTGGTGTGTGGCATCGTCTGTTTCGCACAAAAAAGAAGCGGGATTGGCATCGTCCGTCGCTCAAAAGAAAGCAGACTTGAAATCGCTTGGCATTGATAATCTTGTATTGCTCACAAAGAAGCGATATTGAGACTGACGGTCATTCACAAAAAAGCGGGATTGAAATCGTATATCGCCCACAAAGAAGCGATATTTAAACTATCGGTCCTTTGCAAAGAAGCGAGATTTAAATCGTCTATCGCTCACATAGCAGCGATATTGAAATCCTTGGCGACTCACAAAGTAACGGGAATATAATCATGTAAGATTAACAAAGAAGCTGACGGACTCGTCTGAGAATCATAAAGAATCAGAAATGGAATCGGCTGTAGCTAATAACAATCGTTTATCGCTTACAATAAAGCAGAATTAGAATGGTCGGTAGGTCGCAAATATGCGGGATTGGAATCGTCGGTCAGTCGCATAGAAGCGGGATTGAAGACGTCAGTCACTTACGATGGAGCGGAAGTCAATAGTCTTTCGCTTACAGAACGGCTCGAGTTGCATCGTCTGTATCTCCCAAAGAAGCATGATAAGCAATGCCCATTATTTACAGCGGAGTTGGTGTGGCATTGTCCATGCTATACAATTAAAGGGAGTGGCGTCATCTGTCGATCTCAAAATAGAGAGAGTGGAGTCATCTATCGCTCACAAAGTAGAGGGGGTGGCGTCACCTGTCGCTCACAAAGAAGAGGATGTGGCGTCATCTGTCGATCACAAAGTAGAGGGTGTGGCGTCATCTGTCGCTCACAAAGTAGAGGGAGTGGCGTCATCTGTCGATCACAAAGAAGAGGGTGTGGCGTCATCTGTCGATCACAAAGTAGAGGGAGTGGCGTCATCTGTCGATCACAAAGTAGAGGGTGTGGCGTCATCTGTCGCTCACAAAGAAGAGGGAGTGGCGTCATCTGTCGATCAGAAAGTAGAACGTGTGGCGTAATCTGTCGATCACAAAGTATAGGGTGTGACGTCATCTGTCGCTCACAAAGTAGAGGGTGTGGCGTCATCTGTCGATCACAAAGTAGAGGGTGTGGCGTCATTGGTCGATCACAAAGTAGAGGGAGTGGCGTCATCTGTCACTCACATAGTAGAGGGAGTGTCGTCATCTGTTCCTCACAAAGTAGAGGGAGTGGCGCCATCTGTCGCTCACAGAGTAGAGGGAATGGCGCCATCTGTTGCTCACAAAGTAGTGGGTGTGGTATTTTCACACTTCTTATGAAGAGGGTTGGCAATAGACTGTTGCTCATACAATAGTGGGATTGTATTTTCTCTCCCTCTAAAAGTAGAGGGAGGGCCACGATGTCCCAAAGTAGCAGTAGAGTCAACGTCTGTCCACCCCCAAGTAGCAGAAGAGGTAACACGAGGGGCTCATTCGGGAGGAGACTGTACAACAATAAACTGATTAACGAAATGTATAACAAAATGACATACCTTAATATTTAGTGATGTGACCTCTTGACATGAGAACATTGTGTATCCTCCTCGGAATAGACGAATATAGATTTCGTATATAGTTCACAGGGGTTTTATTCGACACAGGCCTTATTGCTTGCTCCAAATGCTCCTTAGAGTTGACTCTTTCTTCATAAGCCCTCAGCTCACGTTTAGGTCTTTACCAATTTTTTCTATAATATTTAAGTCCGAACTTTAGGCGGGCCATAACATAGAGTGAATGTTATTTCTAAGCTTATAATAAGCCCCTATACCACCTCTATGGACGGGGGCTTTGTCATCTTGAAAGATATTATCTTCATTTGGAAAATGGCGAACAACAACAGGCCAGGGGTTATTATCAAGTATGAATATATTGCTGTGCATTAATATTTCCATTAACCACAGTTATTGTTTCAACACCATCATATGTAATACATCCCCATATCATAAGACTAAGCTTGGGGTGGGAGGAGTCGCAAGACAACATGGCAACCATTCTTCCCCTACCTTTCTCCATATGAACACCTTGTTATCAGTTCCAATTTCAACCTTACATTCATCACTGAATATCACCCTTTTCCAATGCTGGTCAACAGTTTTGCGTCTGTTAGCTCTACACCAGTCTAGTCTCTTCTTTCTGTTCACCTCTCTTTTCCTGTTACAACTCGCCTGTGATACCGTTCACTGTACAATTTCCTTCGAATTGTACGCTTTGAAACTACTGAGTCAAATACAATTTCCTTTGAATTGTACGCTTTGAAACTACCGAGTTCCTTGACTGATTAAAAACGCTGGTAATGTCCGACAACGATCTATTACTGTTCTGTTTAACTACTCTAAGAAGTATCCGAGTATCCCGTTCACTCAGTTTTGAAGGTGCACCAGATCTAGTCTGGATTACCTGCCCCTGACACTACGTTAATAATCGAAGTCAGGCCCGTAGCTGAGCCAAAAGCAATGTGCAAGCCTAATTGAGGCAGCAAAGCCGCCGATACGCTAGGGGGGTTTGGGGGCATGCCCCCCCCAGAAAATTTTGAAACCTTAGAATGTAAATGGTGACATCTGACGCCTTTTTGAACTGTTTAACTGCATTAAAATACTGAAACAAAATTGTGTGTTAACGTGTGATTTATTTATTTTTGAACGAATTAATTAAACAAAGTCCAATCTTCGGCTTTTGCTTCCAGCGAATTTCATCACTACTTGGTCAATGTCAATGTTCACATCCCGATACACATGCATCAGCGCTAGTCCTGTCATGCGCTCTGTCCGCATGGTTGACCTCAGGTAGCTTTTCACCCTGCGCATAACGCTAAAGCTCCGTTCAGCAGTAGCAGATGATGCCGGCATGGTCAGAAGAATGGTGGGTACGGTATAAATTCCCGGGTAAAGATCAGGATTGATGGATGCAACAGTTTCACCCAATTTGCTTGGTTTGTCATTTTCATCCATCAACTGCCATCTAGCCTTCCATCGCCTAACTTCGTTATGGAAGGACTGGTTTCCTTGCGGTAGGTCCACCGAATACCCCGCAAAAATGAGATCTACCATTTCTTCTGTGCAAAGGTTCAACTTGGATGGAATCAAGTACTGTGCACGGAATCTTTCCTCAGCCACAAGCAATCTGTCGCTAAGTTCTTGACACAAATGGTCCAAGAAAGGGAAGTAGAGAGCTCGCTGCCAATACTGTTGTGGGTCATTGGCCGGTGGATTTGCTCGGTTTCGTTGGCGTTGAGCCAGACGGGGCATTGAAGGTTCAAGCTCAAATTCTGCTCCAATATCTTTGGCGCATTGAAACAATGCTTCCCAAACATTAGGGTCTGCCCTTTCGTTTTGGAACTGGCGGATGAGGGTCTGGCTTTCTCGTGTGGCCTCAAGTAAATCACAGTCGACTGCCTGGAGGAGATAAGACAGAGGGACTGTACTTTGCATCACATGTTCAGCAACAACAAGTCCGATTATGAAGTCAAACTTCATGATTGACGCCAAGTGTTGGCCTGCCTTGTCATCGCCGTCCTTCTGTAGTTGCTCCAGGGCATGAACCACAACGCTGTATGCGGACTTGAAAGTTGTGAGTGCATCGGCCCGGCTTGTCCACCTAGTCTCACATAGGGTTCTGAGTTTGGTGCGTTTTTTCAGCTTCTCCTGTGCGTCATCGTTAGCAGCAAGTTCATCAGCAAAGAAGGTAAGTCTTTTTGCTGAATAGTCGAAGGCAAACCCTACCTCTTGAACAGTCGTCATCACTGACCTAATGCACGGGTCCTTACTGATATGCATAACTGCTAGATTGAGGCAGTGGGCTCTACAGTGTACATAGAGCGCAGACGGAATACGTTGACGAATTCGTGCCTGCACGCCCCTGTGTTTACCGGACATATTTGCGGCACCATCATAAGCCTGAGACCGCATCTTATCGACTTGGATTCCGTGACTTTCAAGTGAGGTCAAGAGTAGTTCTGCCAATACCTCGCCAGTTGTTCTACGTGCTTGAACAAACCCAAGAAAATCTTCACGGACTCTGAACTGCTGGGAACCGCTTCCACGTTGAACAAATCGCAGACACACGGACACCTGTTCTTTTGTCGACTTGTCGGTTGATTCATCGGCAATAAGAGCGAAACAAACTGCATCATTGCAAGCCTGCACAATTTCGTTCTGTATCTGCTCAGCACACAGACAGATCAGTTCGTTTTGTATGTCGGGCGATGTGTACGTTGCCCTACGATTTTCTGGAACATTAAGATGCTGGGCTAGGATAGGGTCATTTGTTGCCTTTGAATACAGTATCGCTAGAAAATTGCTTCGTTCTTCGGTGTTACCTCTGACAGCAATATTTTGCTTACCACAAAGGACGATCACTTCTATAATTTTCTTGAGAATGTGGCGGTTCTGCTCCACTAGTCGTTTGTGACTGTCAGATACAGAACTTGTGATTGGTTCCATCTTACCTGATTGTATATCAAGAAAGTGTTCTGCCATAGCTGTAACATTGTGGTGGTTTGACTCTGCTATTTCGTGCCGCTTGACGTAACTAGCTAGGTTGGACCAATCCTTCACTGGTGTACTAATGAAAGTTTTCTCCTTCGCATCTTTCCGCCCGAATACGAAACAGGGCGCGCAGAATAAGGCATCTGTAGAAATCGAGTATCTGAGCCAGGGGTGGTCTATCAACCAGCTTGATGACAGCTTTCTCATTTTCCCATGGATGCTTCTGCAAAAGAGAAAAACAACAATTAACCCTTTACTCCACACAAGCGCATTTTAGCGCCCCTGTAACTGATGGCTATTACCGAGCTAATGCTCCATTTCCTACAATGATTTCAATATAATTCAAAAATGGCATTTTTCTTTTGCCTAGATTTTCCCAATTTTCATCAGATTCTTTTCTTGTGGATTAGTCTAAAATAGCTTGTGGAGGAAAGGGTTAAATTAGCTGACCTGGATATTGGAAAAAAAGCAATCTCCAAAAATACTAATCGAAAATATATGTTCTGATGTTTATTATGCCCCCCCCCCCCCCACCACTAAAAGAGGGGGGCATATAGAATAGCCTTTGTCCGTCTGTCTGTCCGTCCGTGCGTGCGTATGTCCGCACACACCAGAGCTACATTTGAACAAAATAATTCACACTGCTTTGAACAAAAGGAAAGTCAAACCCCATTTATAATGTAGCTCTGAAAGTACGTCCGTCCGTCCCGAAATGTTTGTGTCGCGCATAACTCTAAAAGCATTTTTACTACAAACTTGAACCTTCAGGGACTTGTGCACCTGGGTAGTTTCATCCAGCCACAGTTAATATTTACGGAGATATGCGCCTTGATTTTGTGAAAATAGATCTACGTGTTGTCTGTAATGCATTCGAAAGAAGACAACAAAACGTACCTTGAGGGGAAATTGAACAGATGGCAGTCAGTCCATGCGTCTTTCAAAATCGACAATTTCCACTCTGCTTCAAGTTCTCCACGTGCCACAGTAGCTATATCAGGATATGAAGGACCACTGATTGTAGACTTAACTGACTGAGCCTGTACAGGTTTGATATTGTCAGATTCTTTGCCAGATAGATCTATGTCCATGCTGTTTGCATGCTCCGAAGATGCCGCGCCGGTTGTTTCTGGGCACGAAGTCGCTGTCCCGGTTTCTGACATCCGCTTGAACATCTTGTCCAGTGTCATATGTTTTGTTTTCTTCATTTTTATAAGAGTCCGGCCCGACCGACCACCATGAATTATTGAAAAATTGAAAACATGACGTCACTACTATACAGCGGATGACATACTAGTAGTGACGTCATGTTTATGATCGCATACAGTTTACGGCTTAGATTGTCATGTTATTGAATCAGCTTAAATCATGGGTCGTGTTAACTTCTATAGATCTACATTATTTTCGTGTATAATATACAGAAAAACTAATTATTGATTTAAAGAAAAGTCAAATCGGGAAAATAATGTGCAAGCCCGGGCTTTTTGGCGTAAAGGCAGCTACGCGCCTGGAAGTATATTAGGCAGGGAACCAGACTACACCAGATCTTGTTCTGTTTTCTACGTTACCACGGTGTCTATATCTATCCAAAATACCTGTAATTGTAGTCCTAGGAATCCCCAACCTTCGATATATTTTAGCTTGACGAATGCCAGAGTAAAACAGTGAAACGATCGTTTCTTTTATGTCAACACTCAACTCTTTTCGGCGATCAACCATATTGTTTACAATGGAAATGAAAGTAGGAAACAAACGACTATTTTGCACGCAATTACGTCATAGAATGGTGACGTCATAGTCAGTGCCCCCTATCCGATGTAAGGGACACAACTGTCAATATTTTTACCGATACCCGCTTGCTAATTTTGTGCTCTTACAATACCATATTTTTAGACGACGTTTGGATGTTCACTTATGGCACAATTCTGTACTATCGGAATGTAAGAAGATATGCTATTCATTTTTGCGACGTGCGCCTAGAAGCTACACGTTTCTAGGCGCATTGCCTGATTTGTTCTTTATCTGTACAGATATATGAGCTTGTTGGTTTGCATCTGTACTGTATTATGATTTACTATTTGATGTTTATATTCTTTGAATAAAACAGTTCTTTCGCGTATCGTGTCATAATCCCCAAAACTAAATAGAAATCCTTTTAATGTATGCTTTGTTATCAATCACTGACTATAAAACATCGTTTAAATTACGCTGTGAAAGTGTGAATAGTCAGACACACTTTAAAGTTGCATCCCACAGTTTGGCTATATCAAATACATCTAACGATATCTGACCTTTGTCTTGGGTATATAAGTATAATTTCTGCAAAAAGTCATAAGGACGATTTTGAACACTACCTCGATTGATAGACAGTACAACTCGTTGAAAATCACTTTAAGTGTTCATTCCTTCCAATTCTATAAATAAATCAGCAGGAATGGGTTTCTAGCTAAAAATATACATCACCGTCATAAGTCACAAACGCCCTTTTTCCCTCTTAAACCAATATTTTACGCCTTCTGTAAAATTGAGACGTATTATAAAGCCCAGTCTCCTGGTGTAATTATGCTAAGGAAAATTTGACTTGATTAAAGAGAAAGACTCACAGTATCAATTTTCAAAATCTCCTTGTACATATAAATGTTCATTTTCCGATTTGTGTCTGCTTATTTTTTTGCCATTGTGTCTGTATGTGGCTTTACTCTACTGTCTCTTGTCCGCCGAGATGTCTGTTGATTGTTTGCCCGATATTAAGACCCCATGTTATTCTTCACAGGACCGTGTGTTGCTGGGGTGGTGGGACTCAAGATGCCCCGGTACTGTCTGTTTGGTGATACAGTCAACACGGCCTCTAGGATGGAGTCGACTAGTGAAGGTACTGACACTTAACCAAATGTGAAACAATCAAGGTCGAGCGTCACGAGACAGCTATACATTACCGGCCAACTTGTCCATCTTAGTTGTCTTTTCTGTTATGTCAAATTCCTGAATTTCAGCTGATTTCAAATGAATCGGATTCGATGTGTTTGGTACATCTGATATTTCAGATCCAAGATTGATAATATCAGCTTATAGGACCAAATAAATGAAATATTAACTACCGTTTTAGTAGTTTGTTATGTCAAAATTTCTTTATTCAGTCAACGTTATGTTCCTTGTGGCCCTTGTCCAACGGTCTATATGTTTCGAGATCATTTGTTCCAATTGCTACCCTGCTCTGCTTATTCTCTTGAATCTGTTTCGCCTTACTGGTCAGGACAAGTCTAGAATACATTACCTGGTACATGAACGTCTACCTTTGGTTCTTTTTCAATCTGCATGTGCTGGTGTTATAAAGCAAGAACATAATTAAAGGGTGTGTTAGTTATTAAACTAAGAATGTTGAGAGTTTTGCTTATGCTATATTAACAGCCCAGAAGATCCATATCAGTTACCAGACCAAGCTACTGCTAGACGAGTATCGAGACTTCAATACCGAATACAGAGGACCTACATACGTAAAAGTAGGAGCTACAGACCTATTAGTTCTTGTAGAGCTACATGTGGTCCCTTAGTGGCCATAGTGCCCCTTGTCGTCATTGGCATGTCTGCACGTGTGTACATGTCTGCACGTGTGTCTAAGTCTTTACGTGTGTGCATGTCTGTACGTGTGTGCATGTCTGCACGTGTGTCTAAGTCTTTACGTGTGTACATGTCTGCACGTGTGTCTAAGTCTTTACGTGTGTGCATGTCTGTACGTGTGTGCATGTCTGCACGTGTGTGCATGTCTGCACGTGTGTCTAAGTCTACGTTTGTGCATGTCTGTACGTGTGTGCATGTCTGCACATGTGTCTATGTCTGTACGTGTGTGCATGTCTGCACGTTTGTACATGTCTGCACGTGTGTCTAAGTCTTTACGTTTGTGCATGTCTGTACGTGTGTACATGTCTGCACGTGTGTCTAAGTCTTTAGGTTTGTGCATGTCTGTACGTGTGTCTATGTCTGTACGTGTGTCTATGTCTGTACGTGTGTACATGTCTGTACGTGTGTGCATGTCTGTACGTGTGTCTATGTCTGTACGTGTGTACATATCTGTACGTGTGTCTAAGTCTTTACGTTTGTGCATGTCTGTACGTGTGTGCACGTTTGTACGTGTGTCTATGTCTGTACGTGTGTGCATGTATGCAAGTGTGGGCATGTTTGTACGTGTATCTATGTCTGCACGTGTGTGTGTGCCAGTGAGACACGGACCTCACAAAGGAATGTGTAAGCGTATGCTGGTGACAGAAGTAACACTGTCGTTGCTTCTGTTAGCGTAGTATGACTTAAGACTGTGTTATAAATCAGACATGTTTACTTATTTTATATTTTCTACCGGTTATATTTGTTACCTGTAAGATAAATAAGTAAAATGTTATCTTTGACGAAAATATATCTTTGAAATCGTTTGTTTTATAAAAGAAAAATAGGGAACAGTTTTATTTTATATTCCAGGGCAAAGGCACAAGCGACACATTTTGGCTACTCGGGGAATCTGTAGTAACATAGACCTCCTCGGCAGTATGGTGATGTGGTTAGTTCTTGTGCAAGAAGACAAGTTGTTGTCTACATAAATGACAGATATGTAGTGACAATTGTTTTTCATAAAGTTGGCAGACTCGTGCACTTGTATCCTTCTGTCAATTAACCATCTTCACAGCCGTTTGCGTTTTGAAAAAATGGGGACATAGAAGAATGGAGAAAACAGTACTTCTTTTGGAGGTGATGTTTTTAATTAAAGTACGTACCTGACATTTAAAAAATACCCCATCCCCATAAAAACAACAACACAACACAAAAAACAACAACAAACAAACAACGACAAATAAAAAAAAAACCTTAAAAAACTAAACAACAACAACAAAACAGAACAAACAACAAAATACACTGGAATAACAACAATTATTTTGTAGTGTTGCTTCTCTTAAAGACCTGCAACGGTAACTTGAAGCAAAGGAACTGTTTCAAATTTGCTTCACATATTTTGTATGGGTCCCAATGCCCGTTAAGATTCGCTAACACATTTTATTATCGCGAGTATTGGGCGTTCATATATAACTATTTCGCTTTAACATTTTAATACTCGAAATATACATACAAATACTATAAACGGGGAAAGCAAGTGTGTCGACTATGATGCAATGCTGTGGTCACAATACATTTCCTTAACACAAAACACCATTTGGGCTGAAATTTAAGACATTTCATTGAAACGTTGTGTTATGTGCCAGTTTGTATTAAAGTCTGGCATAAAAGAGACGTCACGCTATTTTGGCTAGTCATCTGTGCCATGAACTTTTTGTTCGAGGTTTTTGTGAATTGTTTTAATGGATTCAGTATTCCTTTAAAGATGGAAATTCCCTTGCATCAGTTTGTCTGGCTAGATCGAGTCTTTCATCAGTTTGTCTGGCTAGATCGAGTCTTGCATCAGTTTCTCTGTCTTGCATTAGTTTTTTTCTGACAAGATCGAAAGTCTTGCATCAGTTTCTCTGGCTAGATTGAGTCTTTCGTCAGTTTCTCTGTCCTGCATTAGTTTTTTTATGGCAGATCAAAAGTACTCGAATTGCATCAGTTTCTCTGGCTAGATCGAGTGTTTTGCATCAGTTTCTCTGGCTAGATCGAGTGTTTTGCATCAGTTTCTCTGGCTAGATCTAGACCTCTGCATCAGGGTCTCTGTCTAGATTGAGAGCCTTCCATCAGTTTCTCTGGTTACATCGAGTGTCTTGCATCAGTTTTTCTGGCTAGATCGGGAGCCTTGCATCAGTTTCTCTGGTTACATCGAGTGTCTTGCATCAGTTTTTCTGGCTAGATCGGGAGCCTTGCATCAGTTTCTCTGGTTACATCGAGTGTCTTGCATCAGTTTTTCTGGCTAGATCGGGAGCCTTGCATCAGTTTCTCTGGCTAGATCGGGAGCCTTGCACCAGTTTCTCTGGCTAGATTGAGAGCCTTCAGTTTCTCTGGCTAGATCGAGAGTCTTGCATCAGTTTCTCTGGCTTCTTGTTCGAGAGCCCTGCAACAGTTTCGCTGTCTAGTTCGAGTCTGTTTTCGGTTTCTCTGGTCAATCTCCCATGCAGAGTTGTCGTTCGTTCCTCTCTCAGACACCTCTGCAATGGGCTCACGTCAAGATTTTTGACGGAAATTTTAAAGTGTTATTTAAAGGATATTTTCAAATTAAAATAATACTTCTTCATAATTTGAATAAACATCTACTAAAAGACATATATTGAAGTAAATAATTAAAGATATTTAATTAATTCAAGCGCACTATTTTTGGAAGAATAACATAGTGATATTAATGCGCATTTGTAAATAAACATGGGCGTGATCCACGAGGCAGTTAAGAAATACGACAAGAACTTGGTTTTAAAAGATAAACAGAGGGAGGCATTGACCTACGTGGTAAAGAGCAAATGTGATCTTGTCGTTAGCCTTCTTGCTGTCTAAACTATAATTTCTTGAGGTCTTGTTTCTACAAATAAAACTAAACAACTTCCCGTTTCACCGGTGTCACCATCTTTAATATCATGTGACTTTTTGAAAGTCACGTGGATCGAAAGTAGTCCCGACATTAAGTGAGCCAATAACAGAGGTGAATGTATGAGCCGATGGTAGAGAGTGTTCTCTGGCTAGATCGAGAGTTATCAATCAGTGTTCTCTGGCTGGATCGAGAACCTCAGCATTAGTTTCTCCGGCTAGATCGAAGAATAAGAATAAATAACACAAAGTCATATGAGCATGGCAACATATACAAAAATTTGAAAATACACAGGACCAAGGCATTCACATGCGCGCCAAATGTAAAAGCGAGAACAAATCTGTGATGAGTCATTTAACAACAAGAGCAAACCGACAGTTACCGCCTTGGAACGGTCAGTCGGCAATATGTACCGATTGGGGTGCTTAAACCGGTTTTACAGAGCTCTAACCTCGCATTTTACCAGTCTTTCACCAGTTTCTCTGGCTAGATCGAGAGCCTTGCATCAGTTCCTCTGGCTGGATCGAGAGCCTTGCAATAGTTTCTCTGGCTAGGTTGCATCAGTTTCTCTGGCTAGGTTGCATCAGTTTCTCTGGCTGGATCGAGAACCCCTGCATCAGTTTCTCTGGCTAGGTCTCATCTTGCATCAGTTTCTCTGGCTGGATCGAGAACCGCTGCATCAGTTTCTCTGGCTAGATCGAGAGCCACAGCATCAGTGTCTCTGGCTGGATCGAGAGCCTTGCATCAGTTTATCAGGCTAGATCGAGAGCCTTGCATCAGTTTATCTGGCTTGATCGAGAGCCCTGCATCAGTCTCTGGTTTGATCGAGAGCCTTGCATCAGTTTCTCAGGCTAGATCGAGAACCACTGCATCAGTTTCTCTGGCTAGATCGAGAGCTTTGCATCAGTTTCTCTGGCTAGATCGAGAGCCTTGCATCAGTTTCTCTGGCTAGATCGAAAGCCTTGCATCAGTTTCTCTGGCTAGATCGAAAGCCTTGCATCAGTTTCTCTGGCTAGATCGAAAGCCTTGCATCAGTTTTTCTGGCTGGATCGAGAGCCTTGCAATAGTTTCTCTGGCTAAGTTGCATCAGTTTCTCTGGCTAGGTTGCATCAGTTTCTCTGGCTGGATCGAGAACCCCTGCATCAGTTTCTCTGGCTAGATCGCATCTTGCATCAGTTTCTCTGGCTGGATCGAGAACCGCTGCATCAGTTTCTCTGGCTAGATCGAGAGCCACAGCATCAGTGTCTCTGGCTGGATCGAGAGCCTTGCATCAGTTTATCAGGCTAGATCGAGAGCCTTGCATCAGTTTATCTGGCTTGATCGAGAGCCCTGCATCAGTTTCTCAGGCTAGATCGAGAACCACTGCATCAGTTTCTCTGGCTAGATCGAGAGCCTTGCATCAGTTTCTCTGGCTAGATCGAGAGCCTTGCATCAGTTTCTCTGGCTAGATCGAAAGCCTTGCATCAGTTTCTCTGGCTAGATCGAAAGCCTTGCATCAGTTTCTCTGGCTAGATCGAAAGCCTTGCATCAGTTTTTCTGGCTAGAGTGCCGCAGCATCAGTTTCTCTGGCTAGATCGAGAGCCTTGCATCAGTTTCTCTGGCTAGGTCGAGAGCCTTGCATCAGTTTCTCTGGCTAGATCGAAAGCCTTCCATCCGTTTCTCTGGCTAGATCGGGAGCCTTGCACCAGTTTCTCTGGATAGATCGAAAGCCCTGCATCAGTTTCTCTCGCTAGTTAGTTTCTGAGGCTAGATCGAGAGCCCTGGCATTTTTCTATGGCTAGACTGAGAGCCCCTGCATCATTCTTTGAAGACAAGACAATAAGCTACATGCGTTTTTTATAGCTGTTTTTTTAAAGACTATGCTCTGGTTTTAAAATATGGTTGTTTTGGGTTAAATTAAGCAAGTTTGTACATCAAGTGTCAAAACGAACGTGAGTATGCAGAAGTAACCGCACAAAAGTTTTGATAAAAAGGTGAATTCCGTTGAAAGTGTTGTATTTTTGCTAGTCATGTGCGTGCCTTACTTTCTTATTGCGAAAAGGCATAAAGTCTGGGAAGTTTTTATTCCTCAAGACTTAATTTTCACATATAACTTTTAGTATTTTGGCACATTGAAATGGCACTCAATGAATAGTCACTCCAGTCCGTACATCGTGCGAAAACTAAAAATGATTATTCAGTAGTCTGTAAATCTTCTGTCGATTAATTTCTTCTTAAAACCGTGGTAAGCAAATAACTAAAGTAGAGTCGTTGGGTAAGGGTCTTATTGTCCCGTAACATAATATTGCAGATCAGATTCGAATCCAGCTTTCATTTTTCACTAAATATATATATATATACTTACAAAGATATCTTCAAGTTAACATCGTGGTGGCAGTTTAGGTGTGGGTAAATGTGTGTTTTTACATCAGTTGTTTAGCTCTTTGATACACAAAAAACAAACCTTTTAATATTTTTAAGAAATAGCTTACTGTTGTTGTTTCTAAGAAATTCTCTAACATCATTCAGGTTACAAACTGTTCTCGAAATCTAAAAGGATCTATGCTTGTACGATTGTTGTATTATAGATAATTCTTTTAAAGTAATAGAAACATGCTAGAAGTATTTATTGTTTCAAAAAGTCATAGCAGTAAAACGTTTAACCTACCTCATAATAGTGAGAAAAAACAGCACAAGGCATTAAAATATACATCCTGTAGTGGCTTAAAGCAGTGACTTTCTTGTAAGTGATAGAACACTTAATCCATTTCACCAATTACCATTAATATCAAACATTGTTAAACAGAATCATTCATCTGTTTTAAAAAATGAATACCTGTAAGATCGCAGAATCTTGACCCAAATTAATGAAGTGCCATTTCAATGTTGCCGTATTTAATACATGACTATATGTATTTTTGTTGAAATAAACCTTTTGAAATGCTATGAATTGTTTAATTTTTGTGCAAGAGCACTTTTTCAGAAAATCCTATTGAAAATTGTGACAGCAAAACAAATGTTTAGTAAGTTTCTTTTTTTTAACTAAGAACAATTCGTAAATATAATACTGGGTAAAGTCTACACAAAGTTTCCGTTGGAATTATGTGTTTCATAAATAAGGTGTAATACTAACAACATCAAGGATAAGTACAAAATAAACAATAATGAAGTTAATTTAATTTTATTATGGAACTTGAATGATACAAATGACTTACAAGTCAAAAGTTCACTAGACAATATTCCAGATCAATATTGTATGACATACAATTGGATGGACCCACATACAGAACCATTGCTCAGTTGAGACCTTGCTCAGATATACTTGTGGTACTGTTACACATTTCAATGTACCATGACCATACCTTAAAACATAAATGGTGTGTAACAAAAACAAATATTAGTTCCAAGTAAGAATTCTGGGAGTTAAAGCTGAGGCAAAATCTCAACTGTGAAACGTTTTTACAAGTAAACCAGTCCATCAAATAGTGGTACAACATATTACCCCTACCTACAATTGGTCCAAGGCTTTCCACCACAGGAACCTGACAAGTTGATGTACAGGCAGTACTTATCATGTACCATAATTACAGGTTGTTAGGTGATTTAGAATTTTATGTACAAGTTGAAAAAAACACGCACACACATTTAAGCCATCTTATCCATCGCAGAAATTAACAATGAAAGAATATGCAGAAAACAAAGTATAGAGGGGACAAAGAGTGAGAGGAATTCATACTTACTCAGCACATAAAGATTAGAAGTGTTCATCGAGAATCACAGATGAAACAGTAAATCACACAAAATAATCACACTATAACAGTCTTATGAAAACAAAAAAATCTTGCATTCTTAACAACCGAGTAAACTATCAAAGTTTAAACTTTCTAATGAACAGCTGTTCTGGTGGTCCCGCCTTTACTTAGATTGTTTAGGGTTAAAGTGATTAACACATATACTCCAAACTAACTTGATTCAAGTCACTAAATGATATAAAAACAATACACGATTACAATTTTTAGTTCTATCAAAAGAGATGCTTCTTGATTCATGTGATAAAGTTTCCCTAAACAATCTACATTAGAGCAAAATTCATACTTCTATAGCTCCGCAAAATGACCTTAACCCATCCTTATTAATTTTATCGCAAGGAAAAGCATGCTAAACTTAAGAATGTACTAATCTATGTGACTAGGTTTTACAATCAACCTTTAATGCATTCCCAATAAAAAGAAAAACAATTTTCTCATGATTTATGAAAAACCAAAACAAAAAAAACCCCCAAAAAACAAACAAAAAAACCCCACAGAAATGATTTTGATTTCTTTTTCAATAAAATGTAGCACTTGTTTATCAACTGTCTTAAAAAAGGAAAAAGAAAATTTTCAAGATATATGTATTTAGAACACACAAATGTAACAATTAGGATGTGCAACATTTCAACTGCTTATATAATGTTGCAAAAAAAAAAAAAAAAAAAAATTTTAAAATGAAAAGTAAAAAACTTAGTCAAAACACTGATGATTGCAAACATAAATAACGAAGCATATGACTTAATGAAAGACTCGCTTTTGCATGTAAAACAATGAAATATAGATCCTATTTATGCATGACAGTCCCTAATCCACAATAACCATTCAAATTCTGACACTCACATTTGGGTTTAGAAACTAATTTAATCTACTTTTAATGTGTAAGCACTTGCTTATAGACAATACAGAAACTTCTTAATTTAAAAATTCAACTCCACTTTAAAAACAGGAGTCACATTTACATATTATGCTTGAAAACGGCAGAAAGAATTATTATAAATACTCAAAGCATACACTAAAATCAAGCCCATATCCGCAAAAAAATCTTTTTTACTTTTAACAAACCCTTTACATAAGCTTTAATAAATTATAATACAACACAAACAGGTTAATTAAAAACTTAAATATAAATGAATATCTGTATATATATAAATGACATGCCTTTTTTGGACATACATTGTGCATATGCATCTTCACTTCAAGTTAATGCACATTGTGTTCTAATGTCAAAGGGTTTAATAAATAAAAACAAAAGGACACTTCTCACATCCTTGTTTACTGAACTGTACTCTAGCTTGTAATTTTTGGGACTGAACTTACTAAAAAAAGCACTTGTTGCGATTTTAATCTCAAGCATTTGTACCTAATGAGTTAAAAAAGAATTTTTGCTCCACAAAAGCAATTTCTGCACTCCCTATGACACAAACACTGATCTGACTTAAAAGAAGCATCCCATATGAAAATAGCCCTCGATTATTGTTTCAGTAGGTCAGGCCTGATCCTCGTGTATTCAATGCAAGCAAGTTTTAATGCTAACACTTGGATTCAAGCATTTAAATACAAAGCCAATATAGAAAAACAGAAAGTACTCCTGCAGTAGTTTTTTAGAATAAAATATGGAAGAGGATATTTTCTTTTTATGAAATTGTGCTACTATCTAAAGCACAACTCATCCATTTGCTAATTAACTTCCCTCTAGTTCCTATATGTTTGCATTTGAGATTTCTTAGACAGACAAGGAAACCAACAATTCATGCTTGTTAAGGAGTAAAAGCAGTTGGTATGAAAGTCAACACTGATATAGTATTATAAGAGCATTTTAAGGAAGTGACCTATTACAGTGATAGATTATCCGTATTAGAATTGAATATGTTAAAGGTAACATGGTAGGGTGCAGCCGATGTAGGTCTACCCTATTTCTGCTCTCCTCTACAGCACTTGTTCAGCAGAATGATTAACCACAACATCACACAATGGTGCACACTAAGGTAACTGGGTGCCAGTGGGGGCGCTGGACTTCACACGAGCCGACGATGCTGCTGAGCCCGACTTGGAATACATGAGTCTCTCTACCATAGTACGAGCATACTTGAGTCTACTAGACAACTCTTTGCTACAGCCAAACTTCTCAATCAGACTCAGCTTAAATGTACGGAAGTCTTTTTTCTCATCAATATATGTAGCAGCCTGCATCAAGGGACACAAGATGATTTTGGTGTGGTCCTGGAAAAAGTTTATCTGAAAAACAACAACAAAAACAAATACAGTTAATACAAGTGTGAACTTTATAATGACACTTTGTTTTGGTATTTTAGCCATGAAAAAAATAACCTACGTAAAGCAATACAATACCATTTTGTTTCAATTTGCACTTTTAGTGTGTGTAAAATTTGATAATAAGCATGTAGTTAGCGTAATGGAAATATTAACTTTCATGCGAAGGGTCTTCCAGTTGACCTACAGAGCAGCTGTGGTTCTACCAGGACATATATCTGAAGTCTTTCTCCGCCAATTATAAGCTGAATGTTGCAAAAATGACCACAATTGTGTCAATGTGAGTTAAAAACAACAATCAAAATAAACAAATATTGTCCCATTGTGTACCTGGAGTGTTCCATTGCTAAGGTGAAGCACGATTGCACTGCGTGTTCGGAACCAAGTCCTCAGGAAAGGCAGACGAATCATATCATCAGTATCACGTGGCGTCATATTGGCTCCAGCCTACAGCACAACAAATCACTTTTATTGTCACATCAAATTAGCATAAAAAAATCATACTTCCTCTTAGGGATGAGTATCGATCAATGTTATTCATATAGATACAATTTGATAAATGATTTATTTGGTGTTAGGTACATAAGTTGATGCAAGGCCAAAGTCAATGCCAAGCTTATTGACACAAGAATACATGCAATAAAAAAGGTTATATAAATTGCATTTTATTTTGTTAAAGTAAATCTACTGCTATACTTTGCTTTTTGGTGGCAGCATATTGCAGACAAACTGTTGATGCCATTGAATTGACACGATTAAAACTGAAACATACAGAATGTAATCCACATTCTGAACACTCAGTTTAATATAGCATTTGTTGAAACATGAATATTACAATTGCTAATTAGTTTTAACTTCCTCTAAATTGTGAAAAATGGCTGGAATTTCGATGAAATGTGATTGAGTTCTGATTCGTTTGAGACCGAAACGACCGATACGTTTCTTTAACCAAATACTGTATACTGCTATGTGTATTGATACGAGAACTGGTACTCAGACCTACAAAGCTCTCCAAAATTGAAACTAAGTAACAATATATATATTTCTTTAATAATCTTGCTACCCATACCATCAATAATTGGAATTTAGGTCTTTTGCAAATTAAAGATTTCAATAAAACGTAGTTGTTAACTTTTGTGTCTAACAATTAACAGATGCATTTCAAATATCATTTATTTTCAATCTAACCTGATACAATCTAATACATATATAAATCTCATTATATTTTGTATCATACCTTGAGCAGATGTTCACTCATGTAGTTTCTGAAGTATTTCAGCAAGGTGACCTTCTTTGTAAGTGTTTCGGGAAAAACTTTCAGAGTGTGAAAATGTTCTGTACCATCTCTCTCAATGTATTGGACATTGCTGCAAACAGTCAGTATTGGTTATGGAATAAGTTAGTTCAACTGTAATAAAACAACAACTGTCCAACAAAAAAGTTGTATGCCATACTGTATCACTATGATGCATTAAATAAGGATAATAAATATCTGAAACATCATACATGATGTGTCAAAGTCAAATATTTTCTTCAATCAAAAACTTGCTAAGAGTCATTTTATGAAAGTTGAGAAAGCTGCCACAAATCCTTTTACATTTGACTAAGAACTTAAGATAAAAAAACATCTAAATATTATTAAAATTCTGTCTGGATCATTAGTTCTACATAATGTAACTGTCAAAAAGCCATTATCTTGTCTTGGATCAACTGATGAAAATTGTCTCAATTTGACTACCATGCTTAAATGCTATTATGCAAGGATTTTCAACAGGGGTTTGTGTGAAAAGCAAGGGAAATACTGCTGCAATAACTGTAATCAACATATTTCCCACAATACTGGAATGGCACCTCACTATCAGTGAACTTACTCTCCATTAGACAGCAGGATGAGGCGAGTTGAGTCATTGAAGAGTACACCAACACTGTTGTCACAGAGCTGGTATCCAAGGCCATACTTGTCTGAGTAGTCCACCCACTTGCTGACCCAGTAGATAGGGATTAGAGCAGGATCCTCACCATCCTCTGGAAAGAGACAGTTCACAACCATTAGTCTACTGTTTTAGATAGGGTAGGTTTATAGTCGATAATGACCATGAAAATTGTCTAGGTATTACCAGTGTGTTGCTGCACCTACCTTCTAATGAGAGCTCAAACCCACGCAGTGTCAGTAACTTAAGTAAGATTTGTTAAAACAACAATGGTAGTTCTAATATAAACTTGCTAAAAATGTCTACTTACTGTAACGCTGATGAAAGGTTTGTGCACTTTAAACATGACTTTGAGAAACAAACTAAAAGAATTATCTTTCTTTTTTGTCCCAGGAAAACAATGAATGATGTACAGAGCAAGCTGAACATTAGAGGTAAAAAAATAAAACAATATAATTAAGTAATTAAGACCAGAACATGAGGTATGACAAGTTAAACAATGTATTTTTGTTATCAAAAAGGCCTTAAATGTATCAATGTGTTATTGATCATACTTCATTTATTATTACCAACACATAAGTTATTTACTAACAATAACACACACAGGAAACGAGTTGTTTGCTGGAGAAGCAGCAGCAAGAGGTGCGGATCCTTATCAGACCATGTGGTGCCGACTGATCTGAATCAACAAGTTCTGTCTAGTATGGGTAAAATATGCTTTGCAGACTAAAGTTAACATACAAGCGCTTAATGAGGTACCTTCACAAATGTTGATCCTCTCAGAGGGTTTACTGGCCACAACTGCGGATAGCTGGCCATACATGTCGGACAGGTAGAAGTCTTGTGGCTCATCAGAACCTGTAAGCACAAATATAAGCTAAACTAGTACAGAACATATAAGGAAGAGATGTTAAGTGTTATGAAACCAATATAAAGCAAGAGGGTCTCTATGGCCCTATACAGTTCACCTGAGTGCCATAGACATTAAGCCCTGGTGGCTATGCTGTTTGACAGATCAGCATTCTTTTAACAATCTTGATACAAGACCACCATAAAAATATATAAATCAAATATCGAAGTTCTAGCTCTTGTGGTCTCTAACAAAAAGATTTTCAGTTTTCCTTTATACCTACATAGGGCAAATGGCTACATCCTTGACAGCCATGTTATTTAACAGATCAAAATGTTTAGAAAAATTTGACATTAGAGCTGGAATGCATCACCATTTTTGATACTATGATATGATATGGAGACACCATGCCAAGAATCAATATGGTAAGGTGACAAAGATAAATACATAAGACGATGAAGCTAACATTGACACAATTAGAAACTTTCATGCAATCTTTTGTCAAAAGGATACTATTCCAACAGCAGGAAATAATCTACCATAAAAATAGTTAACAAACTTATTCTAATGATCATAGAAATCAAGTAAAAAAATTCCATCAAGGACTAAACAAGAGGGCTGTGATGGCCCTTAATCGCTCACCTGATGACACAGGCTTTTAGTAGGCTCAAATTCTGGCATCAAGTAATTAAGAGTTATTTGAGAAATCTTTGGTGAAGACTGGACCATAAGTGTGGCCACTCGGTTGATAACATTTTCTAGAATTTTACTAAGTAACCTGCTGAATCCACATGACTCACTTCAAAACATATGTAAGATTTCACACTGGCTAACATGCTGGCCAAGTTTGGTTAAGATTAACTTTATTAAGATTAACTTTCCTATGTTCACAAGCTTACTGACCTACTTATTGACCCCCGTAACCCAATAATAAACTCATTCAATATTTCATGCAGACAAACATTCTGATCAAGTTTGATGAAGATTGGCCCATAAGATTATGATTTGTTCACAAGCTTTTCTAAGATTTGAACCTAGTGACCTACTTTTTGACCCCAGGTGACCAAGTTAAGAACTCATCCAAGATTTCATGCAGACAAACATTCTGACCAAGTTTGGTGAAGATTGGGCAATAAATGCGGTCTGTAGTGTGTTCACAAGCTTTTTCTAAAATTTGACCTAGTGACCTACTTTTTGACCCCATGGGACCCAATAACGAGCTCATCCAAGATTTCATGTAGACAAACATTCTGACCAAGTTTGATGAAGATTGGCCAATATATATGGCCTCTAGTGTGTTCAAAAGCCTTTTCTAAGATTTGACCTAGTGACCTACTTTTAGACCCCACGTGACCCAATAACGAACTCATCCAAGATTTCATGTAGACAAACATTCTGACCAAGTTTGAAGAAGATTGGCCTTCAAATATGGCCTCTAGTGTGTTCACAAGTTTTTTTTCAAAGATTTGACCTAGTGACCTACTTTTGACCCCACGTGACCCATTTACGAACTCATCCAAGATTTCATGCAGACAAACATTCTGACCAAGTTTGATGAAGATTGGCCTATAAATATGGCCTCTAGTGTGTTCATAAGCTTTTTCTAAGATTTGATCTAGTGACCTACTTTGGGCTATAAATGTGGTCTCTAGTGTGTTCACAAGGTTTTCCTTAAATTTGACCTCGTGACCTACTTTTTGACCCCAGGTGACCCAATAATGAACTCATCCAAGATTTCATGCATTCTAACATTCTGACCAAGTTTGATGAAGATTGGATAAAAACTGTGGCCTCTAGCGTGTTCTCAAGCTAAAATGTTGACGACGAACAACGAAACGACAGACGAAGCGGTATCACAAAAGATCCCCTTGAGCACGTTGTGCTCAGGTGAGCTAACAAAAAGGCAGCAGGGAGAAATTAGTTTACCTCCATTGCAAACATCAAATAAAATATCCAGGCATCACATCGAATATGTCATTGCATTTAAAAGTAGTATCCGACAGTATGGACCATTGTTATATGAACAGATTTCGTAAAATGCTGTTTATTGATGTCCTACACCTGTCGGAAAAGTGAACCATAACGCCACAATCCTCACTACAAACATGTTTTTCCTATCTCAGCCACGCTGCACCGTTATTTTTAAACCAGGAAAACCATGTGACATCTAATGTTTTAGTTCACCCACATCATCTGCGGTGACATGGATGTCTATTTTCAGCAGGACTCCCAATCTTTCTTATTTACTGATACTGTTCCATATATAAGGTGTAGACAAACTGTCGGATACCACATTTAAAACAACATCACTAAAACTTGACCTAGCCATTGACCTCAGCACTTGCTGGTAACCCACTTCATCAATATCTAAGTACTGTTATCATTGTTTAAAAAACAGTTAAACATCAAGAATTGCAAAATATTTTAATGAATGTAAATTGAAATGAACTATTTTTTCTTCAATACTTTATATTCATTTAAAATACATTTAAACATTCATTGCTCTATAACAAATGCTTAACAGAATTTTTTAATTCCTAATAGTAATTAAGCTTTCAGAAAAAAACAACCAATGGTGTGGATTATTGGAATTGTATTATGTAAATTATTTTAGAAATTGATTGGCTACATTTGTTTTTTTCTTACCTTAAGTTATAAACTTAAGTTCTTTACCAATTATAAACTATTAAAGGAGGTCTATGACAGTTTGCCGGTATCTAATTCATGTAACAGTTTCTTAACCCTGTTGTGGGAAATTTGGGCATAATGGATGCATAAACTTATACCTGTAAGTAAAGGCTGTTTATAACATAGCCACAAGTGTAAACACAGCACAAGTCTGTTTAAATATTCATTCTTTCTAAATCTATACATTAGCATGATGGTGTTTTCAGCTAAAAATAGACAAGACTTTCGAGCTTAATACTCATGTACGTATGTAAGGTGACCTCAAAAGTGTAAGTGGTCACATGGTTTCCTGGTATATTATTTGCAATAACAATTTATGCTTCACTGTCCACTAATACGTCATTTAACAACATTTTGCAGGAGCCTTTCAGCTTACAAAGACTTGCTTATTTGAGAAAAACTTTTTTGGTCCAAACTGTTGGATAGATACCCTTTATGTCATAAACAGTAATTTGCCTTATTAAACGAAAAATGAAATATTTTGACAAAAAATCAATATACATTGATTCGGATGGCAAATATTGTGATACATTTTTTCTGGTGATACCCAGCTGTACTTGATACAGGACCACCCAAGGAACATGGGTATAAAATGTCAAGGCTCTTACTCTTGAAGTTTTAGGTAAGATTTCCAGTGGCCAAGACCCTGGCGGTCATGTTTTATCTTTAAACTTAAATTACTTGAACAACTTTTTGTTCCCAATGTCTTCTTAAGCTTCTAGGAAAGTTGGCTGAATTCGGCTCAGTGGTTTCAGAGGAGATGAAGATGCTGACGGATGTGACACCGGCCAATGACAATAGCTCATTCTGAGCATAAGCTAAGGTGAGTCAAAAAAGTATGAAGTTCATTAACAATGTCATAATCATATGGCATCTGATGATAATACTTAACAAACTGTCACAATTTTATGTCTCATTAATAAACTTTTGACCAAATTATTTTAACACACCTCTCTTGATAGCCCAGAAACACTAAGATTCCATAAATTTATCATAGAATACTAACTAGTACATGAACAGACTTACTGCGTTTCTGTGAAGCATCTCCACTGCCCCTATCAGACTCCTGGCCCTCTGTGGTTGCCGGGCGCTTCTGGTCCTTGAGGCGACTCTCTACAGTCGATGCTACTGTCTCTACAATCAATGAAACGTAAAGGTAAATAAGGCAACATATACCTCACACCTAGAAATATAGTGCTACAACAAACCAGAGGAAGTTTGTTTTTTCCTGAATTCACTCATACCTACCTTAATTTGCCGATGAATTATGCCACAAGACCATCGCTACATGTATTTAATGTCTGGTATCCTTGATTATTGCATTACTTCCAACAAGGTTTCCAAAGTAATGAAAAGTTAAATGTTCTTGTCTTATATATTTAGCCTATACAAACATAAATATTAGGTGAGTGTACATCTTACAGCAACACAAAATGGGGGGTGGTCAATAAATAAGAATTTATCTGTCAAACTTTTTTATGTCCACTATTTCCTTTAGGTCCGATGAAAGTCGAGACGAGTACTGACTGTATGTTGATTTCTGAATAAGCGGAGCAATGGCAGCACAGCTGAATGGATTCTGTCTTAGCTTATCATTTATTGTCATAGCAATAGGAACTATGTTATGATACAACACTTGAATAGGGAAATAAGGTGACTTACTTTCAGTCCCATTAATCTCCAGAAGAGGTTTCCTGTGCAGGGACTCAGATTTAGCAAGGGTATCAAACCTAGGAGCCATGGTCAGACAACTTGTTGGCAGATGGGGCGGCAAGAAACCTGCAGTACACAACAATGGTCATTTTTGGAAAGAGTGATTCCTTTACAAAGTGTATATATGGGTATAAATACTCAATACTGCCATAGCATACATAATCAATGACATTTGTCACGGATCTGTAATAAACGATGCAAATCAGGACATGAAGGTTTTAAATTGTAAGCACAAGGACATCCATTCTCATACATACTGTCTATTACCAATCCCAAGCATCTGATTGACGGAAAATAGTCTAACACTCGTTCAAAAAAAATTTAATGATGTTTTGGAAACAGTTGTACATCTCAACAATCCGATGCATGAGATGTCATTCTCCTGATGTCATGTTCCTGTTTTCCATGTCTCTAATAATGGATAATTCAGTATTATTTTCAGTTTCTTCTTTGTTCACCTGAGCTAAATTCAGCTGGTTGCTGTGCAAAGGGTGTGTTACACACAATTCCGTGGGTAAATCTTACCGTTTTTTTTTTGCTCTTACCAACTGTGGTTGTTGCTCATCTTATGAAAAAGAATCAAATGATTGGATGTTGGATTCATACCAAGGGATATTTCAACAGTCATCAAGGCCAGTTTTCACTCGCATCAGAAGAATCATCTCATATCACATACAATCCTCTGATAGATTATTTTTTTTAAATCTTAACTTCCCAAGGAGTTGAATAAATCTATAAGCTTTAAAATTAGAAAATATATAGGCTTAGTATGTGTTTATACCTGAGGTAAAGAATTCATCATCCAGAAGACCCTCCATGTTGGGTCGTTCCGTGGGATCGGCTCGTAACAACTTTGTGATGAGGTTTTTGGCACAGGTGCTCACCCGAGATGGGACGTGGTACTCATTCTTTTTGATACGTGTGTAAGTGTCCTTGAGGTTAGATGTTTCAAATGGAGGTTTGCCCACCAAAAGTGTGAACCTGGGAGATGCATTATTAAAATGTTTCATTCAAACTAATGTGAATATTTTTGTTCCTCAAGCATTAATTACCAATTTATAGCAATATTAAAACTTTTGTAACTGGAGCTAGCTTAATTGATATGATCTGTTAAAGTAAGATTGCTGGCATTTGAACATGCACTGCTGTCCTAAATTACAGTTGTTCAAATCACCTGTCAAGTGCCTACAATGTCTGAAATGAAGAACTGATATATATTATACTTACAGTATACATCCTAAAGACCAGACATCCACTTCGAAACTGTGTCCTTTTTTACCCAGCACTTCTGGAGCAATATAATTTGGTGTACCACATAATGTCCTGAAAGAAACCAATAAAAGAGAAATAATAATGCAATACTTAAGATGGATGGAATATGGTCTTGTGTAATATATGACAGGCAACCACAGATGATTAACCAGTATACATTTTCAAGGATATTTTTCATATTAAGTTAACAATGTATCATGGCCAAGAACCACAAATGACCAAATTTATAATCAAACCATAATAACATTGTTATTAAGAATAACAGTATTGTAATTTAGGATGAAGTTTAAAAAAAAAGTCAGACAATTATGAATAAAAAATGCATATGAAGCATTGCGACAAGATTATCCAGATTGTGGGTGTTTGTAGAATTAATCAAAGCAGTTTCATTCAACATTAACCATGCCCTGTGCAAATACACAAACCCCAAACTGCCCACTCTTAAGTTCAGGCTTATTGCATCAGCATGAAATAAATCTTACAGAAATTGTTAACATACAAAAATGGATCACATTGGAGTTTTTCTGCTAACATGCATACAAAAGTCATGTTATATCTTGCATATATTGGGAAATATGCACAGCACAATCCTATGTTTATACCGAATACACTGTAAATGGCCTTCAGGGCGTTTGATTGACCCGACCTCTAGGGTTTTGATGCAAGAAAATTCGGAAATACCCCTAATTGATGCACATCAATAAAGCGGCGGGGGTCATTTTGACCCGTGACAATTTCTACTTGTCCATTGGACCAAATCACCTTCAGCTTCATAAGAAGCGAGAAAAGACAACGATGGGCAGAGTCTGCATATAAGTGAGAACAGATAACCCCCGCATCTTCTAGGAGAAAAACAATACAGTAGGCGAAGCATACATAATAAGAAACAGGTGCTCTAGTTCTGCTAATCGACACATTTGCGCGGCTAATTTCAATATAGCGTTTTGACAGAGGTGTAGAAAAGTTATAAATCTTAACTGATAGGCATCTGTTTACTCGTTAAGCACGTCTGTTGCATCCCAATGCATCGGAATCAATTAAGGACGACTGTAGGCATTGTATAATTACATGATTGGGCCACCTAAATGTGTGATTACTGAAAAGGTGTGTCCGAGTATAATGTAAATTTGACAGGGATTTAGATCTATGCACACTAATACGGCAAATTGATTGATCGTATTTACAAAAGATGTACTTGTAACTTGAAAGGATGAAATTATAGCTAAAAAAGCTTGTTTGACGTTTTGATATTTCAAAATTAGTTTTGGGCACAGACTACAGTCTGAAAACCAGGTTCTTGTTGTCTTGCCTGATGGTGCCTTTAGATATATTTAGTTAGGAAATAATACTTGTTATATGCGTTATTGGGTAACAGAACCACAACCCTTATATTTATAATTGGTTTTGGGGTAACATCAGTTTTGATAAGCGATATTATTTTTATCGGTTATGTTAATTTAACAGTAAAAATCCCATATTGCATTTGGTTTCTTTTGTTCCTAAAACGAGATTCTGTATGAGCATTTAAATAGCTAACTTCCATATATTATATTTCTTATTATGTATTATTAGTGGTAGTATTATTGCAGTGCTTTCAGGTTCTAACTTGCTTTGCTATTTATTTCAATGTTTGTTGTCTTAAGCAGGTATGCTTATTTAAAACAAGAAAATAGGTTTGCAAATAATAACAAACTCATTGTAGCTAAGCAAAGTTTTAAGTGTTTTTGATTGTCTTTAAATTCAAAAGAACATATGTCTGGGGAAGTATGTAACAATGTTAGTTATGTTGTATTTTTTTTTTATATTTGATTGTCATAACTGAGATGCAGAAAAAACCTACTATTAAGCAATATTCTGTTTATTTACTTGTCCCTAGTAAACTATCAGAAGTATTAATAATTCCCATTAAGGCTTATTTATACAAAATGTAATCGTCAATGACATAATTATATATACAAATTATAATTATACACAAAAAATGATGAATAAAATGTTTTAAAGAAAAAAAAGAGAGAAAAAGATCTGAAGAAAAACCTAAATTCTAAATAAACAGAAAAATTAATTAACTGTAAATAGTAAAACACAATCAACATTGCTATGACAGCACATTTAGGCTTTATGACGTGATACACGATACACAGATGACCCTCAGATATTTGAATTTGACCCCTGAAAATTTTGACTTGAGGGGTCAATGACCCTTGAAGTTCAGAGTCTACGGATTCTAAATGATTATATACGTGTAGAGTATGTTATTATCAAAGATTAGCACTTGCTACAAAATTCAATATATAGTCACCCACTGTACAATGACCGATGTCCACCAAAATCTCTGTTGGTCTATTAAATTAAGCAAAATGGGCCAGAAATTTTTTTCAGCCAAATCATTTTCAAAATTTCGAATTATTATGAAAAAACTATGAAATATACTAAACTTAACACTTAACCAACATACTTAGCCCAACCACTAGTAACACTATGGTGAGCTTACCATATCATGTCAAAATGCTTAAATCATACTGGTCCAGTAAAATTTGGTCTGGTCAAGTAGATGTTGCCAGCTTTGTGGACCGATGGTCAAGTATTTTTAAATTCCGTAAAGACTGTATATATACATATATATCTTATTTCACTGTTATTAGAGTGTGTCTACCTTTTCCTCTCTCCACTGTAATCCACACGGGTTGCCAGACCAAAATCTCCCACTTTGATCTCCATTTCATCATTGATGAACAGGTTACCAAGCTTGAGATCCCTATGGATGATGTTGTTACTGTGGAGGTACTGGCAGGCTAACACCACCTGGCGCACAAAATAGCGAGCCTCTGGCTCCGTCACGGCCTTACGTCTCTTGTGTAACTCCATCATTGACTGCAGGTATAGGAGTTCAGGTGAGAATTCAGCGTTAACTATTGCAAATTTACACCTTTTTAGCTGATTGATGCAATATTGTCTCAAAGTAAGAAACTTATATAAATATGTATACAGGTAGTAAAAACAAATGTCAAATATTTGGCACAGCCATATTTGTTAATGTATTATTTGTCCCTTTTCTTAGTATCATAGCGATGCAGGCAATAAAATATAATAATTCATCAATATATAACCATATTTAAACTTAACCTTTTTATAGAGAACCCAATGATTCCAGAACTTAACTAAAAAAATACACTTACCCTTCTGCGACACAACTCCAATAATATGTAGACATTGTCAGAGTCTTCAAAGAAGGAATGGAACTTTACTATATGTTTGTATGCTACTTGTCTGTGAATACTGATCTCCTGTGTCATCTGAAAGTCACACAAAATAATAATTAACAGTACAGCAGAGAACAGATAAACATGCTACAACTGTAAGCAGAATAAAGTAAAACATATCACAAACATGTAAATTTAAATAACAATAATTTATAAATGTGAATCATTGTTAAAAAATGTTTTATTGTATTTGAGATATGTACAGAACTTGAGTGACATACAGTAAAGTAAAGTAAAGAGGAGGCAAATATGTTAGTTTAATTTATTACTGTTAATGGCTTATTCCATGGTGTATCAATCTGGGAACTTGTCTGAATTTAAATCAATACTGACAACTCCAGTGTTAATTACCTTGCAAATTATTTTTTCTACTATGATAACAATTTAAGTCTAAGAATTAACAGAACACATTCCAAACTTCAAATGACTGCAACTGTATTGTAAACAAACTACACCATCAATAGTAATACCTTGTCTTTCTGGTGCTGCTTAACCAGCAAAGTCTTCGAGACAATCTTGCCAGCAAATATTTCTCGTGTATCGACATCTTGTAGCTCATAGCACTTGGCAAATCCACCCTGTCAAAAAATAAAATAAAAACAGCTTTATTGTCTTCTCTAGTCATTGAGCACTGGAACTAATTTTAAGTTAGCATACTGGTACAGTTCGAACATCCCAGTTCATAACACCAATTTACAGTAAATGCGTGTTCTGCAGTACACACTGGCAGGTGCAGGGACTTCGAGTAAACTTCAGCAGCACAGCTACCACCGTAATGTCCGTATATACACAGACGTCATTGTTCCTTTTTCCTTTTGTTTTTGTTTAGTTCTTAGTTTACACAAGCTTCTTGGTCCTTGACCGCCATTTTAAGCTTATGATCTTAAGTAAGCAGCTAAAGATTATATTGATACATTATAATAAAACAATATCAGTAGGTTCTATGTAACTAAATCCATACCCAGATAGACTTACTGGTAGTGTAGGGCTTGTTCCTTTTTGCTTATGAAATACTTCACAGCAACTAAATATGATCATTATAGTGAAGTCCACCTGATGGGGGTGGTGGAAGATTTCTTTTTTTGCATGGATGCATACGTAAAGAATGTACACGTACACTTGATTTAATTCAAACCTATTTTAGTCGATTGGGAAACAAGTTGTTTTAACTTATATTAATTCCTCTCATCTGTCGACTTCCTGGGTAGAACCAGTACTCAGATACTGAATACCCGCGTCAATGTGCTGTAAAAAGTCTTGCTCAAGGTAAAACTGACAGGTCATATTTGGAAACGGAGCTCCTCCGTTGTAATCAAGATGAATGCCCCAGCTTATCAGGATAGATCACTGTCAATCTAATTATGAGCAGAGATTACTGTTGGATCTTTATGCACTACTATGTCTCTGTTTTTTTTTTTTTCTGAAATAGGGGGGAAAATAAGCAAGATTTTAAATCATATTTCTATTTTTCTTGTTTTTGAAATTCTCAACAAGATTATCAAAGTCAAGTTCACTCGAGCTAATACTGTAGTTACTGATCCACGTCAATACGTCTTATTTCCGTTTTTTGGCAATGCAATATTAAATTTTATCACAGGGGATTTTCCATTTTCAGGGGAAAAACTAGGCTTATTTGCTGAGGGATTGGGACCGTTTTACCGGTATACATAATATAAGGTAAAAAAGCATTTTGTGCACAACTTTTGAGGCTCAAAAATGTTTTACTCGAAAGTGTCTACCCGCTAATAATGTATTTGTATTTTGGGTTCAGGTCATACCCCACCAAACATGAAGTTATATGTAAATAGGGTATAAGCTGCAAGGGTGTGATTGGTCAGATACGAAAAGGGAGGAAAATTTTCGGTGAGGGATTTGGGGGATGCATAAGGTCAAGGGGCAAGGCCCCCCTGTGGGGGATTAGGGTTCAAAGCCCCCAGAAAAAAAAGGAGATTTTTAGCTTTCAGAAAGTGGTCTTAAACTCTTCCAGAGACCCTTTCTTCAAAATCCCTAAACCACATTTAAGAAAATAAGAAAAATAAAATTATCACGTATAATGTAGATATATCTGAAAAGGATTGTTTTCTTTTTCAAAATTTCACTAAAATTGGCCATTAAAATAGTTTTTTGCCAGACATTTTAGGGTGAATATTTAGCTTAATACCATCAAATATAATACAAAATCAAACAGAGTAAAATCTATCTTTTGTTGTCTAAAACACTTAAAGTACTTTAAAGCTGTTACTGAAAGTGGAGTTTGGAACATAGGAGATGACAAGAATTAGAACACATAGACTACATAAAAATGTGGCTATATATTAAACAGTGTCATATAAACAAGAACACAGGGACAACATAAAGGTGTGGCTATATATTAAACAGTGTCATTTGAACGAGAACACAGGGGCTAAATAAAGATGTGGCTATATATTAAACAGTGTCCTTTGAACAAGAACACAGGGACTACATAAAGGTGTGGCTATATATTAAACAGTGCCATATGAACAAGAACAAAGGGACTACATAAAAGTGTGGCTATATATTAAACAGTGCCATATGAACAAGAACACAGGGACTACATACATAAAAGTGTGGCTATATATTATACAGAGGCATATGAACAAGAACACAGGGACTACATAAAAGTGTGGCTATAAATTATACAGAGGCATATGAACAAGGACACAGGGACTACATAAGACTAGTCCATAAGTAAACAAATAAAAAAATATAAGCATTTCTCTAAACAATCCAGCATATTTACGTGGATATGTTTTATGTGAAGTCATATTATAAATACAATGCAGGGCTTTTTCAGCCTGTCTCATGGGGCCTATATATATTTGGCCCCGTTCCCAATGCCAAATAGCGACAATTTTTCCCAATTTCAAGAAAAAAAATTCCCAATATAATAAATTAATTCCCGTCTGAACCGAAATGCCTTTTACCTATAAAAATAAATAAACAAGAAACCATGAAATCAAGAGACTTTTCCAATTATGCGATTTGTTTGTTTACTTTTGATCGGTGATCTGTGAAAACTACTTTCCGAGAATTTATGTATGAATCTAACCGGTGAAAAAATAGACTCTTACCAAGCAGTATACCATAATGCAAGATGAAGATGCATCAAGACGCCATTCCAGATAACATTATAGTCAATATATGGTTTGAAAATTAACAGGAATTATTTTTTATTTCATGAACGAAAGTATTTTCGCCATAACTGTTTGACTGCGTATAAAACTGAAAGAATCTGTATTGAAAGCCCTGCAGAGCATTCTGAACAAACTTTTGAAGAGCTCTGTAACACTTAGGGACACAAAAGTAAGGCAGATTTAGCTTTAATACAGAAAAATATAAGTTGAAATTTCCCAATTGGTTTGATTTGTTGATACTTTTCTTTCCCAAATATGACTATTTTACGCGTCAAAAATTCCCAATTTAGGCTGGGGCCCTTTTCCCAAAAAAACCCCTAAAAAAGCCCTGCAATGTGACTGACAAGAGATGACTAGCAAAGGCCAAGCACACCCACAAAGAAGATGTTTTAATTCGGACATTCTTAAGTCCACAAAAGTATTATTTCGCTAAAGTATTTTACTATAGAACATTACTAGAGCAACACGTTCTAGAGACGCATAAGATATGGTTTTCTCACAAAGAATACACATACACGTTCCTGGACTGTCGATCTTTCTGATAAATTTGGACAGGTCTACTCGAATACCATCATGTTCAATTATACTTTCAAACCATTCCTATCTGAATTTGTATTTACATTCCACATCTACATCTCTAGCCAAGTGAGGATCGTCCGTACGTTCAATTATCAGTGACATTTTCTGGGGTTTTTTTACCACGATAATTTTATAGTTGTAAACAGTCACCATCAAAACTTAACCGGATGCGTTATCGATGAGCTACGGCTTTTCTGATTGGATAAACAATCGTGTAACAACCAATGTAATCGCATGTTACAAATCATAAGTTTAATTGTGTCTACCAGTCGGAACTCCTCAGGAAATTCCGTCCTCGGGATGATTCGTGAATTACCTGAGGTGTTCAGATTGGTTGTCTCACTAATAATGTGCCCCAACTACTGCCGCAAAAAGGCAGCATCACAAAGATGAGTTCCTTGATTGGCAAATGACAATAGACAGTGTGTAGTGATAATAAATCAGCAAAAAATATTGATGATACATCAATATTATTGAAATCTATGACAGCCTAACTTTCTGTTTTATACCCCAATGCAAGATTAGGAAATAGACTAAATTTCCTTCTTTGTAAGTCATAACGTGGCCATCCATTAGTATCTGGCAATATCCAATTTTATTCCTCACTATTTTCCACATTGTCAACATTTTGGTGATTTCTTACGAGGCATAAACGCATTATGAACCATGTTTGCATTAATAATTACACAATCGTATGGTATTCAAACAATGTATGAATACCATATGATTGTGTAATTATTAATGCAAACATGGTTCATACTAAAGATGAGTTTAGCATGAAGAAAGATGTACATATTAAATGGCATATTGCTGTTTCCTTGGATAAGTACAGACAACAAATGCAACAAAACGACACATACACCTTTAATTGAACTAATAAAGATATATAAACAACTTAAAATACACCAACAACTACACATGGTATGGTAAGTTAGCGTAAAACGCAGTACTTTTCTCCCTAAAATTTCTCCCTGTACATACAGACTAATTTATTTTATTTATTGACGAGATAACAAATGAAAACTTACAGTACGCGAGATAATGGTTTCAACTTTTATTACCATGTCATATAGCATGTCAGATTACACACAAAAAGTCAACAAGTTTAAGCTTAATTATATAATTATTAAAACTGAAACTATTTTTTGATGATACAATGGGCATTCTTAAGCAGTTTCTTATTCTTAACATTTCTATAGCATTGATGTGTACTTTATCTTAACATACTAACTTGAATGATTGTTTTAGTATATTTAAAGTATCAAAACTTCAATATGGTTAGAAAATTTTGATATTTCACAATTCAAGGTAGAACCCTACTTATGATCCAATTTCCACATACTTGAAGGGCATCAATAAACAGCATTTGGCAAAAGCTTTTCATGTTACAGTTGATTGAGTTTTGTTTTTAGTTCAGACTGTCTGATAAAACCTTTAAACATTTAGGAGTCTCCAGAGTCCAATATTTACTAGTGGAAGTAGTGGTTGTCGTATGTAACGTACCATTATCGTAATGTACCAGGACTTACTGTACCATTTTTGGATCGAATGTACCATATAAAGAATATATAGGGAATTATTGTTAACGTTTATAGATATTGTTTTTTGTTCAAATAAAGATAAAACATGTTGTAAATTTGTGTATGATATTTAAATGTGTATGTATTGAAATTTTAATGAGTTTTATTTAAATAAAATGCATAAATACCTGTGTTTGCAGGGCTTTTTCAGGGTTTTTTGGGAAAAGGCCCCAGCCCAAATTGGGAATTTTTGACGCGGTAAATAGTCAATTTTGGGAAAAAAAGTATCGACAAATCAAACCAATTGGGAAATTTCAACGTTTATTTTTCTGCATTAAAACTTAATCTGCCTTGCTTTTGTGTCCCTGAAAGTGTTACAGAGCTCTTCCAGAGTTTGTTCATAAAGCTCTGCAGGGCCTTCAATACAGATTCTCATTAAATTGGAGAGTTTTCCTGGCCAAGGGAGCTTCTCAAAGAAGTGCATAGTGGGTTCATGGTGCAAAACCCTCCCTCCACAGCTTTTGTGCTAGATGGTATTATGGTCATCATCTACAGAAGTTGGTAGATTCTAGATCGCGTAGAATTTACTATGGTACAACATTTTTTTGTCACTATATTTCGCGGGTCAGTATAAAAGCCGGTACTGCATGTACCGTTTTTGCTTCAGAACTCCTTTCAGTCAAACAGTTATGACGAAAATACTTTTGTTTATGAAATAAAACATAATTCCTGTTAATTTTTAAACCATATATTGATTACAATATTATCTTGAATGGCTCCGTGACGCATCTTCAACTTGCGTTACGGTATACGGCTGGGTAAGAGTCTATGTTTTCACCGGTTACATTCATACATAAATTCACGGTAAGTAGTTTTCACAGATCACCGATCAAAAGTAAACAAACGATTTGCTTAATTGGAAAAGTCTCTCGATTTTATGGTTTCTTGGTTATATATTTTTTAAAGGTAAAAGGCATTGCGGTTCAAATGGAAATTAATTTATGATTGGGAATTTTTTTCTTGAAATTGGGAAAAATGGTCGCTATTTGGCATTGGGAACGGGGCCGAATATCGGCCCTGTGAGACAGGCTGAAAAAGCCCTGGTTTGTTTTTTAAAGTAAGTGATTATAAACCTATATTTTCGTAATTTAATGAATAATCCAGTCACAAATGTGTTTTGTATTTAATTAAATTAAGATTGGAATGGATAACAATTTAATGTATTAGATTATTGTCCCACACATCTCCAAGTGATGTGCCAAGTGATGTGTTTAAACAATCATTGTGATTGTTTTTTTAGTTGTTCACACATTAATTTAAACTGTGAATGTTTTAGCACAATTGTGTAATTAAAGGTATTTAAAGTTACAAATGGTCACGATTAAAGTATTAAAGATGTGAAAGTATGCTTTTAAAGACGATTTATAGTGGTAATTAATATGGTCCTGTCTGTAATTAACAATATTTTATTCATAAAGTGTCCTAGCTCTTGTCACATTTAATGTGATGCTATGCTTTTGTTTCTTGTATATGACGATGAGCTTGTTATGCTTAAGGCAAAATAGTGTTAGTTCTCGTGCATTGTTAAATTGTAATGTGTGTAAAGATCGCAATTCCTACTTGGATGTAACAAATATGTTTTACTATAGAAATATTAAGTAATTGATATAGTGTGAATGGAGTTTGAATACAAATTATTCTTGTATTAGATGTGTGTAAGTATTATTTGAACTTGCCTAAAATAAACCAGCTCTTTAAAGGGACTGTGCGTGTGTTGTTAAGCAAATGGTGATGTGTGTTAAGACCTCGTCCCTATATAAACTATAGATGGTACATTCGATCCAAAAATGGTACATTAAGTCCTGGTACATTTACTACATTATGATAATGGTACATTACGACCAGCACCCGAAGTAGTGACCCAAATTTTAAACCATATCAAAATTGTTATTTTTGCTGCTGAATAGATCTACTGAATTAAATAAAGATACATTTAAAGATATAACACAATTATAACGGGTTGAATCTTAATAAAATTGTATAAAATTCATATACATTCAATCATCACTGTCAAACAATATTGTTAAGCATGGACCAGTTTTGTTTATATTGTTTTGACACTGTCAGCCATTTGCACAGGCAAGCCCAAACATGTCACAAAGACAAAATATTGCTCGTAAATAAGTCTCAAAACCTAATCAATAACAGATAAACACACTAACTTCTAAGAGTGTAAGGTCAACATAGCAAAATGTGTCTTTTACCAACATTCACGTTTTGTTTATCTCACCTTTCCTAAAAATCTTCCTTTCATGTAGCGTTTTCCTGAGGACGGATCTGCAACAAGTTCAGGTATAGTGTCCTTTGGAGCATCGTTTCTTCTTGTGGCACTCGATGTCATCTTGTCTGGTTCATTAACAGTTTGATATATATATCTTTTTAGAAAATCGTCATATATTCATTTGTTTTAATTTTTGTACAAAGGTATGAACAAGTCAATATTTTCGTGAAACACGGATAGATTCAAATACCTAGTACTTTGGAAACAAACATTTCATTGGTCGAATTCAAAACTGTGAGAGTTTTGATTGGTTGGTATTTGCCGCCACCTAGCGAACAAGTTAATTCCCGTACTATGACGTAAACTGGTTGTCTCCCTTTGACATATATTCTAACTTCTCATTGGTTGAGTTTCGTTTTGTTTAGCTCATGATGAGGTGAACGCTTGGAAGATTATTACCTCTTGCCGCATATGACTGTAAAGCGTCTGATAGTTGTCACATGTACCGTCAAAATGGCGATGCTCGCAGAACCACGTCGGAAAGTAAAATATTCTGTCGATCCAAGAGGCACAAGCTGGAGTAAAGGTGACAACCGAATAAAATCATTTGATATCTAAGACAAATTCAAACATGAATACAGAGGGTACTGTTGGATAACAGTAGGATCACAATTTTGATGCTACTGCAACTTGCAAGTCGTTATGCTTTGCATTGATGAAATAGCAGGGTATACATATAAACATTAAAATCACTATCTGTCAAAGTATTTGTTAGGTGGTTATAGACATAAACATTGAAATCACTATTTGTCGCAGTATTTTTTAGCTGGGTATAGATATAAACATTAAAATCACTATCTGTCACAGTATTTTTTTGGTGGGTATAGATATAAACATTGAAATCACTATTTGTCGCCGTATTTGTTAGCTGGGTATAGATATAAACATTAAAATCACTATCTGTCACAGTACTTGTTAGGTGGGTATAGATATAAACATTAAAATCACTATCTGTCACAGTATTTTATTATTTTCAATTAATTCTGATGGACTTTACTTATATATTTATTATTTCTATGTAATTATTCTGGTTTTTATATAATCATTAATAATTAATATATCAGTATTTGCAGGTACACCATTTTTCACTTCTTTATCAAGTATAAAATAAGAAAAGGCTTATTTCAAATGACTTAATTTATCACAAAATATGTTGCTTATTGCCTTGAGCACATACATCTAACATAGATTGTTGTAAATGTGATTTACAGATGTTTTGCTACCTTCTGTTTCGCTACCCAGATGTTTCGCACCTCGGATGTTTCGCACCAAGATATTTCGCTACCCCGTTTACAGCGAGTGTGTATCTGAGTTGTGTATGGGAGAGTGTTGTTTTAAGGATCACTCAGTCAGCAATCAATAAACAAACTGTCACTCACACGCACCATGATTCATTTAGCATCTTTAATTGTATCATCTTAGATTAAACACGAATCCCGGAGGTTGGACGTTAATCCACATTCAATTAGCAAATTTAACATGACTTTACCGTTGGTTGTGCATAAATGATTGGTATAACTTTTTGCGGATAACATAAAAAAAAGATTTTAAAACGTATGCATTACTATATTTACATATTGAATTGATATTTGACGTTGAGGTAGGCTTTGGTGTTAGTGACAATTTTCTGTCATTTTTGCATATATATACATATATACGCTCGTAAAAATAAAATTTCAGTACGAACGTTAATAAAAAGGTTTCCCGTACGTACACTCATTCTCGATGTTATTCAACTATATTATTATAAATAAATTATACAGAATTATATAGCATACACACATCCGTCAGCTTTGATAATTCAATTACGAACTACCGGGTGGCGAAACATCTCGGACCTAGGTAGCGAAATATCAGGTGCGAAACATCTGGGTAGCGAAACATCCGTCAACAGTAAATGTTCATAAAAGTGGGATGCCCATGGGGTGCCGGTCACTTCGGTAAATGAACACTTCGGTAAATTCATCTTATAATAGGATTACACCGGTCGTTTCAGTAAATAGGTAGACATATAGTATAGTACCTGATTGAGACAGAGAATTGGATATGTCTAGGTGTGAAAAGATTTTCACACATCAGCCTGAGACAGACAATTTTATCATTTATTACTTTATTTATTGTCTCTGTTTTAGCTAGCAGAGACGCATGTCAACTAGAAAATATTAACATATGTATGTATGTATTATGATAAAACGTATCTGTAATGCTTAAAACTAGGTGGTGTATATTTAGATGCTTAAAGTTATATTTTGTTACATTATTTTATTTAAGTTTTCTAGTTGACGCGCATCTCTGCTAGCTGAAACAGAGATAATAAATAATGAATAAATGATTAAACACATGGACATAGGGCCAATTCTCCTGTCTCAATCAGGTACTATACAATATGTTTATCTATTTACAGAAACGACAGGACTCATTCTTACATTAGATGAATTTACCGAAGTGGTCTTTTACCGAAGTGACCGGTAACCTGCCCATGGCGTAGTGGTAGAGTCGCCGACTTGTAACTTCTCTTAGTCGCTAACTGTTCAGGAAGATGTGGGAAGGTCTTCGAGATGACCTGCGATGCGCCTGTGGTTGTACTCAGACATTTGTCGGGGTCTGCCGCCACAAAAATAGCTGGACGTGGTTATAATGATCACAATTGGTCACTGTGATGTATTTAAAAAACAACAACATCAATATAAATGTATTACAAATTAAGTTGTTTATAGCGATTTTAATGTTCATATGGATTGTACCACGAAGTAGTTTTGTAATCATTAAAAAAGTGGTTGATTGTGATATTTCCTCCCAAAAATCATTCTTCAATATTTAAATGCAAATTTAAGCCTGAAGCTGTTGTTCTAAAAAAAGAACTTAGACTATGTTTATACAGAGTGTAAATATCATATACATGTAAACTGCCCACATTGTGAGATATTTCAATGCAGATTGACAAGTGTAAGGAATGACTCTGCTATAAATATATATAAGAAAGTATAAATTACATATTTCTAAAGTAGCATTATAATTTTTTGTGTGATAAATGCTTGTATTTGCAGATGATTCAAAGTTTGGACAGAAGCTCATGGAAAAGATGGGTTGGTCAAAGGGCAAGGGTCTGGGAGCAAAGGAAGATGGGAAAACAGAGCATGTGTCGGTGAGCCTGAAAATGGACAGCAGAGGTTGGTATACAGGATTCTGAATAGTCATTAGAACCATTGAATTACAGTGTCATTATATTTAATAAACTTTTGTCAAAGGCTGTCTTAAAATGTATCATGTATTAGAAGACAAATTGTTTTCGTTAGTTATATTTTTAAACACACAGTGGCATAAGTAGTGTAAATTTTGGAAATAATAACATATCTGTATCTTTTCTGGTACCCTATTATCTGTGATGTGTTGTACACCATCAACAATGTGTATGTTACATTTAGGCTACAGTATTTTCACAATAAATGGCTAGAATGTAAGACCTTAAAATCAAACTAGATTACAAGAGGTCAGAAAGTTGGTCACTAGGTCAGTTCCTAGAAAAAAACCTTGGAAACAACCTAGAGGCCCCAAGCATAGCACAATATTCACCAAACTTTGTCAAAATGTTTCCCTGCATACATTTTTGGATGAATTTATAACTGGGTGGAGTTAAAACTCAAAAGGTAGGTCATAAGGTCATATCCTAGAAAAGAATAGTGAACCCCTCAGAGGCACAATCTATGGCCCAATCTTCACCATAACTTGATCAGAATGTCTGCATGAAATCAAGGATGATGTAGTAACTGGGTCACTGGTATGTTTGATGTATTTCAGGAGTGGGCTGCAGCAAGAGCCATGCTGACAACTGGATCGCTCACCAGGATGACTTCAATGCCCTTTTGTCCAACCTGAATCAGGACCATGCAGACACCAGTGACTCGACCAGGGAAGAGAAAGTTCTTAGTCTGGAGGAGACATCTAGAAAGTCCCGTGGAAGAGTACAGTAAGCAACTGTGTTTTGGTTGAGATCTTTTAAAAGGTGGGAGTACTTGTGAGAAAGCAGTTGTGTTTTGATACCCTGTAAGTCACCTAAAACAGATTGCTTCAGCTATAATATGTGACGACAAAAAATCACTCTAGTACTCTTGAATTAAAGCAAAAGTTCTCTAATAGTCTTGTTGCTGGCAATTCTAATTTATATGTTATAAAACTTTCAGTTACCAGAAGTTCACCAAGGGTAAAGATCTGTCATTGAAGTCAGCTAGTGATCTTGACTGTGTGCTAGGTAAGCGGAAGTCTCGTGGCATGGACACTCCTCAGGATCAGTCAGAGGTATATTTATTTGTCCATGTCCAAAGTTTCTGATAAGATGTGAAGCTAGTGCATTTCATTAAGCAACATTTTTTAAAATAGTTAACATTACCCCAGCTGAACTGCCAAATATATATCTTATTATTTGGCTAGTTTGGCTAGAATCATTTAAGAATGGACACATTTTTTTAGTGCTGTTTTTTTCCAGTCAGTTTTTGAGCTTCCATAGATTTGTCTTAGTTCTGTACAAAAAACATACATGCAGATGTAAACACAATTATTACTCCGGGTTCTATCCCGGGCCGCGACATACCAAAGTCGTTAAAAATGGTAGTTGCGAACGCTCTAGCAAATACTAGGGTAGTTCCACGACTGGACCTGTCAGTGTGTCACGATAATTTGACTGGGTGTGGTATCATTCCAGATGTTCATGGCATGGTAGACACAGTGAAAGCAGTACTATATCTGCTTCAAGTGGACACCGTCTACAGATAATGGAAATACTGTCGGTGGGACAATAAACAAACAATAATGACCTCACATGAACACATTCTCCATTGATCATTAGCACTTGTCATATTGACAAAATATATGTACTTTAAGCATAAACCTAGGCACTACTTAAGGTTGTCAACATGTAGCAAGTAAGAGACAAAAAAATGCAAAAGAAACTTAATATAAAAAAAAAATTCTATTCTAGGGCAGTTCATCTGCATCAGAAGTGGAAGAAGAGAAGCCAGCAGAAGACATGAAGACAATTGTCAGCACCGACAACATTCAAGAGTACTTTGCCAAGAAAATGGCGGAAAAGAAAGCTCGGTTGTTGGGACATAGTTTCAGCAGCCCTTGTCTCACTATCTCAGAAACCAAGAATATAGAAGTGAATGAAGAGGCAGAGGAAGAGGCTACAGAGAGAAGAAAGAAGAAAAAATCAAAGAAAGACAAAAAGAGAAAGATTCAGGATGAGGATGGGGAGGATGACACAGAAACAAAAAGAATGAAAGGTGATACTGAGAATGGGAAAAAGAGTAAGCGTGTTTCTTTTAAACTGGGTGGCGATGATGATGCCAAACCAAAGGATGCAGAATGCTCATCATTGGAGATGGGTGGTGTAGATGGGGAGAATTTAAACAGTGATGAAACTGAACAGTTAGAGGTCTCCTGTAAAAAGAAAAAATCTAAGAAAAGGAAGAGAGAGGAAAATAATGAAATAGAAGAAGTAGTCGAGAGTGTTTGTGATGTACAAGGTCTGAAAAATAGTACGTCCGAACAGATGGCCAGTGAAGAGAAAACCGCAAACTGTGCAGAGAATACCAAAAAGAAAAGCAAGAAAAGTAAAAAGGCTAAGAAAGAGTCACTCAATAAAGATGATAATGATGTGCACACTAGTCCAAAATGTGATGCAGTAGACTCAAAGAATGTAGAAACTGGAGCAGAACTGTCTGCAAAGAAAAAAAAGAAGAAGAAAAACGGTCCAAGGAACTTGTCTGAACTTGCTTCCAACAAGGACAATATGGTGCGGAATAAAGACAAGATATGTGAGGACGAAGCAGAGAAATACAGCAACATGATAAAAGAGAAAGGGAGGGTGAAGCCATCAATGATTGTTAACAGATGTCTAGGGAAACAGTGTGAGAGTCGGGGCAAGAATAGGACTAACAATAGCAAAGACTCAAACAATCCTTTTAAGGGTACTAATATAAACACTGTAGCTGGATATATAGGACTTGTTTAAACTAACAGTAAAATGTCACTTATGTTTAAAACACAATGTAATAATTACCAAATTATGATACTATCAATACACTTTACACTTTAGATGGTCTAGACTTAAGATGGCTAAAACTAGCCTACATCTGGGTCTGAGGGTATACCTGTTGAAGTTCTGTCTAAGACCATCCGTATGCAATTCAATCATCACATTTAAGATTTTATAAACTCTAGCTCATATTTTATCGGCTTGAAGAAAATATTTATGTGACACAGGTGAAAACAATGACGAAAACATCACTATTTAGCTCAGTGGTGAATGACTTGGGTCCCAGGTCTCTGAATTAGTCTGGTTCTGAAGCGGTGACTTTGTGGACATGACTGTCTGTTTTTGTAGATACAAAAGAAAATAAAGTTTGTTAATTGCATTCATATATTGCAGACTTGAGAGCATATTATAAGTAGAAATGAAATGAAATCTGTTTCAACATAAGTTATTCAAGAAAGTTTTTTTCAACATGTAGCCGTTCAAGAGAGCAGTACTGGTCAGCTTTAGAAGTATTCAGAAATTTTTTGACATGCATCATTTTAAATCTAGAAACTCCAGCCATATAAACAAGAACACATTTGGTGGCCATTAACCCATTGTTTTAACACTCTACAATGTAACATATGTACGGAGCTATTCTCCTGTCATTAGGGATGCTGTCTTTTAATTTCATAGTATTTATAAATATACATTTTCAAATGAATCTTTTTCTTTCTGATCATGGTGTAGAATTTCCACACAAAGCAGATTATTTTTTAAGATATTTATACTGAGAGGCAATATAATCTGACATTCATGAATTGTTAATAGTAATTCGATGACTTTGTTGAGTATTCCAAACTTGTTTGATTTACATGTCTTATTCCAACAAAAATGAAAATAACTTGATGCTTGTTAATGTCTTACATTATGATTTGAATAAAAATGCTTACCGAAATGTGTGTACTGGTATGTATTATCTTCCCTAAATAGACATTATTAAGCTGCAATAATAATAGACCATCTAGAATAAGTACTTGATCTGAGCATTATACCATGTGTAACTAGCTTAATGAATAGACTGGAGAATTTGGGTTGATCACATGACATGGCTGATTTGAAACGAGACCTTATGTGACGCATTGTGGGTTACAGTGTAGAGCTTCATTGTGTTCACTCAGGATTATCACATAGTTAACCTCTATATAAACATTGGATTTTTTTTTGTTAAATTGTACAAAGTATTACATACAAAAATGACTAAAGTATTCCTTAAAATGATGGATGTGATTTTTTACTTGTAGAATTTAATATCACTAACAGTCCTTGTAGTGGTTGATTGAGGATACATTCCCTTGGTACATCTTCCATCAGTGGGAGATTATCAAACATGGTAACTTTTCACCATGTTGTCTTAAGATATTTGAAGACAATAACAGTTTATTACCTCTAAACAAAATAAATTTTGCATTGTTCTAGGGTGTGCATTCATCCAAGAATAAAAAGCTCCTAGGTCAAAAGTAGATGACACCAATGATCTGTGTAATTTTACCCAGGTTGTTTTAAAGTTGATGTATTGATATTTTTAACTTTTATTTCTTTTGCTTATCATGTTTAAACTAATATTGATGTTGTTTAAGATTGTGTACCCAATATTTCCTTTTCAAGTTACAATTATATAGCATGTTGGCAATTAGATATATTTTCAAACCAATATTAAGTTATCTTATCAAGTTTTTTTTTGCAACATCAACTCTGAAGTCATATCTATTAAAAACTTGTAAATTCAAACACAAATTATGGATAGGTGGATAATAGTTTAGTTCAATCCATGCTAGGTGTCATCCAGCTAGGTAACACGCCCCTTGGGGATTCATTGTCCAACATGTGGATTAAATAAATGTCAATGAGGTGGAGGGGGGGGGGGTAGGGGGAGTGGTTTCAATCATGCTTTAATTGGCCATTGAGATGTTATATACTCGGCTGTAAATGTGATGATGCATGTAAATTGTGTACATAATGCATTATCTAGTACATATTTCTGTATACTGTTTCTGTACATGATATTTATACAATAAAGATGTTCATAACCATCTTAACAAGGAAAAAAAAATGTTGAGCCAGTAAAGTTCATAACCATACTCAAAGGCATTAAATACATTACTAAAGAAATACCATGATATTGATGGACATACTACAAGTAATCAATGCAACACAAGATTGCTTGTTGTGTAGTTCTTTTATAGTGGGAATTAAAAAAATATGCTGCCTTTTGGAAAGAAAAAAAATACTGTTTCTTAGTCATAAAAAGGTACATGTGCAAATAATACACACTAACACTGCATGTTCTCAACCACTCGAGGTCTTGACAGGTTCATCCAAGTAAAGTGTTTCAAATGCCGGGTCTCATGATCACTATGATAAGGAAAAGGTTTTCTTGTCCAAGTTAAAATCTATAAACATTTGTTTTGCCATAAAATTTAAGGCAGTTAAATTGTTATAAAGTCTTGTAATCCATAATGATCGAAAGTACGATTTATGTTGATGGGAAGGTCTGCCAGCTGACCCGAGGTGCTCCAGACATGTTTGGGGTCTTCATCCACCAAAATAGCTGGACCTTGCTATAATGATCATAACCGATCACTTGATGAATTTCAAAAACAAAATGATTTATGTTGATAATGAGACATTCCATACATCAAACATGGAGTTGATAAAGAACCTAACACTTCCAATACTTTATAGTATATTTTATTGCACTTTTTGTTTGACACTTGTAAAGGTCATTGTAAATAACAGAAGATAACAGATGAAAACATTATGCACAGAATAAAAGTGAACCTGTACATGTATGTTTATGACTTACAGGAGAAGTAACATGTGACAGTGAAACATGTCTCAATGTGTTCAGTCAAGAAATACATGGCTTAAACAACCAATATAGGTTCAGTAGTCGATAGTTGATCAGGAAACTGGTTTTCTTCAAATAAGTCTTAATAAGCATTGACTAGTTAACATACAGAAAAGTGACAAATAAGGACAACAAAAGAAACAAAACTAATTTAATAAAAGCACCATATTTTGGCACTAATCCTAACTTTATCTTGTTAATTTTGTTGTAATGCCTCTTATAAGCTTGTCAAAAAAACAGTAAGTGAACAAAACCAACATCCACAGACATCTGTAAGGACAGAGCAAATTCCATTTCAGGAAAGGTAGAATAATCTCAACTGAATTAAAAATAATACAGATTTTAGCTATCATGGTTTCAAAGTTGCTGTTCTTTTTTTTTTAAATATAAAAGACTGTATATCTTTGACTGAAGCAACTTACTACCTTAATTTTGTTATAACTTATTGCACTAACAAACAAACTTTGATACACACAATACACCCATATTATTAAAAGCTTCAACCGATAACCTACAAAAACTCAATAGTGATAAAGTAAGTACAATTTTTACTGAAGAATATAATATAAAATACAGATAACATATACGTATAATTGGGTTTCATCCAAGCTTCTAACTGAACACAAGATGAAATTGCATATGCATGTAAACCTGTAGATAATGAGCACCCCATTACCTGAAACATAATACATAATTTTATATGAACAGAATTGGTGTATCATTTAACTATGTCAACCATTAGACTAAATATTGATACAAATTGTTTGAATAAGAAATAAAAACTTGTTTAGTAGTTATATATTAAACTTATAATGAACCTAATTTATTCTAAATAGATAGCACTCTCAAATGCCTAAAACTGCCTTAAACAGGTATTTTGTTTTTTTTGATAGAACTATTTTTTGTTTCTATAATATTTCAAACAAAGTTCTAGGTCACTATATGAGACCCATGACTTGGACATAGGCATCACTATGATGCTTTTAGCACTTTTTCTTTCTAACAATTAATATCAGCTTAGAAATCGATGCGAATCGCTTTTTTTTTTTGACAAGACGCCTGATTCCAATTGTGTAATTGTTTGTTTAATTAAATCCTGGAAAAAAATTACAAGCTTCACAATTAAAAGTACTGTACTTTGTAATTGTAGAAGCATTAGGAGGTTATAAGCTAAATAATCATGTTTTACTATAAAGTGGCAAGTTTACCCCAAGCTACCAACCTGAGTCCATGTACTAGGGATTTCTTTTTTATCGCATTCATAATTCTCTTCATATTTCTGTGTAAAATCAATGAACGAAGATTACAGCTAAAACATCATACAATGTAGTGAGACCCCGGGCTCCTGTTTCACGAATTTTCCTCAGCTGAGGAAATCCTCAACCTCAAAATTCTACTTAGGTTACTATAGCAGCATTCCTCAAATATTTGAGGAAAACTGAAGAAAAATGCTCGTTAAATGTTAAGTGAAACCGAGGCGTGGAGACTGATGGTATAATTACAGGTGAACTACGAGACAATTCTGAAGCCTCAGATGGATTTCAATTTACCCTGGCCTGTCAGATACTAGAAGATGGTTTCAGAACAAGCTTTATGGTTCATTACCTTTGATTAGGGCAGGAAGTTTTATGAGCTGAGCTTTAATCTTATGTAATTTCCTAATACCCTACTGGCTAGGCTTCATGTGTAACTATGAACCAATCAATTAAGCTTAAGGAGGCTTAAAAGCCGTTTCAAAAACTCTTGAAAATTAACTGAGGTTTAATAATGAGGACTTTCTTGTACACACATGTATGGTGTATGCCATGGAAACAACTATTTCCATGTCAAAACATAAAAGAGATACATTGTACATCGAAAGACATGTGGATGTTTTAGTGCAAGGAAAAAATCTCTTCCCAGTTCTACAACAATGAATAGAGAACATGCTACATGATGATAAGTGTTGTTAACTCCACATTACAGTAGTGTACATGTTAAATCTAAACACTTAATTCAGTATACAGATCATTCAAATTACTGAAAGCTGAAATCATAACTGTAAAAATCTAAAAAAAAAACAATTTCAAATAAAATACGAGAGAGGGAAGAGAGAGAGACAGAGAGAGAAAAACAACTATTAGAAAGTAAACCAGTACATAAAATTTGGGTCCCATGCAATAAAACCTGAAGAGCATACTTAATGATATAATTAAAACATTTTCATAGGAACTTAAAAATGCCTTCAAGAAACTGTGAAGATATAATATCATATGTTTATAGTTACAGTTAACATGCACAAGGTACATTCTTCTACAAATTACAGACATTTAATTTCAACTACACAAATTGCATATTGATGTAATAAACAGATGTTTGGTAACATAACAGACATGCAATGAAAATAAGAACAATTTTATTGGTTATGGTTTACATTTTAGCATCACTCTAAATGAACATACAGACAGAAATGATTTGAAACTGATATAGTGTTGCCTTCACTGTTGTTACCTGCTGCAAACATATGACCAACCCAACTCCCACAATGGCTGGCTTATAAGCAAAGCTTAAAGTAACTGATGTATTCTATGTATAACCTTATTCTGAATGATGTATTGACAGGTTGTCTTTCAGTAACAAAAAAATCACATGCTTCTTTTTGTGAAAAAAACAACAACAAACAAACCGTCACCAGATGCTATCACTATTGCTGTCCTTTTAGTCTACTTGGTCCATTCACCAGTTTTCAGCTTAATTAATAACTGTTTGAATTGATTCTATCAACTTTAGCCAAATCTTGCATTTTCCCAATATTTTATGTATATCTACTTAACAACTTCATTCAACAAGAATATTAGGATACCGAGCATACATCCTTGTCAATTTTGTCATCTAAATGTCATCTAAAATTCCCTTAGAATCTAATACAGTTAAATAATATGACAACCATCAAACTGTGAAAAATGCAGCAACAATTAAAAAACAATAACATTTGAACATGAAACACACAAAGATTAACAAACAGGTAAAATTAATAAAAATAGTTATTTCAGTTATTGACAAATACATGAATAAAATAATAACTACTCCACTATAGAGACATCTCCAGTCATCTTTCCCCAGAACTGTATCGGACCAAACAAGGCAATAATGGTGTACGTGGTTGTACGGATCAGCATATACACACAGTGATCCCTTAAATGATCCCTTATAATGTTACAGTGGTTAACCAATCTAAAGCCTTGGTGTTCTCAACTCACAATGTGATATGTGGGTAACAAATTGTAACAATAATCACTTGGAAATAAATAGTTTGAATCTCGATCTGAGAGCTTCCAGCAGGGAATCCTACTTGCCTAAACCTTACTGATAATGTTGGCAGGCTAACAGAGAATAGTTTAATAATTGTGGACAGATACAACTCCAGGGCTCTAACAGGCCATGAACATTGTGCACATGAATATCATGGCCTGAGACACCTTTTGTTATAATTACTGTACTTTTATTACAAATACAAAAGTCCAAAGATGTCACTGAAGGACAGCACAGACATTTGTCTTAGTGTTGAGACTTTAGTACATATTTACATGTTTTAATTACTGATGTCACAACCTACAACAAAAACCTGATACAAAAGTCATAAATAATACTTGCAAGTGTGCATATAGTTTCAAATACTACAAGACAACTTACATCAGGGTTATTCTTGCATCAGCAATTTGACCTAAAGAATATCTTTCGTTCTCATTTGTAACAAATCACCATACAAAATCACTACACCTGCACTATGGTTTTCACAAGATGTCTGAGAATCGTGTTTTTGGACTGTACAATTTTTAAAAAAACTCTGTGGTTTTAAATATTTATTATTGTAGAACCAAGTGTAATTACTGCATTTAATTTTTATATTTTAAGCAAGAGCATGTAATCTCCATTACATTGTATGACCATAGATCACCATAGAAACAAGTACAAGGTTAGCTCTAGACCACCATAGAAACCAATATACTTCAGTAACAGATTCTCTACAATAAGCTTCAGAACAGACATTCCATCCATTTGATCTGCTGTGACCCAAGACTATCAAAGAAAAAATCATTAAACCTGTACGAGTATGAGAATCTCATATCTGTAGCTCACAAGCACTATGGTTGCAGCAATAAAAATTCTGCCAATTACACCTACTTCCACCCCAGACCACTGTAAAAACCATGGCAGTATGGTTTGAGTAATGAGCATTAGTTACACTATCCATGTATTATGCCCATTACAACTATTATGACACAACTGACGCTAGTGTCAGTAATGAGCATGAGCATGAAGATTTATGTCCATTCCATCTACTTTAACTTAAAGCAAGAGATTAAGGAGTAAAGTTTCTTCAGTGAGTATGAGGATATTATGCCCACTACCAGCACATGTGCTATGACCTCTACTCTAAACAGCCCCAATCACCGGAGGAACCATTGTACTATAGTGTGCACGAGGAGCACGAGCCCAAGTATAAGCCACTGCTGTGTCTGGGAGTGGTACAGCTGCACCATCAACTCATCCTGTTTGTTCTGCATGTTGACAATTTGTCGCTGCAGGCACTTCACTGTTGTGTTCATCTCCTGCTGCAGGGCAGTCACAGGTTCAAGCAGCTTGCTCACTGTGTCCTCAGCGAGTCGGGTACTTCGACAGTTGGAAGCGGAGCGCGTTACACGCTTACCTGGGCCTGCAAGATATTTATATGACAATACAGTTACAATATATCACTGTTTCAACTTGCTATCAAAGTTTAATATTTTACTAGATTAACATCACCTATCAATCTTACCAAACACAAAAAAATTCATTTTAAGACAGGTTATTAATATTATTATTTTTTAAATTTTATTTAAGAAAAAGAAGACTTATCCTCACACAGCATTTTAAATGGGACTGAAATAATAGTTATACCAGTGCAGACACTAACACAGCTCTACATACCACCCTACAAAGCTCTACATACCACCAATGCCCTGTTCTGAAGAGTCACTGTCATGCTTCAGATCAATTTCTGCTGAGCTACCACTCTCCTCACCCACCACCTTTAACCGCTTCACTGAGGGACGTTGTATCCCTCGTAAAGCATGTCTCTGCTGTGGCACATTTGACTTCTCCGAGACATTTTGTTCCAGACTGGTAATACTGAGTGTTCGTACAACAGGCGTTCTGTGTTTGGTCCATGTAGTGACAATGAATTCAGACTCGTACTGTAGCTTGTCATTTGTGATGTCCCAGGGGCGCATACTAAAAGCATGAAATATGACAACCTTTATTGTTTTAATAATTTTGGTTTGTTTTAAGTTCAAATACAGTAACTTGTTAAATTCTAGAGTTTTTACAAGGTGAAATTGTTCCTACTGTATTTGCTTGTCTGAATGGTGCATTTTGTAAGTCTGAATCTAAATTGGGTCATACTAGGATACATGTACAATAAGATGCAAGTCTTGATAAATTAATATCGAATACAATTGATTGGGCTTATTTTCAAACAGCAATTACAAAAAAAAAATTATGCTTATGACAGGAATAAACCAAAATCTATTTAATCATTTGTACTGGGGACAGCTAACTTATAACCTTCAGTCCCTCACAGTTCTTGTCACAAAGTGACAACTTGTAACAATGTTTCAGTCATAGTGTAGTGATACTTCTACAATGAGTAAACATTTCTGCATCTTAATCCATGATATATGGCTTGTAGTGCTGATATAAAAATTGTTTGGTGAGGCCTAACCGATAAAACTATAGAGATATCATAAACAAGTGTACTGTTTGTATTTCACGATAGAAATCAAATCAGTCTCATATTACAGACATGAGTTTCATTAAAATGTTAAGTCATACTTACTCTACATATTTATAGATCCAGTCGCCTGTAATTGGGTCCTGTTCGAATAGTTTTGGCATCCACTGTATGTTTTGTACCTTTCTTTCTCTCGCCTCCTGTCGTTGTCGCTCCTCCAGGATATACTTTTCCTCTGTCGCTCGGTGCATGTCACTTTGGATCACTGCCTCACTCACATTACGCCACAACCTACAACATAGCATGTTACTACATGTACCAAGTGCATCACTTCAACCATCATCATTCAATGTATCATACACAAGTGTAAAAAAGCAAACTTTTTAATTTTACAATCAATTATTGTAAAGATGTAAAAAGATGATTTCAACCTGTAAGGTAGGCTCACATTGGTTGCAATTGTTTACAGGTATAATGTTTAGTATTCTGCCGATAGACACTGATGTGTTGTCTTTAGTACAATAAACTACAGAAAAAATTGACCAATGACCACATTTGTAGATGGTATTTATTACTCAAAACAAAAACTGATTTAGATCAAGGATCAACTCTCATGGCAATTCATCTCAATATCATGTTAACAGCAAACGATAGGAATACTTCACTGCATCATTCTTTCCTTTTAATTAAACAATTCATGGCTTCACTACAACATGTAACACTGGATCCCCACTCACCGTTCAGACTCCATCTCAGTCTGAATCTCCAGTGGTACTGTGTAACGTTTTAATCGCGTCGCCTTCACTTCAGGTGTAGGGTCGAAAAACACAGATGATTGCTGAAATATAAAGTAAAGCCTTTATTAACAAGAGTCAAACGTGAACATTTAGTAAACTGTCCCAAGGAATCTTCATATCAACAACCTGATGGAGCATGCTGCTAAAGCTAAGCTGCTATCAATTTCCAATCGCAAAACAAAATATTGAACATAATACTACACATAGCTGAAAGATCTCCATTAAACTGAGATTTTACAAATTACGGAAAGATCTCCATTAAACTGGGATTTTACACATAACTGAAAGATCTCGATTAAACTGGGATTTTACAAATTATGAAAGATCTCTACTTGAACTGAGATTTTACACATAACTGAGAGACCACTGTTAAACTGGGATTTTACACATTAAATGGTACTTATTTCAATATTTGAAAAGGTAAATAATTCTATTTCATTGAAAAAAAGTTTGTTTTTTTTTTCACTAGAAAAAAAAAGAACAGAACTTCATTTCTTCTGAGTTAAGTAACAAAATCTTGTTCCAATAATTTAATTCTGAGATTCTAGCCACATGTCATTACTTATTACCTTAGCATGAGGGTTTAATCAAATGATTAGATTTTATAAAGGATAACAACAAAATGAAGCTTTTTTGTTGTGAGTATTTTTAGATGATGTTGTGTATGTGCTTACCCCAGAAGATTTCTCCTTGATGTAGATGGTCTGGTCCCAGTGGCCTTCTATGTGACAAAGTGTGTCTGAACCCACCTTGATCTTACCCACAATCCGGTTGGATGCCTCACCGATACCCAGGAATGGCTGGAAGACACAACAAGATACGTAATAGATACATGCGGAAAGATATAATTGTACACTTGTCAAATGTCAGACACTCACATCTTGCTTTATTTAGAATTTAAAAAATAATTATGAAGATGAAATGATGTAATTATACTTGACAGACACCAGTAGGAAAAAGTTTCTTCTACATAAAACCAAGGCTCAAGTTAGGGTCGGATTTATACGCACTGGGCATAGATGTGGATCAGTCATTTACTGTTAGGCAGTTATAAGAATGGTTTCATGCTTGCGCTAATTTCAAGTTTTCCACATCATTGGAAGAAATACACCAGGTCAGGTTTACTTCCCTAACTTTGATCTCTAAAAGCATGCATTACTCCTTACCTTGAGTTTGAACTCAAGTTCACATCTGTAGCCAGTCTTGGGACAGTTAATGGTCACTTTACCTCCCATCTCCATTGTCAGGGTCCCAATAAGAATACCTGCAAACATGGTAAACACATTATGTAACCCCTGACCTATGATGTAACAGGCTATTTAAGACATTTTCTTCATAATGGGATTTGTATCATTGTAGTGAGAGCATGAGATTTTGTGAGTCTAAGATCATTGCCTAGCCATAAGTTCCTAAACAACATAGAACAGTGTACAATAATAAATGTCATGAAATAATTTGTCTTTGAGATATGTATGTTAGGTGATAGAGTGAAGAAAAATTCATCCTTTATAGGAAACTAGAACTCCGCGAGTCGGATGTGTCGCCTGACGAAAATTTTGTTAGTCGACATAAAAAATGTTAATTAGTTTTTTAGGTTGTACAGATATTAGCAATGTATTTGCACAAAATTCACATATAAAATAACCTTTATTGTCTCATTGCAAAAAAACATGCACAACAAGTTATGCCCTTCGCAAGAAATGCACTAAAAATCAATCAAAGGGGAATAATTTAAAAATGGGACAAGATAGATTTACGATTCTTGTGCACAGCCCTTTCAGTCATTGCAAGAAACAAGCATACCAAGGATTTAGTCACTTGAACATTTGGTGACATTATTACGCTCCGGAAAAGAAATGCTCTAAAAAAATCAAGGGGTTTAATTCAAAAATGGGACAAGGTAGTGTTATGGTTCTTGTGCACTGCACTTCAAGTCATTGCAAGAAACATGTATACCAAGTTTGGAGTCATTTGGACCTATGGTGACAGTGTTATGCTCAGGACAACAAATGCTCTATAAAAATCACTCCAAGGGGAATAACTAAAAAACGAAAGAAGGTAGAGTTGCCATTCTTGTGCACTGCACTTTGAGTCATTGCCAGAAACATGCATACCAAGTTTGGAGTCATTTGGACCTACGGTGACAAAGTTACACTCTGGACAAGAAATGCTCTATAAAAATCAATCAAAGGAGAATAATTCTAAAACAGAACAAGGCAGAGTTATGGTTCTTGTGCGCTGCACTTCGAATCATTGCCAGAAACATGCATACAAAGTTTGGAGTCATTTAGACCTACGGTGACAAAGTTAGGCTCCGGACAAGAATATCCGGATGCTACTGACACCGCAGACGCCGCCACTGACAATGTAATCCCTATATGTCGCCTAGTCAGGTGACACAAAAACAAGGATCAGATAGAATCGTCTATGGAGAGATGAATAATCTGGATGGATACAAAGGGCATTACCTTTACAGTGGGCGTAAGGCATGGTGATATAATAGTCCTCTCCTCTCTTTAGGAATGCAAGCTTTGCTGTGCCTTCCAATATGGCTGACAGAGAGTTTCCTACAAGAGAATGGAATATGCAATTATATACTACATAGTACAGTTAATTTTTATTTTCTATTTTAGTGGCTGTAGTGAGGAACAATATATACTTACAACAAATGTTCAATTATTTTCTATAGTTTCCATGTGATGTCATCGACAAAGATAAGACAGTTTAAGGCAGCCATCTTTGTGGGCAGAAGCTAATGCAGGCCGAAATCGGGAAATATGTGCTGTATTAAACTCACCATTGTGTTTTTATTTTTAAGTCTATTTTACTGAATTTAATATCAAATTTAACAGCTTTTATAAAGTATTTTAAATATCAAAACTATATTTTGATAGTTTAAAAGGTTAAAAGAAATACAACCGAAAATGATACACTGTTCATTTTGATTTTAAGTTTGAGCCAATAGTTTTATTTATTTCTGTCTATTAATTCTGTGTGCATTTATCAATTGTAAAAATATTGTATTCTGAAAATATGAATTTCAAGAGCTTTCCAATGGTGTATAGCTTTTAAATTTTCGGACCACAAATAAAGAAATTACAAGAAAATAAAATTTCTATACAATTTATATGAAAATCCCTTGAAGTTACCATCAAAGATGGCTGCCAAGAGAAGGGATTTTCACTGATGTGGAAACTATCTATAGCAAGTTTCCACAAGTTGTATAAAATGGTCTTTTAGCATATGACTCAGGCAGAGTATATTAAAAAAATCAATTTAGTGGGGGTTTTTTTTATTTCTTTTCTTATCACTTTTGTGTCAAACATTTTTAAAATGACTTTTGAAGAAACCATGTTGAACAATATGACAAAATATGCTCACTGTTTACTCACTATAATGTAAGCGACTACGGAACTATATTTCATGATACAGCCATACACATGCTGTACAATTTGAACTTACCATAGAACTTGGACTTGGCCAGTATGCTGCCAGTAATGTTGAAACCATCCTTTCTGTTGGTGACATAGAACCCAGTGACAGGGGGATGATGGGACAGTTGCTCGGCGATGTAAAAGGTGCGACTGCCGGTCCGCGGATGGTCCCAGTAACACCGATACACCTCACCGATGATAGGATTGTAAGGTTTCTTCAGACCCTGGGGGTGGATAATGTATGGTTAGGACGGATGGAAATATTGCCGTAGGAAGGGAGTGAATGGTTAAGATAGATGGGACTGTTGTCTGTTCCTGGTGGCGGGAAATGTATGGTTGAGATAGATGTGATTACTGTCAGAATTTGTAGGTGGGAAATGTATGGCTGAGATAGATGGGATTACTGTCAGAATTTGTAGGTGGGAAATGTATGGCTGAGATAGATGGGATTACTGTCAGAATTTGGAGGTGGGAAATGTATAGCTGAGATAGATGGGATTACTGTCAGAATTTGGAGGTGGGAAATGTATAGCTGAGATAGATGGGATTACTGTCAGAATTTGGAGGTGGGAAATGTATAGCTGAGATAGATGGGATTACTGTCAGAATTTGGAGGTGGGAAATGTATAGCTGAGATAGATGGGATTACTGTCAGAATTTGGAGGTGGGAAATGTATAGCTGAGATAGATGGGATTACTGTCAGAATTTGGAGGTGGGAAATGTATGGCTGAGATAGATGTGATTACTGTCAGAATTTGTAGGTGGGAAATGTATGGCTGAGATAGATGGGATTACTGTCAGAATTTGGAGGTGGGAAATGTATGGCTGAGATAGATGTGATTACTGTCAGAATTTGTAGGTGGGAAATGTATGGCTGAGATAGATGGGATTACTGTCAGAATTTGGAGGTGGGAAATGTATGGCTGAGATAGATGTGATTACTGTCAGAATTTGGAGGTGGGAAATGTATGGCTGAGATAGATGGGATTACTGTCAGAATTTGGAGGTGGGAAATGTATGGCTGAGATAGATGTGATTACTGTCAGAATTTGGAGGTGGGAAATGTATGGCTGAGATAGATGGGATTACTGTCAGAATTTGGTGGCGGGAAATGTATAGCTGAGATAGATGGGATTACTGTCAGAATTTGGTGGCGGGAAATGTATAGCTGAGATAGATGGGATTACTGTCAGAATTTGGAGGTGGGAAATGTATAGCTGAGATAGATGGGATTACTGTCAGAATTTGGAGGTGGGAAATGTATGGCTGAGATAGATGGGATTACTGTCAGAATTTGGAGGTGGGAAATGTATGGTTGAGATAGATGGGATTACTGTCAGAATTTGTAGGCGGGAAATGTATAGCTGAGATAGATGGGATTACTGTCAGAATTTGTAGGCGGGAAATGTATAGCTGAGATAGATGGGATTACTGTCAGGATTTGGTGGCGGGAAATGTATAGCTGAGATAGATGGGATTACTGTCAGAATTTGGTGGCGGGAAATGTATAGCTGAGATAGATGGGATTACTGTCAGAATTTGGAGGTGGGAAATGTATAGCTGAGATAGATGGGATTACTGTCAGAATTTGGTGGCGGGAAATGTATAGCTGAGATAGATGGGATTACTGTCAGAATTTGGAGGTGGGAAATGTATAGCTGAGATAGATGGGATTACTGTCAGAATTTGGAGGTGGGAAATGTATGGCTGAGATAGATGGGATTACTGTCAGAATTTGGAGGTGGGAAATGTATGGTTGAGATAGATGGGATTACTGTCAGAATTTGGAGGTGGGAAATGTATGGCTGAGATAGATGGGATTACTGTCAGAATTTGGTGGCGGGAAATGTATAGCTGAGATAGATGGGATTACTGTCAGAATTTGGAGGTGGGAAATGTATAGCTGAGATAGATGGGATTACTGTCAGAATTTGGAGGTGGGAAATGTATGGCTGAGATAGATGGGATTACTGTCAGAATTTGGAGGTGGGAAATGTATGGCTGAGATAGATGGGATTACTGTCAGAATTTGGAGGTGGGAAATGTATGGTTGAGATAGATGGGATTACTGTCAGAATTTGGAGGTGGGAAATGTATAGCTGAGATAGATGGGATTACTGTCAGAATTTGGAGGTGGGAAATGTATGGCTGAGATAGATGGGATTACTGTCAGAATTTGGAGGTGGGAAATGTATGGCTGAGATAGATGTGATTACTGTCAGAATTTGGAGGTGGGAAATGTATGGCTGAGATAGATGTGATTACTGTCAGAATTTGGAGGTGGGAAATGTATGGCTGAGATAGATGTGATTACTGTCAGAATTTGGAGGTGGGAAATGTATAGCTGAGATAGATGTGATTACTGTCAGAATTTGGAGGTGGGAAATGTATGGTTGAGACAGATGGGATTACTGTCAGAATTTGGAGGTGGGAAATGTATGGCTGAGATAGATGGGATTACTGTCAGAATTTAGAGGTGGGAAATGTATGGCTGAGATAGATGTGATTACTGTCAGAATTTGGAGGTGGGAAATGTATGGCTGAGATAGATGTGATTACAGTAGAAACTCACAATGCGGGCAACTCGATAATACGGCCATTTTTATATTACGGCCAATTTTCTCGGTCCCGAACAGTTTACTATTTGATTCTATATACTTGAAACTCAAAAATGCGGGCAACTGGCTATTGCGAATTACGGCCATGAGTTTCGGTCCCGAACTGGCGTCTAAGCGATAAACGAAACTGACTAATGCGGCCAAGGGAAATAACTCTTATCGACTGTTGCCAGACTGGGTGCGTGAATTTTACTACCATGCAGCGCAGCCTATTCATAGACAATCATCAGCATATCGTACACCAGTCTGTGTTTACTTAGAGGCGGCCGACATTTTGACACTTTCTTTTGTTCAGACTGCATTTCACAAAGGATTAACAGACATCATAGGCATGTGTCATGTGTCGCCATAATTACACTTTGTACGATAATGCCGAAATCAAACTGTTTTAAGTTGATTGGGTAATTTTAATGGTCGTTAATATTGATACGAATGGTTAATTGACAATCGTTAGGTGTGAAAAACGCAACGTCCTTATATACTTGAAGGTTTGGTTTGAAAACGTATGCTTTATTGATTCTGCACTTCTTTGTGTAAATTGTAGTTTAAAAGTGTACAAAATCAACTAAAATAAATGATACTGGAAAAAAAAGTGTTCTACATTTTATGAATCATAATGCATATTATATTATTGATTTAAACTACAACTATTATACTAACAAAACAAAATATGATATTGGTTTAAAAACAAATATAAAGTATAGAACACGTATATAAAAAGAATATAAACACACATGTAGTTCATTATGTCAAAGGGGCATAACTTGTTACAGCTTTTATCAAAACTCGCTATTAAGGCCAAACTTTAAATTAAGGCCACTTCTTGCCGGTCCCAAAAGTGGCCTTAATAGCGAGTTTCTACTGTACTGTCAGAATTTGGAGGTGGGAAATGTATGGCTGAGATAGATGGGATTACTGTCAAAATTTGGAGGTGGGAAATGTATGGCTGAGATAGATGGGATTACTGTCAGAATTTGGAGGTGGGAAATGTATAGCTGAGATAGATGGGATTACTGTCAGAATTTGGAGGTGGGAAATGTATGGCTGAGATAGATGGGATTACTGTCAGAATTTGGAGGTGGGAAATGTATGGCTGAGATAGATGTGATTACTGTCAGAATTTGGAGGTGGGAAATGTATGGCTGAGATTAATTAGGAATGTAGGTGGGATACTGTCAGAATTTGTAGGTGGGAAATGTATGGCTGAGATAGATAGACGATCTGATATGAGTGTTCATTAGATACTGAAAATATTAAACAAGTTGGATGAAATGATACGAAACGAGGCTCTGCCGAGTTTTGTATCCTTGTAGACAATGAGTTTAATATTTTCAGTATCTAATGAACACTCTAATCAGATTCTATTTATCATATGACCAAAACATCAGCTGTTTTTGTTTAAAATGCATCATTTTTTTATAGTATGAATTGTCGACCTTAACGTGTAATAATTCAGTTTGGGAGAATCTGCACAAAAAAAAGTTCCATTCTTTACTCGACCATTTTCCATAAAAAGGGAAAGATTTGTTTATAATATGACTAAAATGTTATTTTTTTAATAATCAAAATGAAATTGTCCAACAAAATGAACAAAATGGTGACAACAAAGTGATGAGGAAATGGCATAAACACTACACATACATGTATGGTTGAGATAGATGGAATTATTGTGTAGCTCTGGGTGTGATTATATCTGCCCTGAGCAAAAAGTGAAGCTGCAAAACTGGATACAAGAATATGACTTACTTAAGACTTGATATACTTGTTACATTTAGACAATTAACATACTTTAATTGATTGTCAGTAGATTTAGACTTTGAATTTGATAGTTCTATGTTAAACCTTATTTTTAATAAAACTTTTACTCTCATGATTGTTATAATTTATTAAGATTGCTTAAATCAAAATGATTACAACTAGCAAACTGTACTATATATGGAGTGTTCTATTATCCAAGTTGCCTTTGTTCTACCTGCATTTCTATTTATTATTTAATTCCATTAATGCTACCATCACGACAGACCTTGGGTTTCTTGTAGAATCCAGAAAGGTACCATTTCACAACAGACTTCATACGTGTGTAGGGATCTTCCTTGGTAATGGCACTGGAACAATAGATCAGCATTCAAGAGTAAAACATAAAATAAATGTAGACATTGTATAAGTATTAAACATTAATAAAACTACATAATGATTGCTTAGTTATCAAGTGTTCTACAAACCCCTATTAAAATCAGATTTTTCATGTGTATCACACCACACAGTACAACTTCTAGATAGAAACCACCAGACAACATTAAGGCTACTGTTGATTTTGTTTATTTGCAAACACAAATTCTCGAGCAAATAACAGAAATATACATTAAACTAAAAATCAATATTGGAGTACAATTGCAATGAGCATATTTTGTTTTTAGCTGCTATAAAATTCATTTATTAATATTAACTCTTAGCCACTGTGTTTCCTTCAAAAAAACTGTCAGTCGTATATCTATTTATAATTTTTATTGTAAGACTAAGCACTTATTTCCTTCCAAATCCAGTTATAAAGCCAATTCTTTTCTTAAGCACCTTGTTAGATGTGGTACTGCAAAGTGATCTTTTCAAATTTAAATGAATCGGAACAGAAATAAATCTGCATTTACTATGATGATGGTCTTTGTTGATTTCATTAACAAATGCACTTACATTTGAAGTTCATTGGCCCAGAAAGATTCAGCAGACAGATGAGCCAAGAAGAATTATGCTAAGAAGTGAAAAGGCTAACCCCCTTTGTACAAAGTCAATAATTGAAACAAAGGTTAGGAAGACAAGATTAAGTGTTTGAATATTTTATTGAATATTTTATTCAGTAAAACAGAATATGTGTAGAACCGTTGTTGATTAAATTAAATCAACTGTATACTTTTGTTAGATAGAGATCTTCAGACAACTTCCAGGTACTTGTGCTAGATAGAGACTTTTAGACAACTTCCAGGTACTTGTGCTAGATAGAGACCTTTAGACAACCTCCATGTACTTTTGCTAGATAGAGACCTTCAGATAACTTCCAGGTACTTGTGCTAGATAGAGACCTTTAGACAACTTCCAGGTACTTGTGCTAGATAGAGACCTTTAGACCACTTCCTTGAACTTGAGCTAGATAGAGACCTTAAGACAGCTTCCATGTACTTGTGTTAGATAGAGACCTTTAGCCAACTTCCATGTACTTTTGCTAGATAGATACCTTTAGACAACTTCCATGTACTTGTGCTAGATAGAGACCTTCAGACCAATTCCAGATACTTGTGCTAGATAGAGACCTTCAGACCACTTCCAGATACTTGTGCTAGGTAGAGACCTTTAGACAACTTCCATGTACTAGTGCTAGATAGAGACCTTCAGACAACTTTATGGTACTTGTGCTAGATAGAGACCTTCAGACAAGCCAAGGTTTGAACCCAGGACCTCCTAGACCTGGCACTGATGTGCTACATTTGGGCTTACAGGACATTCATGCAGCTACTTACTCTGTGAGAATATCACAATGGTAATAATAGTCGGTCAGTTTAGTCCAGGAATGATCTTGGCTCCAGGATAAATGTGGGCAGGACAACCTTGGATAGATCCATACCTGGACGCACCTGTAGTAAAATATTAAAATATTCTTTAATACATAAATTTTATTTCTGAAAAAAAAAAAACAACACACACATTAAAAACCAAATAAATGGGGAAAGAGAAGGAAAAATACCAAAAACAGTTTGTACCCAAACAATGCAGTAACATGCTGAAACCATAAAGAAAGTACATCAAAACAAAAATAAAACATAGATGTAAGAAATGTGCAAAAGTATGTCTTGTTTAAATTGCTGAAAATTTCAAGGATACTTATTTATCCATTTAAAAGTTTAAACATTTTTATCAACCTTGATACAATTTCAAGCAAGGCAGCTGAGTGGTAATAACTCAAACAGGACTAGATTATGTACACACACCCTGTCCTATTGATGTCAAATCCAAAATAATTCCCATCCAATCACACTGTAAATTTGTTCACTAACCGTATTTGATAAAACACCAAACTGTAATATGTTTAGTATGTAATGCATTAGTGGCAATTGAATTACATTTTGTTCCCATTTGTTCTATGGTCTCAAGTCACTTTTCTGAAAAGCTCTGATCAATGTGATCAAACTGGTCATATCATTTTTTTCCTATAAGAATCCACTGTTTAATCTCTTTTCATTTCATTATACTGTTGGTAGTTGTTGTTATAAAATCATACCAAAATGTTGAGAAATGACTTCAAAAGGTAAGCTGATTTTATTTGATTCACATGCATTTCTTTATCAGGGTCCTTACTGTTTCCAATACTAAAGATTGAATATATGTTTAGGATGCTTATCACAATACTATGACTTGGAATCTAACCGAGCCAACTTTCTCCAAGAGAAATTGTTGACTTTCAAATTGTGTTTGATTTATTTCCAACTCCAAATCAACCAGGTACCGGTACTATCCGCTCATGTAAAACAATGCCAGCATTGTTTTTCAAAAATATTTAGCGAAATAACACAGTAGACATTACACATATCAGTATTGATTTTTGTCATGTGACTGTCAATTGATCAAAAGTTTATCTCATACCATGACTGATTTTTGGAAAAATGAAATGGATTTAAAAAGGGGTCTGATTGTAATTTTCTTAGTATGTTCACTTCTGTTATTTGAACTATTGTGCACATTTTTGTGCATATAAAAACACAACTTAGTTACATACTGGAAGATAATAAAGGATGGCTTTTGCCATGTTTTCTTCAAGAAAAAGTTAAAGTGGTACACTACTATCGGAATTAACATACTGCAAATTAGCTGACATATCTGGTCCGTGGTAGATGTATTCAAACTGTTAGTTATAAATAAAGTTGAATAAGGTTTTTTAACAGATGGTCTAAGTACTCTGCATGTGATATTTTTTAATTTCTAATGTTTTGAATGTTTAATTAAAATAAACATTTTTGTTAATAAGATTTTAGTATTGTCCAGTTGTTTTTTACAACCATATTTATTTTCTTGCCAGTTTGAGTTTTGAGAACCATTTTAAAAAATGAACATAATCTGAGAGACATTATCTGTATGTTAAGTATAAAATCAAGATTATAATGCGTTCTCATGCCAACACAGTATACATGCTAAGCTCTCTGTTTCCTTCAACTGAAACGTAAAATAATTTCTTACAAGGTAGGAAAACTTCCTTTATGAGTAATACTGTAGAAATACAGAATAGGCCACCACATGTATCTCAATGACAATTCCTACCCATATCTATCAATAAGATGACAGTCAACATCATATAAATGGCAGCATAAAACAAACTTATAGGAGAAATAATAACCTGTTAATAATGAATGTCCTCCATGTCAGAATAGTTCAGCATATTATAGGAGAGTTAATGACATCCATAAAGTTTAACAATCAACATTTCTGTTGTTATACAGTTGTCCTATAATAATACAGGGTTCATACAGCCATCCCATGCCAAAATTCAAGCACTTTTTAAGCACTTTTTAAGCACGTTATCCCATTTTATAAGCACGTTTCTTTTTTTCCCCGACGCCATTTTGTTGTTTACAAAGGGGCGCAACTCTGACGTATTCGAACCCAAACTAGTTTGAACCGCTTGAAATTCGTCCCCTTACTATTACGTTTCGCAAACAATTTATAAATTTTGATTGTCTGTTTAAAACTTTCGACATTTTACCATGATCTTAGTCATTTATTCATTTTTAAGCATGTTTTAGAGAAAATTAAGCACTTTTTACGAGAGTAATTAAAATCAAGGACTTTTAAGGACTTTTTTTCGTTTTTAAGCACTTTTTAAGAAAGGGGCTCAAATTTAAGCACTTTTTAAGACTGTGCGAACCCTGTAATAAGACAATTACCTGTTTCAGCAACATCCAGATGATACTCTTATTTTCGTCATCGACCTCCTCTGTTTGGCATGCATCTCCAGCCTAGAGACACAAACTATTCTTATAAGCCCTATAACTTGTGATGGTCATTTTATAATTATGTATTTTGATGAATATGTAAAGTTCACTTAATAACAATGATTAAAAGAGTAGAAAATGCAAACCTTGCCACAGCAAAAATAAAGATTTAAAAAAGCATAGAGATAAAATTGTTTGATAACAGAATTTAAACATTAAAAACAGATAAAACAAAACCAAAGTAAGCTTACATTAAACTCATAGAGCTAAGACAAACATCAATTCATCGAGCTAAGATAAAAATACTGGTTAAATTTTCTTTAGAAAAATATAAATCTGTAGAATTTGGTTACAACTTTTCACATTGATTTGTATAGCGTATTATTCTAATCTTGGCATTTAAAGAATGTTTACAAAAATATAATTTTGTTTATTGTTTATTGGGTTTATCATCCCACAAACAAAAATATAATTCTTACTTGTCTTCCAGTGTCCTGTCAGTAATAAAAGCATCTTTGGTCAGTATGAATAACATTACAGAAATACCAGGTAGTGAACCTAACAGAGTTCCATTAACACAACTGAGTTTTGTTCAAACTATTTTATAAAAATAGCAGATGAGATCACGAAGAACTTCTGTTTTACAGACAAAAAGCTTATATAGGTGCCATCTTGCATTTATATCTTTTCTTATATCTATTTTTCAGATTGATAAATAAGTTAGAGAAATATTTATCTTAGTTATTCATTGTTGATGCTTTTTCTTTTTTTAATATTTGGGCACAAAATGTAGTCAGAAGAAAGCTAGAATCAAACAACCCCACCTGCTCCCTCAACATCTAAAATATCATTTACTGGGACAATTCCAAATGAATTATTCATATGATCATAACACAAAATACACAGGTTCCCTTGTTACTATAGACAAGAGTGGAGTTCATCACAATTGACAACAAACAGTAGAAGAAGAAGCCGGGACAAAACTGTGTCCACAAACTAACAGATATACAAATATACAGCTTGATACCAGTATATCACCAACCACCCTTAACTTCATTGTGAGGGTATAACAGCACAGTTGTGGTAAATAAATCCTACAAATATTGTGTGATCCTACCTGACCCAACTCCTCTACGGCATTGATGGTGTATGGGGTCTCAGATGGTTTCGCATTCTCATCAAATACACGATCTTCCTCCTCATCTGATTGGCTGGAGTCTGAGACCGCCTCCTCCCGGTCTGTCTTGTAATCTTCATCCAGGCCTAGATAATATAGCAAGGAAGAGAATAAATTATCAAAGCAGATTTCTATACCAGGGCTGTGTGTGTATGTGTGTGTCCAATTATATTGTTAGAATTTTCTTCTCATTGTTGATAAAGTCATACCTATTTTTTTTGGCACAAATGGCAATTTGAAACTTTTTGAAGTAGAGGCTGAACCTTGGCAAACATTTTATGAAGGACTTCAAGCAATGGTGAGAAAAGTAAAGCTTCTGATAAAGGCTCTGTCTGCAAAACATATTATAGTTATGAATTGGTTATATTAGTCACACTGGAACAATTATGGACAACTATTTTAATGTCCAACATTTATTGGTGGAGGAAGACTCCAGAAAGTTATATCAAAATTTGCACTTACCTAAATAAATCATGAATACTGTATAGATAGTCCCGAAATTTTAACTCATATGAACATTAAAATATTTGTCTAATCAGGATGGACCAAAATCTTAGCTTTTTCTATTTTTGTTTAAAAAAAATCTGGTTGACAAGTTCCTGGCTGCGACTTTCTTTTAATTATGTTCCTAAGTGATCTGAAATCCATGTAGGTCATGCATCATTCAGAACAACAATCGGCACATAACAAAATGTTACTAAATGGCAGTAGAACAAGACTTTAATATATTGATTATATTTTCATATATCCGAAGGGTTTATATCATTATATGTTCATCTGAACAATAATGTTTGATGAATGTTGAAACATGATTTAACAAAATGACTTGACTATTTATATTTAAGACACATCTTCTCTAATACTGATTTCAATGTAGACTCAACAGTCATGACCTGCTCAGTGATCATTGTAGCATTGTGTTTCATAACCAGTGTGGGAAGTGTGTATCAAGTCTTATTTGTGTAAGTCTTAAATCCCCATTGGCCATTCTTATTCTCAAATACCAGTAATTCCCAGAAAAACTAGCTCTTTGAAATACCAAATTGGAGGTATTTACAATGTATATCCATCAACATCTAAGTGATACTAAATTGGAGGCATTTACAATGTATATCCATCAACATCTAAGTGATACTAAATTGGAGGCATTTACAATGTATATCCATCAACATCTAAGTGATACTAAATTGGAGGCATTTACAATGTATATCCATCAACATCTAAGTGATACTAAATTGGAGGCATTTACAATGTATATCCATCAACATCTAAGTGATACTAAATTGGAGGTATTTACAATGTATATCCATCAACATCTAAGTGATACTAAATTGGAGGCATTTACAATGTATATCCATCAACATCTAAAGTGATACCAAAGTAGAGGCATTTACAATGTATATCCATCAACATTTAAGTGATACCAAAGTGGAGGCATTAACAATGTATATCCATCAACATTTAAGTGATACCAAAGTGGAGGCATTAACAATGTATATCCATCAACATTTAAGTGATACCAAAGTGGAGGCATTTACAATGTATATCCATCAACATCTAAAGTGATACCAAAGTAGAGGCATTTACGATGCATATCCATGAACATTTAAGCGAAACTAAAGTGGAGGCATTTACAATGCATATCCATCAAAATTTAAGTAATACCAAAATGTCTAAGACCTTAGAGATGGCAAAATATCAATAAAATATGTGTTTTTATACTGGTAAAATCCCATTTCTATAAATGCAAAGCAAAAATGCTGTGCAAATGCCCACTTAACAAATGTTAAATAATTAATTTCCTCGTATAAAATTACCAATTCCATAATAAGTGAAGATCTAAAGGTAAGTTCTATTATCTTCTATCTAGAAACAATAACAAGCAAGCTCTAAATATTTTACTTAATCAGAAAACAATTAGGAAATTATTCAGTTGCTTGCAAGTATAATACAGATGAAAAGCTATCTCTAGAAGAATCCCATTAGTGCAGTTAATTAAGCATGAAGCCTGTCTGTCTGATAGTTCTCAAATAAACAAGAAGGATCATCACTATCCATTGATTATTCGGAATTATTTCCAGACATTATTCAAATGACAGAACAGACTTATTTTGGAAGGATATTGACATTTAATTGGCTAAGAGACCATCCTTCAGCAAGTTATCAAAGAAAATTGGAAATTTACTGGCAATGTCATTTATTATTATGCTCTTCAAGACATATTTCATCTATTCTAAATATAATAATGATAAATGACAAAACTGGCAGCAGAAAAGATAACTTTCTAAATGGTTTTGTACGACATTATGATTTTACATAGAGATGTGCCACAAGGCAATTTAAGCAATGAAGACTCTTCAAGTTGTGAAATCTTAACATGTTAAATTACTGAAAGCAACATATGTGCCAGACTTCCAACTAACATCACGAAAGTTTTTAAAAGAAAAACATTTGAGTAATTCATATTTACAACCAATGCATATGCATTCCTTTATACTTTTCTAAACTAACAACATGTTTCAGAAATTGAACTTTTCTTGAGAAGCAGCCATTGGCAACACAAGACTAAAATAATTCTCACAATGCAACATTGCCAATATATAAAAGGACATCTACATTAGTGGTATCATAGTTTGCATTGCTTTTAGGGCCAGACCCATTATTTGAAAAGTAACACAACAAAATAAAACTAAATCCAGTCAATTTAATTATACTATTACCAATAAATGTCAATCAGAAGTGTCCAATTGTCACACAATTTCCTTTAAACCATTTGATGCTCTTCACTCACCTTGGTTGGCAAAATGCTTCTCACAGTCACTCTCATCCATACTCTCAGCCGCAGTCCTGGTCATTATCCACGTTATTTGGCGGGAGAGAGGAATCTGACAGCTCATGTTCCGCTACTTGGCCTACTTCTTCTTCTGTGTTGTTGGTGTTACGTCCCTTGAACAGCATTCATGAGAAGGTTGGTACAGCGGAGAGATAACTCGAGTGCATCCATCCAACATTTCCCAGCAGCCTCTGAGGGAGCCCGGAATATCAAATATGAGTATGGCAGGGGCTGCACGATAGCACCAATAGTCTCCCCTTTGGGTCCCTGCAAGGTAGAAGACATGATTAATAAAGTGGAAGAATATAGCTATGCCAAATGCTTCAATGTTAAAGCAGCAAAAAATTATAATCTACACAGAAACTGATATCAAACAGAAATGAAGTTTATGTTAATCAGTAGTATTGTATAGTGATGAAAGATTAATTAATTTGCTGAAAAAACATGTTCCCAAAACATGGCTGTTGTTTCGTTAATATTTCAAAAGACACGTATCAAGTTTCACCAAAATGTTTCCATGAAAATGTAGAATTTTTATAGGTTGAGAAACATTATTGTCAATAGAAAATTTGTATAATTATGTATTTTGTGAGAAACTCAATGATTTTATAGGGAAGATTTGCATGCTTGAAAGGCTTCCAACATCTCTACCAACATCTCGACCAACATCCCTTCCGAACAAAACTGACATCCCCCCTTCCTATTTAGCATTCAGGACTCTCACATGTACCCTGCAAGGCTTACAGCCAACAATGTCAAGACTACAGATGTAACAAAAATAGAGAGGCTTAATATGTTTTCTAGGAATCCCCGTCGATACTACACTTGAAGTGTTTAGGTTAAAAGATACTTTCATCTGAAAACTTCTGATTACTAGAATAATTTAGCAACAACTATGTAATTATTGTCTGTACTCCTTACACATGGCAAGATATGGACACAAATGTACAGCATAACAGTGTTGTTTAAAACTTCAACATAATCATATTAATTTATCTTTAGTACATTTATATTTCACAAGCTTAGTGTTTAACAGAATTGGAACTTATTTATTCATATTCCTAGCTAATCTTTAACCTAATGTCATATTGAGGGATAGGATGGGATTAGCCGCATTTTTGCCAATACTCTGCAGGAACATTTCTATTATTATAGCACAGGGGCACTAATGAGGTGCCCAGGGACCAGTCCCCTTAGCCCCTGAATGTTAGGAGGGAAGCCACTACTACCAACTTTAAAGTCTTTGGTTTGACCTGCCGGGGTTTGAGCCCGCGACCTCCCAATCCACAAGCCGACGCTCTACCACTTGAGCTATTGCAGGCCAGTTTGTGATACCAAATCCAACGGCATCCCATGTTTTAAAAATGGATAACTGTTATATTATGTTACCTTGACCTAAAATAAACTTGCAAATGTTGTGGGAGACACATCTTTTAGATGCTGTAGTTTGTTTAAAGAACTGTAACTTTGGAAGCTGAAGCTTAAACATGGAAATGGAAACAACAGACAGATGCATGAATGTACAGTGTGACGGCCATGCTGCTCTTCTGGGTAATAGAGACTTAAAATAGAATAAACAGACTAAGCAGTCATTGAAAATCAATTTAAGTAGCTGATGTACCCACCTTGGTTGCCCATAGCGACTGGTCGAGGGGATGGAAGAGTTTGAAGCAGAAGCCGTCCTTCTTGGAGGGCCGCTCTATCAGTCGACATGTGTTCAGCAAAACTGTGCCCACCCAATGGCTGCTCTGGAATACATTATAGTACACCCACACTACATTAGTAAGAATGGTGTTTGAAAGCATAACATTATTATTATCAGCATAATCAACATTATAATGGAGCATTACTCTTATTAAAGTCACAGATTCCAATTCCTTAAGTTTTATAGGCACACATTGTGAAACTAAGCCATTTTAACAGACATTTTCAAACTGAAAAATGGTAGTCTTGCTATGTAAATAAAAAGTAAAAACAAGAGACAAATATTTTAAGGTAAATGTTTACTGATATATTTTCATTTTATTCTACAAGTTACAATTTCAAAAGCTACTCTTGTTGTACTGTTATAATCGGGGTTCTTTTCATTTTCTTTCGACACATGCTTTCAGAACATTCATTTTGGTAAGATCTCTGCAACACTGCCCCTTATCTCATATTTAATTCTGCCTAGTAGCAGACACTACTAGGTATGTCAACAATAATTCTTTTTAATCCAACTCCAAAGGCGTCTCATGCTTACCTTCTGCTTTTCACTTTTGTACAGAATGAGGAGCCCTGGTTTCAGGACACACCATAGTTTGGTCCAGCTCTTGAGGGTGCCTCTGATCTTCAGCCAATCTGCAATCACAATCACAGCTGGGTCTTTCAGCGAACTTAACAGCTCCCTGGCAGCCTGCTTCTTCTGGCTGCGATAGTTGCGTTTCTGCTCCTGAAACATACAGTTGGCAAACTTTTAGTTACGTCTTTACCTTTTTTGTATACATACAAGTTATGTAAATTAAGATGCAGCTTATAATGGTAAAAAACATTATATACCTACCTTCTTATAATGTAGTTTATTTACACTGATTGTGTTTATAAATAATATCTCAACACTAGTAACACTACCTCATTAAATGTCATCATCTTTTATTTCAATTTGTTAAAGCTATTCTATCCATGTCAGTAAATTATTAAATAGTTGGTAGATGTACAGAGTAAATTGGAGTAGATCAGAAAAAGAGCCAAGCAAAAATATTGTAGGCATAACTGTTTTCAGCATTTAATTGACAAATAAAGTCAACTTAGCATTGCATGCTAAAGATAAGAACTTTATGAAGCAGGATGCAAAGTTCAAAAACTAGGAGAAATTTCATGCCCTTGTATTCATACTAATATTTGTAAATGCGAGAAGAAAATGTACATTTAAGAGGGCCACCTGATGACACAGGCTTTTAGTAGGCTCAAATCTGGCATCAAGTAATTAAGAGTTATTTACTTTAGAAATCTTTGGTGAAGATTAGACTATTAGTGTGGCCTCTGGGTTGATAACATTTTCTAAAATTTTACCAAGAAACCTTCTGAATCCACATAACCTACTTCAAAACATATGTAAGATTTCATACTGGCAAACATTCTGGCCAAGTTTGGTAAAGATTGTGCCATAAATGGGGCCTCTAGTGTGTTCACAGGCTTTTTCTAAGATTTGACCAAGTGACCTACTTATTGGCCCCACGTGAGCCAGTTATGAACTCATCCAAGATTTTATGCAGGCTAATTTTCTAGCCAAGTTTGTTGAAGATTGGGCCTCTAGTGTGTTCACAAGCTTTTTCTTAAATTCGACCTAGTGACCATTGTGCTCAGGTGAGCTTAAAAACAAAGGGGACATGAGTAAAAGGTGACAAATCTAGTTTTGTGGAGGCACCTAACCATCCAGAAAGGAAAAACAAAATATGGATTATGGCTGTTCCTTTGATATGAATGTTATGGCTTTGGCTCTGATGGCTGACAGCACTAGATCCAGAGGTGCCATTGTTAATCACCAAGGCTTACCAGGGACAAACTGGACTGCAGCTAACTGACAATACTGATAATGAACACATTTCAACCATATGTCTTGCAGAACTTCTTCTTCAATACTGCTCAGCATTTTGGATCAATTTCTGTGTATTGCCATATGATCCACTGTTGACAGTAACAATATAAATCTACCTCCATCAATCCCAATCTATCAGATTCTGTGACAGTGAGCTGTTAACAGTCTAGTCAATACATATTGAACTGATTGATTTCTCCACAGAATCACATGACTGATTTTTCAGTAGAAGAATTCTAATAAATCACAGTCTCTTTTACTGATGGCTTCCAGGAACATTACACAAAGGAGCAGAGTAATATATACATGGCTTCGAAGGTCCTGTCTGCCAGTTGGTTCATTTGCCCCCCACACCCACCTGCAAAAAGTTAACAGTATCTGCAAATTATGAAGTAGCACATGTCTGGGTGGTCTAGTGGTTACTAACCCATTCTGCTAAATTTGATCTTTTTTTATTTTTTTAGTAAATAAAAATAATTTTGTTAAAAAGATTTGAAATAATTTTATTAAATTTACCCAAATGAAGATTATCTTTTAATCATTGTGGAACTGATAAAACTGATAACCAAATGTTAGGTAACAAGACATTTCACTTAAGATAAAGCAGCAAATAGTGCAGATCCTGATCAGACAGCTCAGGGTGGGTGCTGGCTATGTTGTGTAAACACTTTTTGACTGCTATTTATTCTTAATTAGCAGGATAAGAGTTAATTGCTGGGAGACAACATTCAAACTGGAATTTATGATAACTAGCGTAGAATTGTATAATCCAAACTTTTCTTATTTTTCAGAATATAGAAAAATGACTATGTCACTGGCAGGCATGCTTCTTGACATTCTTCTTGCAACCTTACCGACAACCACACAATGAATACATACCTAGTGGTCATGTTTGATGACAAATATAGTTTCTTTAAACAATCTTAAATAAGTGCCACCAAAGAAACATGTCTAGGAAAGACTTAGCTTTGGTAGTTTCTTACATATATAGACTACATGTACATATATGGACTACATGTACATATATGGACTACATGTATACAGCTATGTAGAAAAATGGCCAGGCACCTGGTAGCCATGTTTTTTTGAAAGATTTAACTTCTTTCAACAACATTTCAGTCCCCTTGCCTCATGAATATTCTTATGACGTTTGCTTGAATTCATCTCAGCTATTTCAGAGATGTTGTTATAAAAAATTGGACATTTGACTGTTGATGCTACAGATAACATAAAAAGAATATTTTGCATTCTTGTAAAAGCATTATTTCAGCTTTTGAACACATGTAATTGCAAGAAATTAACACAGCAGGAAATAACTGGTTATTTGAGGGACATTTGTAACCATCTCAGCTTCCTAATTATTGTTTGTTAGGAAAAAAGCTGACTAAACATGTCTTTATTTTTATTTAACCTAAATAAAATATCTCCACATTTAGGTTCTACAACTTATTGAATTATCCCAAAGTTCTGAATCCAATAGTAGTTCTTCCTGCAGGAATTTCATTAACAATGTCTTTATTGGCTGGGCTGGTATTCCAATATTTCCTGGCAAATATTATGTTGGTTGCTAGCAAGCAGGAAATCAAACATATTCCTTTTGATCTGTGATCTGATATAATAGATATGCTTGTTTATTTATTGAAAGTGAAATTCAATAGTTTTCATTATGTGGTTGATACAAAAGGTTAAAATATGGTGATTGAAACATTTAAGATCAATAAAGTGTTTATTCCATCTTTACATGTACATTTTTTGTTTTGAAGTTTATTGGATACTTTTTACCTTGATTGAAGTTTACTTAAGTTACTTGTATTGGTTTTATCATTCCACCAGCAGTATTTCACCTATCTGGAGATGGTGAAGCAGATACAGTGCTGCCATCACTGTGTATAGCATACCTGGAGCCGACACTCTATGGCTTGTGTTACCAGGTCTGGTTAAGTTTATTGAGTTTGACGTTATGTTAATTATTAGTATATTTAGTATATAGATATTACAATTTTTAACTTGATTGGACTTAACTTACATTTTCTGCCTTAAAAAATATATGTTTTTACAGCAAAAAGATAGTTGCAGGCAGTTACAAACTTCTGTGTTTTTCCACTGATAGCTACAGACATCTTTTAAATTCACTGAGAGTTACAGACATCTGTGTTTTTCCACTGATAGCTACAGACATCTTTTAAATTCACTGAGAGTTACAGACATCTGTGTATTTCCACTGATAGCTACAGACATCTTTTAAATTCACTGACAGTTACAGACATCTGTGTATTTCCACTGATAGCTACAGACATCTGTTAAATTCACTGACAGTTACAGACATCTGTGTTATTCACTAATAGTTATTGACATTTGTGTTATTCGCAGACAGTTACAGGCTTCTGTGATATTCATAGACAGTTACTGACATATATGTTATTCACGAGCAGTTACAGACATCTGTGTTTTTCCATTGATAGCTACAGACATCTGTGTTTTCCCACATATGACTACAGACATCTGTGTTTTTTCAATTGGCAGATACAGACATCTGTGTTATTCACTGACAGTTAAAGACATCTGTGTTATTCACTGACCATTATTAACATTTGTGTTATTCACAGGCAGTTATAGACATCTGTGTTATTCATAGACAGTTAAAGGCATCTGGGTTACTCAGACAGTTATTGACATATGTGTAACGTATAGACAGTTAGAGATATTTGTGTTATTCACAGACAGTAATTGACATCTGTGATATTTATTCATAGACAGTTACAGATATTTGTGTTATTCACAGTTATTGACATCTGTGATATTCATAGACAGTTACAGATATTTGTGTTATTCACAGTTATTGACATCTGTGATATTTATAGACAGTTACAGATATTTGTGTTATTCATAGTTATTGACATCTGTGTTATTCATAGACAGTTACAGATATTTGTGTTATTCACAGTTATTGACATCTGTGATATTCATAGACAGTTACAGATATTTGTGTTATTCACAGTTATTGACATCTGTGTTATTCATAGACAGTTACAGATATTTGTGTTATTCACAGACAGTTATTGGCATCAGTGATATTCATAGACAGTTACAGATATTTGTGTTATTCACAGTTATTGACATCTGTGATATTCATAGACAGTTACAGATATTTGTGTTATTCACAGTTATTGACATCTGTGTTATTCATAGACAGTTACAGATATATGTGTTATTCACAGTTATTGACATCTGTGATATTTAAAGACAGTTACAGATATTTGTGTTATTTACAGTAATTGACATCTGTGATATTCATAGACAGTTACAGATATTTGTGTTATTCACAGTTATTGACATCTGTGATATTCATAGACAGTTACATATATTTGTGTTATTCACAGTTATTGACATCTATGATATTCATAGACAGTTACAGATATTTGTGTTATTCACAGTTATTGACATCTGTGATATTTATAGACAGTTACAGATATTTGTGTTATTTACAGTAATTGACATCTGTGTTATTCATAGACAGTTACAGATATTTGTGTTATTCACAGTTATTGACATCTGTAATATTCATAGACAGTTACATATATTTGTGTTGTTCACAGTTATTGACATCTGTGATATTCATAGACAGTTACAGATATTTGTGTTATTCACAGTTATTGACATCTGTGATATTCATAGACAGTTACAGAGATTTGTGTTATTCACAGTTATTGACATCTGTGATATTCAAAGACAGTTACAGATATTTGTGTTAGTCACAGACAGTTATTGACATCTGTGATATTCATAGACAGTTACAGATATTTGTATTATTCACAGACAGTTATTGACATATGTGTTATTCATAGACAGTTACAGATATTTGTATTATTTATAGACAGTTATTGACATCTGTGTTATTCACTTACAGTCACAGATATCTTTATCATTACAAGTGTTAAATACTTCACTGTGGCAATAAACAGCTACATTAGAAACTGATTAAAGAGCTTGCTATCAAACTTCGTGTCTAATGTTTATTTCTATCCTCATCTCTCTATCTACATCCATTAACAAGACTGGTTGTTGGATTCTAAAGTTACAGCAACTCTTAGCCTGCTGAGAGCAGAATGGTCAGGCTAAGCTGAGAGTGTAGATCCAGACATACCACATCCATGTAGAAATTGTCATATCAGGATCTACATATTTGCTGTTGGGGTTTTGTCAATACATCTTGAAACCTATGCAAGAACTTATAGACAGATATATTAAAATATAGTTATGGTTCTTGACACTTCTAGGATATCGAGGGTTAAATATCAAGTGTTATCAGGCAAGGCAATTGATTTTAAATCACTAAATTGAGGCTTATACAGAAACAAATTACACTAAATAAACATCAGTATTGATCTGGCTTGATAGCAAATATAGCAGATCTTGATCTGAATCAATCTCTCTGTTTAAATAGGACTGGTCTTCAATTCAGACCTGCACTTTCTGCCTCGGCCTGATCAAGGCTTTATAGGTTAATATAGGCTAATAGGCCTAAAACAACACATTGATTTTTTTCCCCTAACAACTGTCTATAAACAGTCCAGCAAAACATTTATGTATTTATCAAGTGTGGTAAACATTTGGTTAAAATGTAAATATTTGGTTATAATATTGAGTCAATTACTTAAAACCAGTAAAAACTTGTTACTACAACCATGTTTTGTTTGGTTGCTGTTATGTATTTACACAGAGCAAGTTCCCAAACAAATTTTTTAGTGGAACCACCAGCACACTACAGGTAAGCTAGATGACCTTCCCACATGAAGGCCTTCACTCAAACACAGGACTAGAACCCATCTGATGACCTTCCTACATGAAGACCTTCACGCAAACACAGGACTTTAACCCATCTGATGACCTTCCTACATGAAGACCTTCACGCAAACACAGGACTTTAACCCATCTGATGACCTTCCTACATGAAGGCCTTCATGCAAACACAGGACTTGAACACATCTGATGACCTTCCAACATGAAGACCTTCACGCAAACACAGGACTTTAACCCATCTGATGACCTTCCTACATGAAGACCTTCACACAAACACAGGACTTGAACACATCTGATGACCTTTCCACATGAAGGCCTTCATGCAAACACAGGACTTGAACACATCTGATGACCTTCCCACATGAAGGCCTTCACACAAACACAGGACTTAAACACATCTGATGACCTTCCCACATGTAGGCCTTCACACAAACACAGGACTTGAACACATCTGATGACCTTCCCACATAAAGGCCTTCATGCAAACACAGGACTTGAACACATCTGATGACCTTCCTACATGAAGACCTTCACACAAACACAGGACTTGAACACATCTGATGTCCTTCCCACATAAAGGCCTTCATGCAAACACAGGACTTGAACACATCTGATGACCTTCCCACATGAAGGCCTTCACGCAAACACAGGACTTGAACACATCTGATGACCTTCCCACATGAAGGCCGTCACGCAAACACAGGACTTGAACACATCTGATTACCTTCCCACATGAAGGCCTTCACACAAACACAGGCCTTGAACACATCTGATTACCTTACCACATGAAGACCTTCACTCAAACACAGGACATGAACACATCTGATGAGAAGCTAAACAGTCAGAGTTTAAAGTCAGCGACTCTTCCACTATGCCACGGGCACCTTCTAAACCTTGTAGTAGTTGAAGTTCCTAATATATCAAAGAATGACTATTAAATAGGACATGAGAACAGTAAGATGATCAGCAAAATGGATCAACCAAAAGCTAGTTGTTTGAGCATTATTTAATTTAGTTCTGGACACAGGTAAGGAACTCTGTACTGCCTGCCCAGACTAATGAGGCAGGCTGCTGACATAGTTATAACAATAAAGTCTTAACTGAAACACAGGACTAGAACCCATCTGATGACCTTCCTATAATTAAATAAACAGGTCTGAATGTTACGTTGCACAAAGCTTATAATGAAAGTAACAAAGAGTCTGTTTGATTTTGTAAGAATCCCTCTTTGCATGATTTTCTTAGCTATGTCTTGCCAAGTCGCAGATTTAAGGAATCAATACCTATCAAGATGCAAATGTAAACCTTGCATGCCAATCTTATTGCACTTCTTTTATGTTACGAAAACAAATACAAAAGCCTTTCTGCAGAATAGCTGGGAATCAATTTTTAGTCATATGTAATTGTACTTTAAGATAAAAGTAACCATGATTTACCATTATAATATATTTCATAAACTGTCTCTAAGACAAACACATATTACCTTAACAATTAACATAAATTTGGACATCCTTGAATTTTAATTAATCTCAAATAAGAATAATGAGTAAAACTTTCATAAAAAAAAAAAAAAGATGAAGACAAAAAATAGTTTCAAGAAAACATTAAATCTGTACAGTATAACAATTATCTTACCTTGTTAGTGTGTCTTGAAAAAGTTAAACACAAAACTATCACTGGAGACATTATTGAATGCCATGTCTGCATAAATCATCCATCAAGATCTATGTTTACATGAATTTACACTTCTGTATCACTGTGTTCTGTTCTGCAGTTTCACACTGAATGTTAATACATCAATAACACCATGACACACCTCACATTACCTGACTAATTATGTACTCTTAGCTTGCTAAGCACAAATTGACCAGGATTAGACAAATAACATAGATCCCAATCAGCTAGCTAAAACTGGAAGCTGTCTGATCAGGACATAAACTATTTACTGTGAAATGTTCATCACTACATCTTAATACCTGTACCTGACATTGTAAGCAAGTAACTGAAACTAAAGTATTGGTTATTACTAGTCATGAATGAAGCATGGTCAAGGTTATGGTGTGTCCATAAATAATTAGGCCAGAGAGACTATTGATCAACTAACACAGCTCATGGCAACACTTCACCACTATATAGATACATGTAGTGTATGGCCAAGTATGGTCACGTATGGTCAAGGAAGCAGGTTCAGAATCCATCTGAGAGTCGACATGTGCAGATCCAACTCATATACAAACTTCTAATAGTGATCACTTGCTATAAAAGGTGGGATAGGACAGTTTACCTACATCAAATGCATGTAACAATATTTTTCAATAGTTCCTGGGAATTTATGCTTAATTTCTGCAATAATGTGATACTAAAGTCTAAGTAAAGATGATTGTTGACATTACCTTATTATAATACAATAAATATTGTGAAAAAACCACTCATGTTTATTCTTTATGAATTTATAAATAAGCACGAAAGTTGCTTTCTGCTAAAAATAGACTATCAATGTCAGCATGGACTACTCAGATGACCTAATGCGATCAAGTAACATAACTTTTCACATTTGTGATGTTTTACTTTTGGTTTTGTTTAAATGACAATGTTTTTCATTTGCTTTGAATAACAACAATTCATTACTGAACTGTGTTGTACCGTTGATGAACAATACAGGTATAAAAAACAAAATATCAAACCGTAAAAACAAGCCTGGATTTATTCTTAACTCATTAATGAAGAGTTAAAGTTGCCAAGAACTTAATGACTGTCAACATCCCTTGAGTAATGAATAAAGTGACTAGAAAAAAATAGTTAATGGATATGAACATTAAACATTAGGCAAGATTACAAACAACAAAAACAGGCAATATCTCCTCTTGCTGTAAATCTCGTATTAATTAATCACATCTACTAACCAGAGAGAGTGCAGGAAGTGTTCAAAAACATTCTCAGCTGCTGAACATATCATCTTGGCATTGATGTTGTTAATGTTTAATCTCTGTGTTAAAGGTATTATTATAGCATCACATTTGTTGACTGATATTTTGAACAGAACATAAAAAGACAAAATATGCATTAAAGATGATTATGAGCTCATAATAGTTGAAATTATAGAAGGTATTATTTGATTTTAGCCAATGAAATAATTTATTTTTTATCTTTTATCAATATATATCATGAATTTATGTAACTTTAAATTAAAACTTTCCAGAGCTTACTTTGATTTAATTAAATCAAACAACTTTATGACAGCTCAATACAACAACATGAACCAAATAACCTTTTCAGCAGCTCTCAAATGCATTATATATACTTCTAGGAGAAGACAGACTCCTGTCCCAAAGGACTCATGCATATGACAAGCAAATGCCTTTAAGAGAACTTCAGACATCTTTAATCTGAGAACCTTAAAACACCAACTAAGCACTAGCTTATACACTACCACACAATCTACAGACCTTAAACTGTATGTAACCCTTTGCAGGCTATTTTGTAAATAAGACATATAATATCCCTTTATTCCTCCAACAACAACGTGCCTAAGTACCACACAATGCTTGGGACACAGCAGCACATCGTGTAGATCCTGATCAGACAGCTCCCAGATTCTGATCAGACAGCTCCCAGATCCTGATCAGACAGCTCCCAGATCATGATCAGACAGCTCCAAGATCATGATCAGAAAGCTCCCAGATCCTGATCAGACAGCTCCCAGTAGAGCTGACAGATCTGAATCTATACTTTGTGCAGGCACAGCAGCAAACATTGTAGATTCTGATCAGACAGCTCCCAGAAAACATTGTAGATCCAGATCAGACAGCTCACAGAAAATAATGTAGATTCTAACCAGACAGCAGCAAACATTGTAGATCCTGATCAGACAGCTCCCAGTAGAGCTGACAGATCTGCATCTATACTACCTGCAGAATCCCTATCAGTAGAAAGTTGACACTTTCCCACTCAATAATCCAGTATAAAGAACATTTCAGAAAAATGGGTGTGCCAGTCTTCTATGGCAGCTATTACACTATCTGGAAGCATGAACACCATCCAATACTTCAGAAATACTTCCAAGTAGAGTCCCACACCAATACTGGACTAGAAGATGCCAGTACTTTCCATACAAACACCTGCCATTGTCTTCTTTATGGATAATTGCGCAATTGTATCTTCTAGAATGACAACTGGGCTGAAAAATCTCTCCGCTTAATCTTTTGGTGGTTTTCTTCATGCACATTATGTTCTGGAATAACAACTAGCTACAAAATATGTTTTTCCTTTCTTTATTGTTCTGCATTTTTTGTTGGTGGCTGTTTTTTTACTTATTGTAGGACACTATTCTTTTTGCTAGTTTTGTTGTCTTCAAGGTTGTATATTCTAGGCATGGCAACTTGCTATGGAATGAATGCTTTATTTTGTTTGTCCTTGTTTTCTTCCTGGGTGTTTTGGGGGCTAAATTTAAAACTGGATAAAACTGACAGAGGGACAGCCATCCTTGTCATACAAACTTTATTTGTTTTGATTAGTTTCTGAATTACATTGCAGCAACCAATTATGATCATTACAGTGACATCCAGCTATTTTGGTGGAGGAAGACCCCAAACAAATGTCTGGGTAGAACCACCGACACACCGCATGTCAGCTGGAAGACCTGCCCACATTAAGTCCTTTGCCCTGAATGGGACTTGAACCTACATGGCAAGAGGTGTGATCGAGGAACAAATTTGAGACTGCACTCTTTGATTTTTGCATGATTTTGTTACACTAGGACTGAAAATGGTATCTCATACAAGGCTTAATTTTGTTCATTAACAACTAACATTAAATCATAGTCATATTGTTAGATCTATGTGCAAAAGTGCAGGATCCTGATCAATACTTCCCTAGAGGGAGCTGGCTGATCTGGGGCTACACTACTTGCTAAGTATTATCAATTTGTGCTCTGTTGGCTTAGATTTAAAAGCAAACCATTATTTATGTCAAAAATGTATAAATCTAATAAATAAGGTGTAAATTTAACTGTTAATATGTGTAAGGTCAGTTCCTATAGAATATAGTTTAAATGAGTAAGATTTCTACTGAAAGAATGATTAAAACTCCTTAATATACTAGAGAACAATAAAGAAACTATTTAATTATGATTTGCAACAATTAGGCCAATTTAGCTTATATTTATAATTCTCAACCTTAGAACCAAGACAATAATATATGAAGACTTTTGCCTAAAATTTTACAGAATCTAAGTAGCTGAACATCATAAGCCAACAACAGGAAAAACAGCACAAATTTATATATGCTGCAGACAAGCTAAATAATTACAACAAAGTTATATTAAGAAAATATACAATTTAAACAAAATCCTACTTGTCAAAACATTGCATGAGAAAAACTTTTAACAAAGTAATTATTATGTTCAATTTGTGAAACAGTACTTAGTACCACCACTATCATAGGCTGATGCATAGGTCTAGACTGGTTTTTTTAACTAATCCACTTCTTAAGGAAATCATTTCAATGTATTGCTATTATTGGAAAAGGACAACCAAACACAACTGTGTGGGTAGAACCAACAGTGCATGTCTGGATAACTGGAACAATTACTTTCACTATGTTTTCAACCCAATTAAATCGTGAAGCTATGCTGTGAGTGGCTGAACAATGATAGGTCAATGATAGTATTATACATCTTGTAATGATTTTGAACTATTCCACTGAACCCATTATTAAAGTCTCTGGAACATTGATTTTCTCCACACAATCCACATTATGTGGACAGAATGCTTCTCTTGTACCAAGAAGTAAGTTTATGGGTATAACAAGAACAAGAGATGTTTGTACAACCTATATATGGTAATGACACAAACAAAAGAATCTGATGGCAGACATTAATCTACTACTGTTACATAAAGGTGACCTTAACATTTCACTCAGTGACCCCACAAAATACTACCTACTCAGCCAAGTTGGTAGGCACATGTGTTCTCAAGATATCAGCTGGTGAGCCATAATCACATTCAAATTTGCAGTAACCTCAACATTATCACCACTTACACCAATAGTGATCACAATGTCGCAGTAACAATGACCTTTGTGCCACTGACACCAATAGAGATCACAATGTCGCAGTAACAATGACCTCTGTGCCACTGACACCAATAGTGATCACAATGTCGCAGTAACAATGACCTCTGTGCCACTGACACCAATAGTGATCACAATGTCGCAGTAACAATGACCTCTGTGCCACTGACACCAATAGTGATCACAATGTTGCAGTAACAGTGACCTTTGTGACACTGACACCAATAGTGATCACAATGTCTCAGTAACAATGACCTTTGTGACACTGACACCAATAGTGATCACAATGTCGCAGTAACAATGACCTCTGTGCCACTGACACCAATAGTGATCACAATGTTGCAGTAACAATGACCTCTGTGCCACTGACACCAATAGTGATCACAATGTCTCAGTAACAATGACCTTTGTGACCTATAATGAATTGTGACACTGACACCAATAGTGATCACAATGTCGCAGTAACAATGACCTTTGTGACACTGACACCAATAGTGATCACAATGTCGCAGTAACAATGACCTTTGCGACACTGACACCAATAGTGATCACAATGTCGCAGTAACAATGACCTTTGTGCCACTGACACCGAAAACTGATAGGAGTCATCATGTTGAGACAAATTTAAGGGATATGGATTCAGGTGATCTAAAGATTGTGATAGGAATTGCAGTGACCTAGCTATATCTGCAAAATATATACTCTCTCTTCAAGGAGGCATAATCAATCTACAAATTATCATATTGAAATACTAAGAGGCTCTGGGAAACTGAGTATTGAGTATTGAAGATAATTTTCTGAATTAATAGCCAGAAAACATTAAACCACCTAAGACTACAACATGAATAAGAATATGACCCTGGTTGACCTTTGATGTTTTGTTCAACCTTGGCACTTTCTCATTGAACAATGTCATAATGTAGCATTGATTTTACTCCTTCTAATCAATACTCAACTAATAATGCCAAGCTCTCCACTGTTATCCGAGGCAAACTTGCCATAAAGCTATACATCTTAAAAAGTAATTTTAATGTGAAAACAGAAAAAAACATCAACATCTAAATTCACTACTGTAGCATTGTTATCTCAGAATATGTGCACATGAAACTGCTCAATGCTTGTGCACAGCACCTATCTTATTGTTGATTGTTTATTGGGTTTATCGTCCCACCGATAGTATTTCAATTATGTGGAGACTGTGTCCACTTGAAGCAGATATAGTGCTGCCTTCACTGTGTATAGCATGCCGTGAACACCTGGCATGATACCACACCCTACATTTTCTTGACACCATGCTAACCAATCGTGGAAGTACCTTTATATTTGCTAAAGCAATAGCAAGGGAGCTATACCACTACCATTTTTAATGACTTTGGTATGTCACAGGCCTGGGATCGAACGCAGGGCCTCCCACACCTGGAGCCATGCACTACCGATTGTGCTACCAGGTCTGGTAGCACCTGCCTTATACACTGAACATGTTATTTTCGTTTGTTATTTTCAATTATGTTGGGTTGGCCTTTTGATGTTGCTCCTCTCCTAAATTACTTGTGGACATGCAACCCAAGACATATCCATTACTAAATTGATTGTCTAACCAAGTTTTCTCCAAAAAGCTATTTCTACAAACTTAACAAAGTATCAAGCAAACATAAAGATTAAGGACTTTAGTTTCATCACGGATATTCTCTGATATATATGTACAAAATCTGTAGAGTTATGAAAAATTCTCTTTGGGGGTTTTAAGGCAAACCAGCACATTGTATATTATACAGCACCGAATATGGTTATGTTTGTTGCAAACATCAGGTTATGTAATACCCTTAGTTTATGTTATATAGTCAGGTCATAAAATTGATTCAGGTTGTTCAATGAAGTGAGGTAATGTTATATAGTTAGGCTTTGTAATACAACTAGGTTATGTTATACATTCTGGTTATATAATACATTCCAGTTGTGTTATACATCCATGTTATGTTTGTTTGTTTTACTGGGTTTATCGTCCAACCAACAGTATTTCAGTTATCTGCAGACTGTGTCCACTTGAAGCAGATATATAGTGCTGCCTTCACTGTGTATAGCATGCTGTGAACACCTGGCATGATACCACACCCAGTCACATTATCCTGACACCAGGCCAACCAGTCGTGGAACTACCCTTATATTTGCTTGAGCATTAGCAAGGGAGCTATACCACTACCATTTTTCATGACTTTGGTATGTCGCGGCCCGGGATCAAACCCGGGGCCTCCCGTACCTGTTCATGCTATGTTATATATTCAGGTTTTGATATACATTCTGGTTGTATAATACATTCCAGTTGTGATACATATTCAGGTTGTGTTTTACATTCAGGTTGTGTTATACATTCAGGTTATGTTATACATTCAGGTTATGTTATACACAGGTTATGTAATACAGCCAGGTTAAACAAAATATTCAGGTTATGTAATTTAGCTAGCTTATGTAATACAGTCAGGTTATGTTCAGTTATTAATCACTTATTCATCAGTGCTAGTTAATACTAGAGCAAAGGCTCATGTAAGTATAAGAGCTTAAAATATGACAATAACTAGTTTTAAGCTATTATAGAAAAACAATTTATTAATGTTGGTCTTGTCCTTTATCTTAAAGTAATAAAGAAGTACAACAATTAGTCTGTAGCTAAACACCTTTGATTGGCATAACTTAGAGATAATTTAACACCTCCTACAAGGACACTGTTGGTGATTTGCAGAGAAACAAACACATTCACTGACTGGTTAGTCAATAACAATGTTTCTCTGGTCATGTTCGTTCATGATTCAGAAAGTTAATTTCATCTATAGTCAACCGTTTTTGTTTTTTGTTTTTCAAATCGAAATTATACCATATTCCTTTCTAAACACTATGTGGACATTATTTTTCAATGACAGTCACTATTTTCGTCATAACTTATTATAGAAAAAATCAGCGCTTGGACATTTTGTATTCAATTAGATTGTTTTTCTTTTCATTGCTTGCATTTGAGAAACTCGTCAGGAAGTGCGAGGTTAGAGCTCTGTAAAACCGGTTTAAGCACCCCAGTCGGTCCATATTGCCGACTGATCGTTCCAAGACAGTAACTGTTGGGTTTGCTCTTTTCGTTAAATGACTCATCACAAATTTGTTCTTACTTTTCGCTTGGCTTGCATGTGAAGTACCTTTGTTCTGTGCCTTTTCGTAGTTTGCTATATGTTGCAATGCTCATAGGACTTTGTCATATATTCTTATTGAGATTTATTTCTTGTTCCACATTCTTCCTACCTCATTAATGTTCACTAATGTCACCAGGCCAAGATTGTGTGATGAAGTGTGCGGTATAATGACAAATGTTGACAGCTTCTTATCACAGTGAAACCAGCATTATATATAGTTATCATAGCCAGCATTGTCTATTGTATGCAACTATTGTTTGAAAGACATAAAACTTAAAATCAAATCATCAAACCATAACAGTGTCATTACATTAGTAAAAGTTTACAGTTTCTCAGTAAAGATAAAGAATCTAGATAGCTAATCACAGGAATTTTCAAGTGAGTTTTGTGTGATCTATCTTCTGCCTGTCTCAAACTACCAGCTGTACATCAAGCCTCATGTGACTAATTTAAACCAATGAAGATAACAAAAGTTCATTGGTGAGCTTACAAACAGACAAGACAAGGGAAAGCATCAGTATACCAATGGTGTATATCCCAGCATACCAATGGTGTATATCCCAGCCTGAGCATACCAATGGTGTATATCCCAGCATAACAATAGTGTATATCCCAGCATAACAATGGTGTATATCCCCAATTGGTTTGTATTGGATTATAGTTAACTTTCTGCTGTCATATTTGACTGAGAGAATTCACAAGCTAACAAACCAAAAAAAAAAGTTTCTGCCACAATTAAGGTCCCAAACTGACACAGAACCTGATTTCTTCTACCTATACTGCAAACACTATCTTATCAGAGTATTGCAGGCAGGAGCACTTATGAGGTGCATCTGGGACTGAGCCTAGACAGTCACTTTTTCCTGACATCAACAAACCAGTTGACAAACTAGTTGTAATTACTAACCTTGAAATGATAAGCATCAAGGAGGGAAGCCATTTCTACCAATTTTAAAGTCTTAAAGACTGGGGATTGAAACCACGGCCACACAATCTACAAGTGGACTCACTATCACTGAGCAATGCAGCCAGCATTATGTTGAACTAGCACCATAATCATATCCATTTCCTACTTTAAGTCATTTGGTTACCAAATGGCTTAATACAAGGGAGGTAATTCCATGTAACCCATTTGTTAGGTTTACACATTTTACCTCCCATGTGATTTCAAGCTTCCCTCATAAACTTTTCTAAAAAAACTCCAAAACAGGAGGAAACAGGAGATTTTGCTGCATATCACAGACAGTAAAATCTACATAGTTATCTCCCATGTGCATATAAGCCAAACACTGCACAGTATCCTCCATTTCAAAGTTTGTTTTTCTTGCCAAGTTGGAGGAATAGATCCTTCAGGTCTATATTTAAAGACAAGTGATGAAAGAAAACTTTTTTCCAAAAGACTATGTTAAATCTTCATTTGAATAAGTTCAAACCTGAAAATTCCATTACTTGGCCAAAACTTCTTCAACTTTGCCAATTCCATATTGTCATCACTTCTTCAATGTGTGATCTCTACAGTCCTTTCTATATGGCAAGTTCTTTACTGATTTCAATCTTTGTGGCCTTTTGTATCTTACATCAGATATAATCATGCCAGGTCATCAATGATTTCCTAGGTATATTGATCTAACAAGGCTGACCATATGGGCTCACTCGGTCTCACTCCATGACTGTTATATCATCCATTCCAAGTCTCATTTTCCACCCACAGCTTTGCTTATTATTTGCCAAGAATCATTTAAGCACAGGTTAACAAAAGGTAAAAAGTAAGGTTGGAATAACATCTTATTGTGCAGTCTTATCCACTTTAATATCAACCTACCTTAAGTGATTCCCTCTTGGAGATCTTGTTGCCAGGTTGCAGGGTGTTGCTAGGCAACTTCTCTGTGATTGGAGAAAAGAGGCGGGACTCGGACTGAAATGATACACATTATAATCATTAATTATAATTTACTTTTCAGAAAATTAAATACTGATATCAATTCAAAAACAACAACAAAATGATTTTTTTATCCAATCTATTATTAAAGTCTGTCAAAAAGAAAACGATCAACATTGCAATGTTACCAAGAAAACTCACTTCTAAAAAATTCTAGTAAATATGTGTTTTATTTAGAGGTATATTGTAGGCGTCAACAACAGTTTTAACAGATTTCAATACACAACATACAATGTAATAATATTAAAAAAACATGAAACTAGCATGAGTGCTGAAAAAAGAAATCATTTGCACACAATGGATTTTTCTCAGATCAAATGCAAAATGTGAGGTTTGCTTGCAAGATAGATTGGCTGCATACCATGTTCTGATATGTAATGTTGTTTGATGTTATGTTAGTAATTAATATTTGAAAATTGAAAGCCAATGCTAACAGAATCTAGTAACAAGTAAATAGCAATTTGATAATACCAATAGTTTGGCATATGTGGTTGTCCAAAATAATTAAATATATGTTCAACAATTATGATTTACTTTGAATTTCAAATGTATTAACTACTGTGATTACCGAGTCTTTAAGAAATAAAATGTCTTGAAGTGAAAAACCATAAAGATACTTTAAATCAGACATCAAGTCAAAATCACTGTAGTGAAACAACCATGTACTTTACAAACCCAGATAATTAACTTTTTAACCACTTCTCAATGGTAAGGCTAAAATTATTATTTTTATTGCAAACAAGATCTGCATGAAATTCCCAATTATTATTAAAAATTACATTGAGTGAAAACATCTCAAGACAAATAATCAAACATAAGAATGACTGGCTGATAACGATAACATTATTGTTTTGTTTTTGGAACATATCACAGCGATTAGCATCATTTGAGTGACTTCCAGCTACAATGCCTACCAATGTACAAGTAGAACCACCAGTGCATCACAAGTCAGACGGAAGACCTTCCTACATTTTGTCCTTCTGCCCAAACAGGACTCGAATCCAGCAATGACAGGCTTCGGTGTCAGGAGTCTGTACTACCTCATGGGCACCCTGCTGATAACGATCATTTTCATTGCTAATCAACTCGGACTTTATCATGTGATTGTGTGAAGTATAACAACACCTGTTTATGATGGTGTATTGCATCTAAACAACAGAAGAAGGTTAGTAAAGGATATGCTACTTGCCACTATATGTTCTGATGATTACTAGAGTACACACAACAAACCTGCAGACATGAAAACACACTCCAGAACTGTTTAGAAGCAAACTGTGAAAAGCCTACAGTCTAAAGAAAATGTAAGAACAAAATTCAAAACTGTCACCCTTATTAATGTTAACACTCACACACATCACATAATATATTAACTCTAAAGGAAACTATAAATGGGCAAAGACATGAAAATAAGCACTCTGAAATGTTATTTGCTATAATCAAATTAAGAAGAAACCTACAGACAGTGTTTTTCGAGTCAAGTCTATCATGGAAAGGTCCGAATACACAAGATGTTACAGCAACAAAGCCGCTAAATATAAACTGATGTAACAGTTGTTGATGTTTGCTTTTTATACCAGTAAAAATCTATTTCTTATCCAAATGCAAACTGTACAACTTCAAGTATAAGTAATCCAAGACAATAGGCCTCAGTACCGGAGCAGCACGATACACATATCAGCAACAGGGCAGTTATCTTGCAGTGACCCTGACAGAAGCCACCACTTTGTTGGTTCTCTGGGACTATTACAAACCACAACAAGGCTTGACAGAGGCATCATTGAAAGGCCAAAGCACAGCTCTGTGATATTTAGGCTTTGGTTTTGACAAACATATAGCAGGAATTTAAAAATTCAGAAACATTGTCTTGGTATTGCAACAACAAACAAGCAATAGTCCAGGGTCTAACTCGTACTGAAGCACTATGCCATGCAACACAGGAGGGGGAGACAACTTCAGGGATTGACAGATGGGAGGATTATGGACATGGCGAATTTTAGAGACTGGAAATCTTCCAAATATTAAATTGTCGATATTGAAAAATGCCAAAATGACATCTCAGAGTAATAAAAAGTATTTCAGATTCATTGCCTTCACAAAAGCTGGAGAACATTTTGGGCAAACAAAATAAATAGCCAATTTACATAATTGGGACTGCTAAAATATGATTTACTTGCATCCCTAAACTATAGCTTCTATATTAACTATATGATATATTAATTTCCAAAGTTACTAACACTTGTATAACAGTAGAAATATTATAAAAGCTAATGGACAAAGGACAGCACTATTAAAGGAGATAACACTGATATAACACTAGTATAACAGTGATATAACACTAGTAGAACAGTGATATAACACTAGTATAACAGTGATATAACACTAGTGTAACAGTGATATAACACTAGTATAACAGTGATATAACACTAGTATAACAGTGATATAACACTAGTATAACAGTGATATAACACTAGTATAACACTGATATAACACTAGTATGACAGTGACACAGAGGACAGATGTTGGTATGATGAAGGAAGCACTCTAGGCCAGACCACACTGCCACACAGCTAGGGTGAACTATACTTACACCACCCTCACTGAACATCAAGTCGTCTGGCTACAAGGTGTAAAAGTAGGAAATGCAATGTGGAAGATAAATGGGTTCAATCCACTATATAGGCTCAATGAATGAATGAGTGAATGATAAAATATTTGAATTAATTGACAAAAATGTACTTTTTACCAACACTGTAACATTTTTCTCACTTTATTTGAAAAATGTATTTTGAAAATGAAAGAATACATAAATCTATAATTTACACTGAAGATGTAAAGATGATCTGCATTATAACAGTATGTTTTCTGTGTTACTGATTCTAGACTGGCAGATGACAGCAACAAAACCAGAAAAGAATTATACAACATAGGGGCCTTTAATTATAAAGCAATTAGTGCATGCATATTCTTTAAATAGAGAAGTGATCCAGAATTTACAAAACAAAATATCACAACATGTTATGGTCTGATATCATTTGAATTTACGCAGTATATACACATAAACACATATCAGTATGAATTCGTGGTGAGCCTTTATGTTATATCTTCTTCCTTGTAAAGACTATATTTATAGGCTTTACAAAACAGTTATAATTACTATTATTATCGATAACTAATACAATGTACATGACAATGTGTTTAGTGAAACAGCATCATAAGCCAATATGGCCTCTTGTTAGCTAAAGGGTTGTCAGACGACAATTTATCGTGTACATGTTCAAGTAATGCTGAAAGGAAGCATAAAAGTTTCTTTACCAAAATAAATGACAGAATATCAATAGATAAACAAGAAAATATTTTTTTTGTAAGAAACATTTTTATTTAATAATTTAATGTCATTCTTTCAAGACTGAATGTCTACATTATAGATGACCATGCATTTATACCTAAAATAACTTAAAATTATCACACAATACTTACACTACCTGAATACAAAATGTGTGTACCTGATCCTGAAATGTCAATGCCCCATGTCTGGGAGTTACCCACACCAAAACGCTTGCATGCGACAAGCTCGTCACAAGTTTGCGACAAGTTTGCGCAAGCTTGCCGCAATCTTAATAAGATTGCAATTCTTAAATATTATGGTCGCGGATGCGAGCACGCTCGCTTGCATAGAAATTAAGGTTGCGGTTAGGTTTTGTTCGCACACTTCTCGCAATCTTAAATACCATTAAGATTGCGAGAAGCTTGCGGTCTTGCAAGCTTGCAATCTTATATTCCACTGAAGATTGCAAGAAGCTTGCGATCTTGCAAGCTTAAAACTAATTATTATTAGGATTGTGGATAGGTTGTGGACTTGCAAGCATTAAATTATTCCAAGACATTAAGAAATTTATTTTGTATTTCTTTAAAGAAATAACATTTGAAAGAGAACTTGACCAGCATGACCAGTTCCACTTGCAGATATACAGCAAGAAAGCTATGATGGCCCTGTATCGCTCACCTGAGGACACTGGCTTTAAAATTTAATCACAAGACTAAATGTTCACAACTGTGCCTTGGATTCTAGTGATTACAAGTTATGTTGAAGCAAATCTTTGCCTACAGTTACACATCCAGATTTATTGCAAACAAAGATTCTGGTCAAGTTCTGTGAAGATTAGGCCCCCAAAAAAGTCTTTTAATGTGTTCTCAAGGTTTTTATAGATCTGACCAAGTCACCTACTATTTGACCATGTGACCTATTTATTAACTCATCCAAGATTTCATACAGACAAACATTTAATGACATTCTGACCACCAGTGTTGGTTAAGATTTGATCAAAACGGTAGCCTTTAAAGTGTTTACGAGCAAATTGTTAATGCAGCTAGATGGACAGTTGGTTGAAAAAAGCTTACCAGAATGTGACATAAAAAAGCTCTAAATACTAACTGCCAATTTTTTTTTAAATTTTATTTTGTCATTATTTATTATTAAACAGAAATCACACAACCCTATACAAAACAGTCCCAGATTTACTCTCCCTAGAAAGTAATTTGGTAATGATACCCTACTCCCATCTTGATTTTTTTTATAGAAAATCCAAAAATATATTTAATAACTTGACAACAATTGATCCCTAAAGCAATTCCAAACATATTCTTCCCATGAGATAGTTAGTTAACTACTTAATCTGATTAATCCTCAAAAAAATAAGATAATGAACTAAACAAAATAAAATGTATTTAGTAACAGTGACTCAGTCCTTCAAACTAATTGACAACAAAATCAATCCCATACTTTGGCATCCCATAAACAAGTTAACTTTCAAATTTGATATCTATCTAAATCCTGAGTAGACATGGAAAGCAAACTGCTGTTATGAGTTACAGTGACCTTGATCTGACTGATCACAAAAGCAATTTTAAGCTATGTTATCATTTAAGACAGCTACAAAAGATTTGGTAATAATAGCTCAGTACAATATTTATTTTTTTGATCTCATTCCAAAGATGTCAGTTTTTTAATAACTTTTTGTTGTCTTTCAAAAACCTGGTCAAGTAGATTTACAGTCTAATATCTAATATGACAACAAAACAGACAGTAGAGTATCATGTTAAAACCACTCTTACTTTATTGGGAATGTGAATAAACACCATTTAATAATAAAAGTTTAAAAGTCGCTTTTACGGTGTTTTATTAAAAGTCAATCCTAACTTTCGGAAAATAACCGAAGAAATCGCCGAGCGGTCCCGATTTACTACAATGGCACATGCGCAGTCTACACTTCCGGCCGCGCCAATTTTCAACGAAATGAAAAAAATGTGATGAAAAAGATGAAAAAATTGACTTTCCTTCACTGGACTACTAAGCAAAGGTGAGACATTGATCTACTTAAACAAGTATAAGAAGCACCACATTTTAAATCAGGTTTTCTGAACGTAGTAAGTTTAGTACATTAACGGTTTAGAATGCAAAATTAACGTGTTAAATATTTTCGCCATTTTTTTCAGTTCCGACATTTCACCTTAGTTTTTTCTTATCACAAACGTTTTCTAAAACCGTTGACTTTTCCATAAACACGTGTTTTCTACTGTATATTTAATTTATGCTTCAGTTAGAGTTGATACGGTTCTGACAAGTTCAAACGTAAGACATTTTTGTATTATTGTTTATTTTAGCGTGACCTTATTAACGGTAATATCCAGTTACCGGACATTCACATTACACATGGATACATAGCATACTATAGGAATAAAGGAACATAAAACGGTTACAAGTGGCTACACAATATTTTTTGTTGTTGATTACATTGTTGTGGTAAGAAAATAAATTTAGCTCACCGGTAATAGAGATATCCAAGATAACTTGTACATGATGATTGAACACATACATAACTGTGTTTGTATGGCATTGCCACTCATGTAAAGTATTTTATTTTCTGTAATAGTTTGAAACAGCCAGATGCAAGTGAACAAAAAAAGAATCGGAGATGCAGACGGATGTCAATAAGGAGGTCAGTGAAGAGCAACGCATGGATGACAGACAAAAGGTACTGAGATAACTATGTAACATTTTGACCATTTGTACCAGTTCTTGTATTAATGCATTTGCTACCTTTTAGCACTACCATGTTTATTATTAATTGCATGGCGCAGCGGTTGGTACATGAAGATGTCATTTTTTGGAAATCATATGTTGTTTTGATTTTGTTTGATTTTTTGTTACATCGCACGGACACATTTATGGCCATATTGGCGACGTCCAGCTAATTATTGGTGGAGGAAAACCTCCCTACATAGAAGTTCTCACCCCAACTAGGACTCGAACCCACGCGCTGAGGAGCTGAGGAGCTTCAAGTCAGCGATTCTAACCGCTCAGCCATGGGCGCCACTGTTTTGATTGCAATATTATAATATTAAAATTAGTTGGTATATTTTAAATTTAAATTTCCTTTGTTCTCTGTATTCACTTACATTAATAAAAAAATAATCTTGCTGTAATAATCATACATTTTGAATTTACTGGCTTTTTATTTATCTGTGTGTTTATGGTTGGCCTGGTGTCAGGATAATATGACTGGATGTATCATGTTATTTGTTCATGGCATGCTATACACAGTGAAGGCAGCACTATATCTGCTTCAAGTGAACACCGTCTCCAGATAACTGAAATACCAGTACTACTGTTGGTGGCTCAATAAACCTAATAAACAATCAAACCACCAACAATTTATTAGAAGATAGTGTTCAATTGAAGCCAATATAAAGCTGTTTTTACTGATTTTAGCATGCCATGAACACCTGGCATGATACACCCAGTCACATTATCCTGACACCTGACTGACTAGTCATAGAACTAGCTGTATATTTGCTTGAGTATTGGCAAGAGAGCAATAACACTACCATTTAACATGACTTTGGTATGTTGCAGCCCAGACTGAACCCAATGCCTCTAGTACCAGGAGCCGGCACTCTACGGATTGCACTACCAGGTCTGGTGTTTTACTTTTACCTCTTTGTGCATATTAATGCTTATAAAATAACCAAGATAGTATTTCGTTAAGCTTTACTTTTTAGTTAGTTCAGCATTTCTCAGCTGAGATTTTAAACATATAAAATATGGGGGTGCTTTTGCCTATAGCTCCTGTTATTTGTTGCTGTTTTCAAATTGCTGTTTTAAAGAATAGGCAAGTTTGCATCATGACCAAAGCTGTAAAAGTTTGTGTCAGCATCTAATTAGGTTTTTTGTTTGTTTCCTTGTTTTTTGTAAAATTTCCAATCTATTTCTTTCAATCTTTGAACACTTACTCTGCATCAAGCTTTGACTGAAGGTGCCTGTGTGGTACAAATAACACAAGACCCTTACATACTAAATAAATCTTTCATTGCTAAATAAAAAATCAGGTAATGAAGAAAAAAAATTAAATAATGCAGAATGTTGGATTTTTTTTCTTTTTCAGATGTAATTGGAGAAAAAATACATTTGCTGTGCAGGTAAGAGGAAGGATGCAAGATTCCCTCAAGCTGAACTAGAGTTGTCATCTGAGAAATCAACAAGAACTGACTATAAACTGTTTTTGAACACAATACCTGTGGTACTATTTCTTGAGTGCATTGTATGTATTTTATTCTTAATGATAAATAAATTGATACTTAAGTTTGATTTAATCATTTAAAATCCTATTTGCTTGACCCCCGAAAATGGCTTGTCATGCTTTCTCATATTAATAAGTGCTTAGCGAGCTATGGGTTAAGAATATAAATTAATTGATAAGCATCTTTTAGTTGTTTCCTTTAATAAATGACCACTTCTTCTTTGTGTTCTTTGCCATTGTCTTTAATTACAGTGGAATATATTTAGCATCTTTCTGTTGTGTTATTTTCCCTGTAAATTTTTTGTTGCATCGGATTTTTAAGTGAAAACCACAAATGTTATCTAGTGATTTTATTTATGTCAATCTAGCCACAACCTTAGCCACTCAACGGATTTGATCAAGCAAAGAAAAAAAAACAACCCACAAGCTTGGGATGATAGCGCAAGCTTGCAAGCATGCCAAACCGCACGCATGGGATAAGTGAGCAAGCGAGTCAAACCGCTCGCTTGGCATGATTGCGCAAGCTTGCAAGCGAGCAATCAAGCTCGTAAAGGTTCCTATCGCAACCTTGCAAGCTTGCCAAGCGTGCAAGCGAGCTTCTAAGCGAGCCAAATCGTTCGCTTGGCATGATTGCGCAAGCTTGCAAGCGAGCAAGTAAGATCGTAATGGTTCCTATCGCAACCTTGCAAGCTTGCCAAGCGTGCAAGCGAGCTTTTAAGCGAGCCAAACCGCTCGCTTGGCATGATTGCGCAAGCTTGCAAGCGAGCAGTCAAGCGAGCAATCAAGATCGTAATGGTTCCTATCGCAACCTTGCAAGCTTAATTTTAAGATTGCGGCTTTCTTATCGCAATCTTACCGCAAGCTTAAATAAGATTGCAACACGCTTGGTTGCAATCTTACCGCAATCTTGTCGCAAACTTGTCGCAAGCTTATTTAAGCTTGCGGTTTTGGTGTGGGTACAAAGACAAAGGCTTCCAAATATTTTATAATTCTACAAGTCCCTAGAGCTACAAGATGTATGCTATTTTCTCACCAGGTGTCACAAGGGAGGTTTGTAATGGAAAAAATAAACATGTCCCTGACAAAGTGGAAGCTAAGTTGCTCAGTTTTCAACAGCCATAATTGTGAGATGCTTGTTGAACTATGTGCAGTAGATCAGATATAGTGTTAGAGCAGATTGTAAACAACATGTTACTGATCTTTTATTTTATCCATTAAACATTGTCTGCAAAACTATTTATTAACAACATTGTTTATATCTTCAATAATTTATTTTGCTGTCCTGTTGCAGCAGTTTTTTAACTATATTTTTATTATAAATAAACAATCCTTTTCCATCTCTTGCTCATGCACAATGATCAAAGCTACATCATGCATGTATCATATATACTGACGCAAAACAGCTTTAGTTATTGTCTTTTCTTATTTATGCAAACAAACAAGTTATACTTATTTTCACTTTTAAAACCCCATCAAAATTGCTGCATGTTGTTAAGATAAATTTTCTCTGACAGGTGACCATGTTTGTGATGACCAACAACAGGCATGATTTACTGGCCCTAATTACAGGTGTGTTAAAATGACAGGTGGTCCCACACACTGACTCTCTCCCATGATCAGCTCACCATATACTTGTCAGAGAACATACAGCTTAAAGGTCATACACTCTGAATTATGGTCAACATAAATGTTCACTATCAAATCTTGTCACAATCTATCTGTAAGGCATAGCAGAGAACAAGACACAATAGTATTATTCTGGCAAGTATGGGCTGTAAGATAAGGGTAAACTGTATTTACATACAAACACATCAGTGGCTATTCTCTTCAAACTGACTCTACCTCTCTAGTAGAAAAGTATAATACATTCCAAATTCATAAGCAACAAGGTTTTATCTGCCCTGGAAAACTGATACAGGGGTATCTAGCCTACTGAAAATGACTTCACTGGTTGGTCAAGGTGCTGCTGGGCAAGGCAAAATGATTTATAGATTTAGTTGTGTGTTGTTGTTTTTTATATCACACCAACACAATTATAATCCTATTGGCGATGACCAGTAAAGAAAGACCCTAGACTTGTGTGTCGGTACAACAACTGGCACACCACTGACCATTCCATGGTGTCTTCCCAGAGTCCTGGAGCCAGTACAGTGACCATGATTATGTTCCAGTGAAAATTGTCCCTCTCTGATAATAGCAATACATCTCAAACATTAAGTCAGCAATAAAAAGGAAAGAAGAAACCTGGCAAAAATAATGAATATGGAATGGGATTTGCCGTGTGCAGCAACATTTCTATCATTATAGCACAGGGGCATTTTATAAGGTGCCCAGGGACTGAGCCGGCAGGTCCATTATACTGACAAGTCAGGTGAAATGCTGTCTCCCTAGCACCGAGCGTTAGGAGGGAAGCCACTACTACTAACTTTTAAGTCTCTACTTTGACGTGGCCAGAGTTTGAACCCGCGACCTCCCGATCCACAAGCCGATGCTTTACCACTTGAGCTATTTCGGCTGGTTGAGGAATATTGCTCCTAACCACGTAGTTAATGTGTTAAAGTCCAGAACAGAGTCTTATATAGCTGGATTCAGTCTTTATACATGTAACAGTTTTTCTTGAACAATATAACAAGTCCAGAAATGACCAGTTTTGCTATGATTTATAGTGTACATGGTTTACCCTGTGTTAAGGATGCTCTATATTCCAAGTCACATCTTCTTACATAGGTATCTTAATGTATTCTGAACTTTCCTGCTCTAAATGAGTGGGCATACAGGTAAACAAGGGTGTCCTATTTTCATTATCATGAACAGTTTCATTTTAGTTAAAATTAACTCTTACTTCAAGTGTTTAGTCATTTGGTCTTCTTCTAAGAGAAATGCTTTTTTGTGTTTCAGTTCTTTAAAACACACAAGAAAAGTATTATTTCATAATATATGTTATTATTCAAAAGTGTTTTGCTTCAAGTTAAGATTGTTGTTGTAAGTATGAGATAGCTCTATTGGAATGATTTTCTAGTTTTTCTTATTTAAAGGTAATTACCCATGCACAAACTAGTTTGTAATCTGAAAATAAAAAAAGTAATTTGTACTCTTTTGGCACCAAAAATAACATCCATTCAATTAATTTCCTTTTTGAATATTGTGATCATATAATAACATAAAAGAACAAAATAAATCCAACAAAGACAAGACAATTCCTACTTTATTTAACCACTCCAAAACACAGGTATTTTTATATCGGAAATGGAGGATCATTTGTCTAAGGCTAATTCTCAATCAGTTTAGAGTGAACATCAACAAGCCATACATCAAACTGACTTCAAGGATTTAGTAACAAAGTATGTTAAAATCATTAACTTTCACCATTTCAATTTTTAAGATAGTAAACTATATACTGGCTGATGTGTTTATATTATTCAGTCACTTTTTAATGTATTTTTGTAGGCAAATTATCCAATTTATTAAACACACTTTTGTATTAAATGTGTATTATGGCAAAAATAAACATCACCCACACCAAAACGCTTGCATGCGACAAGCTCGTCACAAGTTTGCGACAAGTTTGCGCAAGCTTGCCGCAATCTTAATAAGATTGCAATTCTTAAATATTATGGTCGCGGATGCGAGCACGCTCGCTTGCATAGAAATTAAGGTTGCGGTTAGGTTTTGTTCGCACACTTCTCGCAATCTTAAATACCATTAAGATTGTGAGAAGCTTGCGGTCTTGCAAGCTTGCAATCTTATATTCCACTGAAGATTGCAAGAAGCTTGCGATCTTGCAAGCTTAAAACTAATTATTATTAGGATTGTGGATAGGTTGTGGACTTGCAAGCATAAAATTATTCCAAGACATTAAGAAATTTATTTTGTATTTCTTTAAAGAAATAACATTTGAAAGAGAACTTGACCAGCATGACCAGTTCCACTTGCAGATATACAGCAAGAAAGCTATGATGGCCCTGTATCGCTCACCTGAGGACACTGGCTTTAAAATTTAATCACAAGACTAAATGTTCACAACTGTGCCTTGGATTCTAGTGATTACAAGTTATGTTGAAGCAAATCTTTGCCTACAGTTACACATCCAGATTTATTGCAAACAAAGATTCTGGTCAAGTTCTGTGAAGATTAGGCCCCCAAAAAATCTTTTAATGTGTTCTCAAGGTTTTTATAGATCTGACCAAGTCACCTACTATTTGACCATGTGACCTATTTATTAACTCATCCAAGATTTCATACAGACAAACATTTAATGACATTCTGACCACCAGTGTTGGTTAAGATTGGATCAAAACGGTAGCCTTTAAAGTGTTTACGAGCAAATTGTTAATGCAGCTAGATGGACAGTTGGTTGAAAAAAGCTTACCAGAATGTGACATAAAAAAGCTCTAAATACTAACTGCCAATTTTTTTTTAAATTTTATTTTGTCATTATTTATTATTAAACAGAAATCACACAACCCTATACAAAACAGTCCCAGATTTACTCTCCCTAGAAAGTAATTTGGTAATGATACCTTACTCCCATCTTGAGTTATTTATAGAAAATCCAAAAATATATTTAATAACTTGACAACAATTGATCCCTAAAGCAATTCCAAACATATTCTTCCCATGAGATAATTAGTTAACTACTTAATCTGATTAATCCTCAAAAAAAATAAGATAATGAACTAAACAAAATAAAATGTATTTAGTAACAGTGACTCAGTCCTTCAAACTAATTGACAACAAAATCAATCCCATACTTTGGCATCCCATAAACAAGTTAACTTTCAAATTTGATATCTATCTAAATCCTGAGTAGACATGGAAAGCAAACTGCTGTTATGAGTTACAGTGACCTTGATCTGACTGATCACAAAAGCAATTTTAAGCTATGTTATCATTAAAGACAGCTACAAAAGATTTGGTAATAATAGCTCAGTACAATATTTATTTTTTTGATCTCATTCCAAAGATGTCAGTTTTTTTTAAACTTTTTGTTGTCTTTCGAAAACCTGGTCAAGTAGATTTATAGTCTAATATCTAATATGACAACAAAACAGACAGTAGAGTATCATGTTAAAACCACTCTTACTTTATTGGGAATGTGAATAAACACCATTTAATAATAAAAGTTTAAAAGTCGCTTTTACGGTGTTTTATTAAAAGTCAATCGTAACTTTCGGAAAATAACCGAAGAAATCGCCGAGCGGTCCCGATTTACTACAATAGCACATGCGCAGTCTACACTTCCGGTCGCGCCAATTTTCAACGAAATGAAAAAAATGTGATGAAAAAGATGAAAAAATTGACTTTCCTTCACTGGACTACTAAGCAAAGGTGAGACATTGATCTACTTAAACAAGTATAAGAAGCACCACATTTTAAATCAGGTTTTCTGAACGTAGTAAGTTTAGTACATTAACGGTTTAGAATGCAAAATTAACGTGTTAAATATTTTCGCCATTTTTTTCAGTTCCGACATTTCACCTTAGTTTTTTCTTATCACAAACGTTTTCTGAAACCGTTGACTTTTCCATAAACACGTGTTTTCCACTGTATATTTAATTTATGCTTCAGTTAGAGTTGATACGGTTCTGACAAGTTCAAACGTAAGACATTTTTGTATTATTGTTTATTTTAGAGTGACCTTATTAACGGTAATATCCAGTTACCGGACATTAACATTACACATGGATACATAGCATACTATAGGAATAAAGGCACATAAAACGGTTACAAGTGGCTACACAATATTTTTTGTTGTTGATTACATTGTTGTGGTAAGAAAATAAATTTAGCTCACCGGTAATAGAGATATCCAAGATAACTTGTACATGATGATTGAACACATACATAACTGTGTTTGCTAGTATGGCATTGCCACTCATGTAAAGTATTTTATTTTCTGTAATAGTTTGAAACAGCCAGATGCAAGTGAACAAAAAAAGAATCGGAGATGCAGACGGATGTCAATAAGGAGGTCAGTGAAGAGCAACGCATGGATGACAGACAAAAGGTACTGAGATAACTATGTAACATTTTGACCATTTGTACCAGTTCTTGTATTAATGCATTTGCTACCTTTTAGCACTACCATGTTTATTATTAATTGCATGGCGCAGCTGTTGGTACATGAAGATGTCATTTTTTGGAAATCATATGTTGTTTTGATTTTGTTTGATTTTTTGTTACATCGCACGGACACATTTATGGCCATATTGGCGACGTCCAGCTAATTATTGGTGGAGGAAAACCTCCCTACATAGAAGTTCTCACCCCAACTAGGACTTGAACCCACGCGGTGAGGGGCTGAGGAGCTTCAAGTCAGCGATTCTAACCGCTCAGCCATGGGCGCCACTGTTTTGATTGCAATATTATAATATTAAAATTAGTTGGTATATTTTAAATTTAAATTTCCTTTGTTCTCTGTATTCACTTACATTAATAAAAAAATAATCTTGCTGTAATAATCATACATTTTGAATTTACTGGCTTTTTATTTATCTGTGTGTTTATGGTTGGCCTGGTGTCAGGATAATATGACTGGATGTGGTATCATGTTATTTGTTCATGGCATGCTATACACAGTGAAGGCAGCACTATATCTGCTTCAAGTGAACACCGTCTCCAGATAACTGAAATACCAGTACTACTGTTGGTGGCTCAATAAACCTAATAAACAATCAAACCACCAACAATTTATTAGAAGATAGTGTTCAATTGAAGCCAATATAAAGCTGTTTTTACTGATTTTAGCATGCCATGAACACCTGGCATGATACACCCAGTCACATTATCCTGACACCTGACTGACTAGTCATAGAACTAGCTGTATATTTGCTTGAGTATTAGCAAGAGAGCAATAACACTACCATTTAACATGACTTTGGTATGTTGCAGCCCAGACTGAACCCAATGCCTCTAGTACCAGGAGCCAACACTCTACGGATTGCACTACCAGGTCTGGTGTTTTACTTTTACCCCTTTGTGCATATTAATGCTTATAAAATAACCAAGATAGTATTTCGTTAAGCTTTACTTTTTAGTTAGTTCAGCATTTCTCAGCTGAGATTTTAAACATATAAAATATGGGGGTGCTTTTGCCTATAGCTCCTGTTATTTGTTGCTGTTTTCAAATTGCTGTTTTAAAGAATAGGCAAGTTTGCATCATGACCAAAGCTGTAAAAGTTTGTGTCAGCATCTAATTAGGTTTTTTGTTTGTTTCCTTGTTTTTTGTAAAATTTCCAATCTATTTCTTTCAATCTTTGAACACTTACTCTGCATCAAACTTTGACTGAAGGTGCCTGTGTGGTACAAATAACACAAGACCCTTACATACTAAATAAATCTTTCATTGCTAAATAAAAAATCAGGTAATGAAAAAAAAAAATTAAATAATGCAGAATGTTGGATTTTTTTTCTTTTTCAGACGTAATTGGAGAAAAAATACATTTGCTGTGCAGGTAAGAGGAAGGATGCAAGATTCCCTCAAGCTGAACTAGAGTTGTCATCTGAGAAATCAACAAGAACTGACTATAAACTGTTTTTGAACACAATACCTGTGGTACTATTTCTTGAGTGCATTGTATGTATTTTATTCTTAATGATAAATAAATTGATACTTAAGTTTGATTTAATCATTTAAAATCCTATTTGCTTGACCCCCGAAAATGGCTTGTCATGCTTTCTCATATTAATAAGTGCTTAGCGAGTTATGGGTTAAGAATATAAATTAATTGATAAGCATCTTTTAGTTGTTTCCTTTAATAAATGACCACTTCTTTGTGTTCTTTGCCATTGTCTTTAATTACAGTGGAATATATTTAGTATCTTTCTGTTGTGTTATTTTCCCTGTAAATTTTTTGTTGCATCGGATTTTTAAGTGAAAACCACAAATGTTATCTAGTGATTTTATTTATGTCAATCTAGCCACAACCTTAGCCACTCAACGGATTTGATCAAGCAAAGAAAAAAAAAAACAACCCACAAGCTTGGGATGATAGCGCAAGCTTGCAAGCGTGCCAAACCGCACGCATGGGATAAGTAAGCAAGCGAGTCAAACCGCTCGCTTGGCATGATTGCGCAAGCTTGCAAGCGAGCAATCAAGCTCGTAAAGGTTCCTATCGCAACCTTGCAAGCTTGCCAAGCGTGCAAGCGAGCTTCTAAGCGAGCCAAATCGCTCGCTTGGCATGATTGCGCAAGCTTGCAAGCGAGCAATTAAGATCGTAATGGTTCCTATCGCAACCTTGCAAGCTTGCCAAGCGTGCAAGCGAGCTTTTAAGCGAGCCAAACCGCTCGCTTGGCATGATTGCGCAAGCTTGCAAGCGAGCAGTCAAGCGAGCAATCAAGATCGTAATGGTTCCTATCGCAACCTTGCAAGCTTAATTTTAAGATTGCGGCTTTCTTATCGCAATCTTACCGCAAGCTTAAATAAGATTGCAACACGCTTGGTTGCAATCTTACCGCAATCTTGTCGCAAACTTGTCACAAACTTGTCGCAAGCTTATTTAAGCTTGCGGTTTTGGTGTGGGCAGTACCATCATCTAAACAAAGCGCCTCTAGTAATACAGAACCTAAGGTTCTTAAATATTTTCAAAGGATAAGTAGGCAGTCATATATGTCAATTACCAAAAGGAGTTTTAATGTTAGACCTTAACACTTGTTTGCGTGCAGAGACTTTCATAAGGGCATGTTCTTTCTTTAAAGCAAACATTAATAAAATCCATTTAATTTATTATTTATGTACACTATTAAAAATAGAAGTGTTTGTGACTTCTAGACAAACATATAGTTTAAATATGTCAAACAAGTAACTAATTTACCAGAAATGTGTCTGACAATACTGATATCTGTAGACATTTGCTGACATGATTCTGCAATATGTTTCCCATTCAAAGTGAAATTAATCTTTACTAAAAGGTTGTATCTGACAGTTTGCCTTTATCTAATACATGAAATAATATATGACCCTTGTTTGGGGTATTAATGCATAATTTCTGAAGAAAAAAGACAAATTAACGATTGTCACCAATATTTTAATTTTAGGGCAGTATATACTTGCTAATTAACACTTAAAATGTTCATTCTTGTCAAATCTATAAATAAGAATGATTAGGATTTCTGCTAAAAATAGACACTGACATCACAGCGAATGATGTGGAAGAGCTGAAACGTAAGTGGCCATGTGGTTTAAAATATCTAACTGTGCACTGCAGGATAGGAAATACATGTTTGTAGTGATGATTGTGACGTTGTGGTTAACTTTTCAGACAGGTGTAGGACATCAATAAACAGCATTTTGCGAGATCTGTTCACGTAACAAAAATTATTAAGATGTTTAATGAGAATAGTTTTGGTCCAAACTGTCGGATACCGCCTTTAAAGTCTTATACAAGCTGTACTGTCGAAAACCATCCTTAACGAAAAGATATCATTTTCAGTAAATACAAATATTTGCCTTGATAATATCCATATATCAATAGTAAACTTTCCCCAAAGTTTTTTTCTCTTCTTTTTTTGTGTTTGGGAAACAGCCAGGAAGGTTCATGTTTTAGACTGTCTTGTGATCAATGTAATAAAATTAAAAATGTAGTTTTGTTAAAATGAAGGCATAGAAAAAACCCTGATTTGTTTAACTTAACTAGCTAACTTATTTCAATGAGAGACAACAATAATTCCAAACACAATTATCTTTATCTACCCTGTATCTTGGATAATAACATAATAATAACATAATGATAAAATAACAAGAAGGGTAAGAATTGTTTGTTTTACTCAGTTTCATTTTAAGATATGATAATGTCAAATACAATCTATCATTCTGATGAATATTAACAGTAAAAAATGGCCTATCAGTTTATCATAAATTGACACCTAGATAGGACAGATTTCTAATACAGTTATCTGGAAAACACCCAAGAGGATAAATAAAATGCACAAGATACATTGATACTTTTAAGAGAGTTGGCTTAAATTTGGGTATTCCCTTCTTACTTCTTTATTTTAATGAGAGAACAGATATAATAGGTCACAAGCTTGATGATCTGTTTTGTTTTTGAAATACATTGCAGTGACCATTTATGATTATTTTAGCAATGTCCAGCTTTTTTGCTTAACTCATTGTGCCCTACAGCTAATTGACCAGTTGTACCCTAGAGGCATTTCTCCAGTTATGCCCTACACCTGGTGGGGGTCTTATCTGCCCCTCATGCCGAGACACATCTGGTGTGGATTACCGGTCAGTGGAAGATATTGGGGGTGGGTGTATACACAACACAATAAACATGTCATTTTGGAAGTACTCTAAAGGGATATTTTCACATACTTGAAGCACAGAAAGTGCTTTACACAACCATGTAATTTTTAACACGATATGAGAAGAAATACTTCAGAAAAGAGTGAAATCTGAAGAACATGTACGATTGACAATATCAAAATTAACGCAGTTCAAATTATTAAAGTGAAGAATATTGACCTCATCAAGTTTTTTTATGTTTATAACGTAAATAACACTGCTTTATATAATATTTTATATAATGAGTAATTTTAAACAGTCGGCCATCTTTGATTTAAAGTTGCGATTTACCGGTAGTTTGAGAAAATAACACTCTTAAACTTCATATTTGATAGAAAACTACGGCGATTTCCAAGAGTTAGATTGTGTCTTTTATCTACTGATATCTGCAATTATCATATAATTATTGGATCTGACGTAGGTAATTCCACATATCCGCCGATACATATGCGTATAAGTAGGAATTTTAAAGCTAACAGTAAGGTACATCGCCGTTTTTCTTTGTCTCGACATAATTAATTCATTGTGTTTACATCCGGGTTACATGAAATTCCAATATATTATATAACAAGGTTTCTGATTGGCTGAGATCGAAGTATAAATTAATCATTTAAAAACTGCTTTTACGATCGTATTTCAGCTGAGAAATGTTTCAAATTAGATGTGAATCACTTCAATCAGAGAAAATGTCGCCGATTTTTCTGTTGCTCGATACAATAAATGAAAAAACAAAAAAGGATTTAAGCCGATAGATTTAGATTACGATGACATTAGCATTTACGATACTGTGATGTACTTGATTGGCCGAGACTCGAAAGTGATTGAAAACATGAGTTTTAACCAGCAAATATGATGGACGCATTAACGCGGCGTTCGGCAGTAGCCGAGACATTTTCAGGGCCGCCTTAATGCGGCGCTCGGCGCCAGACACAGGTAAAATGCGACGCGATAAGTCGTCTCCCGGCATGAGGAGGCTGTTTTTCGTGCCGCTTTAATGCGTCATTAGGGTACAATGGGTTAAGGAAGACCCCAGACACATGTCTGGGTAGAACCACCGGCGCTCCGCATGTCAGCTGAAAGACCTTCTCACGGGACTCAATCCCACGCGGTGAGTCTAGGCAGTCAGAGGAGTGGAGCTTGATGGAGCCAGGGCTTACTCACAAACACCTGGACCATAGTCCAGTACTACAAGTTATGGTATTGCAATAGAGACATTTTAAATACATGTATTTAGTATATTATACACTGTAAGAAGCCGTGGAATACACATGTACAAACTTCAGTTTTCAAATTAAAAAGGTATGTAAGCATGTTTTTTTTTAATAGTTTGCAATGGTTTGCTGACTAAGTTATGGTACTATTTTGTTGACAATAAATTGAAATACAGGTAACATTTTTTTATATGCATGTTTCTGATTACTTGAGACATATTAGAATATTTCACAGTATTATGTTCATAATGCAATATCACTTTTCCCTATGGTACTCAGCTGTTAACAACAGACATGTAACTATAACTCATCTTCAATACCAAATGCCACCGGACCTGGTAGCGCAATCGGTAGAGTGTCTGCTCCTGGTAAGGGAGGCCCCAGGCTGATCCCGGGCCGCGACATACCAAAGTCATTTAAAATGGTAATGGTATAGCTCCCATGCTAACGCTTAAGCAAATATAAGGGTAGTTCCACGACTGGTTGGCCCGGTGTCAGGATAATGTGACTGGGTGTAGTATCATGCCAGGTGTTCAAGGCATGCTGTACACAGTGAAGGCAGCACTATATCTGCTTCAAGTGGACACCGTCTCTATATAACTGAAATACTGTTGGTGGGACGATAAACCCAATAAACAACAACAACAACCAAATGCCAAACTGTGTTTTCATTAATAAATCATATAACAAGTATAAACAAAATCATCAAGTTAGTATTTAACATGGCTGTTATATGAAGCTTATTATACAAGTAGTTCCCATACTTTATTTAGATTTAGGAATGTTTTCATCAACAATTCAAACTATGTTACATAATTCAGAGATCAATAGTTGTCCTACACCTACATGTAAGCACCATTAACTACCGGTACTCGACGGCAGCTTCAATGAATCCATCCAACCATCGACAGTTTCATGTCAGCAACAACAGAACCATTTCTGCTTCAAACATAATACAATCAAATGTACAGAAGTACATTTTAGGGTTAAAAAAGCAAAACAAGCCAAAAATCAATTTTCTGTACTTTTGTCAAGTTGCACAGTGGTAGGAAAAGTCCCAGAATTGATAGTTAAAATGCAGAAGTTTGGAAGATATACAGCATTTGCTTGAAAGGGCAATTTTCCTTAATCCTGTTTCATCTGTCATAGTTATGTGGACGACAATGATCTGCGGGGGCGAATATAAGCTGATCTAGTGGGGGGGAGGGGGACATTTTCCCCATATTACCTGAGGTCGTTTTACTGAGAGCAAAATAGCCAAGGTGTTCTGAATATGTAGACCATATTATCATCAAATTTAAGTTAAAAATAAATATTTTAGTCAAATTCTACAAACATCACAAAAAACAGCAAAGCTATTCAATTTATTAATTCTTAACTACTCAGATTGACTTATTCAGTGAATATAAGTTCATATGTTTTATATTAAAATGAACCTGGTTGTGAAAGAGACTATTGTATAAAATATCTTTCCAACCTCAGTCCCTGCCTTCTATGCAAGCCATACATGTAATGTCTAAAATATCTACAGCTACTGTTAGATCTGAAACCTTTATGTGTCAGACACAATTTTTGCACGGCGGGAAAGAGTCCTGACAAATGTTCTTGCAGCGAGTCCCTAAAGAGGTGCAATCAGACAGATAGAATATTCATATTCACTCCTTACATGTCACACGCATCGCCCATTCTAACCATCTTATAGCCAGGAAATGGCACACGCTGTGATAACACGATCATTTATCTATGAATTAAATACAGATAACCCCATAGATTATTAAGCTACTTAGATATCATATATTTAAACCACCCAAAATGTATCAGGAATCTTAAACAGTCATCACTTATATCTAAACTATAAAATCATAAACATAGTCAAATAATTAAAAAGAAAGCTAGAACAGTAACTATGCCTGGCAGGCAATGAACAAATATTGATATTATTTTCATTTTGATGGGGTTCATTAAGACCCCAATCAAGCACACAATTTAATTTAAAAGCAATTACAACAGCTGTAGGGCCTCAGGGGAGGTAATCAGGAAGCTATTAAACATTGGAAGTTATAAAACATCAATTATGTAAATAAGCAAACCTTTCAATTTCTAAATAACTTGAATCTTTAGGTAGCTCTTCAATTTTAAAGAAAAAAAGTTTTATAATTATGTTTAGAACAGTCACTGTTTTATTACATATTATATACTAAACATGTTTACTAATCTTGGAGTAAACCATGCCTAAAGCAAAATATAAATATATGAAAAAAGTATTCTCCACTGTAACTGCAAATTATGTTCATTTCAGGAAAAGCATGTGTAAACAACAGTTACTGAACAAGATTAAACATGACATGTTTGTCCACAGTCCACCTAACTAATAAACATATCATGCCAACAGTGTGTACTGGAGTGGTGGGGGAACATATGTTTATGGGACACTAATATGTCATTCTTTTAGAACTATCACTGTATAAACGGTCCATTATCAATACATTAAACATTTTTATACAACAACTTTAAGGATCATATCCTGATACAAACTGTAGAACACAGGTTCAGTGACATGATTATACTCTGTATACCATAACACCAGTATGGGTATATTGTTGAACAGGACTCTGTAGTACTGGTGGTACTGAAGACAGATCCAAAAGGTCCTGCATTCATTAAAATTGTAATCTGGTACGACTCCAGTGCATGTACTCAATCAAACTCAGAGGAAGTTCCTTGGTTGGTCAGCATGGTGTCAGGATAATTTAACTGGGAGTGGATTGTGACATAACAGATGTTCAAAGCATACGCAGTGCATGCAGCACTGTATTTGCTTCAAATGACCATTTTCTCTGAACAACTTAAAGATTGTTGCTGGGTCATCACCCAAGTAAATAAGTTGATTTATATTGAAACATCACTGCATGGGTTCAAGTTCTACTTGATAAAAAGGATCTTTCATGCCAGTCTCCCAGCCGACCTCCAGAACTACTCAGAGATTCTGATTTCACCACCAGTCTTCCTCCACCAAAACTGGTAGGTTGTTGACATGAAAACATCAATGAAGGAAAGTATATATCCTGGTGCGATATGAATCAAAATTCACATTAACGATTAGACTTTTACTTTTTTTTAAATCCTAAAGGAATAGAACCTGTTTATGATTGTATAGTTCACAATTACCTTTAAGAGGGATACAATAAAAGTTGTATAACATGAATGAAGACCAAACTAGTTCCAGGCACTATGGACCATGGTTTACTGGTCATTTATTATTTATTTGTGGTCTTGGGATTTCAAAGGAACCAGAGTACAGAAGCCTCAAGGTTTAATCCACACTGGCACCATAATGGCTGAAACTTTAATTATGGAATATAAAACTCAATTGTGAAAATAATCATGTCATAAAAAAATATCTTTGATTCAATTTAAAAAATATCAATAAATGCTCAGCAGTCTTTAAGAATAGACTTTATGGATACAAGAAGTGGTATTGGTAATAGACTTGGCAAGTGAATAAAAATGTGTTTATTGATCACATCATTTAGAATTGTATTTGCAATGTGTTTGCTTAAGACATTCATTCCTTGAAAAGCAAACATGAGAAGTAAGTCACCAGCGGGTAAAATATATACAGGTTACAATAAGACTTCTATTGTAAGTTTCTGACAGTAAAATTAACTGGAGTTAACAATAAAGTAAAATAAAAACTAACCTCTTTTGTTGCCAACTTGGACACTTCCCTCATTGTGCTGGTGTTCCGATTTAAACAACTGTCACCATTGTTAATTAGTCTCTAATCTATGTTTCCTAATTAATAACTGTCTCTCATTTGTTTATAGAGCAGCTTCATCACAACCATATATTATGCTGAAACATGGATTACTGTAATTTTAGATACAATGTTTACCCAACAAAACATTGAAAGTTACCCACAACTGAGAAGCACTATAGAACTTGGATGACAAATGGTCAAGTGTCTGCATACGATCCCAAGCCCTGTTTAACCATTACTAAGACATCCTACATCCATACAATAATATAACCATAATAGGATCTATAGTTACTTCCTTATATAGGCATCATTAGTATATGACACGTCCTCTGCTGGACAGGTCTTCCAGCAATTAGTTCTGCTATATGTGCTCAGATAACAATGAATTGTCCTTACTCAAAGTCACAACATTATAATATTCACCATAATCATTCATTTGTTAAAACACATATCAGACACCTAGCATCTAGGGTAGGACACTGCTGACATTCCTCCACAGAAGTCCTAGTTACTGCGTTATACCAATAACTTAAACAAATCTCATGATTACTTGACCTGGTATAGATACTGAAAACTTACAATTAAGCCAGTAGGTTTCTAGTAAACGGATTAAAAGTTTAACAGATCAACAGCTGCAGCTTTTGTATGTTGCTGAAATACACTCCGGAAATATTGACTGTTATTGAATTACACCAATTCCTATAACCAATATATCAGTAGCACAACTATAAGCCTCTATGATCATAGTTAACAACTCCAAACATTTACAAAACATGACACTTCACAGCTACAATTAAAGTGCATGCGAGAAACTACTCCAGAAGGTCGAGAATGGTTACCATGCCATTAATAACTCGTTAGCTGTACCAGTGGCTATAATGAGTTAGAAATTAGCCACTTACATATAAGAGGGTGCACTGTGCAGTGTTCACAGCACTTCATTAAATACGATAACATCTTAATAACTAGTTATGGTACATGCACAGCTGATTACCCAGAAAAATCATCACTGGTTTAATAAATGAACACCCCCTAATTCAGAATTATATCCTAACCAATAGGTAATAAGACTAAATATCTAGAAAATAAAACCAAATTTTAACACTACAGTTTAAAGCAGATTAAAATGCACAGAAAACTGCAACTAAAGTCATGAATGAGTACTCCAGAAGGTTACTATATCAACCACTGCAGCCTAATACATCCCGACCACTACTGACTACTTCAGGCAGGCTGTATTGGACCCACAGAAGATTACTGGTATATAGTGGCTGTACTGTAGTGAATGTAGAGTGCACCAGCTGTCAGCTAATCTATGGTATACATACAGTCAGCTCATGAATACATGAGCATATAATATAGAATGTATATATGGACCAGCAAAAGCCCTGTCAACCCTTCTAAGGATATATTTATAATAACTAAAACTTAAACCAAGCCATTTTCTTACATCCACATACAAAGGTACTAAAACATACAGCTTATGACTCAGAATCAAATAGTAAAGGACCTGATCAGAGAGCTCCAGCTGCAAGCAAGCTGATCAGGATATACACAATCTGCCTAAGCCAGACCAATATGTGTTAGGCAGGATGGGAGTTATAATATCACTTACCACAGCAACCAAGTATATGTAAACACCATAGAAATTGTTCAACAAGGAAAATAGAGTTGTGATGTACTCAACACACATAGGTTGTGATTATACCCTTTGGAAGAAGAGAATCATTCGCCATTTAAAGGTGGTATCCTACAGTTTGCCTATATCTAATGTATGTAAATATATTTTTTCCTTTGCTGTGGGGAATTTAGGCCTATTTTCTGCATAAATTCGTACTTTCCAGACAATACAAATTGTGAAAAGATTCATTCTAAATGCTTTTTCTTTTTAAATCCATAAAAAAGCATGTGTAAAATTTCTGCGAAAAAAAAATAAATCGACGTCTGAGCATACAACACAGAAGACAATATAAAGTGATCTCAAAAGAAATTGGGTCCACATGGTTTTCTAAGTTTAAAAAAGCCATATCTGAATGTGGCTCAGATAGGAAATACCTTGTTTGCAATGACAAGTGGGGATTTACACTGTTCTGTTCCCACAGATCTAGGCCAGCAATGAACAGCACTTTGCAGGACCTTTTCAGGTAAAAATGTCTTATTTGGTTATATGAGAAAAGCAATTTTGATCTAAATTGTCAGATACCACCTTTTAAAGCTGAAGATCAGCAATGTAGGTACTTATCTGTATTCTGGGATATCCTTCAAGTCACTTGGAAGTACAAGTGCACATCAATTACTACAATATGCTAATACATATGGTATGTGGTATTGTATTATTCTATGCATTAACAACTGGATTTTCTTTAACTTCTTTTTATGTTTACTTTTTAAGTTCACAATAGCATATTTTAATTTGCTTGTTTACAAGTTTGTGTACCTCAAATTCTGCTCAGCACAACTTAGACAAGGATAGGCCAAAAATGTAGACCAAGATCAACAAGTGCCCATCTTTAAGCTGTCACATCAGAATCTTCCCTAATAACAGCTTCAAGTTTATCAATACACCAGTGCATGAAATGTTGACAACAAATGTAGCAAATGTCTTTAAAACAATCCAGGGTGGAAGTTTGTAAAATGACACTGTTCAGCCAAGTCTACTTGTTATTCTTGCAAGAAGTCATAAAGATCCTTATATGATACACAGACATGTTTGTTGCTCATGTAAAATACACTGCATGCTTATTGCTCTTGTAAGATACACAGTCATGCTTGTTGCTCTTATAAGTCATGCATGTTGCTCATGTAAGATACACAGCATGCTTGTTGCTCTTGTAAGATACACAGTCATGCTTGTTGCTCTTGTAAGATACACAGTCATGCTTGTTGCTCTTATAAGTCATGCATGTTGCTCATGTAAGATACACAGCATGCTTGTTGCTCTTGTAAGATACACAGTCATGCTTGTTGCTCTTATAAGTCATGCATGTTGCTCATGTAAGATACACAGCATGCTTGTTGCTCTTGTAAGATACACAGTCATGCTTGTTGCTCTTGTAAGATACACAGTCATGCTTGTTGCTCTTATAAGATACACAGTCATACTTGTTGCTTTTATAAGATACACAGTCATGCTTGTTGCTCTTGTAAGATACACAGTCATGCTTGTTGCTCTTGTAAGATACACAGTCATGCTTGTTGCTCTTATAAGATACACAGTCATGCTTGTTGCTCTTGTAAGATACACAGTCATGCTTGTTGGTCCTGTAAGATACACAGTCATGCTTATTGTTCCTGTAAGATACACAGTCATGTTTGATGTTCTTGCAAGAAAAACCAACAACAAATTTGTGCAACTCAAGTGTAACCAATTTCAAGTTGTTGATTTCCCTTTAAGTGACTTCTGCTGTTTTGTTAGCCAGTGTATTTCTTGTTTATCTACCCGTCAGAAGTTGGGTTTCAGTGATTACATCAGGTGTCATTTTCTCTCTTTCTACTCAGTTTAATTCAACCTTATAAAAACCACTGGGTTACGTGAACTTGCCTCAGTCAATAAGTTTTGAAATAATAAAAAAAATCATTTCTAAAGAAGTTAAATAAAACACAGAATTCAATTTCCCATGTGTACAGATTATCCTGATTTGCCACAACTTAAAGGGATGTTACTACATAAAACTCCTTGTACTTGAAGATTCTAATATTGCAGAGAAATTTAGTGTGTTCTGATAAAACAAGAATTAAAATAAAAAAAGCAAAGAAGAGGGCCATGATGGCCCATTAATCTTTCACATGAAGACACAGGAGGCTTCTAGCAGGCAATGAAGGCAGCTATTTTGGTCAAGTCTGGAATAGATTTGGTCATAAATGTGGACTCTAGTGTGTTCACAAGGTTTTTTCTAAAATTTGAACTAGTGACCTACTTTTTGACTTCACGTGATACAGTTACACACTCATCCAAGATCTCATGCAGGCAAACAGTCTGTTCGTAAGTTTGTTAAAAATTGGATGAAAACTGTGACCTCTAGTGTATTCACAAGTAAACTATTGATGCCGCATGACACATGACGGACGACGGAAGAAGAGGTATTACAAAAGTTCACCTTGAGCACGACGTGCTCAGGTTGTAACTTATAACAGAATACACATCAAGGATGACAATAGAAACTGGCTTTAAATAACTTGACCTTCTAAGTCAAAACTTTTTCACATAGCAATCTTTATAAATGGAAGCATTTTATTATGGTTTATTGTATTTTACATTTAGCTTCGAGATATAAGATATTAAAACTGTGTCTGGAATGCTAATCTGATACTCCACTAGACTATTATTAGAATAAGATGTTTCGAATATTTATATCTTTTGCATGATAAATTAGTGGAAGATTTTCTCAAAATATCAAAATGTTATTTTTGGATATAGAAAAACCATCCCCTCTGGATAACAACAAAGAAAAAATGCAGCCACAGAAATGAGTTCTAAACCTACAAGAAGCAGCCATAAAAACTGGCTGTACACTAAATTTAGCTTCCAGTGTTCTATTCTTAATCGTGAAATTGTTTTCTGAGGTAGACACTGACAATATATGAAAAAAAATTATAGCTTCTTTTTATTTGCATTTTTGTTATGCTTGTCCATACTTCATTTCAGTACTTCATTTCAATACCAAGTTAAGCTTTTCTCAAATAATCAAATCATTGTTCAACAAGAAGGAATGATGGGTAAAAAAAAAACTTATCACAGAACACTAGATTATAAGCGAAAATGCTATCATTTAAAAGATTTTATTCTTCTTAGGTTGGGTGAATCAAAAGAAGTGTGATGGTTTACAACTTTTTGAAAGTTTTATGATTATTGATCAAGTTTATCTTCAAACAACACATATGGGTTACATAGAAGTTTAGTGTATACATCAGTCATGAACAGCTCACTGATTGGCTAGATGGTGATGCAAACAACAGGAGACCTATGAAGTGCACAACATTAACTTTATAACCATGTACCTAAAGGATAAACTGTGATCATGTTAAATTTTATGTCAAATACTTGTTTTAGGTACAAGTTTCATGATCATGCTAACTACAAGGTGTTCTGGTCCACAGCAGATGTTCACTATGAAATACCTGTCAATAATGCATGGAATTTGTTGAAGCATCTCATATTTTCATAAACAAACTTGCATTATTGTAAGTTATTCTATCATTTCATAATTATGTACTGTAATAGAATACAGGAAGAATGAAAAAGGAAGAAAACTGGAGTCGTGAGCAAACATTCACACCTAACCAGGCTAAATATTACATTTTCTAAAACAGTGTTTGTAATGATCTTTTAATTGAAAACTGGATTGAATTAGGGTTAAATTTACTACCAACAACAGTCCAATCCTATTAAATTGGTGTTTACTTATGAATGCAGATATAATAGTGCTAGTCTTCATATAATACTATAACCTATTCGACTTTCTTGATAAAAAGTTATCTAAACTGAACCCGATCCAAATTTCCTGACACAAAGTTAACTAAACTGAACCCAATCCCAATTTCCTGACACAAATTCTTGGATAGAAACACCAGTGCATGGCAGGCTGCAAGACCTTACTTCATAAACTGTTTGACTTGAGGAAGCCTTGTGATGAGAGGCCACAGTCAGATCACAGTTTACAAGTCATTCAGTTTGGAGTCCTTGGGCAGGCACCCCATGATTAGATTACCAGTTAAGTTCTAAGTTTTAAGACTTTGGTTTGTCCCAGAGGTTAACCCTGTGACCTCCAGTACACCTGGGATCAAAACTTTCAACTTTCTTTCTCACCGCTATCAAAACTTAGTAGTCTTTATGTGACATGGACACAGGTATCTGACACTGTTTGCTGACACACTTCAAAGCACCAGAGTTTGACACTATAACTGCCAAGATATTTCATTTTATTTATTTCTCAAGAGAATCATTTTAAATTGTGGTTGTAAGGTGGCACAAGGTGTAACAATCGACTGTTCTGCTTGTCACAATAAAAAATAAATAGAATATTTTATATGACCCTGGAGTCTTATGGCGGTCCAGGGTTCACAGCAATGGTTGGACCACCAGAGCCCACACAAATTCACACATGGACAGGAAAAACACTATAATATGCCCTATCACCATTATTTGAATGGCTGAAGGTTTGACACGAATCAACACCTTAAATAGAATAAGTATTGATAACTGCATTGGCTGTATAATATGGAGTCCCACTTTAAAAGTGGAGGGCCACCCAGACATCTTGGAGTGTTATGTTAATGACAGTGATACATAATAGTATTAATACTTTATGAGAAACAGTGTTTTTGCACCACTGCAATGACAATTACTGGATAGTGAGGCGTGAAATTTGGTGTATGTTAACACATTTAATGGTTGCTCCAAGTATTTGCTTGGCAAAATACTCTTGACCACTCATCACCTGTAGATAGATACAGCCAAATTGGGTGCTAAACACATTAGCTGAATGTTTCACATCAAATATTCAACACTGCAAAGTATAAAACAAGACTAATCTTCCTTACGTTATCTGAAGGATTCTGAGTTCAATACTATAATTGACAGATAGTGATAGCCAGGATGTAGACATACTGTCCAGACAAAATGATGAAGTGGTGTCCATAGCAGAGTGGTTGGGATGACAGCATTTTACTGGTCTGCATAATAAGTTCATAAAATCAATCCTATGAATTTATGTAAAGATTTGTTTTCTAAGGAAAGTGAGCATTTTATTAATAATGAAATATTTATGTTTAGTGGAGCCGTCCAGAAACACTGGCTTCAACTTTCAAGCAGCAGCCAGCAAAGAAAGCATGCTGGTGGAATGCACTTTAGCCTTGTGGTCTTAAATAAAATACGGTCTGCAAACTTGAGCTTACTTATTTTACTTATACTTATTTTACTTATAAACCTGGAAGGTTTGCCAGTCCAAAGACTAGACTTGAACTCATATCACTGACATTTAGGTTTATTTCCAGCCTGAGTCAAGCAACTCATGGAAATCAATTACAGATTTGTATTGTTCTTAAAATTATAAAACCATTGGCCCATGGCAATATTATTGCTTTATATCATTGATTTAATTTTTTAGAAACAATCAATATAGTTTACAAAAACATTAAGTGAGATATTCTGACTGATGAACATGCTGTATGTTGAATACTGACCAAGGTTAGATTAATGCGACCCTCAATGACTCACACCCACCACATACTGGCTGACAAACAGGCCTGAGTGACAGTCACTGGCCTGACTCAAGAGACAAGACTGTCATATGTTACATGCCAGGTATGATGGTGTCCAGACAACATCTAGAACTTTATAATTATCTCATGTAATGTCACTTAATTGACTGACAGCTGTCCATCATAACCTGGTCCCGAAATCAAATACCAGCTCACCTGGAGTTTTACATAGGGTGATGACTCTGATAATACAAAGAAAGGTAGCAGTTGCTGCATTCAAACTTTAGGAACATGCTGAAAGTTTTGAGAATACAGCTCTGAAGCAGCTCATTGTACAAGAGCTCTGAGTGAACCCTGGGGATGGCTGAGCAAAAGACAATATTTATTACATTCAAGTCAAACACAACATTGATTTTAGAGAAGGGAAGAAAAGGAAAGATGTTGAAGCCTGTTTATTACCTTTCAGTTTAACCAAACATCTGCATAAAACCCTCTGGTAAACTAAACAGACCTCCCCAAATACCTGGCTCAATCTACATATTGACATTTTTTGTACAGACATGAAAAACTAATATTTATAAAGAATTAGTTTGCAACTGGAATTTCCAAACTCAACAAATGGTTAATTAAACTTTTCAATTACCTCAAGGCATAGAAATTCAATAAAGAGAACAGAAACACCTCTTATCTATGAAAATAAAATAAAGCAAGTTTAATTTGTGCTATTTGAATACCATTGGTCGTAACAGTTATTTAATCAAGAATTTTCAATTAAACACCCAGTACTGGATCAATAATATATCAGTGTAATCTGACTGATATTGTCACCTACATGATTAAAGAATATTATTCACTTGTAAATGCCAATTGCATTTGGCTGACTTTAGATGTAAAAATTTTAAATAAACAAATTTCAAACAGTGATTTTTTTCTACTATTTTCTAAAAAAACTTGCAAAGATTGGGAAAATATTCTCATTCGTGTCACCAGGTCTAGAACTTTAAAGAAAAGTTCAATTAACTAATTATAAATTAATCCTTCAGTTTCAGACTTTTGTCACTATTGATTATACATAACTCAGTAAAGTTGACTGCTTGCTTCCTATGACATCAGTTGTAATAAGCATTACGTGATGTTTTAGTACAGAAACAACAATCATTTTTGTCTAAAAGTCTATATAAAAACATGCAAATCAAGAAAATAAACTTATTAATACAATCAGTAAAATGTGCAGAAATGAAGCAATTTTCATTGATTAGCAGGCATTTTTGCTGATACTGTGCAGCAACATTCCTATCATAATAGCACAGGGGCATTTATGAGGTACCCAGGGACTGAACTTGACAGGTCCTATTATACTGACACCGACAAGTCAGGCATAATGCTGTTCCCTTAGCCCCGAGCGTTAGGAGGGAAGCCACTACTAACAAGTTTAAAGTCTTTGGTTTGACCTCGCGGGGGTTTCCAACCCTCTACCTCCCAATCCACAAGCCAACGCTCTACCACCTGATCTATTGCAACCGGTTGTTATCAGATATGCCAACAGATTCCATGCAATGATCAATTATATTAACTGATGTTAATCTTCAGTGTACATAGATTGTGTACAATTCCACACTGTACTCGATTGTGTATAATAATGACTAGGGTTCCAGGAACATAAGCATGTTTATGCAATTTAAGAAAGTTAACAGAAAAGATACACTGACCCTTTCTTGTTATTTCAAATGGTAAAATTAATCAAGAGGGTCGGTCATATTGTTCATCTGAGTGCAGTTAAAGCCCTTAATTACACCAGACTAATTGTAACATTGTTATATGGGCAGTTCACAGATATTATTTGGACAGTAAGTTTTATTTTGACCAAGGAGTTTGCTATGACAATAAATGTAAAGTTTCACTAATTAGACAGGTAAGAGTGACCATTTTCCTGGCAGCTTTTTTTTAGCAATAAATCTTAATACAAAGCAACCCAAGGAACATGTTTGTTTGTTTATTGGGTTTATCGTCCCGAAAAACGTATTTCAGTTATCTGGAGATGGTGTCCACTTGAAGGAGAGACAGTGCTGCCTTCTCTGTGTATAGCAATCAGTAAACACCTGGCATGACACCACACCCAGTAACATTATCCTGACACCGGGACAACCAGTCATGGAAATACCCTTATATTTGCTTAAGCATTAGCAACTAGCAAGGGAGCTATACCACTACCATTTTTAACGACTTTGGTATGTCGCGGACCAGGATCAAACCCGAGGCCTCTCAGACCTGGAGCCGATGCTGTACCAATTGTGCAACCAAGTCTGGTGCCAAGGAAAATGTATACCAAATATCAAAGCTCTAGCTCTTGTAGTTCCCGGTGAGAAGACGTTCACTGTATAGCCAATAAGGAAAAAGGGTAAGACAGCATGTGACAGTTTTCCTTTTCTGAGTGTGAGCTTGAATAATGAAGCAGTTTCAAACTGCAACTGTCTATAACTTATTATACAGGAATAAAACATTTATAAGATCATGTATACTATACAAATGCCATACATAAGAAACTTAAACACATAAAATTGGTGCCAACATAAAATATAAAAATTAAGATTTTATCTAGCATGTGTATCAATAAAAAAATAATGGAGACTTAAGGGAGATAACTCACACTGGTCCTAGAGCGCTGTAGTTTCCCAATGGGTGAGTTCCCTTGATCTGTATCACCTTCTGACTGACCTGAAACAGATAAAACATCACACATGGTTACCACAATGATTTTAAAAAACAAGTAGTTTATACCATCTGTTTAGGGATTCTTTACATATTTAAAGTTCTTAAAAAAGTAGACATGACAGTCAAGTGGTGAATAGGTCAACTCAAACTAATAACTTTAAATTGAGCAGCATGATACGAAGGTTTAAATATAATATTTTGTGTTACAAATTAAAAAGAAAAATACACAGTTAAGTTAATGCTTGCACAATCAAAATTATGGTCAGACTGGTGATGTCCAGCTATTATTAGAAGAGAAAGCCCCAGAATAAGGTCTGATTTAAGATATTTGAAACAGCAGGTCAGCTGGAAGACCCCAATACATGAGACTTCTCACCCTGATACAGACTGGAGGTCAGGAGATGGTCACTGGGGTGTGACTTACATAGCTTAGAAATGACCACAGATCTGCCCTAATGATGTGCAAGATCATATCAATGATTTTGTTAAGTTGCTTCAATCATATGGCCAAAAAAAAAGAATGAAAACCAATTACACTAAGCAGGGTCATCATTTAAATGAACAATGTCCAGGCTTCTGTTATTGTGACAGGTAAGAAAACTGATAATTAAACAGGTTTTACATTATAATCTAATATTTGAAACATGTTTCTCACAAAATAAAATATAGATAAATATGCAAATTTTTACGGGCAGTCATGATCATTGAAGCTCTATACTCAATATTTAAATACAAGTGTAAAACAAAGACTCATTTAGTTAATTAACAGAGAGGTAGTCAACAGAAGCAACTGTAATTTACACAACACTAATCCATCTAAGACAGGTGCTGAATGATCAATGTTCCTCTCATCCTTCCATCTATTCAGGGACTACAGGGTTACATCCTCTAGAAGGTGCGAAATGAAGCGATTGTGTTCAAGAAGTGTGCAAAATTTTCAACAAGGAACATATGTACTTCAACAGTTCCAGAACATTGTTTTAATCATTAGTTTGCTAAACACATATTTATATGTCTTTGGACAATAATGTAGATCAAGACCTGCCAGCTCTCAGACAGGAGCTATAAAATCAAGACATACACTCTTGTGGCTGAGACTGTAGCAATATGTCTAGGCACATTTGTAAGTCAAAGTAAGACAATGACTGCCAAGACTGTGGCAATATGTCAAGGCACCTTTGTAAGTCAAAGTAAGACAATGACTGCCAAGACTGTGGCAATATGTCAAGGTACCTTTGTAAGTCAATGTAAGACAATGACTGCCAAGACTGTAGCAATATGTCAAGGCACCTTTGTAAGTCAATGTAAGACAATGACTGCCAAAACTGTAGCAATATGTCAAGGCACCTTTGTAAGTCAATGTAAGACAATGACTGCCAAGACTGTGGCAATATGTCAAGGCACCTTTGTAAGTCAATGTAAGACAATGACTGCCAAAACTGTAGCAATATGTCAAGGTACCTTTGTAAGTCAATGTAAGACAATGACTGCCAAGACTGTGGCAATATGTCAAGGCACCTTTGTAAGTCAATGTAAGACGATGACTGCCAAAACTGTAGCAATATGTCAAGGCACCTTTGTAAGTCAATGTAAGACAATGACTGCCAAGACTGTGGCAATATGTCAAGGCACCTTTGTAAGTCAATGTAAGACAATGACTGCCAAGACTGTGGCAATATGTCAAGGCACCTTTGTAAGTCAATGTAAGATGATGACTGCCAAGACTGTAGCAATATGTCAAGGCACCTTTGTAAGTCAATGTAAGACAATGACTGCTAAGACTGTGGCAATATGTCAAGGCACCTTTGTAAGTCAATGTAAGATGATGACTGCCAAGACTGTAGCAAAATGTCAAGGCACCTTTGTATAAGTCAATGTAAGACAATGACTGTCAAGACTGTAGCAATATGTCAAGGCACCTTTGTATAAGTCAATGTAAGACAATGACTGTCAAGACTGTAGCAATAATATGTCAAGGCACCTTTGTAAGACATTGTAAGACAATGACTGCCAAAACTGTAGCAATATGTCAAGGCACCTTTGCAGCATGACAAGGGTTAAGAATGATACTTGAATTTTTAAAAAAATCACTCAATGTTCCTACAGAACTGTAGTTCTTGATAAGAACAGGTTATCAACAATGTAAGCAATTTAAATATTACTGGACTGTGCATATAAACACTTCAATTTGCACAGTTTAAGAACAGTTGATGAATATTGTATATAAGTTATGGTTTTGAAGTGATCTTATACATAATTTGGTCTTATTACTAGTTCATTATGAATTCTTGGAAAACAATTTTATACATAAATGAAACAGTTTATGAACATTGTAAGTTCATAAAATTTTCTAAACAGGTACCTTAACTGACTTATCTCAGTCAAGAAGTTCATGACATATCAAGGTTTTTTTAAGTATCTAATTTTATATAAAGCACACTTTAAACAGTGAAACAATATTGAGAATAGCAGCAGTTTATCATATTTTTTTCACTTCGAATGTTAAGTAATAAATCAATACCAATTAAGTTGCATTTGTGTTAAGAGTGTAAAGCTTTTTTCCCACTGCTTGATTAGAGTAATCCCCCTTATATCCTACACCAACAGAGAAACCTTCAGATGAAGAGTGGGTGTCTTTGAAAAAAAAGATTTAAAGGCACTTTTTGGACTTTATAACAGTGGTATCAATCTGTCTAACAACACTGGCATCAATCCTGTCTAACAGGCTGTATAGAAGAGCAGACATTTCTCTGTCTATGATGTATCAACAGGGTGGTTAAATCTATTACAAGAAGGTCCATGATTGCTCCATATCACTCACCTGAGTCCCATAGACATGTAGATAAAATTAGCAAGGAATGCCAGCAATGTTAAAACAGACCATAATAAAAGTAATACATAGTACACCAGCAACATTTGGACAGTTTCAATTTGTTTGTTACATGGCCATGAATGGAAAAATGGCAGCCATGCTTTGATGGCCATGTCTTGATGGTCAGTGCCTAGATGGCCATGCCTTGATAGCCATGCCTAGATGGCCATGCCTTGATGGCCATGCCTAGATGGCCATACCTTGACGGCCATGCCTTGATGGCCATGCCTAGATTTATTGCTGCTCTCATTAATTTGAACCCTTTTCTTCTTCCATATGCCATTTTACGTCCCTCTCAAATTATTGATACACGTCATTTTACACTACTTCTGTTTGATTCATACAATGGCGATTTTTTGCTCCCCCCACCCGAGTTTTCAAAGCTTTAAATAAAATGAATGACATTGACAGTGTAAATTTTGCTTTGATACACATGTACACCAGACACTTAACATTACACAAAAGCAAAAAATGTTGATTATGAAGCTTATGTAATAGCGGCTATCAAATTACCCACTCCTCTAATCGCCGCCACTTTAAACCAAAATATGGATATGGATGCCCCTTACCTCTTAATATTACATAATCTATGTCTGAGTATCATAATCTACATGTAACAAAATCCAAAGTGTGAAAAACAAAGTGTTTCCCCATAACTGACCCTAAGGTGTGATTCGAAATTTATTTTTACTCTAAGTTTGTGAACCCGCACATTGTTTAGGTCATAAATCACTAAACTGAAGAAATATGGGTCACCAAATGGGAAGTTAATGTTTAATTGCACAAATACACAACACACAGTTCAATAGTCGAAGGGTTTATGGAAAATTTAAGATAGGGTAGCTGGGAGATTCTGTTGTTGTTGTTGTTGTTTTTATTATTTTTTTATTGTTTTTCGGGGGTGGGGGTTGTCCAAGTTGAGAGTGATAAGAGGAATTCCAGTGCTTTCTGTGTGAAAGAAGTGCTATGTCACAGGAATACTAGCATGGGTTTGAAACATTAAGCATCATTGAGACCAAATCTTATAGATGATCACAACAATACTGCATAGAAGTAAGGCAAGATAAATAATGAGTTAAATTATTGTGTATCTAAATGTGTACACAAGTAATTTCTCTGAAGAAATTCCCTGAGAAATTCCCATAACTACGCTGTGTTGAAGAAATTTAAAAGGTATGAAAGTTAAGAAAGTCATCTGCATAATAAACTTTGCAAATATTGGATTTTATTTTAAATAAAAATTATTATATCAAAACATTTGCTTTATGTCATCTCTCCTCCTCCTCACCATCATCATCTTCCTATTGAACACAAGGGTATTTAGCATTTATAATTTGAATTTGTGGTATTTTAAAGTAGTTGTTTTCTTGTGCAGAAAATTACATCTGACAACTTTAATTAAGACAGCATTCTTTATGAAGGTAATTGAATATTAATATCAGCTAATCATCAATCTATAGTTTCAAGAGGCCTAGTTGCCTGACTTACAAGGGTGTGTTTGCTGCCAATAGATGACAGATGAGCAGAAAACATTGCTAAACCAAGGGGCATGGCTGGAAGCAGAAATAATGATTAAATTGATATCTCAACCTGGTCAGTTATAAAGTGCCTTTAGAGAATTCCTCATGACCTTGGTTTGGGTTGTTTTGTTGATATGTCGATTTCTTACAGAGTATTTAGCAGGTACAGAAATTCTTTTACAATCATTTTTCCAGACTTTTTCCCCTACAGCATTGTTTTCCAGACTTTTCCCAAACCTGGAAAAAAACCTTTTAAAATTCCATATGTTTCAAGGATATCCAGACTCTGTCTGAACCCTGTTATAAACACACCGCAAGATAATTACAGATGTTGTTCTCAATGTTTTCTGTGCAAACAAAAATACATTTGTGAAGTAAATCTTGTACACCATTATTGTACTTTTTTAAAAAAATAGATTTTGCACAATTGCTTCCTAAAATGTAGTAAATAAACTATTTTTGAAATGAAAATGTAACATTTTTAAAAGTGCCGGGTATAAGAAAATTGACCTAATTTGTCTTAATTTCTAAAAATGAACTTTTTACTAACAGGAAAGAAGGCAGACAATGTTATACCTTTAATCCCCTCTGCAATATGTATAGGGGGTTTTAACTGAACAATAAAACAAACTGACAGTTACAACTGTCATATGATCAGAAATTCCATTAATGCCATATTAATAAGTTGATCTCCTGATATAATCTTCTTTAATGCTACAACAACAGCCTTGTTGGATTCAGTTAACCTGCCAGAAACTTTGTGAAATATAGATTTGTCAATAAATCAATGAAAGACTTGTATCCCAGTTAGATTGCAGACATGGGAACACTTCTAAATTATCCTAAAACTTGTTTATTAGCTTTTAACTACCAAATGCCCTTCACTTACAAGTTTGTAATGTTTAAGGAACATTTCTTTCTGGTAGAAAGTCCATCTTCAGGGTCTCAGAATTTTTATTCAAATTTATCCCTGGTTGTAGAAGAATTTTTAAGATCTTTCTCCGAACATTATGAAATTAGATGGCATTAAAAAATAATATTTTTCTCAAAACTCAGACAACCTTAATATTAGGATCATAATTGATGCTGATGTTTATTTAAATTATTTATACAGTGTTTAGAAAGTTCTAAGAAATTTTACAGTGTTTAGAAAGTTCTAAGAAATTCTGTGTGGCATTTAGGAATCATATGTTCAGTAATGAACATCAACTACTTTAGTCTGTTTACTTGAAGGACATAATTTACAGCCATGAATCTGGCGTTAGCTGACACAGCACCATGAGCGTAGAACCAGGACGACAAGAACGTTTCATGTGATATGTCTCCCATATACCACCCTAGTGGTGGCTTGGCGATGGATATATAAATGCCTATCGAACTGAGAACAGAGCTGCTGAAACATTGATGAGGACACCAAGATCAATAGGGATCCAATCACAATTCCCCTTCAATTGTCTTTGTAAATATACACATAATTCTCAATCTATGTGTCATCACGTCCGTCTTCCTTCATGGCATTCTCTCCCTGCACAGACTGCTGACTTTCTATACTTTATGAAAATAGTTGATACCAGCTTGACAAGGGTAATTTGTTGTAAAAAGCTTCTGTGATGTGGTCAAGACAATGGTGATAATGATAACAATCATGGTTATACTGCTCTGGGATGAGGCTAGGGCCGTGGGTCGTCGGCAAGTGGCGATCCAATCTGATCCACACTTCAGGACAAGCATTATTCACAGATCAAACCAGGAAGCACTTGTTAAAATGATTAAAGAGTCTTATGATGAACAGATCCATAACGTTTAGAAATTAAGACAATTTTAATTAAAGAATCAAGTAATAAACGTGCAAGCCTCAGTCCTGGTTCAGCCATATTGGAAACATGATAAGATAACCATGTACTTATCTCATGCTTTGATTTAGATAACTAGATTAAAATCTACTAGAGATACTATACAAAATAGTAGCATTGATAAAAATTGAATTGATTAAAAAGTATATTTGCATTTCAGTATGTGAAATCTATGGTCATCATATTAAATGTACATCATACAATTAATAAGCCTATTATTTTACACATGAAATTAAATGACTTTCTTTTTAGCAACTTATACATAAGGCTATCTTTTTCACTTGACAATTGACATAGGATTGATTCCGTGGTGTCTTTTCATATGATTGAACAAGTTTGTTGTCCAACCAGTATATACCACATCCATGCTAAAAGTTTTGCAAATGGCCCTTTTGTCATCTTTAATTGAAATACCAACTAAATCCATATATATATTTAGCATGCATTTGGCTGGTGGATTTTTGTAGAGTGCCAGCTCTGGTATGTTTACAAGTAAATGATGTCGGTTACTCGAGCTTGGACAATATTTTGCTTTTAAATTTTTAAATGGCACAGTTAATTTACAATAATACTTTGATAACTTGATTTTATTTTTGTAATGCAAACTTTAATACAGAAAGTGTTCCAGTGACTGGCATCCAAATGTAACACTATATTGTTAGTGCTACAAAAATTATGTATTTTAGCTTCCAGTTCAAGCTTTTTCAACACATCAGTTAAAATCAATTTGTAGATCATTTTTTGTTTTAATAAAAGATGAAGATTCAATGTTTTTTTGCAATGGCAAATATTAGTACCAAGTTTTCTGCCAGGATTTGTGGATATCTGAGTACTCAGTTACTCTCCACAGCACTAGATGAGGAAGTGAAAATGGTGATGTCAGGATGTTAATAATGTTATTGATAATTACATCATAAAGATGATTGCAGATTTCACTATTTTTTGCTACTCTATAAGCTAACCCACCTGTGGAGTATGACCGTCTCTTCATCTCCCTGCCATCATCGGAGTGGTGCCGTACCAGTTTGAAACTGGGACTCTTGGTCAACTTAAACATCTTCTTCACAGGTGTGCTTGTAGTCATGATCAGGTTAACAAGTGAGCACAGGACTATAGCCTATACACCTCATGAAACCAATGTCCTCCACAGCTATCTGTCACAATTCTAGACAACATGTAACACTGATTCACAAAACACTTCTTTCACAGTTGAAAGCTAAAATTCAGTTCTGGTTCAGTTCTCACTCACAAACCACAAGACAGAGCTTATCCTTTGAATTATCCTTTAAGTGAAAAAGAAAATAATCCTTTTAGTTCCACAGTTTTATGCCTCAGGCAGCCTTTCTGAAGCCAACAACCCAAATGCTGTGTCAGCTGCCATGAAAAGGGAAAAAGTAGGGGTTTTTTTTAAATTTCATTGTAAATTCTATTGTCACTGATTTTCAACTCTTAAATGACTTTTACCTGAATAAAGTAAACAAGTACATTGCCAGAAAATGCCTCATTTGAACAAAACTCACTTTCTACTCTCACGGCTATGAAAAGACTATGTGTGGCCTGGAATCAATAGTTAAGTTAATTAAGCTGTAAAGTCAAATTGAACTTTATCCATCAGATCCATGAACATAAAAAGACCATTCCAAGAGGCCTTCTCTTGAACTTAACAGACAATACATGTGTACGGCAGCAGAATGGCACAGGTATGGGTGCAGCAAAATGGCAAACAGGCAGCATGGCATTCATATAAATCCATACCTAGGACACAGTAAACAGAAGACCAGCTCTTTTGTTCATGACTACTTCCAGAGTAGCAACATTTACCGGAAAATTAAAATTTGTTACATAACTTTGTATTTTCTCAATATAGTTTATAAAAAGACACTCACTTAAATTGGAACCAGGGAAAAACACTGTACAGATATGAGTTTGTGTTGTTTGATTATTCTCCAACAGGTTTTAAATCTATTTGACATATCAGAAAACAAATTAACTTCCTAACATATTTTTTCTATCTTAGGATATTACAGGACTTTGCAATCTTTTAGTTTTGTTTTGAATGGCGAGTAGTTCTGTGTTGTCATCAAAAACTGACTGTACTTCTCATTTACATTATTAACGAGAATGTTACCTGAAGCTTTATGTTACATTTTCAACAAAAGACCATGATATATACACTACATGCAGTAGAAATAAGCATTGCATCCTTTCAAAATACTGCAATTTTTCAATAAACCCAATATAAAGCAATATACATTTCATTTGCTCTCATCATTTGCTGGTATTATCTTCATTATTAAAATCGATCTTCCTCAAGTATACCCATACATATTTACACTGAGCAGAGGCATCAGACTCCAATGCTGCTTGAAGTTTTGGGCAGACCTCAGAGTAGGAAAAACATATTCATCAACAACAAAGTCTTAACTTTGCAAATCTTAAATGAACAAGAAGGTTGTGATGGCCCCTAATTGCTCACATGATGACACAGGCTTTCAGTAGCCTCAAATCTGGCATCAAGTAATTAAGAGTTATTTACTTTAGAAATCTTTGGTGAAGATTGAACCATTAGTGTGGCCACTAGGTTGATAACATTTTCTAGACTTTTACCAAGTAACCTACTAAATCTACATGACCCACTTCAAAACATATGTAAGATTTTATACTGGCCAAAACATGATAGGCCAAGTTTGGTGAGATGGCCAAGTTTGGTGAAGAATGGGCCATAAATGTGGTCTCTAGTATGTTCACAAGCTTTTTCTAAGATTTGACCTACTGACCTAATTATTGACCCGACATGACCCAGTTATGAACTCATCCAATAACTCATGCAGGCAAAGATTCTGATCAAGTTTGGTGAAGATCGGGCCATAAATGGGGCCTCTAGTGTGTTCATAAGCTTTTTCTAAGATTTGACCTAGTGTCCTACTTTTTGATCCCACAAGACCCAGTTATAAATTTATCCAAGATTTCATGCAGACAAACATTCTGACCTAGTTTGGTGAAGATTGGGCTATAAATATGATCTCTAGTGTGTTCACAAACTTCTTCTAAGATTTGACCTAGTGACCTACTTTTTGACCCCTGATGACCCATTTAAGAACTCATCCAAGATTTCATGCAAACAAACATTTCGACCAAGTTTGATGTAGATTGGAAAAAAAACTAAAACTGTGGCCTCTAGTGTGTTTACAAGCTAAAATGTTGATGCCGGACAACGGACAAAGGACGAAGCGGTATCACAAAAGCTCCTCTTGAGCATGTTGTGCTCAGGTGAGCTAAAAATATAGAGCCAACACAAGGAATACAACCATATTAAATGAAAAAAAAAGAAGATATAAAAGTAAAACAAGACCTGTACAATACATGATAGTAGTGAAAATGTCTGAGTACTCAAGTTTTAAGAACTATTTTAAGTACACACTGACATTCCTCAAGTTAATATTTCTTCACTTCTTTCAACAGCACTTGTTTAAGTGATATCTAGTGATATCTCGTGGTTTCTTACAAGTGGAAAATATTTGTTGTTTTTTTTAGATACAGTTTCAACATAGAAACATTAGTAACATACATGTATTTAGAAAAATAAACTCTCCATAGCTGCCCCATGTCATCTTCTATTTCACCCTCTTTCTCCAGTAACGGATTCATTCTATGTATTTTTTTCTTATGTAAGTTTTTTTTCTGCAGTCCTGCCTCTGCACATATAGTGTCTCACCTGTACTTAACAGACATATAGTTTCTTACCTGTACTTCACCAGACATATAGTGTCTCACCTGTACTAAATATACATTTCAATCAAGTTATTATACTTCTTTTATATTAGTAATCCTTCCTGTAAATAATATTTATTTAACCAGATGGGATGACACATTACAAGAACAAGCCTGCTTCTTCCATCATACAACTCAACTCCTTTATGTGGGACACTATTACACCAGTGATTACAGAACTTCACAGAACATTTAAATGCGATCTACATCTTACAGCCAACTGCCACTGCACTAGACAAGAGAACAATTGAGCGCACCTCACTATCATGTCTTGAAGCATGGTTTTGAGTCCAGTTCAGGGTGAAGGACATACAATGGGAGCATGTCTCTAGCAGCTGTCCTGCAATGTGCTAGGGAGTCTACCCAGACATTTGTCTGACATCTTCTTCCACCAATAAGCTGGATGTCACTATAATGACCATAATAAGTCACTGTGATGTATTTCTATAAAACATAAGACTTGAGAAATAGTTGTGTGCATCTCACCAGCAAGTTTTTATGTCTACAGGAGCCTTCCATCAAAAGATAACTACCACCAACAATGATTGGGCCTCTTAATTATAAATGATTTTAGTTTTCTTCTCGTGAAAATGAAATTGAATTTCAAGCAGAAGAACAAACTATTTCCAAGTCACATGGGAACAAACTGCATATATCTGGCAGTGAAACTGATAAAAAATATCTTTTGGAATAACTTCTATCAACCTAACATTATTCAGTCACTACTAATTCTTAGCTAAAACCTATGTCCAAAGGTACAATATTAAGAGACTTAGCAAGTCATTAGCTGATCCATGCTTGAGGCTGCTGGCTAATCTGGCCCTACACGATTTGCCTTGGACTGATTGAAGGTAAGCTGGATCAGAGTTGATCCCTTCTTGACAACTTAGAGCAAGAAGCACCCGTGACAGCTGATAAATTAGTTGCCAAATTAGGCCTGAGGTTAATTGTAAATCAAAACCTCAGGAAGGCAAACCCTTACTGCAACAGTAGTCAGGTATTGCAGATGATTTGTAATGAATTAAGACACGGGTCTGTGGGGCAGAACCTTACTGCCACAGAAGTCAGCTATTGCAGATGATTTGTAATAAATTAAGACACGGGTCTGTGGGGCAAACCCTTACTGCCACAGAAGTCAGCTATTGCAGATAATTTGTAATGAATTAAGACACGGGTCTGTGGGGCAGAACCTTACTGCCACTGAAGTCAGGTATTGCAATGATTTTAATGAATTAAGACAGGGGTCTGTGGGGCAGAACCTTACTGCCACTGAAGTTAGGTATTGCGATGATTTTAATGAATTAAGACAGGGGTCTGTGGGGCAGAACCTTACTGCCACAGAAGTCAGGTATTGCGATGATTTTTAATGAATTAAGACAGGGGTCTGTGGGGCAGAACCTTACTGCCACAGAAGTCAGGTATTGCGATGATTTTTAATGAATTAGGACAGGTGTCTGTGGGGCAGAACCTTACTGCCACAGAAATCAAGTCATTGCAGATGATTTGTAATGAATTTATTCAATTTAACACAATTGCTTTAACAAAAAGAAGTGAAAGTTGTATTGAAAGAACACCAAGACCATCAATAGGTAAATAAGAAAAGGTCCAATCAAAATTTCCACAGATGTTTAAATTTTATCTACCAGTAGACAAAGGCAAACAAGGTAAATGTAAATGTGACAAAAACACAGAGACGAGACATAACACACAAAGAAAAACCATCAGTTACCGCCTTGGAATGGTCAATCGGCAAAAGAGTCGACTGGGGTGCTTATAAACCTGGTTTGTGGAGCACTCCAACCTTGCACTTCCTGAAGGTTTTTCTATCTAACAAACAGTGTAAATAACAATATCCCTTCAAAGTGAAACAACTAACAGTAAGCATCCTGCATCTGAGTTAAAACAGATACAATGAACTTATATACATACATGATATCTAGTAATAAAATTGGTTATTATTAAAATAGTTTAAGCATCACAGTTACAAGGTGAATGATAATCAAAAATAAAAGGTAAAGGTATGGTTTTATAGTCTACTTCTATGCAAATGCACACTTAGCCAACTTCACAGTCTTACCCCCTTGTTTTTGGGTATATTTGTAAATCCAATATCTGCAGCCAAACGTCTGGCACAAGGAGTCATGCACATGACCTGATTAACCCTCAGAGGTACCCATTTCTACACCTGGGTGCAGTAGGATTAAGGGTAAATGTCTTGCTCAAGGAATTTAGCAGCGACCCAACCAAGATTTGAAACCATGGACCCTGTGATCTGGGTTCTATGACTTACTACTGGACTATCTGCTCCTCAAGGTGTTGTTGAAAATTTATGATGAGGAATCAGGCTATTTAATGACAACGGCCATGCTTTCCTGGTGGGGTCTGAGGCTTAACCCTATAGCCTTCCTCATAAACCATAGCGATACAGGATATTACAGACCTATGGCATCGGGCTAAGGTCTAGCTACGTTTATGCACAGTATGGCTACATTTAATGCTGATAGAGATAAAGCTAGGCAAGGTTCGAACCAGATGATACTGATTAAAGTCGATCAACAGCTGGTTCATAACAAATAAACCTGGTGGAAGATGACAGGTGCTGGGTAGGTTCATAACAAATTGACCTGGTGGAAGATGACAGGTGCTGGGTTGGTTCATAACAAATTGACCTGGTGGAAGATGACAGGTGCTGGGTTGGTTTGTAACAAAGTGACCTGGTGGAAGATGACAGGTGCTGGGTCTGTTCATAACAAATTGACCTGGTGGAAGATGACAGGTGCTGGGTCGGTTCATAACAAATTGACCTGGTGGAAGATGACAGGTGCTGGGTCGGTTTGTAACAAAATGACCTGGTGGAAGATGACAGGTGCTAGGTCGGTTCATAACAAATTGACCTGGTGAAAGATGACAGGTGCTGGGTCGGTTCATAACAAATTGACCTGGTGAAAGATGACAGGTGCTGGGTTGGTTCATAACAAATTGACCTGGTGGAAGATGACAGGTGCTGGGTTGGTTCATAACAAATTGACCTGGTGGAAGATGACAGGTGCTGGGTCAGTTTGTAACAAAATGACCTGGTGGAAGATGACAGGTGCTGGGTCGGTTCACAACAAATTGACCTGGTGGAAGATGACAGGTGCTGGGCCGGTTCATAACAAATTGACCTGGTGGAAGATGACAGGTGCTGGGTCGGTTCATAACAAATTGACCTGGTGGAAGATGACAGGTGCTGGGCCGGTTCATAACAAATTGACCTGGTGGAAGATGACAGTTGCTGGGTCGGTTCATAACAAATTGACCTGGTGGAAGATGACAGGTGCTGGGCCGGTTCATAACAAATTGACCTGGTGGAAGATGACAGGTGCTGGATGTTCCCAGTTGTTGGTAGAAGACAGATACAATATGATGGTTATATTTAACAGTGACATAAACAGTTTATGCTTCAGTTATCAGTAAAACTTGAAAATTCAAGCTTGAATCAGTGCTGTTTTGAGCCATAGTAAGGGGATATCGTAAACCAAACTCAAATTTTTGTCTAGAGGTAGATATAATTTAAATATCTGTGGAAATTTTGATCTTTTCTTATTTACCTATTCAAATTATAATATAAATGCATGAACTAAGAATCTATTTTCAACTACAATGAGTACATCAACACTTTGGCAATTTTCCAAGTTCATGATACTATAATTGATTTCTTGGACATTCACAAAATGAATTTTATTGTACATAAATATAATAAATCAATATGCAGTTGTGTCTAGAAATTAATAGCAAGTAACTTTGATGAAATCCACTGAAAACTTGTATAAATAAACATTTCACTGACAAAGAACTGGCATACACTATAATGTTACCTACTGTGTGTCAGAGACATTGACACAGAACTGGGTAACACTATAATGTTACCTACTGTGTGTCAGAGACATTGATGCAGAACTGACAAACACTATAATGTGACCTGCTTTGTGTCAGTCATTGATACAGAACTTGGTAACATTATAATGTTACCTGCTGTGTGTCAGAGACATTGATGCAGAACTGTGTAACACTATAATGTTACCTGCTGTGTGTCAGTCATTGACACAGAACTGGGTAACATTATAATGTTACCTGCTGTGTGTCAAAGTCATTGATACAGAACTGGGTAACATTATAATGTTACCTGCTGTGTGTCAGAGACATTGACACAGAACTGGGTAACACTATAATGTTACCTGCTGTGTGTCAGACACTGTGGAGGTTAAACTGGGACATGCTAGATTACACTAATAAGAACATGCCAGGGCCTCACCATAGCAACACAAACTGTGAAACTGTACAAGAACTGTTTGAGACCATAGTCAATGTCTCCTAGCTCCTGCTTCTTAAACACAGTTACAGGGGAGCAACATCAGCTGATAACACAGTATACAGGCCGTAATGCACCAGCATGCATCATGTCAAACTGGACCAATGAGAATGGGGATTAAATCAACAATAAGTATACAAGCCAGATAATAGGTATCAATATTGGATAATTATATTGATCAATATAATGGTTCAAATCAGTGCCATCATCTAATGGAATACCATCATCGGCTTTTCAGCACATTACATTACATGAATAATGAAAACTCATTACATAATAACAGGTGAAGTTCAAATTATTTCTGCTCTAATTGAAACTTCTATGTGTAAGACTGACAGGTCTAGTATAGCAGCAGGTTGTTTGTCTATCAGGATGAAATCCCTGTTACAATACAATTTCTACAGAGATGATGTTTACTCTAAGCAGATATTGTGGTGCTTTCACTGTAGTATCATACTATCAGAAAAATACCTTACCCTGACATTTGAACTAGATATTACCCAAATACGGCCTAAGTCTTGCACTAGTATGGTATATTTTGTCTAAGCCTTGCACTAGCGTGGTATATTTTGCCTAAGTCTTGCACTAGCGTGGTATATTTTGTCTAAGTCTTGCACTAGTATAGTATATTTTGCCTAAGTCTTGCACTAGTATAGTATATTTTGCCTAAGTCTTGTACTAGTATAGTATATTTTGCCTAAGTCTTGTACTAGTATAGTATATTTTGCCTAAGTCTTGCACTAGTATGTCATCTCATTTTAACAATGTGACTGCAGGCAAAAGGATACAAAAGATCTGATGGTAAGTTTAGCTACTGAATACCAAGGTTCACCTTTTAAAGGATGGTAAGAATGCACATTATTCCAGTCAAAAATGATCACAATGATAACCTAGGATGGATTATTCTCTGAGCCCAACATATTGATTTAAACAAAGATATAACAAACTATTCGACCAGACCACTTCTAGCTGTGGTTCATAGCTTTGTATGGAATTATCTATGCTTTATGTTCATGATCATATGAAATCAAAACCAAAACAATTATTTTAAAATTGCTGCATACGGATGCATGCATTTTGCATACCGAGTGTGACTCTCAAGCAAACTGCAAAACAAATATGAACAAAAAGGTTAAGTTGTAAAGTTTGAACACAAATATAAGATAAAACAGAAGGTAAAGTTTGTACACAAATATAAGATAAACAGAAGGTAAAGTTTGTACAATTTTAGTATCCTACAAATGCACGTCATCCCAATGGCAAGTATGATAGAAAACACTGAACAAATCAGGTAATTTATTATTTAGTTTTTGTTTAAAGTCAAGTGAAAGTAAGTTTCCTAAAACAATAGGATACTTAACAGTTAAATATTCAGATATTATATACATATATAAATCTCCCCCAGAGCCTACCATGACAAATGGCTGGAGACCTACAAAGGTGAATGTAAAGAAATCTTTTCATTGTCAACTGCAAGAGGAATTAACAAGAAAACAACTTTCACTCAGTCCCAGACAATAAGCCACTAATCCAATAGAGTAAGACACAACAAAGATCAAATTGTAACACTTTTTTTCTCATCTAAATGCCAATACAATTAGTTTATCAGACAATATAATTTCAGTAGCTATAGAAACAATATTAGATCTAAGTAAAGTAAGCAATGAAGATCACCTATAAAACTGAATAGAACATAAACCCCTTCGTAAAACTTTCAATCTGACATATTAAAAACAAAATATTGAAATATCCTTTGCAAAATGTTACTCTGATACCATTCAGAAGTAATATTTCAATTTTAAATAATGCACATTTGCCAGGAAAGTACTGGGGATGCATGCAACATCATATATTTAGTTAGATAATACGATTTGATTGCAATTTAGATTGAAAATTATTTTTAAAAATGCAAAAAGTGTAAAATGTAACTAAATGTGAAATAAAAATAATAAGAAAAATTAAATTTAGTTCACTTTTACATATATAACCACACATTTATAACTAATGTTTTTCTTAAAGTGATATAATTATGTTCAGGTTCTAAAACAACTTTTTTAAAGGTATTGTCCGCATCATAAATAAAATGTCTAAATCTGCCCAGTGTTTCCCCCAAACAAGATGTCTTCATCTGACATGTAATTTTCCAGAAATAATGTCTAAATCTGATTAAGGTGGACCACTAATTATGTCTGACATCTCCCATTTCAATATTTTCACACCAATTATGATTCAATTTGACTAATAGCCTATAAAAAATATCCAAAACTTTCAATAACTTTCCTACATTATTTCTGTTAATTTTTCTTTTGTTTTTTTGTCTTTTGCACCGACATAATTATGGTCATATTGACGATGTTCAGATAATTATAAGGGGAGGAAGACCCAAAATTTGCATCGAGGTAGAAACATAAAACTTCTCGCCCCAACAGGGACTAGGACCCATGCTAAGAGGGGAAGTTACAAATCTTCAACTCTAACCATTGGTCATGTCCATCAAAATTACATCTTAATCAGACACTAGTTTCAACTAATTCTGTCTAAATCTGACATGTTTGCCCCCCTACCAACCCCACCCAATTATGTCTAAATCTGACAACTCAAGTGTCTGATGTCTACAGATATAAACAACAGAAATGTCTGCTGCTTAAGTTACACCATTCTTGATATTTAGCCTTCTGAGCACCTTATGACCTGCCTTTATTAGGCAGGAAGTGTAGATCCAGATCAGCCAGCTCCCACTGACAGCTTTCTGATCAGGACCTGTACATTAACTTGCTGCCTGTTATACGGCTTGTTATGTTAGCATGTATAGAATTAAGAACGAGTAATTAACAAATGTAGCATGCTTAGAAGTAATACTTTGTGACAACATAATACACTTCCAGACAAGTCTCAGGATGTTGTGGATGAGAAACCTAGTAATTAATCTGTCGCTTTCATAGTAACCCAGACAAATGCTTATTGATCTGCTAATTACAACATGTAATGTTAATTACATCTTTTGCTTGTGACTCAGCAGCAAAAGGTACAGATCAAAATCAGCTAGGATTTACACTATTTGCCTTGGTCTGATCAATTTCCACTAACTTAGAAGGTAAAGATGAAAATGTCTCTCATCTCCTTGCAGCATTAATCATAGCTTTATCACCCAAACTAAAAAAATATGAAAAAGGCTGCAAATTGGTGTATTCATAATCTATCAAGGCGTTATTGACATCTTGTCAACACAGAGCCGAGAGACCTAGTGGTCAGTTCTGTCCAAGTCATACACTACGGCCCACATTTCCCAGTAATAACACTGGCCCACATTTCCCAGTAATAACACTGGCCCACATTTACCAGTAGCCCACATTTCCCAGTAATAACACTGGCCCACATGTCCCAGTAATAACACTGGCCCACATGTCCCAGTAATAACTCTGGCCCACATTTCCCAGTAATAACACTGGCCCACATGTCCCAGTAATAACACTGGCCCACATGTCCCAGTAATAACACTGGCCCAAATGCCCCAGTAATAACACTGGCCCACATGTCCCAGTAATAACACTGGCCCACATTTCCCAGTAATAACACTGGCCCACATGTCCCAGTAATAACACTGGCCCACATGTCCCAGTAATAACACTGGCCCAAATGTCCCAGTAATAACACTGGCCCACATGTCCCAGTAATAACACTGGCCCACAGGTCCCAGGAATAACACTGGCCCACATGTCCCAGTAATAACACTGGCCCACATGTCCCAGTAAAAACACTGGCCCAAATGTCCCAGTAATAACACTGGCCCACATGTCCCAGTAATAACACTGGCCCACATTTCCCAGTAATAACATTGGACTACATTTCCCAGTAATAACACTGGCCCACATGTCCCAGTAATAACACTGGCCCACATTTCCCAGTAATAAAACACTGGCCCACATTTCCCAGTAATAACACTGGCCCATATTTCCCAGTAATAACACTGGCCCACATTTCCCAGTAATAACACTGGCCTACATTTCCCAGTAATAACACTGGCCCACATGTCCCAGTAATAACACTGGCCCACATGTCCCAGTAATAACACTGGCCCACATTTCCCAGTAATAACATTGGACTACATTTCCCAGTAATAACACTGGCCCACAGTTCCCAGTAATAACACTGATCAGTGCTTATAGGTAACTTGTCCTAGCAGGGCAGGATAGACAGCACTTTCGCTCGCAGTGGGTTGTATCATACCAATGTCATAACGAAATTGTGGAGGGATATGATTTCTAGGTTTTGCTTACGACAATATAAGAGTACTTCCACAAGAAAATGGTTAGATGCATGTCCACAAAAATAAAATGTTATTTCAACAAGGTTAGGGGCCTTAGTGGTCAAACACTTAGAGCCTGCTTATAGCTGATATCTTCTTAGCTTTAAGTCCCACAGCTATCTTCTTGGCTTTAAATCCCAGGCAAGAAGAATATATTATTCTGCTTGCTTTATAAGCAAAATTGCAAAGTGTCCATTTTTGAAGAACTTGTTTATAAGTGCTTTATACATAAAAACTAAAAAATCTTCAAGTCAAGAGAATGCAAAGACAGAATTTTCTTTGGAGTTACCAAGACCGACTGCTTATTGGGTATTTGGGGGGAAAATGGTCTCAGATCCACATTTCTAATAGCCTTAATCATTCAACAATTATATTATGTACTGTGCTATCTCCCTCTCACAAAGTTTATGTCTTTCTAATATCTGACCTAGTGACCTATTATTATACCTCACTTGACCTAATTACAAACTCATCTTAAGATTTCATGCAGACAATCTGACTATGTTTGGTGAAGATTGGATCAAAAGTGCAGCCTCTAGAGTGTTCACAAACACTGTTGATGCTACACAGATGTTGATTTATGACAGATGACACAGTGGTAGCAGTAAAGCTTAGGTAAGCTCAGGTAAGCTAAAAACAAACAAAATAAAAATGTATAGGAGCAGATATATGTGTTAAGGTTTATCTGTGGTAAGCTGTACTAAAACATGAACAATTTAAGCTTTAGAGGTACACAATACTAATCCCAATCAAGTGTAACTTAACAATATATAAACTTTAACTTACTACGATTAAAAAAATGCATGTAACTTAACAATATATAAACTTTAACTTAATTTGATTAAAAAAATGACATCCTTTTAGATATATTATGTGAGGAACCTTATAGAAAACCTTTTAATGAGTAAATAAATGGCATTAGAGATGATATTTGAGCAGTTTTATAAAGCTTGTTTGAAGAGAAAATGTGTGCCTTAATTATCTGGTAACTCTATATCCTTCTTGTCACATACAAGGTTAGCTGTGAATTAATTGCTGTAATGACTTGTTTACTGCCATTCTTGCCAGCACACTGCTTATGACAATGCCAAAATTACTGTATGCACTCAAAACCTGGCTCAGAATAAATACCCCATTTGCATAAAAGAGTCTAATGACAAAAGTCATAATTATGTATTGAGTGTATAGATGCAAAACGTTGCAAATGACAAAGTGCAACAAATATTCAAAATACCATGCATGCATGAGTTAAAACTGAAAATTATTATCCAGACTTACAACACACAGATTTAAAATTTACAGTGAATTTGTAAATGAATAACCACGTGCAGACCCATTGCACCTTTTGCTGCCAACAAATCTGCAGTATATACAAAATGCCTACTTACCTAGGCATGTTGTACATGTTGACAGCAAATAAATACAATGTTTGTGAACCACAGAGCTACAATTTTTCAAAGCTTACTTTCAACACAAGCACACCTTATAATATTTTGTCATGTCCTCCAAATGGAGAAACCCACCAATGTGACCTTCAAACTGACAAATGGTGTGCACTATTTCCTGTATATATATGTATATATATATATATAACAGACAGCTGGAATAAAGCGGTACAAAGGTACATACTCATCCTCCATTGCCTGACGTCATCTAACAATTAGAGCCTGAGCCAGACCACTTCCACCACAACAGACCAGGCTAGTGCACCTGACACACATGCCATTAGGACCCTGGCTAAGGTGTCTTGGCCAAGGTTGTCTATCTAAATACAATCTCTAGCAGCTTCTACCTCATCACAACACAGAATGCTTTCTTATTATAGCCATGCCAATAAGACTATGGGGTACTACATCAAGGAAATGTTCACAAAAAGTGTACATACTCAAAAAGGTGTTTTCAACCAAATAGATTTCCAAGCAAGCATATAAAGACTCCAAGAGACATCCAATCGAAACTGCTTCTAACAACCTGTTTAATCTAACCTTGATCATTATAACTCTGCTTCAACAAGATAAACCATATTGGATGATTAAAATTAAAAATGCAGTCTTTTTAAACAATTTATTTCAGTTTTGAAAAACCTGTCCAAGCTATCAGTTTTCCTAATTTTAATCAGCTGAAACAAAGCTTTTTAACTTCAAATCACTCACTTCAAACACTAGCTAGAATGCAACCTTGATAAAATCATTGCTAAAATCCAGGCAAACAAACAACAATGACATCTATGTAAACAGACGGCAAAGTGGGAAAATATTTAGATACCTGTTCCTTCCAGAGATCAAGCAAGGACAAGAAGCAATCATTTTTTACAATCAATAAACTAAACGAACTGCTCACGTCCTTATTTGAGAAAATAACCATAACTTTATTACGTACACATCTTTGAGCTTAAAACACAATTGTTTACTAAACTCTTCTGAAAAAGACCTGCAACTCAAGAACAATAATTCTTTTCTCACTCTTCTGAGAACAAGAACAGCAACTCTTCACTAGTTCATTCTGAAAAGGAAAACCATAACCCTTTACTAACTCATCTAAAAATAACAATTGCTCTGAATTATCTGTCAACAAGAACCATACTACTACACAAACCTTAATGAAAACAAAAATCAACACAGCATTTCAAAAAGAAAAAAAAATAACCTTACACTCTCCTTCAAAAATGAATCACTTTATACCTCTTTTCCTGAATAAAAATGTTCACATCAGCTAAGACAAGGAACAATAACTCCAGAAGCACATCTCCAAGAGATATGACTCCCTCACACTCCATAACCCATACCAAATTCATATTTTGTTTGTGAACAATAACCTAGGACAGCAATTTAATACTGCTAACAACATACCAGCAAATTTGTGCAGATCCTGATCAGACATCTGTTAATAGACACTGGCTGATATGTAGCTACACAATATGCCTAAAATATCTGTGCTCAGGAGGTAAAGTGGAAAAAATGTAGCTAAAACTTATCACAACTGACACAGATACAAGGTTATACCTACATGCACAGTAAATGTAGCCACCAGCAATTAATGTGTCCATTATCATTTTTTTATCATCTTTAGTTCTGTTGACACATGAACTGGACATGATAGGGCAAGTGGCAGTGTGCAGACTCCAGGTATGAGAGGCATTATTAACCCAAGTTATTAAAAATGGTAGCTGCCTGTTAAAATTGCCTTTGCTAACAATGCAAGGTTGTAGTATCAATCCAGGTTTTCAGGGCAAGCTGTATACATAGTGAAGGCAACATTATATCTGCTTCAAGTGGATTCCATTTTCAGATAACTGAAAGACTGTTGGCGAGACAATAAAACCAGCAAACAAACAAACCTGAACAATGAAGACAAACTTCTAAGTAAAAACTAATTAACTTCAGCTATCATTGAGATTAAAATTATTTTTAAAAGATTTCAAACTTTTTTTTCATCAGAAAGTTATGCAGAACTAGAGCTAAAACTGTAATATATCAAGGGCAATGAAGAGAAATAGCAGTATATATTAGCTCTGGCACCTAACCAGTATCAAGGGCAGCATATCCCAGCTCTGACACCTAACCAGTATCAAGGACAGCATATCCCAGCTCTGACACCTAACCAGTATCAAGGATGGCATATCCCAGCTCTGACACCTAACCAGTATCAAGGACTGCATATCCCAGCTCTGACACCTAACCAGTATCAAGGGCAGCATATCCCAGCTCTGACACCTAACCAGTATCAAGGACAGCATATCCTAGCTCTGACACCTAACCAGTATCAAGGATGGCATATCCCAGCTCTGACACCTAACCAGTATCAAGAATGACATATCCCAGCTCTGACACCTAACCAGTATCAAGGGCAGCATATCCTAGCTCTGACACCTAACCAGTATTAAGGACAGCATATCCTAGCTCTGACACCTAACCAGTATCAAGGACAGCATATCCCAGCTCTGACACCTAACCAGTAACAAGGACAGCATATCCCAACTCTGCCACCTAACCAGTATCAAGGACAGCATATCCCAGCTCTGACACCTAACCAGTATCAAGGACAGCATATCCCAACTCTGACAACTAACCAGTATCAAGGACAGCATATCCCAACTCTGCCACCTAACCAGTATCAATGACAGCATATCCTAGCTCTGAAACCTAACCAGTATCAAGGGCAGCATATCCCAGCTCTATCACCTAACCAGTATCAAGGACAGCATATCCTAGCTTTGACACCTAACCAGTATCAAGGACAGCATATCCCAGCTCTGACACCTAACCAGTATCAAGGGCAGCATATCCTAGCTCTGACACCTAACCAGTATCAAGGGCAGCATATACCAGCTCTATCACCTAACCAGTATCAAGGACAGCATATCCCAACTCTGACACCTAACCAGTATCAAGGACAGCATATCCTAGCTCTAACACCTAACCAGTATCAAGTGCAGCATATCCCAGCTCTGACACCTAACCAGTATCAAGGACAGCATATCCTAGCTCTGACACCTATTATAACCAGTATCAAGGACAGCATATCCTAGCTCTGACACCTAACCAGTATCAAGGACAGCATATCCTAGCTCTGACACCTAACCAGTATCAAGGGCGGCATATCCCAGCTCTGACACCTAACCAGTATCAAGGATGGCATATCCCAGCTGACACCTAACCAGTATCAAGGGCAGCATATCCCAGCTCTATCACCTAACCAGTATCAAGGACAGCATATCCTAGCTTTGACACCTAACCAGTATCAAGGACAGCATATCCTAGCTTTGACACCTAACCAGTATCAAGGACAGCATATCCTAACTCTGCCACCTAACCAGTATCAAGGACAGCATATCCCAACTCTGACACCTAACCAGTATCAAGGACAGCATATCCCAGCTCTGACACCTAACCAGTATCAAGGACAGCATATCCCAGCTCTATCACCTAACCAGTATCAAGGACAGCATATCCCAGCTCTATCACCTAACCAGTATCAAGGACAGCATATCCTAGCTTTGACACATAACCAGTATCAAGGGCAGCATATCCCAGCTCTGACACCTAACCAGTATCAAGGGCAGCATATCCCAGCTCTGACACCTAACCAGTATCAAGGACAGCATAATGAGAGCCACTGTTGATGACCTAGGACAGTTGCAGCCAGGTATATAGGAATTAAACAATATCTGTTCCTCAGTTCTTTTTATAAAATCCCCAGCTAATTATTTATCTATGAATATTTATAAGGATAGTGATCCTAATTATTGATACAAGAAGTCCAACAGCTGATGGGGAAGATCAGTCTAAGGAGAATATTAATAACTCTTTGGTAATAAGTAATCATTTTAAACAGACATCAACTTCATTAGAATGTGACTGTTGTTAAATTGAAATGTTTTATAAAATACCTAATATGAAAACTATCAAATCACACTTGACCTGTTATAAGGTAGGCTTCCCATAATGAACTTAGGCCGATATCGACACATTCGGTTCACGACAAAAGCTTTCGTTTTTGCCCGGTGAAAAAACGTAATTTTACCAAATAACACTAAATTAATTGTAAATGGTTAGGTTAAATGTTAAAATGGTTCAAAGTATGTTATAGAGGACAAACATTTTGATATATATCACGTTTAGAGAAAAAATGAAAAAAGTATTTTAAAAAATGCGAAGTTCTTGTCCCGTGACCTTTTGGGAATTTCCTGTTTGCAAACCGAAACAGCAAAAAATCCAATGCCACAAGAACGTGATTTTTGATGAAGATTTAAGGCACGTAAGCGTCCCACAATAAGGAAACAACGCAGTACAACGTAATTAAGTTATTATCTTTCAGATGTAGTAATGTTAAGAATAATGATATAATTTTATTTTATACTTATGTCATTTTGCTCTCAGTGGTAATATCTCAGTGGGTGGTCATTTTCAAATCTTAATTTCTGAAGTTAACTACGGTAAAAATATTTCAAATTGTTATATTTTACTCAGTTATGATTGTAGATGATATTTATGTATTGTTTAGGGATGTACATTCTTTAATTAAAAAAAAATAGGGTAATGTGACTTCAGCAAGTTTGGTTATTTAAGATTTTAAAGGAATTTTCATATACTGTCATTTACTTTTTTTCACCAATATGATAGTTATTTTTTAAAATCACTCATGATATTGACTTTTTTAATGAGAACAATTATATCTGCAGTGAAGTAATGCTTATTTGCAAAAATATTTGTCCAAAAACTTCCAAAAATAAACTTTTTTAAAATCTTGTACCATTGTATTTTTTCCGATACACAAAAGTCGAGTCTGGGAATAAAAAAATGTGAAAATGCAAAAAGTGCATGGTAAAAATTTGTTTAAATGTGTATTTCAATTAGACAATGCAAATACATCACAAATATTGCAAGTTTAAGTAAGTTTGAAATTTTTTCCATCAGGGGAAGACTTCCTCAAGAATGCATTTTCACAAACGCAAATAATTATAAACACCAAATTTGACTGACTTGATTAGCAATTCATGGCTAGAAATGTAACATAAGTCCAGAGCACATGAAATGTTGTTTAGAATATAAAAAAAAAATCACAATGTACCAAGGAGTGCCTTTAAACAAGGAGAGTTAATTAAACCAAGTTGATGCAGGTGTATACATCCAGCAAAGCTTCCCACAGTCCTGCTCTGTGGTTACATTGTCCACACAATCTAGAATAGATTATTGGATTAAATAGATGCTTAAGTGCTTTGAGCAGAAGTAAAGGATTCAACCATTAGTATATTAAACTCCATAACCTACACTTGGGAAAGATGAATATACTTAAACATCAAAATTGTAAAACACACGTAACTAAGATTGGTAAAATACACAGGATTACAGGTAGATTAGTTTGCTTTAAATAAATGAATACAGTCAAAAAACAATCTTCATGAAAGAAATTTACAACCACTGGACCTTCAGTCCACCAACCTAGCAATATCTACTGGTCCAGACCAAATTTTACTGGACCTGTCTGTTTTTGGCATTTTGACACCAAAAAGAACTAGTTTTGCCAATCATGCTTTTATTGTTAATTACAATGTGACACCAGCTCAGACATCTCAACATCTTTGTAAAAGGTTGGTAAGCTAACCAAGGTGGGATGTGTGGTTGGGTTCAGTAAAAGGCTTTAAAGCACTGTTTAGTTTAGTTTATTATACATGTTTTGAAATGTGGCTGAAAATTCTGGTGGACTGTTGGTCCATTAAACATGTTAAATTTACCAGACCAATAGAGATTCAGGCAGATTCAGGCAACAGTCCACTGGGTTTTGTTGAAGACTGAAACACGTATACCGATAGTTCAAATAACAGTCTCATACAGAGCTAAGCTACTAACATCATAGCAGTTGGTTGTTCTTGAAATTACTGTGTTATATTAATGCTTAAGGCAGGAATGTATTGACCTAGCAATTAAAGACAATTTCTGTCTCCAGTGAGAAAGAAGTTATTGCATTTCCATGATTTGATGCGAAATGAAATACTGTCAAACTGTCCAGTAGCAGAACAAACTAAAATTATGTCATTAAATGTTTATGTGAATATGTCCAGCCTGTTTAACTTAAATGTAAATGTGATTATAAAATACAAAATTCAATGAACAACAAATTTATCAAACAGCCTTCCACCAACATCTGCAAGAATACAAACTCTTGTGTGACATTACCAGCATAGGGCAAAAGACACTTTCTCTCCTGCAGGAATTGGGCCATATGGTCATTGTTCTCATACCTTAAACTTCCCATTGAAACCACTATACTGAAAGCTGAGTTGTATAGTTGGAGAAGGATTCATTAAAACTGAAAGCAGAGTTGTATAGTTGGAGGGGGGCTGGTTCATCATAAACTGAAAGCAGAGTTGTATAGTTGGAGGGGGGCTGGTTCATCATAAACTGAAAGCAGAGTTATATAGTTGGAGGACTGGTTCATCACAAACTGAAAGCAGAGTTATATAGTTGGAAGACTGGTTCATCACAAACTGAAGGCAGAGTTGTATAGTTGGAGGGGGACTGGTTTATCATAAACTGAAAGCAGAGTTGTATAGTTGGAGGGGGACTGGTTTATCATAAACTGAAAGCAGAGTTGTATAGTTGGAGGGGGACTGGTTTATCATACAAACATTATGTATTGTAGTTTATATCCACTAGCTGACAATTTGAATCAAAATGTGACTTTGTTACTCAAGCATGGTGAAAACCAAGTGCTTAAAGCACTATAATTTTTTATAAACTATTTGAAGACCAGTAACGACAGGTCATTTACCGAAAGGACTGTAAACTGGCTGACACGATATAAAATCAAATCCATTGATATATATGATATAACTGCTGAGAACACAATATTATAGATAAACACTAGATATGATGAGGTATTGTTCAAGGGATGGAGAAATTCCTTTCAGAGATATAACCGCCCCAAGGAATCTAGTCTTCTGTGGTAAATCAGTTTGATGGTTTTGTTGGATTACATATTAAACTGGAACAAGAGCTCAGTGATAGATATATGAACCCTACTTTAAGCAGATACTGTGCTGCCTTCACTGTTGTTGCATGGACTATCAATATGATGCAGATTTACCTGACACACAGTTTAACTTGCCTGGGTACAAACCAAGTAGTCAAGTGTCAGCATGGAGATAAACAAATAACAATAGTCTAGGTTCAATTAATTTATGCTATTCACACCAGTTGTATATAATATGTAGAATTCTAAATCCTTGAACCAGTGGAGATTAATGACAGATTGACTTTACTTAAAGAAGACTTATCCCATTTTTTTTTTCATAAAAAGTATGAAAAGTATGAACTAAAGAAGAATTTGTTTTCATTTAATGCTTTGGGGTAAAAGCGTGAGAAAAACGAGTGAAAAAACAACAACTGATCATTTTAGTACAGCCCGTGAAATGACAGGGTGTCCATTATTTACTCTTGGCTCCAGGGGCGGTAATTAGCAATAACTTGGGCTACGGCAAAACAGCTGTCTAAACTAAAGTTATATACAAAATGAAATAAATAAAAAATGTGTCAAAATAAGTGTATGGTCATATTTTTTCAGCTGTAGTCTTAGAAACTCAAGGCGGCTCATGACAATTTATACTAATATTTAGAGGTTGAATTATTTCATGATTTGTACTGTCCAACAATTGAAGTAGTATTCAAAATTGTCTTCGCTTCGACCAAAGTATGAGTTTATTTAGAAATCATGCCAAAATTTCATCTCAGCAAGGGTAAGTTATTGTTACATGTACTGATGTAGGCAAACTCTCAGATACCATCTTCAATATGTGCTGGCTTATACTTGTGAAACTACGTCAATATATCTCCCATATCTACACTGTAAATTTTATAGTCACATATTATGATGTTTTGATATACATCAACAAACGCCACAAAATATCCACATGATAAATAACAACATCAACAGATAACAAAATTTTAAACTTCCCTGTATCCAGTTTATAAATCTCAAACTGATAACAACATTAGGGTCCTTTCCACAGTTTCCAGAAGATTGTACAACCAAACCAAGACTGAAGATCAACATTTTATACTTGAGCATATGTACACAAAGTTTCATATTCACAAATTTGTTATGTTAAAATAGACATATGTTTTGATACCAATAACCAGACACGTCAAAGCATACCAGGTAGGAGCATACAGCGATTTTATCTTCCCTGTTTTTACCTTTTAAATCTACAATTAAAAAAATTAACTTAAGATTTTAAATTAAGTTGTCAGGGGTAGACCATGACAGGTGACCAACACTGTGCAACAGCAGTGGCTGTAAACAAGACCAGTAAAACAGTGAAGATATCTCCTTCTACTACTGTTTTTTAATATTCACAGCCAGCTAGTTCAACACCATGACAACAAAATGGAAGGAGTGAACTGCACCATAGAATGTTAAGTTAAATTGTGTACAAATCTTAGGTTTTTGTAAACATACTTGTATACCTGTGATTACCTAACTTCAAGAGTAAACATTCACTTTAACACACCTCTGCTTAAAATAACCATAATGCAAGGCATTCCTGGTTGTAGGAAATAAGTCTTTGTGAAGAGAAAATTATATTTATTAAGCAAAATTCAAGCTCCTGTCAATATGAAGATAATTCATTTTCATTTAAAAAAGACTTTGTAAGTCAAAATATTTTTTACTAAGTAGCAAAAAAACTAATTCTCAATTCAAATGCAGTACTTTCATTAGTTCAAACATAACCTTTGAGATCTCAGATATCACAACTACATAATTCCATGTCTACTTTTCCAAGATCCCACCGAACAATAACTCCATACTTCTGCCATCAACACAGTATATAGAAGAACACTACAGCTGTAGTCAGACCCACAGGATGACTGATACTGACTTATCTCCTTGATAGAGTCAGCATCATCAGAAAGTATAGATCCCAGGAGAAATGTTGGCATTTGTTATTACTTTTTAGTTTCATACAATTCGAGAAATAAGGAAAGCCCCACAAAACAATAGTTCCATAATTCTGCCAAGAAGTTCACAAACAACAGCTGTGGTCCCTTTTATAAGATGACTTTTATTGACTTACCACTTAGTCATTTTGGGAAAAAAAAGTATAGACCATATGAGAAATAGTGGCATGGTTTTGGTTTGGTAATGAAATATATCAGAAGATAACAATTTTATAATTTTGCCATCAAAACGTATGTAGTAACCTTACTTTAACTGTAATCTGACCCATAGGATGGCAGTTGCTGACTTAAGTCTGAGTTCTAACATGACTATGTAAGACATATAGATTGGGCTTTGTTTATGCTGCAGTTGTTATACATCTGGAAAAAGTAACCCCCTATGTAAACAAAAAATCAGTACGCAATATAAGATCATGCACCCTGCTTTGGCCAAAAGCATTTGCCCTTGCAAACTTGGTATTTAACGCTTTGTGCGTATTCAGCATTCGTGTGATTATATGACCGTGAATGAGATGGGAGGGCGGCATCCAGCATGGATTACACATTGACCAACTATGGTAAAGTTGATCTAACATCAAATGACTTTTCCAGACACTGTAACAACGTTTTATCATCTTGCTCTATACTTAACTACGATGTTTTTTTGAAATGATACGTCTCAAATGTAACATTTTCGATAATACTCTTTTTCGGGCTAGTTCTCTTGTTTTTGAAACTGTTGATTCATCTTTACAATGCTAGTTATTTCATATGAAATATGTCATAGGAACGTTAATACTGACGACGCTTTAAAATATAGGGGTGCTTAACTTTTTTCCGGTGTTATTTAGCTCCTGAACAATGTGCATTTTTTTTGTACTCACAAAACTACTTCTGCTTACTAACCGTAAGGTTGTCACAGTTTGTGCCTATCATACAGTATAGATGGTTTGGAATTTCATCATCGAATTTGGTGTATATAACCTTTCAGATTTCAAAATGAGTAAATAAAAACAATAAAGTTTATAAAAGATTTTAGCACTGGGGAGTCATAAAAGACTTTAGTTGAATCCAGAAATGTTCCGATCAGTTAAGTAAGCATTCGTATTATCCAATATCTCCCTTCATTCATAAATAACAATGGTGGATGATGGAAGCAGGACTCAATAGAAAGGAAGGCCAGCATCTTATTCGGAGAAAAAAAAAAAAAAAGATCATGAACTCATAGGATGGAAAAGCACAAATCTGGAATTCGCCTTAATCAGAAAAACACTGATGACACCAATTAATTTCGGCATGTTAAAGGGAAATTATTGGCTATGATTGACAATGATGACAAAGGTAAAAGTAAGGTTTTAATAACATATATTCTTGGGGTAAGAAGAATAAAAGTGATATTTAACTCGTTTTGAGCATTTAAACATACACACTACAATAACATATGGGCTAACACAGTATTTAGCAACAGGAAAGGGTCCATTCCAAAGCGATATATGACTTTAAGCTTTTATATATATATACAGTACTGAAAATCACGAAATTGACAATTTTCCCGTTTCCACTCCGTTTCGTTTCCATTTCAGTTGGAAGCGTTTGCCGCTCCGTTTCCATTCCGCTTCCGTTGCGTTTCCGTTTCGTTTTATTCGCTTCCAGCGCTGCATTTCAAACGCTTCCAGCGTTTCTATCGTTTCTTCCGTTTCTACCGTTTCAAGCGTTCCGTTTCGCTCCGTTCCGATTTTGACTAAAAATTTCGTTTAATAAATTTCTAAAGGTAAAGTACTTCCGGTGTGTTTGCAAAATGACGAAAGAAGTAAACATTCTAGGGAGAGGCAAAAGTCTTCCATCACATATAAAGGAATCGGCAGTAGATTGTTTGCTACGAGGATATTCAGTGTCAGTCAATTGGAGGGAAATTGCAGACAAAAAATACCCTTAACAACCAGCACCTGCAAATAATCCTCAAAATTCAGGGAGTGCAGTATTGAGAAGATGCCTACCTACTTGTCTTCGCCAGACGTCATATCCCGGAATAAACAAACAAGAAATAACTTTCAAATATGGTCCACACACACCCAGTATCCTAAAAAGTTAACTTCTCTGTGACGTGTTAATCCGCAAAAAAAGCGTAATGGTGATCCGACCTTAAAATAAGACGATATCACACACAATTTTTTTTAAAACTTGCCCCCGGACGTTTGCCACCCCCTCTCCCCTTCAAATAAAAAGGTCCTTCAAATAAAAAGGCCCAGCGTTTACCCCCATCCCCACTGCCAAAATAAAAAGGCGAATGTTTGCCCCTTTCCGATATTTGTTATATGGCGGACTTTAGATTTAACGTCTCGCTGATAGTAACGTGTAATATCCAATAATCTTAGATAAGTATTACTCACTACAGTCACATTTCATGGTTAAAATGATTATCTCATATAAACATGAACATGTTGTTTTGTCGAAAACAGGCACATACATAAAGTCTCATAGAACAAACAACTTTCTTAGAAACAAGTGTGTGTTGTTGTGTTTTCGGTTTGCACATATTAGCGCCAATTAACGGCTGTTAACAATATTGTTCACGCACTTATAACATGAAGTCGCTAATTATATCAATGTGATTTTAATTTCTCCAAGGTTGTAACAAATAAATGCGGTGAACAAATAAATCATTAGATGCGGTGTCATTTCTTTCTGGAGAGGAGGGCTCTCTGGCTAACACTGCAACATCAAAGAATATTCTGGGAAACAATCGCCGGTCACTATCATTTGAAGTCGCCGAAAAGATTTTTTTTGTTTCAAATTGACCGACCTATTATTTCTCTCAATACTGTGCAACATGATATCGATCGATAATTGTCTTCAAGCTGCAATTTAGAAGAGAGAGAGGGTGTGAACGCTGGGTACTGTTTAGGGATTAAAAATGGTTAGTACGCGTGAACGGCGTGTGCTATGAAAAAATATGCAACGTTATTGACGATTTACCTTCGCGGCATAAATATAAGTTCTAAAGGAATGATAGTGGAGGGAGGAAACTGTACTATGTAGTAATATTTCAGACTGCGCATGTTTTTACTTATATAAATGTCCTTACAAAAACTTTTTAGTCCTTTTAATGATCATAAACACTTTTATAAAGGTATTATTTATATTTAAGGTATGGATTAACTACAAAAGAATAGGCGAGCCATTGAAATAATACATTTGCAATAAACACGAGATGAAAAAATACATTAGACTGTGTTCCTTGATGTGTCTTCTCTTGATAACATTATTTACAAAAAACACGACAATTAATGTAGTATTTACTATAAGAAATCCCCAATCCCCACATCCACGTTTCCTCTTCTTAAACTAAAAAATAGTGGGTGGGGAAAGGGTGCACCATTGTGGGTACTACTAAATATAGCGTTAGGTCCTTTTATGAGCCAAAAAAGATATCGTGCACCTTAGTGTTTTGTCCTTTTTGTTGTCCTCGCGTAAGTCAATGCATATTGCTCTTTAAAAGGTGAAGGTCATAAACCACGCGACTGCCATAGAGTGACATTTTCAAACACAGCTGCATAGAGGATGCATGTGTTCTTGCGAAGTGGAAAAGACACCAAAACACGGTCACACTTCCTGTCCACTAGACAAACAAGGTGTCATAAAACTGCCAATTAGCTCAATTAGTTGGGGTGTCCGCTCATGTCTTAAAATTAGGGATTCAATTAGAGTAGAACTTTATGATGGCATGAACCCTACCCACGCGCATGGAGAAACATAATATCAATTTACAAAACGATATATTTTAAATTAATATATTTCTATCTTTAAATGGGTACAAAAATTAAGTACCCGGTAGGGCCCTCATTAGACCACATTTTGGCATAGAACATTCAAGACATGAATGGGAAAATGAGCCGTAGCCAGGCCTCATTCAAATAGTTGCAAGTCAAGTAAAGTCAAAAGTTGTATGCAGATTCTTAATCGCGGTCCACGAATTCCGATTAATCCTATATATGTAACAGCGCATTATGGGAACTATGCATTTAGAAATAGGAATTTTGATACTATTGTCCAAATTTACAACATTGTTCATTATAAGATATATAACAATTAAGATTAGAAGCAGAAGAAACTTTGCTTGACAAAGAGGCAAGATAAAATAAAATACATATCCATACCCCTGTAACTAAAGTAATGATGATGTAAATGACGGTGCTGCTGCTGCTACTGCTGCTTCTGCTGATAATGATGACGGTGATACCGATGCTGTTTATGATTATAATGTAAATGGTAATAACGGTTACGGTGATGCTGATGCTCATGACGATTATGATGTAGGTCGTGATGCCGGTGATGCTGCTTTTGATGATGATTAGTGGTGATTATATAAGTAATATGGGATCCTGATGATGATCATGTGTGATCAGGTGAATTTAATGGCGGTAATGATTATTATGTCTTTAATATTTATCGTGATGTAAGTTTTTATCACGGTTGTTTCATTTAACTGTCAATCGATGATTGTATACGTGCACTATTTGGCAATCTATGGTTATTCAGACGTTGAACTTTAGGATCATACTTGTCATTTGCTCTGAGTGCCGGGGAGGATGTTATTGGTTCTTGATTGGGTCACACCTTGCAATAATAAATAGCATTGTTTGTTTGTTTTATGTGTAGTTGTTTTATGTTTTTTTGTGTTATATGAGATGTGTTACCTTCTTTTGGTTGAGGTTTAATTTCATTAAGTAACTTTATTTTGTACCACGCAATGCATTCTTTGTAAATGAAAAATACTTTAAGCAAGTATGTTCACACAAAAATGATTGGCGTAGTTGATCCGGGAACGGACCATGCAGCTACAAAGTAATTAGCGAAAATTCAAACTCGGGAAATGCTGCGACATTGCGCGCACATACGTGTAATGACAGCTGTGTACACACTATCTTCATATGCCAAACAATGAAGACTAAGAATGTCGATCCAAGGCGGATGTTAAGCTATTCATTGGAATTAATTAAAACATCAGTTTCGACAGAAACGCAATATTATAGTTAAATTGCGTGTTTTATCGTGCGGAGTGAATTTTAGTGCAGTTTCTGTTTTGACGGTACACGATGACTTGGACAACTCGTGCGGTTTCGGAACTGTAATGTACAAGTTTAATAAATACGATTTTTTGATAATAATTTATGTTATTTCTTTCTGCAGAGTACATATAAAAGCGCGTTTGTGTTGATAAATTGAAGCCAGTTATTGTGTTCGTTTAAATTTATTTCGTACCAAGAAACGGTTGAAATGTTACTATAAATAATCGGGTGACCTAGAAACGTTTGAAGCGGTAGTGAAAATAACTCTACCGTTACGAGCATTCCGATTTTTCCGTTTCTACCGTTTCTAGCGTTCCAATCGCTCCGGTTATAGCGTTTATACCGTTTACACCGTTTCAAGCGTTTGTAGCGCTCCGTTGCATTTCCATTTCCACTCCGTTCCGTTTCCGTTTCAACAGGAAACGAAAAACGTTTCATTTCCATTTCCACTCCGTTCCGTTTGTCAATTTCATGATTTTCAGTACTGTATATATATATATATATATAATATAAATTAAGACACTGAAAGCGAGTTTTAATATATTTAATATATTTATCCGTCTGTCTGTCTGTCTGGGGGGGGGGGGGGGGGGGTAGGGGGTATGTGGATGGATGAATGGGTTGGTGGATGGATGGATTTTGGGTGGATGGATTTTAGGTGGATGGATTTTGGGTGGATGGATGGATGGATGGATGGATGGGTGGGTGGGTGGGTGGATGGATGGATGGATGGATGGATGGATGGATGGATAGATAGATAGATAGATAGATAGATAGATAGATAGATAGATAGATAGATAGATAGATAGATAGATGGATGAACGTATATGTATATGTATGTGTGTGTGTGCATGCATATGTATGGTATTTAGTATTGTTACAAATAGATATTGTCACTAAGCCAACCAGCTCCCATGAAAAATGGTTGTGCTGAGTGACTGTTCACAAAAATAACATTGCATATACCTTCAATCAGTTTCACTCCCTGAGAAATATTTTAATTCTCTCATTAAAAAGAGATACATTTTGAAACTTAAATAACGACAAAGAGAGCCAAAAGAAAATGATATTAGTCATGTTTAATGCAAAGAAATGTTGGTCAAAAAATGATATGCATTTGTCTAAAGTTGATCTATTTATGGAGGACTATTTGTTGCATAGTAATGGGCCATAATGAGTTAATTTAGACATAAGAATCATACAACTGAGATATTTTATAGCTATAATACATCTGTCAGCCTTAATGATCCTTGTAGATGCTCACTAGTTTGTCCGTATCAACCTAAACATCGATTATATTTGAAATGTGGGCATTTCTTGAAACATATTACGTGGGTTTTGTCCTAGTTAGGTTCACAAACAAGTAACTCTCTGATACTGTATCAAGGTGTGCCGTATCATTAACTTCAAGGCAGTTGGAAATGATCATAATTATGTATAAAACATAAAACCAAAGACAGATTATATGCAAAAAACAAGTGGCTCTTGCAGTCTTCAGTGGTTGATTTCCTCTGTGAGGCTTCACTGCTCAATAAAATACACTATACAATCTGCAATCATGTGTGTGTGTGTGTAAATTTCATTTCACCATATCAACTGTAAAAAAACACTTTACATCATCTCATCATAGTAACAATGGTACTATTTAAGTAGTCACTTAAGTGTTACCATCACCATAACAGGGCTCTACATTAACTTTTCAGCAAACTTGCCCTTCGGGCAAGTACTGAAAAAAAATACTTGCCCGAACCAAATTTGAACTTGCCCGAATAGTCATTTTCATATTTCTTTACTGAAAAAGCAAGATGGGGTTGTAAAATGGGGTTTTAATTACAATACACAACTCACTTTACATTCTCATGTGTTTAATAAAGATTTCCTAACAAAACAATAAACTTGGAGAAACTGCAATAATCTTTATCATTTAAAAACTTAGTCATCGATACGGAAGGTGGAGCACCTGGTTACATATGACGACAACTTGTCTTCACCAAACTTTTCACAAGTCATGCAGAACATCGCGACTTTCTTCGTCGAACCTTAACGAGGAATACTCTGACTTCCATTTTGGAAGAAAACACCATTTGAGCTTAAGTTCATACTTTTTCTTGGTCTCAATGGGTTTAGATGGATTTTCAGGCTCCTTTTCCTTAGATTTGTTCGAGGAAAATGTAAACCCAAACTTAAATAAATCTGACATGTTACCTGTAAGTTTTAAAAGCAGACGACAATTTCATTGTCAAAAGCCGATTCTATAAAGTCGTAAAATTTAATCAATGATTATCCCCGGTTTGTCGTAAAGTTTCGAAGATGTAGATCCAGAGTTACATTATTTGAATTATTTTCAAAATTAAAAAAAATAAGACCTAATCATCGAAATTATTGTCATATATCTAGTTATAAAATTTTATGATTCAAACATATATCTCTAATACATGTACGCAGGAGTTCAAACCGCGCTAGACGGTTATTACTTTCTGTGCAATCTAAAATTAGTAACGCCGTGGAAAAACCCAAACTGGGCATGCGCATGCGTGGGATCGAATGCACAGAAACATGATCGGAAAACAATTGATCGACAGATGAAATGAATGGTTCAACAAATGACACAAGATAAAGTCAAGACCATTCATAGTCAGGATCGGTCGTTTTTCTACTTGCCCGATCGAGCAACTAAAATAAATTTTAACTTGCCCGAAGCTACTTTTTACTTGCCCCGGGCAATCGGACAACCGTTAATGTCGAGCCCTGCCATAACCTAGTTTTCATTAAACTAATTTTATTTACCATACTTTTTATAGTTCAATAATTACTCTTTTCATGTTAACAGGAAGCCTATATATATATAATGCTGTATACAGGAAACATGCTCTTAATGGCATCATACAAATCATATAACTATAATCATACATGTTTCTACCATGACAGTAAAGAATGGTGTTTTATTTCTACCAAACAGTCACACAGATAACAGTGATCCAAGGCCACAATATTGTCTGTATGGCACAACAGGGTGTTCTATACCTAGCAGAAAATAAGAATAAAAAGAAAGCTATTTTGATCTTAACAATTCAGAGAGAAATATGCACTGTCATAAAATATGAACAGAAATGTAAAATAAGCATTGTTATGAACATTTATGTACCATAAAATGATTGCATATTTTATCAATTATTGCATCTATATCCAATTTTATGGAATTAATTGTACATGTCTTACTATTGTTCCTAAAATGTTCTACGATTGGTTATTGAAAGGTCTGCTTCTTCTTCTTCTGTTATTGATCACATTTAATAAGCTGAATATTCTACTTGGTGTGTGTGCACAATGAAGAAAAATATAAGTAACAAGTGAATATGAACAGAGGGAGGTTAAAAATGGTTGGGAGAAGATTCCAGACACGGATGGTGCAGGGAGGCAGGGGGAAGGGAACGTCAATTTCACAATCATGCAGAGATTTACCTTCAGCTTACAGAATTATAAAAACTTGGAATAAATAATTCTGACAAAAACACCTTAAATTAATTCTGCACATCAGGAACCTGGACCAAAGATGCTTAATTAAGCTTTGGTCATACCACACCATATAACATAAATCAATAAACAACTGACATCTAACAGCGATGAATTGTTTGTCTACTAGAGACTTACAGACAAGCAACATTTGTCAATGGACACATAACAGAGTACAATAAATAAATTAATGACAAACACATCTTGGGGAACATGGGTGTAAGTCAGGCCTCTGACAGCATGGGTTTGAGTCAGGCCTCTCACACCATTGGAGTAAGTCAGGCCTCTGACACCATGGGTTTGAGTTAGGCCTCTGGCAGCATGGGTTTGAGTTAGGCCCCTGGCAGCATGGGTTTGAGTTAGGCCTCTGGCAGCATGGATTTGAGTCCGGCCTCTGGCAGCATGGGTTTGGGTCAGGCCTCTGGCAGCATGGGTTTGAGTCAGGCCTCTCACAGCATGGGTTTGAGTCAGACCTCTTACACCAAGGGTTGTAGTCAGACCTCTTACACCATGGGTTTGAGTCAGGCCTCTAACAGTATGGATTTGACAAAGACCTCTCACAGCATGGGTTTGAGTCAGACCTCTCACAGCATGGGTTTTAGTCAGGCCTCTCACAGCATGGGTTTGAGTCGGACCTCTCACACTATGGGTTTGGGTCAGACCTCTCTCACACCATGGGTTTGAGTCAGACCTCTCACACCATTGGTTTTAGTCAGACCTCTCTCACAACATGGGTTTGAGTCAGACCTCTCTCACACTATGGGTTTGAGTCAGACCTCTCTCACACTATGGGTTTGAGTCAGACCTCTCTCACACTATGGGTTTGAGTCAGACCTCTCTCACACTATGGGTTTGAGTCAGACCTCTCTCACACTATGGGTTTGAGTCAGGCCTCTCTCACACCATGGGTTTTAGTCAGACCTCTCCCACCATGGGTTTGAGTCAGGCCTCTTACAGTATGGGTTTGAGTCAGACCCCTCACACCATGGGTTTTAGTCAGGCCTCTCACACCATGGGTTTGAGTCAGGCCTCTCACACCATGGGTTTGAGTCAGGCCTCTTACACTATGGGTTTGAGTCAGGCCCCTCACACCATGGGTTTGAGTCAGGCCTCTCACACCATGGGTTTTAGTCAGGCCTCTCACACCATGGGGTTGAGTCAGGCCTCTCACACCATGGGGTTGAGTCAGGCCTCTAACACCATGGGGTTGAGTCAGGCCTCTCACACCATGGGGTTGAGTCAGGCCTCTAACACCATGGGTTTGAGTCAGGCCTCTCACACCATGGGTTTGAGTCAGACCTCTCACACCATGGGTTTGAGTCAGGCCTCTTACAGTATGAGTTTGAGTCAGGCCTCTTACACCATGAGTTTTAGTCAGGCCTATTACACCATGGGTTTGAGTCAGGCCTCTTACATCATGGGTTTGAGTCAGGCCTCTCACACCATGGGTTTGAGTCAGGCCTCTTACACCATGGGTTTGAGTCAGGCCTCTCACACCATGGGGTTGAGTCAGGCCTCTTACAGTATGGTTTTAAGTCAAGCCTCTCCCACCATGGGTTTGAGTCAGGCCTCTCACACACCATGGGTTTGAGTCAGACCTCTTACACCATGGGTTTAGGTCAGGCCTCTCACACCATGGGCTTGAGTCAGGCCTCTCACACCATGGGTTTAGGTCAGGCCTCTCACACCATGGGTTTGAGTCAAGCCTCTTACACCATGGGTTTGAGTCAGGCCTCTTACAGCATGGGTTTGAGTCAGGCCTCTCAGAGCATGGGTTTGAGTCAGCTATTACTGTTTGTGTTTAGATTGCACAAACAAATCCATGGTCGTATTGGCGACATCTTGCTAATAATTGGTGGTGAAAGACCCCTAGAATAATTTCTGGGTAGAACAACTGACACACCACAAGTTAGTAGGAATATCACCCTAAAATAATGTTTTCACCCATATGAGTTGGGCTAAAGGCACCCTACAGTCTGGTACTTAGCAGGTCTTATGGTTGACATGTGTGCTGTGATTCTTCCCAGAAGATGACAGAAGGCCTAGATAGAACTGATTGGTCACAGCGAGTGTCGAAGATAGTCTTCATACTGATGAAGGATGAAAAAGACAAAACAACAACAAAAACAAAGATGAGGGACGAAGAAGACAAAACAACAGGGTCTTGATGGCTTGAACTGATCCCTTGACATCCATGGCATTCAGTTTGCTTTAAAATATAGTCCAAATACTTAATGTACCAACCATGTCTTAGGCATCTAATGATAGCAAACTATTTTTTAGCAAAATCATTAATATTTCCTAGCACACAAACATCTAAGTTAATTCTCTGAAGATAAGGTAAATATATCTCTTTAGAGTTATCACATTGTTGCTTAATGACTTTGTTCTCAGATATCTAAAAATCAAGTCAGTGACATTCAAATGATACATTGATACAAGCATAAAATGTTTGTAAGATATTTAACAAATTAAGATATTTAACAAAAGACCATAATCCATCTAACAACAAGCCTCTTACAACATGTCAATGATATGCATAAATAGGTGTGGTACTTATAAATGAATAAGTTAAACAAAAGCATGTGTGACCATTGACAGCTGATAAAGAGCATGGACAAAATAAAATAAATAAGGGCCATAACTCATTTAAAGTCAAGCTGTTCCATAATATGCCAACAATGTGAGCAAAAAGGTTTGGTTCATACAAACACTGCGAAGAAAAGGTGACATCCAAGCCAAAGTAGCAAGAAATTATGAAGTAAAAAATATTTAAAAATACAACAACAATGGGCCATAGCCTATAATTAAATCAAACCGGTCATGTTGTGCCAACGACATGCTGTAGCTAGCTTTGGCACTTAAAAATACTGTGAAGTTAAATTGAAATCTGACCAATGATAGCCAAGAAATAGCCCAGACAAAATAGATACTGTATTCAACAACTATAACAAGAACTGTAACTCTGTTATAATGTTCCGGTCATGATGTGCCAGGATATGTGCAATAAGCCTGAGCACTTACTAGTCCTATAAAGAAAAAAATAAAATTCGACCAAGGAAACTAGGAAAAAGTGTGAACAAAAAGTGAACAAAAAAAACTTGTATACTGAAATCTCTACAACAAAGGGCCATAACTTGTTTATAATAAAGTAGTTCATGATATGCCAATGCAACTAGGCCAGATAATTACCTGTCCTGTAAATATAAATCAGAAACCAAATTCAAGTAAATAAGAAATAGTACCAACAAATCTTGCCTTGTGGCAGACTACAGGCAGCCTGACAGAAAGCAGGAGGTGGATCCATGCAACCTACTTCCTATATGATGGTATAATAAGATTCTGTGAAAGTATTGTATCACCTTTTATAGGCCCTCTGTGTCATAAATCGGAAGGAAATCGTATTCCAGACATTATCTTAGACAACTTTCCTGATTCAAGACAAGATTTAAAAGGCTAGCTTGTTTCCCTGCTAAATGTCACATCTGACCCTTTGCTATAGATCCACCAGGAGTTGTTAATGGAAGTTTGCCATTACAAAACTATAGTAGTGGACTTGGCATTATAGAATTATTACAGTGCTTAAACTGCTAATCATGGGTTGATCAAACTAATGCAGTTAGTGTCTTTCCAGATCAGATCAGCTAGAAACTGTCAAGTAATAAATGCATGACTAGTTACCCTTAGAAGTATAATATTTTATCATAGCACTGAATTTAGGAAAATGAATGAGTTATTCAACAAAAGTAGCATGATAAGGGCTTATATTGTCTAAGGGAAGATGAACCAGATAAAACTAGGCACAGATTTCTTCCGAGGACAGAATTGAACAATGAAACACTGCCATCACGACATTAACATATCAAAACATAAAAAATTAAGCAAGTGTATCGACTGTTCACGAGAAGCTGCACTGCAATATTTCTGCATTTATAACAAAAAACTCAGAACAGCGAATATTATACAGTATAGGGCTGAATGTTATACTCCCACTGGGGTTATGATGTAACTTTTGTTAGAAAGCAGCTTCTTACCATAAAAAGACAACTCAATTAGGCTGCCTTCTTTAACATGTCTTCGGAGACACTGAGGGGCGTCCTAAATGTATCCCTAAATAATCATGGTGACGTGCTAAGAGTTTCAAGAAGTGTAAGAATGTAAAACCCAGCCAAGACCGTCTACAGTTTACTCAGCTGTAGATCACTGATACAAAACAATATCCTTAATTTGCTAACAAAAATGGTTGCTTCAAATAACACATGCATGCTGTTTTAAAAAAATGAAAAATCAAACGTGTACATGTATAAACAACATAGAATAAGATTGTATTGTTTGCAACTGGCAACAAACTGTTCAAACACATGCATGTAATATTTATTATATAACATATATATGAAGAAGTAATTTTTACATCCAGAATGAACATGCTTATAGGCTTAAAAAAACCTTACACTTACATGTCACAACACATTTTTGTTGCAATTATTTTGGTGGTGTCACAAACAAAACTATATCAAGTGATGAATGATGAAAACTGGGAGGCAAACAGATTACACAACTATTTTATTTGGGAAAGTAAATACACATGACCAGACAGCTTTTGGCTTTGATATATATGTGTGCTAATTGTGAAAGGCATTTATGTTATAAAATGTTGCTCATACTGAACTATATTAACTTAAAATTTACTAATGACATGTGGCACAAGAACACAGCAACCTAGTCTCCACATTAAAGTGTGGTGTGATGTAACCAGGTGATATGCCACAGATCATTATTAGTAGATTATTATAGATTTTTACATTTATTTTCTATGACATACAGTTTTTAAAGTGACAAAACACACATACGAATGATATTTAACATTAATAATTACAAGCAAGGTTAGTATTATAAACAGAGCTGATTCTTTCTGCAAATGACATTTGTCATTATGCACTATAATTCTATTCATCCCCCCGTATGCAATACAAAGTCTGATGTGAATCCATCCAGTAGTTTCCAGGATTTTTTTAAAATTCTATAATAAAAAGGAATGTGTGTAGTTAGAGTTGCAGATCTTATGGTCTGCACTTATAGACATTAAAAGGAACATATATTTCAAGCTTCAAGTGAATCCATGTATTTTGTTTAGTTATTCAAGTTATTCTCTTAAAAAACCAGTCTGAAAGTCATTCAGAAACCCACCCAAAGGAAACTGGCTATATAACTAACACAGCTAGAGATGGATCTTTGGCACTGCCCTTCAACTAATTAAGACCTATTCAACCTCCAAGTTTGAAGTCAATATGTCAATCTGTTTTGAAGATATGCTTCAATAGATTATGCAAGGTCAGATGGAAAGACAAAACGATGGACCGGATGATAGATAGAGGGACATACAAAGCACCAACTATAAGTTCCCTCCTGCAGGGAGCATAACTAAGGCAAACGAAATAAGTTGAAACAAAAACACAAACCTTTTAGGTATGAGTTGTAAGTGAACATTTAATATTTGATTACCAGTATTTTCATCAATGTAATGATTGCTTCTCTTTTTTTTACTTCATGCCAGCTAGACTAGAATCAGAATGGCATCTTTGTGTGAGTTTGCAGCGAACTGAAATATAAAGAAATCCTAACAAGACTCAGATGCCAATTATTTTCCCCTTATCAAGCTCTCAAAAACATAGAATACAAAAGTTGCATAGCAACGAAATACTCCTGCTGGTTGGTTGTTTGAATCTGATGAATAAACACTGATAACAACAATCTGTGACAAGGACAATTATTTTTCAAGAAATTCGCCCATTTTTTTCACCTTTACCAGAACACAACAACAAAAAAAACATGATTTACACACAGTTTTACAGCCTCAGTAACAGATACAATCCTTAAACCATATCAGTTCCCGGGAATATTTGCCAAACAATCTTCAATTCAGCCAATTAATTGCACAGCATGAAATTAAGACTGGACATCAGTTGACAACTGCTACCTAATTTGCTGTACTTGGTTAACTGTTGCCTTTTGAACATTCCTGCATGATAGGACTCCCTACACAAAGGTGCATCTGTGTCTTCCCCAGTGGCAAAGTCTTTTATCAGGCTCCATAACAGACAGATCACATCATAGGCTTGCCTGGTGAATGGTTCCAGGATGACCTGATTGCACCTTCCTGCCCCAATTTCTATGAATATTGGAGCCAGCTTTACAAGACAAGAAGCCTTTTTTCCTAATGTCTGCATTTCCTTGAGACAAATGGTTGTTCTAAAGAATTAATTTCCAATCTATAAACTATATCTAGTTTTAACTAGTCAGGGCTTTTTCAGGGGTTTTTGGGAAAAAGGCCCCAGCCCAAATTGGGAATTTTTGACGCGGTAAATAGTCAAATTTGGGAAAAAAATATTGACAAATCAAACCAATTGGGAAATTTCAACATTTATTTTTCTGAATTAAAGCTTAATCTGCCTTGCTTTTGTGTCCCTGAAAGTGTTACAGAGCTCTTCCAGAGTTTGTTCAGAAAGCTCTGCAGTGCCTTCAATACAGATTCTCATTAAATTGGAGAGTTTTTCCTGGCCAAGGGAGCTTCTCAAAGAAGTGCATAGTAGGTTCAAGATGCTAAACCCCATCTCCACAGCTTCTGTGCTGGATGGTATTATGGTCATCATCTACAGAAGTTGGTAGATTCTAGATCGCGTAGTATTTAATATTGTACGAATTTTTCGTCAGTATATTTCGCGGGTCAGTATAAAAGCTGGTACTGCATGTACAGTTTTTGCTTCATTACTCCTTTCAGTTTTATACGCAGTCAAACAGTTATGGCGAAAATACTTTTGTTTATGAAATAAAAAATAATTCCTGTTAATTTTCAAACCATATATTAATTACAATCTTATCTAGAATGGCTCCGTGACGCATCTTCAACTTGCGTTACGGTATACGGCTGGGTAAGAGTCTATGTTTTCACCGGTTACATTCATACATAAATTCACGGAAAGTAGTTTTCACAGATCACCGATCAAAAGTAAACAAACGATTCGCTTAATTGGAAAAGTCTCTTGATTTTATGGTTTCTTGGTTATTTATTTTTTAAAGGTCAAAGGCATTTTGGTTCAAAGGGAATTAATTCATGAGATTGGGAATTTTTTTCTTGAAATTGGGAAAAATGGTCGCTATTTGGCTTTGGGAACGGGGCCGAATATCGGCCCTGTGAGACAGGCTGAAAAAGCCCTGCTAGTATATGGTGATGCACACTTTTAACATAAGCCACTGTTTTTCACTTGTATGCTCAACTGAGCTAGGTGACCCTGTCACCCATGTTTATCTCAGGTCAATTTCTGAGGTAGATTAGGTAAAAGCTGATTTATTTTGTTAGTGTTCTGTATAACCTTTTATCCAAATGCCAATGTTATACAATGTTATTTATTTGGACTTCTTGGCTCTAATGCACCTATAGAAGGCAAAGTGGTGCACAATTATTCAACAGAAAATAAGTTATTTATTTAGTATACTATTAGACTATGAAGAAGCCAGGATATCAAAACTCACAGGGTGGCAGTAGAATTAAGTTGCCTAATACTAAATTGATGTTTATTAAAGGAAACTAAATTATCAGTGTTTGTCCATATTATGCAAGTAACTTAATAAAAGAACTGATATCCTTCCTGCATCTTGTGAGTGTGCTAAAATTAAACATTTGATTAAGGAGAAACTTTACTTTAAACATACAGTGAAACAGAGAAAACAAATGTTATTTTCACTAATAAACTCTTACAGATAGTTTCCATGTGATGTCATAGGGGCAGCCATCTTTGAAGGCAGATGCTAATGCAGGTCAAAATCTGGAAACATGTGCTGTAATACTCACCACTGGGTTTTTATTTTTCAGTCTATTTTACTGAAATTTATATCAAAATTAACAGCTTTTATAAGGTATTTTAAATATGAAAACTATATTTTGATAGTTTAAAAGGTAAAAAAAAAATACAACCAAAAAAGATACACTGTTCATTTTGTTTAAGGATAAGCCAATGTTTTATTTATTTCTGTATATTAATTCTTTGTGCATTAATCAATTTTAAAAATATTGTATTCGAAAATGTATGAATTTCAAAAGCTTTTCAATGGAACATATCTTTTAAATTGTGGACCTCAAATAAAGAAATTGCAAAAAAATAAAATTTACGCTACTATACAATTCATCTGAAAATCCCTTGAATTTGCCATCAAAGATGGCTGCCATGATAATGGATCTTAACTGATGTGGAAACTATCTATAGACATACCGGTAATGATGGCGGTAACAATAACATGAACACATTGTTCAGAACAAACAATAAAAAAAAAAGTCAACATAAAATAAAGTGTTACTTTATGGTTTTCACAAACATGCCTCAATAATAAATGGGAAACCATTTACTGAACCATGGACAAGGAAGTAGATCAAAGTTAGACTTAACACACATACCTTTTCCAATTTGATTCGACATTAACAATCAATATTTGGATAACTGCTATGACATGAAATTAAATTAAACATTAAATACATGTTATAATGATGGTACAATTTAAGTCATTGTATAAATCTGTTCATTATGTTCAGCATTCCATCAATTAATGCAACATATAGAAATGGCTTTCACAGAAAGTGCTGTTTAATGTTTCAGCAATTATCTGTTAAATGTTGAATGGCATATGTTGCTATAGTTACATTCCTTAGTGGGTACTTGAACCATACAGAATAATGAGTCAGCTATGCCATAAGCACAGCTTCCCAGACAAGCAGTGAATGTCAAGCAGAGCAAAAACCAAACACCACTTTAATGTCCTCAGTATGAACTTTTCTTACAACTTGTCACATAGCAAAATGTTTTAAATCTGTAAAATAAATAAATTGTAAAAAATTAACATCATAAAAATAATATTATTATTTTGCAAAAATAAACACTATGTCAATGCATTATGCATCCAGTGACCAAGTTATTGTCTAAAGTTCCTCAATAAGATGAATTAGTCAGAAGAATAAAGGTGAAAAAGTTTCATTTAGCTGCATTATTTGTTGGTCAATTCCAACCAACTCTTCATCATTTAGGTTCAGTTGCTTTCAAGCTGTCATACAAAACTCAACAGCCTGACTCAACCCACAACATTTCAGGTGCTTTTTCACTCTACAAAAATGTACCCTTTAACATGTTCATCATATACACATTAATGTCAAATTTTTATTCCAAAAAGGTCCATAATTGGGACACATTCTCTTAAGAGAAGCTTTTCACAAAAGGATCAAGGATGCAACTGTTTTGTTCCATGGTGAGGTCAGGGGTCAGATGTTAGGGGTCAGGGGAAGTCAATTGTCAGGTAATTACTAATACACCACTGTAGGAATTCGAGGGTCCAAAAACACAAGTATTATGTGCAACTGACAAAAATGAGTTCCACACTGTTATCGTGGCAACATTCTATTATTTCAAACAAAATAATTAAAATTTTAATTGAAATGATAAACCATGGTCACTTTTATCACATAATGAACAGTTAAAAAATATTGATCCAACAAAACATTAGATTTAGAATATTATAATTACAATTAAAATTATAATCAAAACGACAAGTCATTTTACCAAAAAAAACAACTCATAATCCTTATTGTGTAACTTACTCAAGAAATAGAAACTATATACCATCTTCAATATAGAGCGTCGGCTTGCGGATCGGGAGGTCGTGGGTTCGATCCCCGGCCGGGTCATACCAAAGACTTTAAAGTTGGTAGTAGTGGCTTCCCTCCTAACGCTCGGGGCTAAGGGGACAGCATTACGCCTGACTCGTCGGTGTCAGTATAATGGACCGGCCGGGTTCAGTCCCTGGGCACCTCATAAGTGCCCCTGTGCTATAATGATAGAAATGTCGCTGCACAGTATCGGCCAAAATGCCGGCTAATCCCATCCCATCCCATCTTCAATATCAACAAGCAAGAGCCAGCTGTGAGTTGTATAGTAGCTACAGCATTTATTACAAAACTAATTATAATCTTAAGTTATATGCTTTTCAATGAACACTGCACAGGTACTTTGATGTATTTCCAGGAACTAAGCAATCAACAGAGCAGATCCTAAACTGTCAGCCCCTGAAGGTCCAGCCTGGTTGCTGCACAGTCTATCCTCATAGGAGTTATGTGTGGTCAAAAACCTTCAAGTAACTGACATGTAGCAAGTCAGCATATCATAAAGTCCACGGGTATCTTTTGACTCGTGGCTATCATCTTTCTTAACTTTATATTAACAACTCTTTACTAAGTTTACTTTATATATTTACATTCACATTTTTATCAGTTGACAAACAAAACTTTTCAAACAAGGGAGGACTTGTGACAAGTACTTCACACTTGGTCAATATTTATCCTAAATGTACTAACAGGATTAAAAGAGGCTTTCTGTGGGGGTAAGGTTGTTACAATTGAGCTTTAACAAGATTAAAAGTTTATAATCACAGACTCATACAACAAAACTGCAGACAGTCCCTAGTGAACTAAACATTGACTGGTTTATAATTTCAATGGACTTGCACTCTGTCAGTAACATGGTGCATATATTGCCAAACCTCCTATATTAACATTTAATACATGTATACACTTTATCTAATACAAACAGATTAATTTATATGATAGAAATAAAAAATCTGCTCTTCGTCTAGTGAAGTGGTGAAAGTACAATAAAACCCTTTAAACCGACTAGAGCTTAACCCTTAGCTTGCTACATTTTGATAAAAACACAAGCTAACCTATCAGGGTTTTTTTTTTGCTTTCATATTATAATTATGTAACATGTCATGGCTGATATACTTATAAACAGAGACTGAGCAGCAAACAAAGTAAATCCTGATCAGACAGACCACAGCACCTGAATGGTTGATCTGGATCTACACCATTAGTTTATTAAGCCATATAAAGAGGGGAATAGTAGGCTAGAGTATATCTACTGAAGATACAACTTTATTATCTGACACATGTATACCCCAAGATGCCACTCTGCCAGTTACTGCAACATTTAACAAAAGGTAATAAATGATGTCAGATCAAGCCAGTCATGATATGCCATAGATATGCAAACATGGCTTTGCACTTCAAAATCTGACAAACTCAAGCTGAGATATTGTTTTGTTTTTTGTTACATTTAACTGCACAGGACACAATTATGGTCATAATGGTGACATCCATTATTACTGGTGTAGGAAGGCGCCCAGATTTATGCCTGGGTAGAACCACCAGTGCACCACAGGTTAGCCAGAAAACCTCAACACATGAAAGTTCTTAACCCGACCAGGACTTGAATACAAACCGTGAGTGGCTGAGGAATACAAGTCAGTGACTCAAATTGCTCCGACATATGCATCCTGTAGCTGGGATATAGTGCAGATAAATCTCATCTAGAGACAGATCGACAGACCAATGCAACTCCAATATGGTCCCTATGTACCTTGTATGTGGGTGTGTAAAAAGGATGGAAATTAACTAGTTTGTTGAACATGACAGATATTTCTGTGTTGTTGTAATGGTGTTGTTACAAGGCTTCAATTTCAGTTTGGTTTTTAAAAAAATAATACACTGTGACTCAAGTAAATACAATTCATAGTGTTTATTTCAGAACTTTTACAATATACAATAATGATCAATAATGATTGTAATCTGTATATTTTGTTCATAATAAATGACAATGTCTATAAACAAATTCCAACACTAACTTATTTTTTTCTTTTTACAGTTACCATCAATAGTGGTAGTTATAATTATTCTCGGTTTAAGGACCTTGAATCAATGTGTGCATGCTAATAAAGATTGAACCATCCTTCCCCAGGTTTGCTGTTAAACATCACTTAATAAATAAAACAATTTAACAGAGGCTATTTTCTGCTCCAAAAATAACATCAATTTTAAAGCACTGAAATAACTGACATTCAAACACATGCCTTGAAGGGCACTGCAAACAGTCAAGTAATTGAGTAAATTGATTGGGAATGCTAAACTAAAATAGAGCCCAGGATAAGAGACTTACTCAGAACATAAAGTCAGGAAAGTGCCTGCTTTTTGTTTTTAGGGAGGGTGCTCCAGAACAAGGGAGGTTGTGTTGGTAACATATTTATTTCTTTATGTATCTTTCACACTGAGTCTTTCTCAAAAAAATTGGTGTGGCCAATCATTATATGACATTTTGTAACCGTAGGTCTGGTACCAGTTGGTCTAGATAAGCATTCCAACTGCTACATGCTAAAATTTGCACACAACAAATATATCTTACACTTTTGAAGAATGTCAATGAATTTTCTGTTTTTAGATTTTCGTAAACCAATCTGAACAAGATATGTAACCAAACCCCAAGCAGAGGACACTCAATGGACCCACATTAGTTCCTGACTGAAGGTACAAATCATCCTCAGTATAAGATACAATATTCAAGATCACAGCACTCTTAGGACAAGATATTATTAGTTTGCACACTTGTATGCAATTTTAAATAATAAGAAAGCCATGATGGCACTATATCGCTTACCTAAGTGCCACAGACGTGCCAATGTTTCATATTTTATACTACAGTAAAAGCTCGCTAAGGGGGACACCTGTCATTCTTTTATAAAGTGTCCCTCTAACCGAGGTGGTCCCCTTATTGAGTACATACAAATCAATTCATTATACTGCTAGTTATATATTAATTTTAATATTATATTGTCTTTATATATTGTAGTAATATTTACTTACTGTGTTATAGTTTATTTGTTTCATTTTTTATGTTTAAGATGATATTTTATAACATTAAAATTTAGTAATTTTTCACAAAGATATAATTAATCTTAAAAATAAAGAAGACTAGCAGGTATTTATTATTTGTTATAAAAGAAATTTAACATAAAGGTCAGTCCTGAAAGAAAAGTTAGGAATGTTTTCTTAAACTTGTATGCGCCCTATAAGAAATGAAAAGACATAATGATATCATAATGATATCCATAATGAACATATGAAGATACTTAAAGCTTCTTACTCAACAACTTATGATCTGGTATCAGTTTGAAAACATCACATTGCTGACTTCTTTACGATTTCAGTAAATGAATTGGCAATGTAGTAATTTGAAGTTGTAAAGTGTATAAAACAATCTTGTTCCCTCGTCCCGGCTTTTGCAGACATGATCAACATATTAATGATACATGTATAACTGGACTACCTGGTGCTGTCACAGTAGTGAGGGTTAAGACAGGTGTGAATTTGTTAGGTGGTTCTAAAATAACTGTCCAGTGTCCTGGATAGCGGGGATGACACACTTTCTGGGCTTAAGGGCCATTAAAATAAATAAAGAAGAAAAAAACGGTTCTGAATAAAAAGAGTTCCGCATAGCGGGTTGCCTCCTTTTGCAGGGTGGTCCTTTAGCAAGGTTTACTGTATTAAATAAACTTAACCAGCTGAGAAATAACTAATCAAGCCTATGCAAAACATGTAGCATAGACTTAGATCTGCCTAGGTGCTCCCAATTACCTTTTACAATTACTGCACAGTAACAGTTCATAGACTAGTCAATGAACATGTGAAAAAAACTTCTTTAATTATTTTTAATTTAGCAAGAAGACTTTTTTCTAACTGTTATTGTCTATGACTTGCCACTGGAATAATGATGAAGGTTTTCCCTTAGTACTCTATTCAATGGGACATAATTTGATTACTATGATGTATGGCAGGGAATATGGAAATAAAGTGCTAGAAAATTTGATAGAATTTATCTAATTAGGCAGATATATAATTATGACTTGAACTTTAAGAAGTAATTTCAGGTATAATATGCATGATGTATTCATGAAATGTGGGTAAATTCAAGGAGTATGATATTATCCATTCTGGGTCTATTGCTGAAACATTTGTCAGCTGGGTTTTTGCTCCAACCTTATTGTTTGTTTATTGAATTTATTGTCCCACCAACAATATCTCAATTATCTGGACGATGGTGTCCACCTGAAGCAGATATAGTGCTGCCTTCACTGTGTATATCATGCCGTGAACACCTGGCATGATACCACACCCTGTCACATTATCCTGACACTGGCCAACCAGTCGTGGAACTACTCTTATATTTATGCATTATGCAAGGGAGCTATACCACTACCATTTTTAATGATTTTGGTATGTCGTGACCCTGGGATGGGATGCGGGGCCTCCCGTACCTGGAGCCATAGTTACTTCTTATTTCTATGCAAAATCAACCGGAAGAGGCAGCAACATCAAAAAAAGTTTTAAGATATGTAGAAAAGAAAAAGATAATTTAATGCTACTTTCTAACTGAGAAAAGACAAAGGTTCTGGTTGCAATAATTAACTTCAATCTTGCAACATTTTGTAAAATTATCTAGAAATGGAGTGCTAGGGATTCAGAAGCAAATACAGGTCGATCTTTATCAGACAGATTCTACCAGGAACCCGACTGATTGGGATCTATTTTTTTTTTTTTTTTTATTTGGAAGGCCAGGGCTGATGCTGCCACCCTGACTCCCTGTTTTCAATATGAAGTATAGCATTAATAGATCCTATATCTATCATATACATAGTAAGATAACAACAGAAATGGTGGTCAATAGAGCATTATTTTAAGCATTCTTTCACTGTTATATAAGTTTTTACACATTTTGCTTTTTATATGTGTATTTTACAGAGATAATATTAGAATTTACTGGAGGAAAAGGTAATATAATATTTAGACCTTATTATTATCAGTATTCTGTTCATTCGCCTGATTGATACAGATGAATGAGTAGTGAAATGATACAATTTGACAAATACCTATCTATGGTAACAAATACATATCCATGGTCACAAATACACAGCCATGGTGACAAATACACAGCCATGGTGACAAATACATATCCATGGTCACAAATACACAGCCATGGTGACAAATACACAGCCATGGTGACAAATACATATCCATGGTGACAAATACACATCCATGGTCACAAATACACATCCATGGTCACAAATACATATCCATGGTCTAAGGGTCAAGACTGACTACAGACTCACAACTGGAAGTCCTGGGTTTATGTCCCCTGAACATGACTATAAATCTGTAACAGCTAATATTTCTTCAAATGACCCAAATGGTTTAACAACATGGAAATAAATCTTGTATAATGACAATATACCCAATACAGCAGTCTGAAACTTTGCCCAGCAGGGCTTTACAATGATCAGACATAATTTTGATCATGCAGTGCCACTAATGACAATTTTTCACTCTGGGATGTCAGAAACATGTTCAGTTGCCATAAGGAAATATTTCCTCTGATCAATCTATGAGAGTCCCTAAAGGTACATGATGCCAACACAAACAGTAGAACTTCATCCCACATTGATTGTATGGTCAGGGTATCTATTAAGTCTGACTATCCACAGATATTGAACATACATCAAGTGTAACTGCCTCTTTGTGTCAGCGGGCATGGACTGATGGCATATCATCATTACTTACAGTCTGTAAGTCAATATGCCATATATCTTATGTGCTTATGCAGAAGAAAGTAATCCTGGTTTCTGGCCTCATATCAACATGTTTAGATGTCTTACATAAGTATTGTATATATCCCAAGTTTATATAGTTCAAGTGCTGGCTGATATGGCCTTCACAAGACCTTACTCATTTATTTCTTAGCATGAGACAGTCAGTAGAATAATTATAGTACTAAAACTAGAAGCTTAGACTTGTAGTTCACAAACTGTCATTATGATAGCATCTTGAGGCCACTCTCTGAACAACTGCTGTACTTGGAAAAATATTGATTTATGTAAAAGAATGATAGGAAAAAATCAGTACAAAGTTCACAATTTCCTTTCTATAAAAATCTATAAGGTTACATGGTATGAATATAATTAATGTAGAGATTTGTGATGATTCACTCTTGGAACCATTGTTGACAAAACAGCTTATAAATAAATAAAACACAATAGTCATATAATCAAAAGTACAAAAAACACATAGAACCAAGATTGCAATAAAGCAATATTTAAAATTAAATAATCAATTTAAAAAAAGCAACCAAGATTGCAATAAAGCAATATTTAAATTTAAATAATTAATTTAAAAAAAAAAAAAACAAGTGAAAAATGTAGCCGATGCCCTCTCACCACCATATTTCATAAAGTGAGCTCAAATCCAAAACAAAATAGTTTGAGGACAAAGGGTTAAATGAATTATCTAGATAAATTTCAGAGTATATGAAATCTTGTTTTAGGTCACTGTGACCTTGACCATTGAACCACAGACCATCTTCTCATCATAACCAATATCCCTATGAAATTTAAATGATTGTTGATTTAGGCAATTTCCAGAAATTACCGGTCATTGAAAACAAAGTGGTCTCATGACCAAGCTCTAAATGCCTCATATGAGGCAAGAGGAGGTAATATTGTTTCATAGAAAATTATTATCAGTCTTTGGGTTAGTCACCAAATATCACTTAAACTTATCGAAGCCTACATACCTCGACATGTTTGTTCCTGTGACAAATTCATTGTCCTTTCCCAGTGGAATGAACACAGTTCCAATGGCAGTCCTTATCAGCGTAACAAATGTACCAATCCTCTCACAAGATTATAATCTTTTAATAGTCCTAAAATGAAACTAACTGAAAAGGTTTAACCCAATACCACTTTGCTTACTACAGACACCTGCATCTGAATTTAACCTGTTAAAAATATTAAAATAGAAATGAGAAATTTAAACAATTACTGTCACAGAGAAAACACCTACAACAGTGACACTATTACAACAGGGTCATATTTAAGACCACTTAACATTGGCACAGCTTTGCTGCATGATTTCTGTACCTTTGATAGACTTATTTATATACATGTAATAACACATACATACAATGTGCCAAGAGACTACAGCCCAACCCAGTATGTCTATAAATAACAAATACACAATGTATTTAAAGAATATATCTAACCAAAAAATGAACTCAACAGATCTACAGAGTATAAGCCTCCCCATACCTACATTAGACGGACATTCATGTACTGTACAATAGGCATGAGAATCTATGCTACAATTGTGATATTTTATCTACCTTTACCCCATTGATCTGAAGTTGCACTGTTTAAATACACTGATGTGAAATATACATACAGAGACCCTAGAATGGCATATATGACACAGTATCAACACTGCCATGATACTACAAATGGGATCAAAAACTAGGACATGTCATGCTAAAAACATTCACATTTCACAGTATCTGTAGTTTTAATTGTTACTCTGTCAACAAAGTACTGCTGTCGTTTACATTTTTTAATTTTTACCAACGCACAGTACACATTTATTAGCAAGTATTACAAACTCCAAATCTTTAGCACACAACATGTGAATTAACCTGACATTATGCGTAAGACTAAGTATTAAATTGTGCTTATTCTAATCTAAAGTTTCCAGCCAGATTTATGCTTAGGATGTTTAGAGTTATGATATATATATGGAGTATTTTTCTACATTACTTTATATCATGTTCTTGAATTTTTTGCATGTTAAAAAGTGTCTCTTAATTTTTCTTTTTATTGTTTGGAGCTTCTACTTTGTGTCATGAACTTTCACAGGGTCAAGACCAAAATATTAAACCTGTACATTAGGTGCACAACCATGCTGAACCTAATGCTTTGAAAAGTTACAATCTTCACTGAACAACTTTGTTGAGTGTTTTTTTCCTAACCACTATTGGCAGCATCCAGCCAATTATCAGTGAAAGTATATAACGAGACAAATGTCTGGGTAAAACCAGTGACACTGCCAAAGATCAGCTGGAAGACCTCCCTACATGGAAGGTCTCACCCCGACTGACAGACAGGAAGGTGCGAAGCCGCTATGCTGACCCTAACTGCCTAGCAATAGCCCCAGTACAAAGTACAATAAGTACAAAGAATAAACAACATTCATCAATACATCACTAACACAGTCATATTGAGTGTTAAGTATTAAAGAAAGATAATCTATGTGAGACTGAAAATAGCAGCGAGTTAAGACTGCCTCAGTTGTCTCCCTTGCTGCCAAAGACAAATGGCTTGATATCTGAGACTTGTTTATTGGTGGAAGACTTGTTTTTACATTTTTCAGTAGCATTAAGAGATAAGTCTCTGATTTACCTAGTTGAAAGACAATACAAAAAACACTTAAAATTCATTAAAACTTTTGAAAAATAAGTATACTGTAGTAGTGGTGTAATTTTCTTGGAAGCATGATCATTCAATTATATTAAGGTACTGGCAAGCAAATTTAGAAAATCAAAATAAACAATACCATTTAAATTAACCAAACATTGAACAAGTCCCATGTTTAACAATGAAAAGTCATAACATGTAAAATGTGTACATACTCGATATCTTATCATCTGTCTGGGTGTAAAACATGGCTTCCTTGTCTTCATTATGAGGTATCCCACTCCAGCTAGTCGCCATACCCATCTCCTTCCCTTCCTCTAGCGTACCTTTATCCATCACAGATCTCTTCAAGTCAATACAATGCTCCTCATCACATTTTTTACCTTCATAATCAATATTCTGGATCACTTCTTTCTGCTCTGTCTCACCTTTAATGATCTCTGTCATGTCAACATCAATCTTTCTTGTATCTTTATCTATTAAATCAAATTTGCCAAACGCAACTCTTGATGTATCTTGATTCAAATCTACTATAGCCTTCTTAAAATTTATCTCAATTTCTTTGTCATCTAAAAATAAATCCTCATCTAAATTTTTCTCTTCCATGTCAAGGATTTCAAATCCCATGTCACAGAAAAATCTTGCTTGATATGTTGTCACATCTTGGCTTGCTTGTGCCATATTTGTCTTCAACTTTTTTATTCAAATTACTTTTTAAATGCCAAGTGTCAGATAACACCAGTTAGCCCTGACAATAAAGCTACAACAAGAGTCTTTGTCCCTTACAAAACTGTTGTTGTGGTCCTTCTCCAATCTCCAATTTCTCCTGCACATAGGTTATCTTGAACACACCTTCAATAAGACATAATTAATTAAAGTGACCTTCAGCTACACAAATGCATGCAATGGCTATGATTGAAGTAATCTAAACTATACATATGTATAATCAGCTATCCAAATTCTACTTATCATGTAATAAGTTTTGTTCAAACACTAGCAAGCCCAGTGTATTGTCTGTCAATGACAAGGTTGCCTCTGTTAAAGCTGCCCGACTCTTACCAAGCATACAATCATCATAGTGGAGGTTAATCTGGCCTGTTCAAGCACAGTCCCCGACTCTGACCAAACATACAACCATCATAGAGAAGGTTAATCTGGCCTGTTCCAGCACAGTCCCCGACTCTGACCAAACATACACTCATCATAGTGGAGGTTAATCTGGCCTGTTCCAGCACAGTCCCCGACTCTGACCAAACATACAACCATCATAGAGAAGGTTAATCTGGCCTGTTCCAGCACAGTCCCCGACTCTGACCAAACATACACTCATCATAGTGGAGGTTAATCTGGCCTGTTCCAGCACAGTCCCCGACTCTGACCAAACATACAACCATCATAGAGAAGGTTAATCTGGCCTGTTCCAGCACAGTCCCCGACTCTGACCAAACATACAACCATCATAGAGAAGGTTAGTCTGGCCTGTTCCAGCACAGTCCCCGACTCTGACCAAACATGCAACCATCATAGAGAAGGTTAATCTGGCCTGTTCCAGCACAGTCCCTGACTCTGACCAAACATACAACCATCATAGAGAAGGTTAATCTAGCCTGTTCCAGCACAGTCCCCGACTCTGACCAAACATACAACCATCATAGAAAAGGTTAATCTGGCCTGTTCTAGCGCAGTCCCCGACTCTGACCAAACATACAACTATCATAGAGAAGGTTAATCTGGCCTGTTCCAGCACAGTCCCCGACTCTGACCAAACATACAACTATCATAGAGAAGGTTAATCTGGCCTGTTCCAGCACAGTCCCGACTCTGACCAAACATACAACCATCATAGAGAAGGTTAATCTGGCCTGTTCCAGCACAGTCCCCGACTCTGACCAAACAATACACCATCATAGAGAAGGTTAATCTGGCCTGTTCCAGCACAGTCCCCGACTCTGACCAAACATACAACCATCATAGAGAAGGTTAATCTGGCCTGTTCCAGCACAGTCCCCGACTCTGACCAAACATAAAACCCTCATAGAGAAGGTTAATCTGGCCTGTTCTAGCACAGTCCCCGACTCTGACCAAACATACAACCATCATAGAGAAGGTTAATCTAGCCTGTTCCAGCACAGTCCCCGACTCTGACCAAACATACAATCATCATAGAGAAAGTTAATCTAGCCTGTTCCAGCACAGTGCACGAGTTGACTTTGTTATTAAAGAATATATTGCAAGTTGTCATTCAAAGAAAACTGAATTTGCAGTTTTCATTGATATCATGCCAGCAATAAACTACACATACACCTTCTGGCAGTGACCAACTACATGTATTTATTTTTTGTTATTGTTTGGAAATGCTTTGGAAAGTTACAATGTTCACTTTAGGAACCAAGATTTTGTTTGTTTTGCCAAGTCCCAGAGGCACAAATGTAGCCATCATAGCAACATCTATCCATAATTGGTGGAGGAAGACCAAGGTAAATATCTTAGTAGAAATACCCTTACACAACACCCAGGTTGAATATCTTGGTAGAACCACCTGTGCACAACATTCAGGTTAAATATCTTGGTAGAACCAACTGTGCACAACACCCAGGTAAAATATCTTGGTGGAACCACCCATGCACAATACCCAGGTAAAATATCTTGGTAGAACCACCCCTGCACAACACCCAGGTTAAATATCTTGGTAAAACCACCCGTGCACAACACTCAGGTTAAATATCTTGGTGGAACCACCCGTGCACAACACCCAAGTTAAATATCTTGGCAGAACCACCCTTGCACAACACCCAGGTAAAATATCTTGGTAGAACAACCCCTGCACAACACCCAGGTTAAATATCTTGGTAGAACCACCCGTGCACAACACCCAGGTTAAATATCTTGGTGGAACCACCCGTGCACAACACCCAAGTTAAATATCTTGGTAGAACCACCCATGCACAACACCCAGGTTAAATATCTTGGTGGAACCACCCTGCACAACACCCAGGTTAAATATCTTGGTAGAACCACCCGTGCACAACACCCAGGTTAAATATCTTGTTAGAACCACCCGTGCACAACGACCAGGTTAAATATCTTGGTAGAACCACCCATGCCCAACACCCAGATTAAATATGTTGGTAGAACCACCCATGCACAACACCCAGGTTAAATATCTTGGTTGAACCACCCCTGCACAACACCCAGGTTAAATATCTTGGTGGAACCACTCGTGCACAACACTCAGGTTAAATATCTTAGAGAAATACCCGTACACAACACCCAGGTTAAATATCTTGGTAGAACCACCTGTGCACAACACCCAGGTTAAATATCTTGATAGAACCACCTGTGCAAAACACCCAGGTTAAATATCTTGGTAGAACCACCCGTGCACAACACCCAGGTTAAATATCTTGGTGGAACCACCCGTGCACAACACCCAGGTTAAATATCTTGGTAGAACCACCCGTGCACAACACCCAGGTTAAATATCTTGGTAGAACCACCTGTGCCCAACAAGTCAGCGGGCAGATCTTCTTACATAAAAGTTCTCACCCCAAAAATAGGACTCAGATGATTAGAAACAATGGAGTCAGGCTAGTAACAAATTGAGGACTCTAAAGACTAGGTCATGGGTCCCAAAAACAGTATGATCATTATCCTACTGTTAGGTCTAAGTAAACTTAGTATGTACAAACATTCAATATTTACACAGTGAAAAAAGAATCCTTACACAATTTTGTTTTGGAATGATAAAAAAACACATATTACATTGAAAAGAAGGGCAAGATATATGTTAACAGCATATTTTCTAGTAAAAGAACCAGTTGAACACTTATGAAGATAAAATCTGTACATTATGTTGTATTTCAGTGACATTACCCCACATAACTTAAATTAAAGTCTGCCTCCTTTAAACTGGTCCTGTGTCTTATCTCACCAGGCTATTGGTGCAATGTCAATCAATCACAACCTATGATCACTGTATACCTGACTGCCAAACAACCCCACCCCCATTTACCATTGACAAATCTCAACCTTAACTTCATATTAACAATAACATTACCTTATTTTATTTAATTTTAAGCTACATGGATAGAGTTGACAAAATTTACATTTTTAAATCTTTGTGTAATAAATAATGGATACAAACATGAATGCTGATCACTAAAAATGAACATGCATTTCTTGCTGCCCTGCAGAAGATGTTGTCTTTTCAACAAATGAAAACATTGCAACAGGTTTCAACAGGTAACCTCCACTTGATGTGGAACAAGTACAACCTTGTATACTTCAAACAACCCATGCACAGGTAAATGTTATGTACATGCATCAGTCAATACAGTGTTTTGTAAAAAAAACTTGGACAATGACACAAACTGTAATACAATTTAATGGAGATGTTTGTGTAAACAACACTAGTTTAAAAATGCTTCCTCTATGAGAGAACATAAAATACTGGTATTTGTTTTCCTAGTATGTCCCTGAATTAAAATGGTTTGCATTGAGCTTGTTAAAAAGTCTTGTTTTAGAGTTTAGATGGCAATTCATTCATGCATTTTTGCTGATACTGTGCAGCGACATTTCTACCATTTTAGCACAGGGGTACTTATGAGGTGCCCAGAGACTGAACCTGGCTGGTCCATTATACTGACACTGACGAGTTAGGGGTCATGCTGTCCCCTTAGCCCAGAGCGTTAGGAGGGAAGCCACTACTACCAACTTTAAAGTCTTTGGTTTGACCCGGCCGAGGTTTGAACCCACGACCCCCCAATCCACAAGCCGACACTCAACCAGATAATGAAGATATATAATAGCAAAGTTAAAAAGCACTAATCCTTCTTCTTATGTGCCCTCCACATTCATAAAGTCCAGACCTTACCAGCTAACAATGTATACAAAATAGCACCTTGGCTTTGTCTTTGATAGCACATCAATATTTGTTAATTAGGAAATGGCTTATATGACACAGTAATGGCAATGAAATTGACTGAAAAGAATCCTTAGTAATAAACAGTATAGTGATGGCAAGGTAGTGACAAAGTAAAAAAACAAGAGGCCGTCAGAGACGGGTGATGCTCCCCGAATGGGTACTTTGTCACAAAAAAAGGTTAGTTGTATGAATATTGAGGTTTATTTTGAAAATGTTGTAGTACTATGAAATCAGACATAAACAAACCTGCATCTATGAAGATTTATTTTATGGGTGGCTCAAGGACTTCCTAGTGACTGTAGATTAACTCCAAGCCAAATTATTTGATGGTCTGAGAAGTACGGAGTTGACAGGTAAACACATGGGTGTAAATCTTCTGACACAAAGACTTGATCCAGAGTTGATCCAGTGTTTGTTGTAGAGACATTGATAACAGGAGTAAGGATATCTGACAATGCATGTGGGATTTTGTTGAAGTCTCCAAGAACAATAACTGGCTTTTCAAGATTTTTAAGTTTTTCTTGCAATACAAGAACTGCTTGAGACTTGGAAGCATTTACTGAAACATATACCAGCATTATACTCAATGACCCCACTTTCACAGTAATAAGTTCCATATTTCTGTCTGTGTATGCTAGAATTAGCTGTGGTTTGAAACTGTCAGACACATACATGATGACTCCTCCTGCTTGCAATGACTTAACAAGAGCTGGTCAAACCCGGTAGTTTGTCAAAAACAGTTGTAAAATCCGACTTCAAATAACGAAGTTATGGGCCGGACAAGGTTTTGCTGCAAGGTCATGTTGTGACCTTGACCTTCAAGGTAGCAACCCAAATGTTGCGCGCGACATGTCGTCTCAACATGGTGATCATTTCTGTGAAAAAGTTTCGAAATCCGACTTCAAATAACGAAGATAACGGCAGGACACAAGTTCACTGCAACGTCACGCTGTGACCTTGACCTTCAAGGTAGGGACCCAAATGTTGCGCGTGACACATCGTCTCAACATGGTGGTCATTTCTGTGAAATAGTTTCGAAATCCAACTTCAAATAACAAAGTTATGGGCCGGACACGATTTTGCTGCAAGGTCGCGGTGTGACCTTGACCTTCAAGGTAGGGACTTAAATGTTGCGCGCGACACGTTGTCTCAACATGTTGGTCAATTCTGTGAAATAGTTTCGAAATCCGACTTCAAATAACGAAGTTATGGGCCGGACACGATTTTTCTGCAAGGTCACGGTGTGACCTTGACCTTCAAGGTAGGGACCCAAATGTTGCGCGCGACACGTCGTCTCAACATGGTGGTCATTTCTGTGAAATAGATTCGAAATCCGACTTCAAATAACGAAGTTATGGGCCGGACACGATTTTGCTGCAAGGTCATGCTGTGACCTTGACCTTCAAGGTAGGGACCCAAATGTTGCGCGCAACACGTCGTCTCAACATGGTAGTCATTTCTTTGAAATAGTTTCGAAATCCAACTTCAAATAACGAAGTTATGGGCCGGACACGATTTTGCTGCAAGGTCACGCTGTGACCTTGACCTTCAAGGTAGGGACCCAAATGTTGCGTGGACACGTCGTCTCAACATGGTGGTCATTTCTGTGGAATAGTTTCGAAATCCGACTTCAAATAACGAAGTTATGGGCCGGACACGATTTGGCTGCAAGGTCACGCTGTGACCTTGACCTTCAAGGTAGGGACCCAAATGTTGCGCACGACACGTCGTCTCAACATGGTGGTCATTTCTGTAAAATAGTTTCGAAATCCGACTTCAAATAACAAAGTTATGGGCCAGACACGATTTTGCTGCAAGGTCACGCTGTGACCTTGACCTTCAAGGTAGGGACCCAAATGTTGCGCGCGACACGTCATCTCAACATGGTGGTCATTTCTATGAAACAGTTTCGAAATTTGACTTCAAATAACGAAGTTATGGGCCGGACACGAATGGGACGTACGAACGGACTGACGGACGGACGGACGGACGGACAAGGCGGCGACTATATGCTCCCCCGAAAGTTTTCGGGGAGCATAAAACGAGTACAGCCTCAACCTCAACCCCATAGGTCCCTCCCCCCCCCACACACACACACACATGGAAGGTAAAAGTTGATGGTAAAGAAAACTTAACTTGTCCTGTACTACGACAGTCTTGTTTGAAAGTAAGTCCTACAATAAGGAATAAGGCTTAACCAACATATTAACAACATGGCACTGACAAAAAACCAACCAGCACCTCCACATGTATATATAGGTCTGTCCAATGATTGGCCACGGATAGAACTGACCCTGCATGTGAGATTCATTGCTGACAAAACAATCCCATGGATTTACCTCTCTTATTAAACTGCCTTATTATTGAAACAGCATTGTGCATAAAATCAGAATGCATGTAGGCGGTTTTAACAGTTAAACCAACATAAAAAATGGGACCATGTTCTTAAGACTGTTTAATCATAGTGTCCTTACTATGCAACAGTCTGAGAATGAAAGCAAGAAAAGAGACAAAACTACAACTGTAGCAAACATTAACAAATTAAGAGTAGTTAATTGACAATTACATAAAGGGTGCTGAGTTTCATATAAACAATGAATTGTAATACAGATGTAATGAGTTTTTGCTACTTACATTTCTTCTTCCGAATCTTCATTTTGCAAAGTTTCAGCATACATACAAATAATCCTCAGGAAAAGTTGTTTGCGTAACTTTTTTTGCACACTTTCAATTTAGTTTTCTATCCTTGTTTTAAATACAATGTTTGTGTTTTTAAGTTAATACCGTCTGAGAAAAATTGAGTTTTCAGCAGTCCACAAAACACATCCTTTGTTTTAACTTACAATTTTACTATTCCGTATACTATTCTGTATTCTAAAATGAAATGGGTTTAAAACACAAGTCTTGCCTAATAAATAAATTACACAACTTCCTGCCTTTAATAAGACCACACTGCTGATTCATTACACTTTTATTATGACAGGAAATTATATAAAAATGTTTGCTGTAGTTACCTTCCTGTCGCCTACTTCCTTTAAGTTACCCTCCTGAAGATTACCTCCCCTAGTTCCCTTCTTAAACAGCTTGGTAACTTCTAGGTATAATTCAATATTTCTCCCTGGACATCTTAGAATGACATCCCTCTTTTTAAATTAAAATGTTTAAATTGGCTAAATACATATTACAATACAGGGTTCCTTAGTGTAGTGGTGTAAATATAAAACTGGAAGCAACAAAAGAGACACATAGCAGAGAATTTTATGTCCAAAGATTAACCTACAAGTGAACATTGATTGACTTAAAAACAATACCAAAGGGCAATAACTATCAAATGAACAGTGCATTCTCAGTTATCTTACTTTATCTCACTCTTTTGCGCAAGAAGACATTAATATTAGTCAGGCATTAAATATGAAGAATGAAGAAGTATGAAGAATTTCCAAAACATAAAGAGTTGTCTGCAGAAGAACTTGCTAAGAAAAATAGCAAAGGCCAATTACACCAGAACAAAGTAATCTGAGATATCTCAACTTCTTGGAAAACTATAAATCATATCAATCATAATCGTATATGATGCATCAATCATGCACATATAAGAAATACAAGTAATTCCAGTGAGAAATAAGTAATAAGTTATCCAGATAAGAAAATGCTATCAGCAAACAAAAAGATGAACAACTTGTGTCATAATATAATACAACACTTTGGGTGCAAAATCAAAGTGAAAATCAAATTTAAAATATTAGTAATTTTATCATAATTCATAAATAAGTAATTCATGATTTTCAGCCATACAAACTCCTCAGATGTAAATGAAATCTGCACAAGACAATTTAATACAAGAAGCATATTGCACACAAGATTGACCAAAACAGTGGCAGTGGACCCCTCAATGGACCCCTCATTGGACCTTGGTCCCATCAATGGACCCCTCATTGGACCTTGGACCACTCATTGGACCCCTCATTGGACCTTGGACCACTCACTGGACCCCTCATTAGACCTTGGACCACTCACTGGACCCCTCATTAGACCCCTCAGTGGACCTTGGACCACTCATTGGACCCCTCATTAGACCTTGGACCACTCACTGGACCCCACATTGGACCTTGGACCACTTACTGAACCCCTCATTAGACCCCTCAGTGGACCTTGGACCACTCAATGGACCCCTTATTAGACCCCTCAGTAGACCTTGGACCACACATTGGACCCCTCATTGGACCTTGGACCACTCACTGGACCCCTCATTGGACCTTGGACCACTCACTGAACCCCTCATTAGACCCCTCAGTGGACCTTGAACCACTCAATGGACCCCTCATTAGACCCCTCAGTAGACCTTGGACCACACATGGGACCCCTCATTGGACCTTGGACCACTCAATGAACCCCTCATTAGACCCCTCAGTGGACCTTGAACCACTCAATGGACCCCTCATTAGACCCCTCAGTAGACCTTGGACCACACATGGGACCCCTCATTGGACCTTGGACCACTCACTGAACCCCTCATTGGACCTTGGACCACTCATTGGACCCCTCATTAGACCTTGGACCACTCATTGGACCTTGGACCACTCAATGGACCCCTCATTAGACCCCTCAGTAGACCTTGGACCACTCAATGGACCCCTCATTAGACCCCTCAGTAGACCTTGGACCACACATTGGACCCCTCATTGGACCTTAGACCACTCACTGGACCCCTCATTGGACCTTGGACCACTCATTGGACCCCTCATTGAACCTTGGACCACTCACTGGACCCCTCATTAGACACCTCATTGGACCTTGGACCACTCATTGGACCCCTAATTAGACCTTGGACCACTCACTGGACCCCTCATTGGACCTTGGACCACTCACTGGACCCCTCATTGGACCTTGGTCCCATCAATGGACCCCTCATTGGACCTTGGACCACTCACTGGACCCCTCATTGGACCTTGGACCACTCATTGGACCCCTCATTGGACCTTGGACCACTCACTGGACCCCTCATTGGACCTTGGTCCCATCAATGGACCCCTCATTGGACCTTTGACCACTCACTGGACCCCTCATTGGAGCTTGGACCACTCATTGGACCCCTCATCGGACCTTGGACCACTCACTGGACCCCTAATTAGACCTTGGACCACTCACTGGACCCCTAATTGGACCTTGGACCAGTCACTGGACCCTTCATTGGACCTTGGGCCACTCATTGGACCCCTCATTGGACCTTGGACCACTCACTGGGCCCCTCATTGGACCTTGGACCACTCACTGGACCCTTCATTGGACCTTGGGCCACTCATTGGACCCCTCATTGGACCTTGGACCACTCACTGGACCCCTCATTGGACCCCTCAGTGGACCTTGGACCACTCATTGGACCCCTCATTAGACCTTGGACCACTCACTGGACCCCACATTGGACCTTGGACCACTTACTGAACCCCTCATTAGACCCCTCAGTGGACCTTGGACCACTCAATGGACCCCTTATTAGACCCCTCAGTAGACCTTGGACCACACATTGGACCCCTCATTGGACCTTGGACCACTCACTGGACCCCTCATTGGACCTTGGACCACTCACTGAACCCCTCATTAGACCCCTCAGTGGACCTTGAACCACTCAATGGACCCCTCATTAGACCCCTCAGTAGACCTTGGACCACACATGGGACCCCTCATTGGACCTTGGACCACTCAATGAACCCCTCATTAGACCCCTCAGTGGACCTTGAACCACTCAATGGACCCCTCATTAGACCCCTCAGTAGACCTTGGACCACACATGGGACCCCTCATTGGACCTTGGACCACTCACTGAACCCCTCATTGGACCTTGGACCACTCATTGGACCCCTCATTAGACCTTGGACCACTCATTGGACCTTGGACCACTCAATGGACCCCTCATTAGACCCCTCAGTAGACCTTGGACCACTCAATGGACCCCTCATTAGACCCCTCAGTAGACCTTGGACCACACATTGGACCCCTCATTGGACCTTAGACCACTCACTGGACCCCTCATTGGACCTTGGACCACTCATTGGACCCCTCATTGAACCTTGGACCACTCACTGGACCCCTCATTAGACACCTCATTGGACCTTGGACCACTCATTGGACCCCTAATTAGACCTTGGACCACTCACTGGACCCCTCATTGGACCTTGGACCACTCACTGGACCCCTCATTGGACCTTGGTCCCATCAATGGACCCCTCATTGGACCTTGGACCACTCACTGGACCCCTCATTGGACCTTGGACCACTCATTGGACCCCTCATTGGACCTTGGACCACTCACTGGACCCCTCATTGGACCTTGGTCCCATCAATGGACCCCTCATTGGACCTTTGACCACTCACTGGACCCCTCATTGGAGCTTGGACCACTCATTGGACCCCTCATCGGACCTTGGACCACTCACTGGACCCCTAATTAGACCTTGGACCACTCACTGGACCCCTAATTGGACCTTGGACCAGTCACTGGACCCTTCATTGGACCTTGGGCCACTCATTGGACCCCTCATTGGACCTTGGACCACTCACTGGGCCCCTCATTGGACCTTGGACCACTCACTGGACCCTTCATTGGACCTTGGGCCACTCATTGGACCCCTCATTGGACCTTGGACCACTCACTGGACCCCTCATTGGACCCCTCATTGGACCTTGGACCACTCACTGGACCACTCATTGAACCCCTCATTGGACCTTGGACTACTCATTGGACCCCTCATTGGACCTTAGACCACTCACTGGACCCTCATTGGACCTTGGACCACTTACTGAACCCCTCATTGGACCCTTCAGAGGACCCCTCAGTGGACTCCTTATTGGACCCCTCATCGGACCCCACATCGGACCCCTCAATGGACCACTCAGTGGACCTCTCACTGGACCCCTTCTTGAACCCCCTAATCGGACCTCTCATTAGACCGCTCAGTGGACCCCACATCAGACCCCTCATTGGACCCCTAATTGGACCAAGGACTCCTCACTGGACCTTTCCATTATAATATATATTTTCCTTTATAATTAGACCCCTCATTGGACCCCTTATTGGACCAAACCTTCATTCAAATAAGCTGCTAAGTGCCAGTCTTAATCTGTCAGAATCATAAGTTCTGTTGTAAGCTGTATTGTCCAGTCGCAATATATTATTTTACTACATAAAACTTGCAGGTACAAAGTCTCTGTGGCGCAATCACTAGAGTGATAGATTGCCATACAACAGGTCAAGGTTTAAAAATAAAAATAAACAAGCAATTGTCATTTTTGCAACTATTATGAAGCTGCTTTTCCATGATAAAATGCAGCATAACAGTGTTCCCATTTTTCCTTAGAAACACATATTGCTTATATTTTAAAACTCAGTCATACTGTTTTATATCAAAATGATGCTCTGTAAATGTTGATTTTAAATAATTAACTTTCATTTCACTGAAATCTTAGTCAAAGTATACTTAATCTTTAAATTGTGTAAAAAAGCTTTACTTTATAATAATTTAAGTCACCTATTGTAAGGTGAAATTGCCAGAAGACTAGATAAAATCTTCCTTTGTTATGCTACCCTTATGCTTCCCTTATTTTGGAAGCTACTGACAATTAAGTGTCACCTCAAAAACCTTAATGAAATAAAAATGTCAGATAAGCATCTGGCGTATGTCACCCCTTTGTCTACATGCAGCACAGAGACAGTATATATAAGCAGCTGATGCATCTGTCCAAGTACCATTACCAACTTGGGCATATAAAAATAAACTCATATTCAACAACAGCTCGTCTTCTGTGCTTGCAGACGTAGGCATCCACGCCCCAAATCAGATGGAAGTTCTAGCTAGTGTGCGTTAGTTTGTTTGTTTATTGGGTTTATCGTCCCACCAACAGTATTTCAGTTATCTGGAGACGAGTCCACTTGAAGAAGTTATAGTGCTGCCTTCACTGTGTATAGCATGCTGTGAACACCTTACATGATACCACACCCAGTCACATTATCCTGACACCTGGCCAACCAGTTGTGGAACTACCCTTATATTTGCTTGAGCGATAGCAAGGGAACTATACCACTACCATTTTTAACGACTTTGGTATATCACGGCCCGGGATCAAACCCGGGGCCTCCCGTACCTGGAGCCGGCGCTCTACCGATTGTGCTACCAGGTCCAGTATGTGTGCGTTAGTTTCTGCATCAAGCTGACCCTATAACACTTCTATTATTTATTTTTTTTGCCTTCTTATGGTTTATTTGCTAGCTGGCATGTTTACTGATCTTAAACCTGTCAACAAGCACTTCATCTGTAATGATTTTTAAACAAAACACCATTTTAAACACTCATTCAGAAGGCCTTCAGCTGAAAAGTAAGTAAATCTTCAAGGAATAAAATCATAAATACCAATTCTTCTTACAACAAAAATAAAGAGTTACATATTTTTTGTTTACATTAAACCTGTCTTGTATATTAATGTATATAATTATATACACATAAGTAGATTGTGTATTAAGACACTTCATAACTACTCAAATATATAAATTTAGCTTTGAACAGATAAATCTATTAAAACACTTCCCTTTTATCATAATGTATATCCTGTATTCTGACAAATTACTATCTTAATAATGTCAGTATATGCCTCAGGACAAAAAGCTCAACTTTCCATATTTCCTGTCTTTCTAGGTGGCACTTATATGAGTTGCCTCAAACTGACAAATGATGGTTTGGATCAGAATTATAGGATATATTGAGTCCTAACATTGCTTGTCTATAACTGGAGCTGAGCCTCTATGTTTATAGTGTATGCCTTGTGTCTTATGTTGAAGTCTACGTTAATCATTAATCTTACAGCTGTGATGGAACTGACAAAGCAATCTTCACAGCAACATCTGTTATCTTTTTTAAGCAGTTCTGTCTGGTCTACAATACATGTAAGTACCCAAATAAATTCAAATTACTTTTGATGACTTTCAAGACAAGGTCATTCTGTTCTCTGATAATCAGGATTGTATACTATTAGCCATATCAATTTGAGAGGAAGAGAATGATGATGATTTGATGAACATCTTTGAGGAACTAAGTATATGTTACTGCTGAAGTAAAACCTATCTGAGTACAATCTTTGGACACTGCATGGCAGCTCGAATACCTTTGCATTGAACAAAACTCAAATGTACACAGGGCTGATGGGTTACAAGTCAACATTTCCAACCAATGACCACCTGCCTATATACAATCACAAAGTAAAACACAACTGTCCATAAATAAGTCAGTCCAACAGATACTTGAGATACATGGCAAGTCAATAATTGTGTTCATCCCGCTTATCTTTGACACTCATGTTAATTACTATTTTATCAGATTTATCAAATAAAACCTTTTATCTTTTAATTAAGTAACTCTTCAAACTGCAAAACATAATTGATAAATTTCACTTTCAAGTTGTGAAAAACTGTCTGCTGTTTATCTAAAAAAAACTCACTACTACATAGCAAACCAATGACATACAAACATGCATTCTTTCTAACTATAATTACAACGACAATGTTGTTTTTTTTCTTTGTTATTTTGCAGCAGTACTTCAATTTTTGTGTGTGTTTTATGTTTATACATATTTTCATTATAGGATGGGATGGAATTAGCCGGCATTTTTGCCAATACTGTGCAGCGACATTTCTATCATTATAGCACAGGGGCACTTATGAGGTGCCCAGGGACTGAACCCGGCCGGTCCCTTATACTGACACTGAGGAGTCAGGCGTAATGCTGTAACCACCTGAGCTATTGTGGCCGGTTTTCATTATGGTAGTAGATGAAGCTTCATATATTTGTTTCAAGTAAAATCATCATCTAAAAATTATCAAAACTCCCACACATTTAGTAAAAAAGCTGCCACCAAACTATATTTCCAACATACTTTGTGACTTACCAAAGGAGACGGATCTGTGATGGGACTGAGAATCATTGAAAGAAGAGCTCATGTCTGAGTGACTCCCTGACCTCGGCATGTTCCTACTCACTGTGACCCCTTGGGGCACCGTGACCATGTACTGTCCACCTTCTATGTCTTCAACATAGATCACTAAAATGTAAAAGTAAACAAAGTATACATATACCTACAAGACATTGTGCAGAACATATCAGTAAGAACAAATAGTAAATTAAACTCTCAGATGGCTTAACATTTATTAATCATGCGTAGTTTGTTTGTTTGTTGGGTTTATCGTCCCACCAACAGTAATTCAGTTATCTGGAGATGGTGTCCACTTGAAGCAGATATAGTGCTGCCTTCACTGTGTATAGCATGCTGCAAACCTCTGGCAAGATACACATTATCCTGACACCGGGCAAACCAGTTGTCAAACTACCCTTACACATGTATTTACTTCAGTGTTAGCAAGGGAGCTATACCACTACCATTTTTAATGACTTTGGTATGTCACGGCCCTGGATCGAACCCAAGGCCTCCAGTACCTTGTGCCAATGCTATACCGATTGCGCTACCAGGTCTGGTTATGCTTAGTCAAATGGTCTAGATCCACATCCAGTTAAGAACTGTCAGATCAGCATCTACACAATTTTCTGTTTTGTCTATATCAAAATATCCAGTTATGTATGCATAAAGGTATAGGACAAGGAATTTAGCATTAGCGGTGTAATGATATACAGTACGACGGTATACCCGTGTTCTATATTCAAGATTTGGTTTACTTCTCAAGAAATATGATACGAACTGTGCGATACAGTTGAGTAAAGATCCTTCATTGTGCTCTCGAGTTCACATCGAATCATTGTTAAGTCAGTAGTGGACTTTTATATAACACTGGGAAAATGACAATGTGGATCAAGATATAGTATTTTTATGACAATTTTTGCAGAATATTAAGCATTTTTGTTTTCAAGAGTAGCTTTAAGCTGATCATTCAGAACAGTATTTTGTCATTCTTAATTCTAATTTATACCATAAGAAAATTAAATGAGAAGCTATATGTATATCTTGGATCAGTTAAGCTGGGTTCCCACTGCCGATCAGATCAACTCGATCATCCCGATCACCCAAATTCCCCGATCAGGCCCGACCAAGCTCGACTAAAGGCGTATACACGACTTCTTCTCGACCTCTTGTCGATCACACACGATTCCCACACGATTATTCACGACTCCTTCACGACGTCAACCCGACCACCTTTCCGATTTCCGCTCGATCATCCCGACCTTTACACGATCCCTACACGATCTCAACTCGACCTACTGGATCTCTGCTCGATCGGTGTCAGATCTTTCCCCGACCAGATCGTCATGGTCGTACTCGAGTCGTAGAAGGTCGTGAACAGTCGTGTACCAAAACTTTTAGAATAAAAACTTCAAACAGTGTTGATCATTATCACTTCATCTTGAAACTTCATAGTATATGTTGTGTCCAGCATAGTATAAATATTTATGGAGATTGAGCAGTTGCAGTTGTGGGCCAGATGGTTAGAGCTCCAGAGAGACAGGGCCATTGCTGTGCTAGAGTTGGAACAAGAGGAAGAGGCTGAGGGTCGTAGGCATAGACGTAGGCGACAAATGCGCAGGAAAATATGGATGAAGCAGTGGCTTGCACGACGACCACTGTATGGGCATTATGAGCAACTGCTACAGGAGCTAAACAGGGAGGACCCAAAAGGATACAAAAATTTCCTAAGGGTAGACGCTGATATGTTTGGGGAGCTTGTTGATCGCATATCACCCAGAATTCAGAAAAAGAACACCAACTTCAGGTAAATCATGGGTTCGATCCCCATCATTTTCACGTATTTCTGAAATAATTAGTCATCGAATTACTTTTCCAACCATTTGACTTCTACAGCTCTGTGCAATTGTCACTAATATTTAAGAAATTTTAATACCGTTGTATCATAGTAGGCTAGTTATTACTTATCATTGTTCAATTTCTATTTCAGGGAAGCCCTGGAGCCTGGATTGAAGTTGGCGGTCACTCTTCGTCATCTCGCAACTGGAGCCTCGTATTCAGACTTGATGTACTCATTCCGAGTGGGAAGTAACACAATAAGTAAATTCGTCCAAGTGGAATTTTCCTATAAGTCTCATGACAGTTGTTTGTTCGTATTCGAAGGGAAAGCAAAAACAAAAGCATAGTACCTCTATCTCAGGAGAAGTCGGACGTTCTTCTACTTGCTCTTTTCTGGTTTGCTCGGCAGAAGAGTCAGTAGGGGGTATAGGCGACTCATTACTCTCTTCCTGGGTGGGTTCCACGATTTCAGGCTGAGGCGCAGCAACTGCACATTTACTCGCATTTGTACTGCCTATCGGCCTTTTGCCTTTTCTCGGCATCTTTAGTTTGTAGTAGAAATGGCTTGGCTGAAGATGTTTTAACAGATATTGGTTTGCTAAACTTATGAGACACTGGTCAGCACGCTTTTCTTGCTTTAGTCACGTGAGCTCGTGTATGGTCGAACAGTGATCGGGGTTTGATCGTGTGCGGTCGTGTGTGGTCGTGGAGTAGTCGGGTAGCAGTCTAGATAATCTGGACAAGAGATCGAACAGAGATCTACTTAATCGGGATGCGATCGTATATTACTCGAGTAGAAGTCGAGATGATCGGGTACAGATCGGGTTAAAGATGCCAATCCGACCAAACAAGATCACCACACGATTGTTTCTCGATCAACTCGATCTTCAACTCGATCAATACACAATCGCTTCCCGAGCTCTTCTCGACCGCTTGGCTACACGATCGCTACACGAATTTTTTTGACATGTCAAAAAAATTCGGGTAGAAAGCCCGAGCGATGCCGACCAAGGTAGACCTCCCCGACCACTCCCGATCAATCATGCCGACCGACCCAGACCAGTACCCGATCGCTTGATCGGGCTTGATCGAGTTAATCCGATCGGCAGTGGGAGCCCAGCTTTAAGCGCATTGGGTAAAGCTAATTAGTATTCAAAATGGCAGCTGTCGAAAACTTGTAATATCTGTTTAAGAAATCACTGATGGAGTGGGACAATCTATATTGCCAAAAGAAATCCATTGTAGATTTTGACATGATTGATAACATCTTTGGCTCTTGAGACTTCGGCTAATCGAGTGTATTGCCGTCATTATGAAATTGTGAGGCGATGAGTGGAAAACGCCAAAATTAGCATTAAATCATAAAGTTTGTTTTAATTTTTACGAAAGAAAACTACATTTCTTATTCTATCTTTGTTTAGTAATATATCAAAGACGTTGTTTCAGAAGAAATTATCTTCCGGTATTTGTTTTGACTTTTTTGCTCGACAAATTATCACATCTAACTATCCCTATCTCCCAATGGAAATAGATTTCTAGTTATCATTCACCTGATAGTCAGAGCAAAAAAAACCCTATCAGCTAATACATATTCAGAATATATGGTAGTGAATGAAACTGGAAGCAGGAGCATTCATTTATGAGAAAGTTCATTTACGCATAGATTAACACCACCCAATTTACTTGCCTACATGTACATTAAATTGGTGCACTTTTTGTTTCTGTTGATACAAACCATGTTTAAATGTTTAAAATCATTGACTAATAACAGGCCGCCTGCTGTTTTTGATAAATAGCAGTTAAACAAATGTAGCATCTGGAACATTACTGTCCAAATATATAAACACTTTTAAGTAATTAGTCCAACTACAATTTGCCAAGTATGCTGGTACACTCAGTATAAATTTGATATGACTAATTTAAAATGGTATGCTTTGTACCTACATGACCAGACTACTAAATGGAGCAAAATTTCTATGATTTAGATAGAAATTCGGATATTCTGAATCATACGTTGACATTCCAAAAGCAGTTATAACTGTGGTAGCGTATTGTTACACCCCTATTTAGTATGGGTTCGAGACAAATGATGCATGATAATGGCTATAAGATAATGGCTACTCTATTCTTAGGCCCATAAAGAGGAGCAGTTTCTTATAAATATGGTACAGTATCAGTATAGGGGAAATAATCCATGCCACATTGTTTTAAGATTGTGCAAGAGTTATCTATATACAAGCCTATAATCTCTGATCATGTGAAGATTTGTATCACACCATAAATAAAACCTGATGTGACTCTTGGGACATAAATAGACAACATTTGTTAATAATTTCCTTCTAAAAACTTATATGGTTGATTTTTTTTATTACAAATAAAAAAAACAATACAGGCTGTTGTATTTGATGTAGATTTGATTTTTACAGAATATGATTTATGAGGTGCTGCAATATGTCAAAATCTATGAAAACCAAAAACAACAAATCAATAAATGAGCCAAATTTTCAATTCTCATTTTTTATGGCATATTCAATGTCTCAGTTTATTCCACAATATCAGTCATGCACATTGTATCAAAACAATTAAGTCATTTTATACAAGTATTTATTTTCTGTAAAAAGCATGTATGTTCCAGAATACTATTAGTCATAATAAATCACTTTGGTCACATTACTTTTAATTTTTTTTAGTTGAAATACAAATGTTGATGCTGACTAGTTTGACAATGTTGAACAAAAACAGAACACTAGTGCAAGATTTTCAACAAAATTACATTGCCATTTAATGGTGGATTAAACTCTAATAGTGTGTAAAAACTATGGTAGAATGTTATTTAACATAAAGTATTGTAGAACATAGCCATTTTTCCTGAAATAAACCAACATTTTTTTTATTTGAACTTAACAGTATTTAAACAGTCAAACACTGAGTCAATTACATGATTACATTCTCAGTATTGTGTTGATCAATTTAAGTGAAAAACTGGTGTACTATTCAATGAATTATGAAAGTAAGGTATTCCTGGGACCATTGCCAAACAATGAACCAGGAATTGTTGGTTTAGAAACACCTCAGCATCAGTGCCAGTGACGGTCCTATCTTAATCTCACTCAGCTTCACATCAGCTGCATGCTGTTAGTATTACCAAATATCAATTGTTAAAAGGCAATTGAATAAATAACTATGCCATCAATATGCTTCTACTAAACCAGATATTTATGACAAAATGCAAGATCAAAATATTATCGATAAATAAAATAATGCAGACTACTCACTTACCCCACCCACATTTGATAAATGATGACTAAAGTAGATTGCACAGGAAGAAACATCGAGTAACATAAAGAAAAACTTCATGCATATGAAACAATATAAAAATATTTTTCGCAAACCTTTTCCTGTTAGTTTGCAAAATCTGCACACCCGTATTTCCTAGCGATATTATAAACACATCATTTATGAATTTCTAATTTTGTACCGGAAGTTGCAGTTGACATGTGGCGCGAGAAATATAAGAACAGCAACTCGTATGTTTTACCTCAAGAAGATAATACGCGTTGTGTCCCTTACCTTTGCACTCTCGAAATGCATTTGCAATTTGTTCAAAAATGTTCAGATTCATATTGTCCAAATAGATTTTAAAGAAAATTTCAGAGATCAGTGATAAACTATAAACTATAGAAACAATCTCCCAAGGATAAACAAAAAAAAAGTAAGGGAAATGCATACATGTGAACTCCCCCACTTTTGTAGGGTGACTCCCTCTGTTAAGTTTCAAAATTACTTGAACATGAGGGGTGATTTACACATTTTCAGAAAATTCCCTACTTGGAAACACGTAACTTCCTTCTTTGTTTATATGAAATTAACAAATCCCCCACTTGGCAGTAGAAAATCTCCCATTTTGGCCGCAAAAAAAAGTTCACATACGGTATGAAAGTGCTAAAAAACAAAACTTAGATTATAACACCAAGCGAGGAAAACAAACAACTAGACAAATTATAGGCTCTACCGAAAGGAATGCAAACGGAAAACGAGTTTATCTAAACGGGACTATATAGAGTGAACCATATCAGCGGGACTTCAAAACAACAACTAAAATATTATGAAATACACATAATTTCAAGAAGACATGACAACATCGGAGTTTCACCCCTAAAAGAAAAATGACAGCTGTTCAGCAGTAGAACAGACAAAGCAGAAATCCCTATAAACTAATTAATCAGTGTTACCATAGAAACCAACTCACACATACCCAAAGCTTCCATTAAGATCAACAGCCCGATGCCTGACATAAAAGCAACAACCAAGCGAGTAGAAAAACTCAAACATCTAAACCAAAGAAAGGTGTCAGGGCCGGATAACTCAATCAATGAGATATTCAAGGAATGTTCCAAGCAATAAGCATCGGGACTAACAGCAATATTTCAGGCACCACTAAAACACAGACACTCTTCCAACAGAGTGGCTTAAAGTAAATATATCCAGTTCCTTTTGTTGTTGTTGTTATTTTGTTCATTGTTCTGTGTGTGTTTTTTTTGTTGTTGATGTTTTTAATTTTTGTTGTTGTTTTTCAATAAAAAATACCATAAACAAGCTACAAAAATATCAACCGATCTCATTACCAACATCACATAATGATGGATTCAGATCAGGTTACTCGTATGAGATCCAATTATTAGTATCCATGCACGATTTTCTACAAGTATTCGACCGAAACCAACAAACAAATGTAGCCAGACTAGACGTCTATAAAGCCTTCGAAACAGTACCCTAGCAGAAACTATTAAAAAACCCAATGACTATCGTTCTTTGTCCTCTCCACTTTGTATGCCACCTTTATAATCTCCCAAACGCCGTAAAGTCAACGATCTGTCTCTTCGCCGATGACTGACCGCTTTACGGAAACATCACTAATCAAAAACGACCATAAAGCATGCTGCAAGGTAACCTCAAAACTCCCGAAATTGGGTTAATGACTGGGGCGTGAGTTTTAATGCAATCAGTGCTATATCTTGATCGTTAAATAGGAATATATGACAGAGTCCTATGAGGATTGCTAAATATACCAAACTTTGAAAAAGCAGAGGACAAAGGTTTTCACATGCAAGCCAAATGTTAAAGGAAGAAAAAATCTGTTGTGATTCATTTAACAAAAACGAACAAACCCAACCCAACCTTGGAACGGTCAGTCGGCAAAAGGGGCTTAAACCGGTTTTACAGAGCTCTAACCTCGCACTTTTTGAAGGGTTTCTCAAATGCAAGCAATATAAAGAACCGATCTATTTCAATACAAAATGTCCAAGCGCTGACGTTATCTTTGATAAGTTATGACAAAAGTACTGACGTCATTAAGAATAATGTCAGAAGTATTTAGCACTCGGAACTCCTCGGGTAATTCCGTCAACGTAATCACCTCGGATATAATACTGTCGCCGCCATATTGACGGACTACTTTCAAAATGGAGGCCAGCAACCCGGAAGTTGCTTTAAAAACGTGTTCATTGTGTTTAATTCCAAATAGAGACAATTACAATGTAATAGGAAGAAAAAGCAGCGAAATAGCGATTGCTTTGGCGGATTGTTTCCCCCTTTATGTTGGCAGAATTAAGCTGATATGCAGAAACTGCTGGCAGAAACTCGATTCCTTTTCGAAGTTCAAAAGGTATAGTAATTCAAGTGTATGCTATGTACGAATATATTAAAGAAGGACACTAAATGATATTCCAAACATATTTTTGCCTTACATAAGAGCACTATTACTTCAATGGCCTGTCATGAAATTTGAAAAAAATCTAGCCCCTCTGCAAGCAGATCTAAAGCTGTCTATAATAAACCGAAACAGATAGAGATGTGTCTCACTTCTGAATATTGCATAAAATTATGAAAATTTATTGTGTGACTTTTATTATGAAAACTTGTTGGTGAGATGACAGGGTGACTCAATAGCTCAGTGGTATAGTGCTCATCCTGTAAGCAAGAGGGTCGAGTCCCGGTCGCTGCAATATTCCATCTGATTCATGTGTTACTGCAACAATATAACTCCATTTAAAGTGACACCCCATACCCTATCACAATTTGAGGGTTCCTATTGCTGGTAGGTTAAAAGACTTCAACTTCTTATTATTTACATTTTTTAGGCAAAAAAGACACAAGATATAATATTTATGAGATACAATTTGTTGTCAGTATCATATTCATATTGTCATGCTGTTATTTAAAATGCTGTTGAACAGTTTTGTGTGGATCCTACCCTGACAATGCCCTAAACAAACCCCCTCTCTAGAAAGGCATGCTAATGAGGTACAGGGCTATACTTGGGCAAGTCTCGAAGAATTTTTCTAGGGTCACTCGCCATGCAGGGACCATACAAATTTACTCGCCCTTCACAAAATATACTCACCCTGCACTTTAATGGACAAAAATAGTCAAAATCAAAAATTGAATGATGAATCAATTAACGTCCCCCCCCCCTTTACGTAACAATAGCAGAATTTAACAATGTTTTATACATACGCGTTCGGTGAAGTTTTATACTTAGCCATGAGATTGATTTCCGGTTATGGTTTGACAGGTATTACTGAAATGTGGTCTGCAGTTTGATTGTTTTACCAAATAACTTCATTTACAAATGTTTAGCGAAACAGCATTTGGATCTGGTGAATCTTACATGTCCTACCGGTCGAGTTTGTTAAATTTTTTTCTCTCCTGAACTGAACTTTCACTGGCAAATGTGTGTGGGTGAATGGATTTCTCGAGGCCTGCTAAGGTTAAAGTAGACCTAAGGTGGAACTTCAAAAGCTTATTGTGAAAACTCTTATGTTCAAGTATACTCTTTTCAGAAACCAAAAAAAACACAAGTATTCAAATTACATCCACTACTGATTTAAGAAGTTCTCACTGATTTGTTTTCAAACTGCTGGTGAATTGATGTTTTTAATAACTTATCTGGAGCATTTTTGTGGAAAATAAAGTTAATTGTACCATAGATTATAATGAATACCAAAAAAAAAATCGATTGGTTTCGGTACATCAGTCATGGTGTATAAAAAGACAGTAATATTTTTCCAGTATTCAACAGTTTGGAATTAATGACAAACAGTCCAATGAAATTTCATTTTGGTAGATCATCATAGAAACAAAATAGAAATTACTGGTAATTGTGTATTGCTGAATATAATAAGTACAAATATATGTTGCTTTGTTATCCTACATTTTTCAAATGATCCTCTCAATCTTTGTGTACGCATAGCTATTGACTCAATTTCAGTTCAGTGGAGAACAATTTAAAGAAGAGATTATTGACTCCTGGGAAGGATTCCACTCCAAAAAGAAGGAGACCTGTAATTAAAGGCTTGCTTGATAGCATTGAAAAGTTAAAGTTGTCTCAAACAGGTATTTCATTAGTTATTCTTTATTTTCATCTAGAAAATGATGTTGATATATATAATCTTGATCTTGTTTTAAGTTAGCTATGTAACTCTGCAGCTCAAAAATAGAGCTGGTTTTAATTGATAACACAAGCACTGAAGCACTGAAAATGTAGCTTAGTGCTTTAAAAAGTCAGCAGCTATGATAAAGTTTGTCACATAGTTTTTTAGTTTAAATATCTTTTGCAAAAAAATTACACAAGATTGTAACTATAAGAACCAAATCTAGTTTTATAATTGTTATGTGTTAAAACCAAATCTAGCAAGGATTTCAATAAATTTTGGAAATCGGGGGTCATCTGACCCCTGTTGAGATTTTTCAAGGGGTAATAATCAGATCGTTGCAAGTCAAATCTTGTATTCAGTTAAATTAACTATTTATAAAATAGCTTAAAATTCATTTAAATTTATTTTTATGGGATAAATTATTATAAAATTTACATTAAAAAAGCACCAAACACAATATTTAGCCTTATTCTTGCAAAATTTGACCTCATTTCCTCAATTCTACCGCATCAAAATGACCCCAAGCTCAGAATTAGAAGGGGTCAAAAGTGGAAAAATCAAATTTTTCTTGCATCAAAATTCAAGAATCTGCATCTATTGAAATCCCTGTCTAGTTTTATAATTGTTAAATGTTAGAAGAAACCCAAGAGTAATGCAGATAAAATACTAAACTGTGTTTCAACTTAATCAGGTTCAGACAAAAATGAAACCAGTACAAAATCAGTTATTCCAAAGAAGCAGTTATTTGCACCTCCTGACCATACATACTCAGGTATATTTGTGTAGTCACTAGAAAGTTTACTGTTGGTTTTGTTTTTTTCAAGTTCAGTTATAGTTATTGTTATTATGGATGGGAATGAGAAGCAAAAAGGTACTTGTGTACTCAGATCCTTATTCGATTGAGTACTTGACACATGCCTGCGGTAAGGAAAGAAAGGAAAGAAAGATCAGGAATACATGCTTTTGTCAGGCAGCAAACATTATTGAAAAAAAGAAAAACAGACTTTAATGACAATCAATCGAATAGGGTTCTCAAACATATTTCCAAAATACAAGCATCCAAAAGCATATAATATTTGGGTTTTTTTTTATTACTCAAATACTATTTCATTATTCTATACCTCGACATTTAATCGAGAATCAGAGTACTCAAATACTTGTTCCAAACCCGAATTGTGACCATAGATTTTACTTGTTTTGTTGTTGATGTTTTTCATAGGTCATTGTGTTGGAGAAAAGCACTAACTGTAGGGATCATTCTGCAAAATTTGAGTTAACTTTTGTTTTCTAATAAAAAGATAATCTGGCTAGTTATGCTTTCATGCGATTCACTTCCATTTCAGAGTCTAAAAAAGCTGTATTCAGGCTACCAAGTGGAAAGGTTGATTTGAAATTAGGTTGATTTGGCTTCATGTCATTGTGTCATTGTAATATAGACTAATGTTTCATTGACATGGAGCTGCTGTTGCCCTGGCTTGCATCATTGCGTGAGATTGTGGATATATAAGATTGCTGCGGATCACCACGTTTACCAGTTTCCTGTTTGTATTTCCTGTTTTATTTCTTTTATTGTTTATAAAGTTTGTATGTTATTCAGTTCCCCTTTACAACCCAGTTCTAATAAAATAATAGTATTATTTAATAATATGTTTAATATCTTTACATTATGTAAGTTATGTGTAATATAAATAAAAGACCATAAGTATCAGTATTTTAGAGTCTTTCAAATTCAATTAATATATAATTTCTGAAACCAGATAATGAATACAAGTGCAAATCAGTAGAAAAGGCTACCAACTTTCATCTGCTGAATCAAGGCGCTAGAGAGAAGTTTGACCCGATATTATTCATAAATAAAGCTGAAATCTTCTGAAACTTCTTCCTGATTTTCGAGAAAGAAAACCTTTCCTGTTTTGACAACTTAGGCCATTCTCTAAAAAATTACTTTGCTTGATTTTATATATACATTTTGTTCATTAATTCTCAAAATTTCTTTATAGATTGCATTCAGAGAGAAACTGGGAAAATTAAGACCAACAGAAGTAATCTTCAGGCAAAGAAAGAGGTAATAGCAGAGACTTCAGCAGCTATTGCGCTTTTGTCGTCGGGGAAAACCAGTATCCTGTCAACACAGTCGGCTGCAGTAATGATGGAAGACGACTTGTTTCATCAGTCTGTAGATGAATTGTCATTGAATGTACCTTTTTTGTTCGATCTTTTAGACTCACTTTTAGGTGATACAGGCAACAAAAATGGTACAATGGCCATGATCTATTCAATGATACTTAATAGCAGAAACCGGCAAGTGTCAGCCTTACAGAAACTCTTGACAGTGCTGGCTGTAAGATGCCATGCTGACAACAAGGTAATGTTCTACACTGACTAAGTAAGCTGATGTTATAGGATGAATTGTTTGAATTAAAAGATTTATTTTGCTTTGCATAATATTTGTTTGCTTGCTTTTAATAATATTTAGATTTATATACTGGAATTATTTAACAGTTAGTTAATACTTTACAATTATTAGCTTTTGAAGAGGTCAATATATGTTTTATAGCAACCTAAAGGTGATACTGTCAGATACAACAAAGTCAGGTTCTGATACAGTATTTCTTTGGTCATTACACCACAAATGGCAATAATTGTTTTATCATAAAATTCCATTTTAGATTAAGATGGATGAATGGTTCGGTAAAATCTATCCTTAGTATTATGATTTTAATCCGCCTCGTAGGTCTTTTCAAAGGTGAAAAGTCTTTGAAATCCACAGATAGTTCAATACATGAAGTCGATTTGCCTTTAACTCCAGTACATATTTTTACAAAGAATCATGTGATAAAAGTGAGCAAATATAAACCAGTTATACTTTAATTTTATAATAATTACAATTTTTGGTGAATTTTCTACATCAGAACTTAAAAATATAACATAGATTTTGAAAGATGCCGACACCCTACCAATTAGGCTACCGTGGCCTCCTGATTTCGAATATACATAATTTTTATTTTATACAAAAATAATTAATCACATTACTTTGTTTTTATATTTTTTTTCAGCTGTTAAGTCGACTTCATAAAATTCATATAACTCTATCAGCAGAAAGTAAAGTGAACGTGGTATCAGCATTCTGTGACTTCTCAGAAAAAAGGGTCATAAAAGCTATTGCCAGTGGACATGATGGGAAATGAAATGGAGACAATGTTGATATTTATGTGACAACAAATGACATCAGAATGAGAAACAAAAACAAAGACTACCATTTTTTCGCAACTGATTGGACACCGTTTCGTATTAGTAAGGAAGAATTTGAACAAAATGAATTTCTGAAGGCATATATAAGAGAACACCCTGTTGTTGAAGATTCCAATATCCCCATTGAACTTTTCAAAGCCAATACAACACAATTTAAAGAAAATATCAAGTATCTAGTTGCGAGGAAACTTATCAATCATTTAGGCGATCACTTCAAATGGATGCAACTAGTTGTACCAGAGCACTTAGAAAACCCTTTAGAAGATGTTATGTCACGAAAAACAACATCATATTGCCTACCGATTCAGTTAAAGAACGAAACCAAATATGAGGATTGTATCAACATTCTCGACTCTTATGAACTGATGATGTCAGATTACTACCGTAAAGCTGGCAGGGGTATGTGTTAACCCTTTATTCCATAGATACATTTTTAGTCCCCTACCGGTGTTTACACCGGAGGGGACTATAGGTTTACCCTCCGTCTGTCATTCCGTCTGTCTGTCTGTCTGTCCGCTAATAATCTGGATCCTTTGATAACTTAAACACTATTAAAGCTAGGCGCATGAAACTTGGTATGTTAATAGGTAGCAATGTGTACAATATGCACGCGCAAAATTTGGGTCGCTACCTTGAAGGTCAAGGTCACAGCATGACCTTTAAGCAAAAAAAATCGTGTCCGGCCCATAACTTTTTGAGGAACCTGTAGGGGACTACTGTATTGCCCGCAATACTATCAAATACTTGTTATTGCATGGATCTGGATCAACTGTGTTCACTTTAAGATTCAGTAGGTTATTTCTGACCAATGTAGATTCAGATCAGATGGCACATAATTTTCAGCTGAATATTATTTTTTGTCCAAAACACTTCTGAATTGGATAAGTCAAACAAATGTCATGTAAATAAGCTGCTAAATTCGATGTGATGGTTCTTACAAAATGAGAGAAATACTTTTATCCCTTCTGAAATATTAACTGAATATATTTATTGTATTTTGCAAACAATACTCTAACAACTTTTCCAGGCAATGACTTTGAGCAGCTTTTAATACCAGTTGGTGGTGATCAGCTCACACGTGTACGCTTGGAGGGAGCAAAATCCTTACGGATGGGAGCTCACACAGATCAGGAAAGATTTGATAACTTGTTCCCAGTGGTGGTGGAAATGTTCCATATGCAGATGGATTTCTTGGAGGTATCTGTTTAATATCGACTTATTTATCTATAAAAATCAGGTGACTTATTCTGTAATTGTAAGTCTAAAACAAATAATAGAAATTTGAAATCTTACCATACAAAAACACATTGCTAAAATGGTGTTTAAATGGAAAAAATATCACTTTTGTTAAATTTCAAATGTTCATGTCGATTATTAATGAATATTGCTTTACGTAATGTCTTGCACTGTGTAATGACATAATCATACCTTCTTAAGACATCATTAAGGAAATTATATAACAAATGTAAGCTGAAAGAATAAAAGTTCACTACAAATTAATTATTATTCCTTTTTTTCGTGTGCAACATTAAAAATAGCTTGTCGGAGATCGCCGAGTAGGTACGATTGAGTATTTAGAAGAAAGGGAAGTATAATATCTATAAGAAGATCTCCATATATTCATTGTCACACGGAAAGCAAACTCTACTTTAGACTGTCACAGAAACCTCCGTCATTGCCCACAGAATTGTACACGTGCGAGACATCCAAGGCGCCGTACAGAAAATGGGCTTTAACCAAGAAGATAGCTATCCTGGGGACTAAACACTCTCTTATACTGTCAATTCATTAAATAACTATTGAGAGAAACGAACTCTGATGGGAACGAGACTATCTGCTACTTAGCTTTCTCATGGGTGAAAGTTGGGAAAATCTGAAATCCTGAAAAATTTTCTGGGGGTCCATGGGGCCGCTAGGACCCCCGGTGGGTCCAGGGCAAAGCCCTGGTGGGGGGACAAGGGGGGCGAAGCCCCCCGAAGCTCCTGGAAGATAGCAATTTATATACCCTTGGGAAGCCATTTCTGAAGTGCATTGGTCATGTATTAAGAGGGAACTCAGTTCATATACATTTAAGAAAACCATTGTTATTTCTCATATAAATGAGTTGCCACCTGCAGCACACCAAAGAGCTGTACTTCCAATAAACTTTCTATACAGCCAATTACCTGAATAGCAGATATAATGCTCAATGTCAAATATTTATATGGCATTTTTAAATAGAAAGCTATTTGAGAACAGTAGTGTTAAAACAAAATAAAAAGGGGAGGAGTGTAGTAATTAAAATCTTAGTTACCAACAAATATCATACTACAATGCTACAACATTAATTTGAGGCACAAGTGGGATAATAACGTTTACTAGAACTGATCACCTTACGTATCCGAATTTTGTTATTATCCGAAACTTTGACAGTTAGGATATATCTTATACAATTGTAGCGTTAAAAAAACAAATCTATTATAAATACTGATTTGTCTTGATTGTTCGTACGTTTTTCTTGTGGTTTGCATCATCTGCATGTATTCTGAAAGTGTTTTTTCCACTCGATTTGATATTTATCGTCCTGCCACAGGCTTTACAGAAACCGACTCCACTAATCTCCGGCTTTTTCAGCCATTGCCCCCATTTTTCTCCGTCTGCCTTGACTTCGTTTAGCCATTCCCATCGCCACATGTTTTTCACGTGTTTCTCAAGATCCTTTGTGTTATACCCCAGGGGTAAAAACTTCATTTTGTCGAATTTCAATGCTGTTTGTCGCGGTTTTTCTTTGTTTATAAAATTGCAGACGAATTTCCGGCACTAAAGTAGGTCGATGAAAAAATTCGATGACGTCGAAAGCCCGCCAAATAGAAGCCCGATTACGATTGGAAGATTGGAACTGACAGCATGGTTACGATTGGTCTTTCAAAATAGTGTCATTGCTATATTTAGAAACATGAGATTCCAAACGGTTAATATCGTAATCGACCGAGTTTTGGAGCCTCAGACTGCCTACCCCCCCCCCCCCCCCCCCCCCCCCCCCATTTTCTCAACGGATTTACGCGATTTGGAAAAACGGCCTCGACGGCCGTCACAGATCCGGAACTCCAGCATAATCCGGAAAACTTTCACCCATGCTTTTCTCTGTTGTCTGATTACGTGCTGCATTAAATACTCGATTTCTTTTTGTTAAACAAGACCTCGATGAACGGCTGCGAATTCATTATTAATGCATGCTACTTTTCATAACTACAAGCTCCCCTCTGTTGTTGCAAGTTACACAATTAAAAACGGAACACTCATGTTTTGTTTTTTTCTCTGAAAGGGGTTTCACAGAACAACTGCGAATTCTTTTATAGATTGTTACAGATTGATACTATCGTCCCAACAGAAATGCAATCCGTAAGGGGCATCTCCCTCCAGAGGGCCCCACCAAAACAGCATACATCTCACAGGTAAGATCCTTTATAGAATGCGGAGCGATTGTCTGGGACCCTTACATATTAACACAAAATTAGAAAGAATCCAAATGCAAGCAGCAAAATTCGTCACAGGTTATTGCACATCTCGAGATTAGGGCTGCATAAGTCAAAATCAGTCAACAATAATTTAAAATCAAAAGAAGTGACTGTTGCAAAAGAACAAGAAGCACAAGAATTTGGAAACCCCTTCTTTTTAAAATTTAACCAAGTTTACAATTCAGTGGTGCGCACCACTAGTGGAGAGGTTTCGTGCCGCACTCCACAAGAGACAGGAGCCCCACCATCTCGCGCTGTATTACAGCCAGAAGTGAGATCTTCAGCGGTATATGATACAGATAATTGAATGAGGGTAAACTGAAATGGTGTTTGTTGACTGACCATTTCTCACCCATGTTACATTTCGCTGTGCTACAATAAGAATATATAAGACAAAGTCCTATGAGCATTGCAACATATACAAAAATTGAAAAGACCTAGGACCAAGGTATCCACATGCACGCCAAATGAAAATATGAGAACAAATCTATGATGAGTCATTTAACAATAAACCCGACAGTTACCGCCTTGGAACGGTCAGTCGGCAACATGTGCCGAATGGGGTGCATAAACCGGTTTTACAGAGCTCTAACCTAACACTCCCTGATGGGTTTCTCGAATGTAAGCAATGATAAGAAAACTGATCCATTTAAATAAGTGTCCAAGCGCTGACGTTTTGTTTGACAAGTTATGACGAAAGCAGCGAAGTCGTTGAAAAATAATGTCCACATAGTGTTTAGAAGAGAGATAGGTACCATAAGTTCATTACCACTGCCGTCTTGAAAAGCACGTGACCATAGTGTCGATCCGACTTGAGTCGCCATTAGTGTCAATATTCAAATGTTCCATACGATTTAAATGAAATAAAATAATCAAAGCGTTTAGAAGTGCTTTTTGGTCGGTGTAACCTTTACTAGGGCTGTAGCAGTAGGGACCGGTATCAGTTTACCGGTACCGGTATATTGCATACTGGGTAAAGTCAGTAGAGTACCGCGATACACAATGAACATACCGGTTTTGACGATACTTTGTAAACTTTGTTCGCTGCAACCATTTTGTGCATTCAAAGTCAAAGATGCACGGTAGGGGAGTTTATTCTAATAGGTAAATAAGAAAAGGTCATATCAAAACTCCAACAGATATTTAAATTTTATCCACCAGTAGACAAAGGCAAACAAGGTAAATGCAAATGTGAAAAACAAACAAACACAGAGACGAGACATAACACACATAAAGAAAAACCATCAGTTACCGCCTTGGAACGGTCAGTCGACAAAAGGGCCAACTGGGGTGCTTAAACCTGGTTTGTGAAGCGCTCCAACCTCGCACTTCCTGAAGGTTTTTCTAGCAAACAAACAGTGTAAATAACAACATCCCGTCAAAGTGAAACAACTAACAGTAAGCACCTGCATCGGGAGTTAAAACAAATACAATGAACTTATATACATACATTACAACTAGCAACAAAATAAACTATAAACATATGTACAGTATGTACAGTAGATATAATTCTCGGCAACGTAAAAACAAAAATCCTAAACGAGAGATCAGTTTGAAATAAAACAGCCTATGCGCTGATATATTATAGGAACAAAAAAAAAACAGCACAAGCGCTGATATATTATAAGATATTATAAGAACAAATAAAACAGCCCAATCGCTGATATATTATAAGAACAAATAAATAAACAGCCCAAGCGCTGATATATAACAAGATCAATTTAAATATGGCATATAATGCCATGACATCATGTTCTAAAAGTGTCAAAAGTGAAATGTAAAAAATACGAAAGAAAACAACGAAATTTAGAAAACAACCTACCAACAAAATAAAACGTAGTATTGTTAAGAGCTAATAAGTTAAAAAAACAGTTCATGAAAAGCCGAGGATTTATCCGCAGTTGGCATATTATATGTAAGAAAGGTACTAAAATCCCGATGTTATACCTACTGTGCAATCTCACGTAAAGGGTATGGAGACTGCTCTAGTTGTCTCACCTATATAGGGCACGACTGGAGAGATGAAGAGACAAGAATTCCAACAGTAACTGTCTAATTATGGCTTTAATTCACTGTTTTCATGTAGTCCCAACGACCTGTCCGGTCATCGTGTAATTTAAAAGCAATGCAAGTTCTTGACTGTAAAAGGGTCAATTGCAAGCAATGCAGTACAACGTAAAATTCCCGGGTTGTAACCGTCTGCAATACATTTTCTGATAAGTTTTGTAAAGTGGTCAGAAAAGGAGACCCTTAATTTTCTTTAACTTTTATAAAACATTTCCATAAAATTCAGGATGGCTTATGCCTTTCTGCATCAGTGTTTTCATACTGCTATTATACTTAGAAGCAATAAAACCATTGCGGTGAAAGAATTTTGAAAACGCCTTTCTTAATTTATGAAAACGAAAGCCTTGCTGTAACAGTTTAGAAGAAATTAACAGGTTTCTAGCATTGAAATCTTCTACTTTAGTACAAACTCGTGCAAACCTTGTAAGTTTTGATATGTAAAAACCATAAGAGGTAGCACGAGGTTAATCACCGTCAAGGTATGGATAATTCACAATACTAAAGTTGAAATCATCTCTCTTGTCATAGATTTTAGTAGAGACGTTGTCATTGGAAATAGGATCTCAATATCTAGAAATGCTGCATTTAAATGTCAGTTATTTGCTTTATTAAGGGTAAGTTCTGGAGGGTAAATCAGATGGATCATTTGAGAAAAGAAATGATTATCTATAGTAAGAATATCGTCAAGATAGCGTGAGGTTAAGTTGAAAGCCTATATAATGTGGCTTTGGTTAGAAGGAGATAAAGTTAACATGAAATCACGTTCAAAGCAGTATAAAAACAAATCTGCAATCAAAGGTGCACAGTTGGTTCCCATAGGAATACTAATTACTTGTCTAAATAAAGTGTCACCGCATTTTTATGTAAATATTGTCTAATAGGAAACGTAGAGCTTCACAAACATCCGAGCAAGTCCACATAGTAAACTTTTCTAAGAAAGTGTTGGCCCTTTTGCCGACTGACCGTTCCAAGGCGGTAACTGATGGTTTTTCTTTTTGTGTGTTATGTCTCGTCTCTGTGTTTTTGGTCACATTTACATTTACCTTGTCTGCCTTGGTCTGCAGGTAGATAAAATTTAAATATCTGTGAAAATTTTGATAGGACCTTTTCTTATTTACCTATTGGTAAAAAATGCATTACTTTCATGACATGCAAATATATAGACGTTGCTCTCGAGCAAATGTTTTCTCAATAAGAGCAATCAATTTGGTCTTAATTAAATCATGATGTAAAGAAGTGTACAGCGTAGAGAAATCGTAAGTATTAACTGCAGAGCAATGAAAGTTTAAAGTACGAAACTTGTCCAAGACTTCTGAAAAAAAAATTATAGACCAAAAAATGTTAATTCCTGAATTTTCATACACTTTTTCACAATATTTAACTACGTGATTGCGAACGGCTGTAAGGCAAGACGTGAGTAGTTTAGACAAGTGAGTGGTGGTGCTAGAGCTGGCATTAGCTATGAATCGTGACTTGTATGGTGTTTTGTGAAGCTTAGGAATCCAGTACAGTGAAGGAAGTTTTTCTTGTTTAGATTTTATTTTGATATTAAAATTATGCAATATCTGTTTGTGTTTGTCAATGACTGACTGAAAGTCAAGGTTGGAGCTAGAGTAAGAACTGGTGGTGGATAACTCAGCACTCAGTACATTATTGTAATATAGTCGTCAGACAAAAATTATGTCGTTTGAAGCTTTGTCTGCCGGTACAAGTACAAATTTATCGTGAATATTCTGAAAGGACTGTTTTAGATGTTTTAAGTGATAAAAAGGTTTCTTAGGTAAACTAGAAGGATGGGAGCGGTAGAACTTAATGCGATTTTTTATTATCTTAAAAATGGCTTTCTTCCAAGTATTAAGTGCTACTATATCCGTGTTTTCTCTTTTACACCAGCGATCGGCAAACAGATTAACTGCATCAGCTATTTCATTGCAACAAAGGTCAAAATCTATTTCATCAGGCAGGCGATATTTCGGACCCTTAAAGAGTAATTTTCTTAATTTATAGTCATGCGTACTCGATTTGCCATTGCGGTATCCTTTCAATAAGAGCTTTAAACTAGATGCTGGCTTTTGATTTGACAAATTTCGTTTCTTGATTTAAGAAAAGGGAATGTTGCATTGAAACACGAATCTGCTGAAATTAAAATATACTAAACGAAGACAAACTGTTATAGGATATTTGCAGAATACTTAGAGCATTATTGCTTCTTTTTGTTCGTCAGATTAATCGAACACGACGGTTGCAAATTGTAAACAATATGGCCGAGCCAGTTGATTTTTCGAAAGAACGCCGAATTAAATCGCAAAAAGCAATTGTGGCGGGCCACTTCTAGGAAAAGGATGACAGATCAACAAAGAAAATTGTTGAAGGTGCCGAATTGTGTCGTAAATTATCGTCATCATCCGCCGAATTAACTGTGCATCGTAAATGTACTACACTGTTGTGATTTTTGCTGTAAATTTGTTGTTTCATTGTTTTGACTTTGCTACTTTCTAGATCTATTAATTTTTGTCTCTGCCATTACCGTCTATAAAGTTTATAAAGCTATTTCATTTTACACTCAGGCATGTGACGCTCATTCTGTTAATTATAATTGGGGAAAAAGTCCATATCATAGTTTGATCAAATAGGGCAATTTATTGTGATGTATATTGCAGTACGCTTTACAGACCCGGATCCATAAGTTTTCAGCTAACTTAGCGCAATTTTTCAGCGAACAGCCAATTCAGTACCATCGGTTATTATGCATTAATAATGCATGAATTAAGATTTCTGTTGGGTGTTCGAGAACATGTTGTACACACTTTAGATGTAGAGTTTTTATGGAAGTTACAACTACAACTCGTCTTATAAAAATACCAAAATTTACAGTGGAGCCTTCATTAAATGGTATGACAAAGAACACAGTACTTATTTGCCGCGATGTTTTTATTAGATGTTGGCCCCGACAAAATACATCTATCAGTAACTATTGTAAAACAAACAAAATAAAAAAGAAGGTTGGAGTTTCGACACATCAAACAAGCATAGCGTTTAATAAAACTTGGACCAAAATTTAATAGATTGTATACACATCGTCAAACTTCCGTCGTGTTCCAGTACACTGTTCATTTGAATTTTAGAAGAAAAAAACAACAAAAAACAATAACAAATTAATATTACAATTGCCAAAGCATATTGTAGTGTGTTTAAATGTTAAAAAACAGCAACATTAGCCAACGAAAACAGCACAAATTGTTAAAGGTTGTATCCATAGTTGCCTTTGTCTAATATATGTAACAATATATTATATCTATATTGTACATAATCTCTGCAGAAAAAAACAACAAATATTTTTCAGTCTAAGCTTTGATGATTTTCAATAGTATCTTAAATTTAGGGCAGTAAATCTCGTTAATCAACACTTAAATGTTTATTCTTTTCAAATCTATATCTATAAATAAGAACAATTGTGATTCCTGCTAATAATAGACATCGACGTCACAGCATATGACGTGGATGAGCTAAAACATAAGTGGTCACGTAGTTTTATTAGTTTCAAATAGCTAACTGTGCTGCATGGTATGTTTGAAAGAACGATTGTAGCCTTTTGGCTCACTTGTCAGATAGGTGTAGGACATCAATAAACAGCATTTTGCGAGATCTGTTCAGGTAACAATAGTTTATTATGATGTTTAATGAAAATATTTTTGGTCCAAACTACCGGATGCCACATTTAAGTACTATTGCTACACATGATGCCTCCTACAGCTGCAGATCACTAAATTTTAAAATTTCTCCCAACTTAGAAACATATTTTTCCTTGTCTGTTTTTTGCAATCGATAACTCTTTAACCCTGGGTTATTGCTAAAAACGGCATACTGACAAAATCTTTAGTTAACACAATTCTTCCTGTTCAATTAAGCAACGGCATACATCCTCCCG